>CM073132.1:7713294-8313294 GCA_037039145.1 Fundulus diaphanus
TGCCCTGGTTCTCCAGAGGGGCACAGACTGACCCACCTCAGGCCCAGCACAGAGCTCTCATCCTGGGCCTGCTCTCCACATCACCCTGCCCTGGTTCTGGTTCTCATCCTCCCCTCTTCACAACCAAAATGGAGCTCTCAGCATCGGCCCCTACACCCACCCCTGCTACCAGCAACCAGGCCCGGGCACCAGCACACCACCAGGGACCCTGGAGCCACCACCTCCATAACCTTCACCTCCAGCCAAACCCGGGTACCCACACTTAAGCACCCCCCTCGGTTATAAACCAATAAACCAAACGGCAAAGTCCTCGTGCCCCTGGTATGGCAGAAAGACCTCCGTGCCCCTGGTATGGCTGGAGTTCTCTTCGCTCCAGAGACTAAGTGTCTGCAGCCATACCAGGGCCACGAACGTCTTTCTGCCATACCAGAGGCACGAAGGTCTTTCTGCCATATCAGTGGAACATCCTGCTTCCGGTATACCAGCCCGGGGATCTCTCCTCGGGCTACGTTCTCACGATGTTCCCCCTCGCGCTCCTGGTTCTCAACACTTTGAATTTTTTTTGGTCTTTCGTGCCCATGGTATAGCAGAGCTCCAGCAGGACAGGGGAACCTCCCTGCCGCTGGAGCCCAAGCCTGAGGCCCTCTCCTCGGGCTACGTTCTCACGATGTTCCCCCTCACGCTCCTGGTTCTCAACACTTGGAATTTTTTTGGTCTTTCGTGCCCATGGTATAGCAGAGCTCCAGCAGGACAGGGGAACCTCCCTGCCGCTGGAGCCCAAGCCTGAGGCCCTCTCCTCGGGCTACGTTCTCACGATGTTCCCCCTCGCGCTCCTGGTTCTCAACACTTGGAATTTTTTTTGGTCTTTCGTGCCCATGGTATAGCAGAGCTCCAGCAGGACAGGGGAACCTCCCTGCCGCTGGAGCCCAAGCCTGAGGCCCTCTCCTCGGGCTACGTTCTCACGATGTTCCCCCTCGCGCTCCTGGTTCTCAACACTTGGAATTTTTTTTGGTCTTTCGTGCCCATGGTATAGCAGAGCTCCAGCAGGACAGGGGAACCTCCCTGCCGCTGGAGCCCAAGCCTGAGGCCCTCTCCTCGGGCTACGTTCTCACGATGTTCCCCCTCGCGCTCCTGGTTCTCAACACTTTGAATTTTTTTTGGTCTTTCGTGCCCATGGTATAGCAGAGCTCCAGCAGGACAGGGGAACCTCCCTGCCGCTGGAGCCCAAGCCTGAGGCCCTCTCCTCGGGCTACGTTCTCACGATGTTCCCCCTCGCGCTCCTGGTTCTCAACACTTGGAATTTTTTTTGGTCTTTCGTGCCCATGGTATAGCAGAGCTCCAGCAGGACAGGGGAACCTCCCTGCCGCTGAAGCCCAAGCCTGAGGCCCTCTCCTCGGGCTACGTTCTCACGATGTTCCCCCTCGCGCTCCTGGTTCTCAACACTTGGAATTTTTTTTGGTCTTTCGTGCCCATGGTATAGCAGAGCTCCAGCAGGACAGGGGAACCTCCCTGCCGCTGGAGCCCAAGCCTGAGGCCCTCTCCTCGGGCTACGTTCTCACGATGTTCCCCCTCACGCTCCTGGTTCTCAACACTTGGAATTTTTTTTGGTCTTTCGTGCCCCTGGTATAGCAGAGCTCCAGCGGGGTCTTCCTTGGATGGTTATCCATTCTCGCGCTCGTTTTTTTGTTTTTCAAGACGGGTTACGTATGTGTTTACCGGGGCCACAAAGTCCGCTCGAAGTTTGTCCTGCAAATCACATTAGTTCTCGCATTCACGCACCACCACCA
This sequence comes from Fundulus diaphanus, assembly GCA_037039145.1. NCBI lineage: Eukaryota > Metazoa > Chordata > Actinopteri > Cyprinodontiformes > Fundulidae > Fundulus > Fundulus diaphanus. The sequence continues at coordinate 7,715,082 of CM073132.1, forward strand.
CCTGAAGTCTAGAAATAGGTTTCAATCTGTCAATCCTCTCCGTGTCTGTTAATCTTTGCGACCAGTATATGGTACTGGCGGGATCTTCTCGTCTGATCTGAGCTCGTCATCGGATGGTTCCCCGGCTCCGGAGAGCCGGGGGCTTGCATGGCTCCCCTCCTCCCCCCCCGCGAAGGAGGGAGGAAGGCAGGCTCATGACGATCTCGAGACCGGGTGCCCCGCCGCGCTGCACGGCGGTCCGCTTGGAGCCGCACCCCTCGTCGCACCGACAGTCCTCCCTTGGCCCCTCAATCCCCCGCAGGGACGGACCACCTCCGCCGGAGGCCTGACGCACACGTAACGCGGTCAGCTCGGAGACGGCTAAGTCCACCGGCAGCCGCGCCCGCACATGCGGAGCTCGACGGAGAAGGCGCCGCCCCCCCACCACCGCCGCCGGCCGGACAGAGGAGATGGAGGAGGGAGAGAGGGAGGAGGCCTGCGGACGGCGAAGGGCGACGGTCCCCGGGCGGGGTCCGCGCACGACGCGCCGGGCGTCCCGATCGGTCTGCACTTAGGGGGACGAAGGCGGACGAGTCCGCCTGCGACAGCCCCAGCCGCGGAAGAGCGAGGCTTCCGATTGATGACATAGTGACCATCAGAGAGGCATAGCCCCGGGAGGAACCCGAAAAGTCTGCTCGAAGTTTGTCCTGCAAATCACATTACTTCTCGCAGCCATGCACCACCACCACCAACAGAGTCTAGAAATAGGTTTCAATCTGTCAATCCTCTCCGTGTCTGGGCCGCTTTAGGGTTAATCTTTGCAACAAGCATATGGTAGTGGCGGGATCAACCAGGTAGCCCTCCAGAACCCGGCACGCGCCGGGCCCGTAGGCAGAGCGAGGGGGTTTAGCGCGGGCACCGGGCGGAGGCCGCGGTCCTCCGTAGCCCGGGCCGCCCGAGCCCTAGTCGATTGGCTTGTGGGCGGACAGCCGCACGGGGCTCGGTCAGAGGGTAAGAGAAACCGTGTTTCCCAAGCGCACCGCCGCGCGGGCCAGGCAGGGACCGGGGGACGTGCGCCCGGCGGCGGAGTCTTGGTGTGGGACCACTAGGTCGGACGGGGCGTCTCGGTCTCGCCTCCGAGCGTGCGACCAACTACGGGGAAATAAGCACAGTAGCGCGCAACCTCCGCTGGGGTCTAGAGTCAAGCCTGCAGGATGGAGGAACCGACTGCCGAAGCGCCGGTGCTGGGCACCGGGGCCGACGGAGGCCCTCCTGTGGCAGGCCACGTTTGCAGATCGGTCTGGGTGAAGAGACGGTGGGCCCTGGAAGTCCCCCTGACAGACTCCAGAGACTAAGTGTTGAAAGACTTAGAAATATTTCCCACCTGAGCTTGCCGAAAAGCTCGCTCCTACAAATCTGCGGAAGGGGTTATTTCGCATAAGGCCCCAGGATCCCTCCAGACCCTTGTATCTTTTTGAGCTACTCCAGTTGACTCGCTATCCACCCCATGCCAGAACTTAGAAAAATTTTCGCCCGCCGTGCCCCTGGTATGGCTGGAGAAGAGCTACTCCAGTTGACTCGCTATCCACCCCATGCCAGAACTTAGAAAAATTTTCGCCCGCCGTGCCCCTGGTATGGCTGGAGAAGAGCTACTCCAGTTGACTCGCTATCCACCCCATGCCAGAACTTAGACAAAATTTCGCCCGCCGTGCCCCTGGTATGGCTGGAGAAGAGCTACTCCCGTTGATCTGCTATCACCCCCATGCCAGAACTTAGACAAAATTTCGCCCGCCGTGCCCCTGGTATGGCTGGAGAGGAGCTACTCCCGTTGATCTGCTATCACCCCCATGCCAGGAACTTTGAAGAAATTTCGCCCAGGGCAGGGGACCTTTGCTGCACTACTGGCCCAGCCAGAGGCCCTCTGCTGGGGCAGAGCTCTCTGACACAGCGCCCTCCTAGGCTGGAGGTTTTTTTTTTTTTTTTTTTTTTTTTTTGTTTTTTTTCCTTTCTTTCTTAATGAATTAATTCTTTATTTAATTTAACCAGGGCCCATCCATGGAGCCACTTTACCCAGAAAAGGAGCACTCTTGCTGGGCATCAACATCCATCTCTGGGCCTCCAGAGACCCAGGGGAGACATGCAGCTTATCCCACCCCGCAGCAGAGCTCTCACCCTGGGCCTGCTCTCCACATCACATCCCCCTCCTAGGCTGGAGTTTTTTTTTTTATTATTATTTTATTTGCCAGGAATAATGAATGGAGAAATGTTTTAAAGAACACCATTTATTAAGGATAAATAATTGTTTTCAACCAAACTGTAACAGAAAGCAAATAGAGTTACATCACTACTGATTTTGTTTATTTTTTACTATTTCTGGATCTCAGAACACGTGAGGACCTCCTGGGTTGTGCCCATCCTGGTGGTGTATAAGTAGGATCAGAATATTCAGATTCGCTGGGAGAAGTGTAATCATTGTCGCTTTGAGAGGAGGAATCAGTTTCGCTTTGGGCTCCAGCAGGACAGGGGAACCTCCCTGCCGCTGGAGCCCAAGCCTGAGGCCCTCTCCTCGGGCTACGTTCTCACGATGTTCCCCCTCGCGCTCCTGGTTCTCAACACTTTGAATTTTTTTTGGTCTTTCGTGCCCATGGTATAGCAGAGCTCCAGCAGGACAGGGGAACCTCCCTGCCGCTGGAGCCCAAGCCTGAGGCCCTCTCCTCGGGCTACGTTCTCACGATGTTCCCCCTCGCGCTCCTGGTTCTCAACACTTGGAATTTTTTTTGGTCTTTCGTGCCCATGGTATAGCAGAGCTCCAGCAGGACAGGGGAACCTCCCTGCCGCTGGAGCCCAAGCCTGAGGCCCTCTCCTCGGGCTACGTTCTCACGATGTTCCCCCTCGCGCTCCTGGTTCTCAACACTTGGAATTTTTTTTGGTCTTTCGTGCCCATGGTATAGCAGAGCTCCAGCAGGACAGGGGAACCTCCCTGCCGCTGGAGCCCAAGCCTGAGGCCCTCTCCTCGGGCTACGTTCTCACGATGTTCCCCCTCACGCTCCTGGTTCTCAACACTTGGAATTTTTTTTGGTCTTTCGTGCCCCTGGTATAGCAGAGCTCCAGCGGGGTCTTCCTTGGATGGTTATCCATTCTCGCGCTCGTTTTTTTGTTTTTCAAGACGGGTTACGTATGTGTTTACCGGGGCCACAAAGTCCGCTCGAAGTTTGTCCTGCAAATCACATTAGTTCTCGCATTCACGCACCACCACCACCTGAAGTCTAGAAATAGGTTTCAATCTGTCAATCCTCTCCGTGTCTGTTAATCTTTGCGACCAGCATATGGTACTGGCGGGATCTTCTCGTCTGATCTGAGCTCGTCATCGGATGGTTCCCCGGCTCCGGAGAGCCGGGGGCTTGCATGGCTCCCCTCCTCCCCCCCCGCGAAGGAGGGAGGAAGGCAGGCTCATGACGATCTCGAGACCGGGTGCCCCGCCGCGCTGCACGGCGGTCCGCTTGGAGCCGCACCCCTCGTCGCACCGACAGTCCTCCCTTGGCCCCTCAATCCCCCGCAGGGACGGACCACCTCCGCCGGAGGCCTGACGCACACGTAACGCGGTCAGCTCGGAGACGGCTAAGTCCACCGGCAGCCGCGCCCGCACATGCGGAGCTCGACGGAGAAGGCGCCGCCCCCCCACCACCGCCGCCGGCCGGACAGAGGAGATGGAGGAGGGAGAGAGGGAGGAGGCCTGCGGACGGCGAAGGGCGACGGTCCCCGGGCGGGGTCCGCGCACGACGCGCCGGGCGTCCCGATCGGTCTGCACTTAGGGGGACGAAGGCGGACGAGTCCGCCTGCGACAGCCCCAGCCGCGGAAGAGCGAGGCTTCCGATTGATGACATAGTGACCATCAGAGAGGCATAGCCCCGGGAGGAACCCGAAAAGTCTGCTCGAAGTTTGTCCTGCAAATCACATTACTTCTCGCAGCCATGCACCACCACCACCAACAGAGTCTAGAAATAGGTTTCAATCTGTCAATCCTCTCCGTGTCTGGGCCGCTTTAGGGTTAATCTTTGCAACAAGCATATGGTAGTGGCGGGATCAACCAGGTAGCCCTCCAGAACCCGGCACGCGCCGGGCCCGTAGGCAGAGCGAGGGGGTTTAGCGCGGGCACCGGGCGGAGGCCGCGGTCCTCCGTAGCCCGGGCCGCCCGAGCCCTAGTCGATTGGCTTGTGGGCGGACAGCCGCACGGGGCTCGGTCAGAGGGTAAGAGAAACCGTGTTTCCCAAGCGCACCGCCGCGCGGGCCAGGCAGGGACCGGGGGACGTGCGCCCGGCGGCGGAGTCTTGGTGTGGGACCACTAGGTCGGACGGGGCGTCTCGGTCTCGCCTCCGAGCGTGCGACCAACTACGGGGAAATAAGCACAGTAGCGCGCAACCTCCGCTGGGGTCTAGAGTCAAGCCTGCAGGATGGAGGAACCGACTGCCGAAGCGCCGGTGCTGGGCACCGGGGCCGACGGAGGCCCTCCTGTGGCAGGCCACGTTTGCAGATCGGTCTGGGTGAAGAGACGGTGGGCCCTGGAAGTCCCCCTGACAGACTCCAGAGACTAAGTGTTGAAAGACTTAGAAATATTTCCCACCTGAGCTTGCCGAAAAGCTCGCTCCTACAAATCTGCGGAAGGGGTTATTTCGCATAAGGCCCCAGGATCCCTCCAGACCCTTGTATCTTTTTGAGCTACTCCAGTTGACTCGCTATCCACCCCATGCCAGAACTTAGAAAAATTTTCGCCCGCCGTGCCCCTGGTATGGCTGGAGAAGAGCTACTCCAGTTGACTCGCTATCCACCCCATGCCAGAACTTAGAAAAATTTTCGCCCGCCGTGCCCCTGGTATGGCTGGAGAAGAGCTACTCCAGTTGACTCGCTATCCACCCCATGCCAGAACTTAGACAAAATTTCGCCCGCCGTGCCCCTGGTATGGCTGGAGAAGAGCTACTCCCGTTGATCTGCTATCACCCCCATGCCAGAACTTAGACAAAATTTCGCCCGCCGTGCCCCTGGTATGGCTGGAGAGGAGCTACTCCCGTTGATCTGCTATCACCCCCATGCCAGGAACTTTGAAGAAATTTCGCCCAGGGCAGGGGACCTTTGCTGCACTACTGGCCCAGCCAGAGGCCCTCTGCTGGGGCAGAGCTCTCTGACACAGCGCCCTCCTAGGCTGGAGGTTTTTTTTTTTTTTTTTTTTTTTTTTTGTTTTTTTTCCTTTCTTTCTTAATGAATTAATTCTTTATTTAATTTAACCAGGGCCCATCCATGGAGCCACTTTACCCAGAAAAGGAGCACTCTTGCTGGGCATCAACATCCATCTCTGGGCCTCCAGAGACCCAGGGGAGACATGCAGCTTATCCCACCCCGCAGCAGAGCTCTCACCCTGGGCCTGCTCTCCACATCACATCCCCCTCCTAGGCTGGAGTTTTTTTTTTTATTATTATTTTATTTGCCAGGAATAATGAATGGAGAAATGTTTTAAAGAACACCATTTATTAAGGATAAATAATTGTTTTCAACCAAACTGTAACAGAAAGCAAATAGAGTTACATCACTACTGATTTTGTTTATTTTTTACTATTTCTGGATCTCAGAACACGTGAGGACCTCCTGGGTTGTGCCCATCCTGGTGGTGTATAAGTAGGATCAGAATATTCAGATTCGCTGGGAGAAGTGTAATCATTGTCGCTTTGAGAGGAGGAATCAGTTTCGCTTTGGGCTCCAGCAGGACAGGGGAACCTCCCTGCCGCTGGAGCCCAAGCCTGAGGCCCTCTCCTCGGGCTACGTTCTCACGATGTTCCCCCTCGCGCTCCTGGTTCTCAACACTTTGAATTTTTTTTGGTCTTTCGTGCCCATGGTATAGCAGAGCTCCAGCAGGACAGGGGAACCTCCCTGCCGCTGGAGCCCAAGCCTGAGGCCCTCTCCTCGGGCTACGTTCTCACGATGTTCCCCCTCGCGCTCCTGGTTCTCAACACTTGGAATTTTTTTTGGTCTTTCGTGCCCATGGTATAGCAGAGCTCCAGCAGGACAGGGGAACCTCCCTGCCGCTGGAGCCCAAGCCTGAGGCCCTCTCCTCGGGCTACGTTCTCACGATGTTCCCCCTCGCGCTCCTGGTTCTCAACACTTGGAATTTTTTTTGGTCTTTCGTGCCCATGGTATAGCAGAGCTCCAGCAGGACAGGGGAACCTCCCTGCCGCTGGAGCCCAAGCCTGAGGCCCTCTCCTCGGGCTACGTTCTCACGATGTTCCCCCTCACGCTCCTGGTTCTCAACACTTGGAATTTTTTTTGGTCTTTCGTGCCCCTGGTATAGCAGAGCTCCAGCGGGGTCTTCCTTGGATGGTTATCCATTCTCGCGCTCGTTTTTTTGTTTTTCAAGACGGGTTACGTATGTGTTTACCGGGGCCACAAAGTCCGCTCGAAGTTTGTCCTGCAAATCACATTAGTTCTCGCATTCACGCACCACCACCACCTGAAGTCTAGAAATAGGTTTCAATCTGTCAATCCTCTCCGTGTCTGTTAATCTTTGCGACCAGCATATGGTACTGGCGGGATCTTCTCGTCTGATCTGAGCTCGTCATCGGATGGTTCCCCGGCTCCGGAGAGCCGGGGGCTTGCATGGCTCCCCTCCTCCCCCCCCGCGAAGGAGGGAGGAAGGCAGGCTCATGACGATCTCGAGACCGGGTGCCCCGCCGCGCTGCACGGCGGTCCGCTTGGAGCCGCACCCCTCGTCGCACCGACAGTCCTCCCTTGGCCCCTCAATCCCCCGCAGGGACGGACCACCTCCGCCGGAGGCCTGACGCACACGTAACGCGGTCAGCTCGGAGACGGCTAAGTCCACCGGCAGCCGCGCCCGCACATGCGGAGCTCGACGGAGAAGGCGCCGCCCCCCCACCACCGCCGCCGGCCGGACAGAGGAGATGGAGGAGGGAGAGAGGGAGGAGGCCTGCGGACGGCGAAGGGCGACGGTCCCCGGGCGGGGTCCGCGCACGACGCGCCGGGCGTCCCGATCGGTCTGCACTTAGGGGGACGAAGGCGGACGAGTCCGCCTGCGACAGCCCCAGCCGCGGAAGAGCGAGGCTTCCGATTGATGACATAGTGACCATCAGAGAGGCATAGCCCCGGGAGGAACCCGAAAAGTCTGCTCGAAGTTTGTCCTGCAAATCACATTACTTCTCGCAGCCATGCACCACCACCACCAACAGAGTCTAGAAATAGGTTTCAATCTGTCAATCCTCTCCGTGTCTGGGCCGCTTTAGGGTTAATCTTTGCAACAAGCATATGGTAGTGGCGGGATCAACCAGGTAGCCCTCCAGAACCCGGCACGCGCCGGGCCCGTAGGCAGAGCGAGGGGGTTTAGCGCGGGCACCGGGCGGAGGCCGCGGTCCTCCGTAGCCCGGGCCGCCCGAGCCCTAGTCGATTGGCTTGTGGGCGGACAGCCGCACGGGGCTCGGTCAGAGGGTAAGAGAAACCGTGTTTCCCAAGCGCACCGCCGCGCGGGCCAGGCAGGGACCGGGGGACGTGCGCCCGGCGGCGGAGTCTTGGTGTGGGACCACTAGGTCGGACGGGGCGTCTCGGTCTCGCCTCCGAGCGTGCGACCAACTACGGGGAAATAAGCACAGTAGCGCGCAACCTCCGCTGGGGTCTAGAGTCAAGCCTGCAGGATGGAGGAACCGACTGCCGAAGCGCCGGTGCTGGGCACCGGGGCCGACGGAGGCCCTCCTGTGGCAGGCCACGTTTGCAGATCGGTCTGGGTGAAGAGACGGTGGGCCCTGGAAGTCCCCCTGACAGACTCCAGAGACTAAGTGTTGAAAGACTTAGAAATATTTCCCACCTGAGCTTGCCGAAAAGCTCGCTCCTACAAATCTGCGGAAGGGGTTATTTCGCATAAGGCCCCAGGATCCCTCCAGACCCTTGTATCTTTTTGAGCTACTCCAGTTGACTCGCTATCCACCCCATGCCAGAACTTAGAAAAATTTTCGCCCGCCGTGCCCCTGGTATGGCTGGAGAAGAGCTACTCCAGTTGACTCGCTATCCACCCCATGCCAGAACTTAGAAAAATTTTCGCCCGCCGTGCCCCTGGTATGGCTGGAGAAGAGCTACTCCAGTTGACTCGCTATCCACCCCATGCCAGAACTTAGACAAAATTTCGCCCGCCGTGCCCCTGGTATGGCTGGAGAAGAGCTACTCCCGTTGATCTGCTATCACCCCCATGCCAGAACTTAGACAAAATTTCGCCCGCCGTGCCCCTGGTATGGCTGGAGAGGAGCTACTCCCGTTGATCTGCTATCACCCCCATGCCAGGAACTTTGAAGAAATTTCGCCCAGGGCAGGGGACCTTTGCTGCACTACTGGCCCAGCCAGAGGCCCTCTGCTGGGGCAGAGCTCTCTGACACAGCGCCCTCCTAGGCTGGAGGTTTTTTTTTTTTTTTTTTTTTTTTTGTTTTTTTTCCTTTCTTTCTTAATGAATTAATTCTTTATTTAATTTAACCAGGGCCCATCCATGGAGCCACTTTACCCAGAAAAGGAGCACTCTTGCTGGGCATCAACATCCATCTCTGGGCCTCCAGAGACCCAGGGGAGACATGCAGCTTATCCCACCCCGCAGCAGAGCTCTCACCCTGGGCCTGCTCTCCACATCACATCCCCCTCCTAGGCTGGAGTTTTTTTTTTTATTATTATTTTATTTGCCAGGAATAATGAATGGAGAAATGTTTTAAAGAACACCATTTATTAAGGATAAATAATTGTTTTCAACCAAACTGTAACAGAAAGCAAATAGAGTTACATCACTACTGATTTTGTTTATTTTTTACTATTTCTGGATCTCAGAACACGTGAGGACCTCCTGGGTTGTGCCCATCCTGGTGGTGTATAAGTAGGATCAGAATATTCAGATTCGCTGGGAGAAGTGTAATCATTGTCGCTTTGAGAGGAGGAATCAGTTTCGCTTTGAGAAGAGGTATCATGGCTTTGTGATCTAGTCGCATGCCTGGATGTTTTTGGAAGACCGGCAGGGGCGCTGCAAGACGGTGGAGGCGGGCTGGGTGTTGCGGGCTGACTGGCTTCAGCAGGCGGGCTGTATGAAGCCTTCCCAGGTGCATCGCTTGATGAGTCGGACATGGTGAGGAGAGGAGGTTCGTAGGTGTCATGTCCCGTCATATGTGGTGGCTTGATCGCTGCCTCGAAATTCTGACGGATCTGAGCTAGCTCTGATGCGGTGTGGTGGAGGGCGTAGAATCGGTCGGCTGTCCTTGTGTCATGACACATGAGACGTGACATCTTGGACCGGTCACTTGGGGACAGGGTATTCCTTGCCTTGAAAAATAGAGATGGTTCTTGAATATTATGCGTTTTTATTTTAGCTGTATTACATGGAAAAGTGATATAATTACTTACGTATGTTGCTATTGATGTCCGGAAATCTGTGAATGTTGGGTTCCCCGGAAAACCCATGTCCAGCCAGGCGGCTTGCATTGATACGGTTAGGTTTTGGATCTTTGTGAATTTTTCGGTGAAGAGAAGAAGTTCTGTGGGTGGGTCTAATTTCTCTCTGATGAGCACCCATTGTTCCAGCCATGAGAACTCTTGATGCGTTAAGTAGAGCTGTGCGGGCCCAAACGCACGATTTGTTTTGTGCTCTTTCACCTGTAGTGCAAAGCAGAGGGTGTGTTTTAATGGACAAATGGGACAAGATAGAGAGTGGTTGTAAGAACTTGGAAAAAAAAAAAAATTTTAGGCCATGGTAGGGGACCTTTGCTGCACTACTGGCCCAGCCAGAGGCCCTCTCCCTGGGGCACAGCTGTCTGACACAGGCCCCTCCTAGGCTGGAGGTTTTTTTTTTTTCCTCCTTTCTTTCTTAATTAATTAATTCTTTATTTAATTTAACCAGGGCCCAACCATGGAGCCACATTACCCAGAAAAGGAGCACTCTTGCTGGGCATCAACATCCATCTCTGGGCCTCCAGAGATCCAGGGGGACACAGGCCCAACCATGGAGCCACTTTACCCAGAAAAGGAGCACTCTTGCTGGGCATGGAGGAAGGCAGAGCAGCCCTTGACCTCGTGCCCCTGGGATGGCTAGATAAAAGCTACTCCTGTGTACCTGCTATCGACCCCATGCCAGGAACTTAGAAAATTTTCCAACCTGAGCTTGCCAAAAAGCTCGCTCTTACTAATCTGCAGAAGGGGTTTTTTCACATAAGGCCCCAGGATCCCTCCAGACCCTTGTATCTTTTTGAGCTACTCCTGTGTACCTGCTATCGACCCCATGCCAGGAACTTAGAAAAAAATTTTTAGGCCATGGTAGGGGACCTTTGCTGCACTACAGGCCCAGCCAGAGGCCCTCTCCCTGGGGCACAGCTCTCTGACACAGGCCCCTCCTAGGCTGGAGGTTTTTTTTTTCCTCCTTTCTTTCTTAATTAATTAATTCTTTATTTAATTTAACCAGGGCCCATCCATGGAGCCACTTTACCCAGAAAAGGAGCACTCTTGCTGGGCATCAACATCCATCTCTGGGCCTCCAGAGATCCAGGGGGACACAGGCCCAACCATGGAGCCACTTTACCCAGAAAAGGAGCACTCTTGCTGGGCATCAACATCCATCTCTGGGCCTCCAGAGATCCAGGGGGACACAGGCCCAACCATGGAGCCACTTTACCCAGAAAAGGAGCACTCTTGCTGGGCATGGAGGAAGGCAGAGCAGCCCTTGACCTCGTGCCCCTGGGATGGCTAGATAAAAGCTACTCCTGTGTACCTGCTATCGACCCCATGCCAGGAACTTAGAAAATTTTCCAACCTGAGCTTGCCAAAAAGCTCGCTCTTACTAATCTGCAGAAGGGGTTTTTTCACATAAGGCCCCAGGATCCCTCCAGACCCTTGTATCTTTTTGAGCTACTCCTGTGTACCTGCTATCGACCCCATGCCAGGAACTTAGAAAAAATTTTAGGCCATGGTAGGGGACCTTTCCACCACTACTGGCCCAGCAAGAGGCCCTCTCCCTGGGGCACAGCTCTCTGACACAGGCCCCTCCTAGGCTGGAGGTTTTTTTTTCCTCCTTTCTTTCTTAATTAATTAATTCTTTATTTAATTTAACCAGGGCCCAACCATGGAGCCACTTTACCCAAAAAAGGAGCACTCTTGCTGGGCATCAACATCCATCTCTGGGCCTCCAGAGATCCAGGGGGACACAGGCCCAACCATGGATCCACCTTTACCCAGAAAAGGAGCACTCTTGCTGGGCATGGAGGAAGGCAGAGCAGCCCTTGACCTCGTGCCCCTGGGATGGCTAGATAAAAGCTACTCCTGTGTACCTGCTATCGACCCCATGCCAGGAACTTAGAAAAAATTTTAGGCCATGGTAGGGGACCTTTGCTGCACTACTGGCCCAGCCAGAGGCCCTCTCCCTGGGGCACAGCTCTCTGACACAGGCCCCTCCTAGGCTGGAGGTTTTTTTTTTTCCTCCTTTCTTTCTTAATTAATTAATTCTTTATTTAATTTAACCAGGGCCCAACCATGGAGCCACTTTACCCAAAAAAGGAGCACTCTTGCTGGGCATCAACATCCATCTCTGGGCCTCCAGAGATCCAGGGGGACACAGGCCCAACCATGGATCCACCTTTACCCAGAAAAGGAGCACTCTTGCTGGGCATGGAGGAAGGCAGAGCAGCCCTTGACCTCGTGCCCCTGGGATGGCTAGATAAAAGCTACTCCTGTGTACCTGCTATCGACCCCATGCCAGGAACTTAGAAAAAATTTTAGGCCATGGTAGGGGACCTTTGCTGCACTACTGGCCCAGCCAGAGGCCCTCTCCCTGGGGCACAGCTCTCTGACACAGGCCCCTCCTAGGCTGGAGGGTTTTTTTTCCTCCTTTCTTTCTTAATTAATTCTTTATTTAATTTAACCAGGGCCCAACCATGGAGCCACTTTACCCAAAAAAGGAGCACTCTTGCTGGGCATCAACATCCATCTCTGGGCCTCCAGAGATCCAGGGGGACACAGGCCCAACCATGGATCCACCTTTACCCAGAAAAGGAGCACTCTTGCTGGGCATGGAGGAAGGCAGAGCAGCCCTTGACCTCGTGCCCCTGGGATGGCTAGATAAAAGCTACTCCTGTTGCCCTGCTATCCACCCCATGCCAGGAACTTAGAAAATTTTCCAACCTGAGCTTGCCAAAAAGCTCGCTCTTACTAATCTGCAGAAGGGGTTTTTTCACATAAGGCCCCAGGATCCCTCCAGACCCTTGTATCTTTTTGAGCTACTCCTGTGTACCTGCTATCGACCCCATGCCAGGAACTTAGAAAAAATTTTAGGCCATGGTAGGGGACCTTTCCACCACTACTGGCCCAGCCAGAGGCCCTCTCCCTGGGGCACAGCTCTCTGACACAGGCCCCTCCTAGGCTGGAGGTTTTTTTTTCCTCCTTTCTTTCTTAATTAATTAATTCTTTATTTAATTTAACCAGGGCCCATCCATGGAGCCACTTTACCCAGAAAAGGAGCACTCTTGCTGGGCATCAACATCCATCTCTGGGCCTCCAGAGATCCAGGGGGACACAGGCCCAACCATGGATCCACCTTTACCCAGAAAAGGAGCACTCTTGCTGGGCATGGAGGAAGGCAGAGCAGCCCTTGACCTCGTGCCCCTGGGATGGCTAGATAAAAGCTACTCCTGTTGCCCTGCTATCCACCCCATGCCAGGAACTTAGAAAATTTTCCAACCTGAGCTTGCCAAAAAGCTCGCTCTTACTAATCTGCAGAAGGGGTTTTTTCACATAAGGCCCCAGGATCCCTCCAGACCCTTGTATCTTTTTGAGCTACTCCTGTGTACCTGCTATCGACCCCATGCCAGGAACTTAGAAAAAAAATTTCTTCGCCCGCCGTGCCCCTGGTATGGCCGGATAAAAGCTACTCCTGTTGACTTGCTATCCACCCCATGCCAGGGACTTAGAAGAATTTTCGGCCGTGGCAGGGGACCTTTCCACCACTACTGGCCCAGCCAGAGGCCCTCTTCTGGGGCAGAGCTCTCTGACACACACCCCTCCTAGGCTGGAGGTTTTTTTTTTTTTTTTTTTCCTCCTTTCTTTCTTAATTAGTTAATTCTTTATTTAATTTAACCAAGGGCCCATCCATGGAGCCACTTTACCCAGAAAAGGAGCACTCTTGCTGGGCATCAACATCCATCTCTGGGCCTCCAGAGATCCAGGGGGACAAGGGCCCAGCCATGGAGCCACTTTACCCAGAAAAGGAGCACTCTTGCTGGGCATCAACATCCATCTTGTAATCGCTATATATGTAGACTTACATTGATCACAAATCCCTGGCGACCGTCTTTCGCCTCCTGCTGCGCCTCGTCGACCTCAGAGACAGTCATGTTCTTGAGAACACCGGTCCGGTGTCCATAGAGGCTTGCTAGATAAACACAGAGGTACCCGAAGAATCTCCTGCGGGCATCCGGGTTGGGGTCCTCAGACAGTTGATCTGAACAGGAATAATGAAAGGGTTAGAACAGTTATTGGACATGGACATGCACAGAGTAATTTATTATAGTACAAGTTAAATAAGTCTGACCAAGGAGTTCAGGGATGCGTCTCCTGGCCATGACCTTGCAACGGTGAAGCTGTTCCTTGGAGATGGCCCTGCTCAACTTCTTTTTTTTCTTGATACTTATCTGACGGATGACCACATCTGGGCCAAGCTTTGAAATGCACTCTGAGATAGCACGAAGCACGGAAAACACTGCTTTTTTTGGAACCCTGGATGTGGAGGGAGGTGTGTCCCTAAAGTAAGCTATAAACTGGGACACATTGACCAGGTAGGTTTTCACTGTGTTCTCCGCCTTCCCCTGACTTAGCAGATGCTCTGGCCACCTGCACAGAAAAGGATAATTGGAATCTTTTCACATGGGGACATTTTATACTAACTAAAAGGCATTGCAGAGATGCTTACCGGTATATCCTGGACACATCTCCAAGAAAAGTCCAATTTTGGAGTATCGGTCGATCTTCAGTGATAAACGAGAGGAAACCCATGATACGTCCGACTTTGGATCTTTGATTTTCTATCATTTTACTCAGAGCACGGGAGCCTTTGAGGTGCTGCCAATATTCTGTCATGTATTCCACTGAAAAAAAACAACAACGTTCCATAATGAAGTTGTCTGGTATCTGTATAAAAAATACAGCTATCAGTGACATTACTTACAGATGTTTGGTGGGAATCCGGGGTACTCTTTGGCCAGACAGAGGGTGCTGTGGCTTTCCTCCTTTGATTTACGTTGGGTGATGCGCTCTGGCTCTTCGTCAAGAGAGACATCTTCATCACCAAGTGCATCAATGTCCATACTGGGAACCGGCCCTGTGGATCCCCTTTGGAGGGCCTGTTAAAGGTTTAATGTTAATGTTCAGCGGTGTACTGTAGGAACCAGGGAGAACCAGAGATTCAAATACCTCTTCCAGTCGTTTGATGGCATTTTTTGCCCTTCTGGCCCATCTGTGCTGGTACAGCAATTTCTTTCTTAGTTCCCCCAAGTCCGATGTAAGCTGAACGTTTTTTGCCTGAACCTCCGAGCACGAGGTGCAGGATGAAGGGGCTGTATGAGAGGGATTTTCCTCCTCTATTGCTCCTGGGTCGAGGTGTAAACGTGACACCATTGGAGGGCTCGGGTTGGTCGCGCTCAAAGCTCGGAGCATCTGCACGGTTACCTGGTGCTTCAAATCAGATATCAGCTTGGCCGTCCTCTCAACCGCCAACTCTGGATGGGCTTGATCGATGTGCCTGTCCAGCCTGGTGCTTGCATAACTGCAGCCATCCACTGGACAGGGCATTTTTCTAATATTGATCCTACCACTGCTGTACTTGATCAATATAGTTCGCTCTTCTGAATTTTTAATTCCATGACTTTTTCTCAGGTGCTTACCTATATAGGTAAATTCAGAACGGCAGAGTGGGCAGGAGAGATTACGCTTTGGGGGCGTCATTTTGATATGTGAATCTGGAAAAATAAGATATGATAACATGAGCTTCATTAATATCTCAAAGCCGGCAACATAGCCCCCTTTCCCCGCATAAAATTCAACGGAGCAGACCCTGGCTCTATACTTACCCTGTAAATGAGTCGGGGAAAGTGCGCAATGATACTGGTTCACTCCGTGCATATGCTAGTACATAGCCGCTCTGCTCCTCGTGACACGTACAGTGCACGCAGCTGCATCTGATCATGTCATCCAGGAAGTGGCTGCAGGTGTGTAAGAGAGCAGAGTGCCGTTTCCCCGCCTGGAGGAGGGGTGATCCAGAGATCCACTGCCCTGGTTCTCCAGGGGCACAGCCTGGAGAAACCTCACGCCCGCAGCAGAGCTCCCCCTGGTGGTTCTCCTCCTGCCCTCCACGCTCAGATCGCAGCTCTCCATCAGCACCAGCCTTCAGCACCACACTGCCCTGGTTCTCCAGGGGGGCACAGCCTGACACACATCACGCCCGCAACAGAGCCCTCTTTCCCCGCATACATGAGGGCTGCGCATCCTCTGGACATCCAGGGGACACATACAGCATTTCCATCCCGCAGCAGAGCTCTCACCATGGGCTTGCTCTCCACATCACCCTGCCCTGGTTCTCCAGGGGCATCAACTGACCCACCTCACGCCCAGCACAGAGCTCTCATCCTGGGCCTGCTCTCCACATCACCCTGCCCTGGTTCTCCAGGGGCACAGACTGACCCACCTCAGGCCCAGCACAGAGCTCTCATCGTGGGCCTGCTCTCCACATCACCCTGCCCTGGTTCCCCAGGGGCACAGACTGGCCCAGCACAGAGCTCTCATCCTGGGCCTGCTCTCCACATCATCCTGCCCTGGTTCTCCAGGGGGGGCATCAACTGACCCACCTCATGCCCAGCACAGAGCTCTCATCCTGGGCCTGCTCTACACATCATCATGCCCTGGTTCTCCAGGGGGGCATCAACTGACCCACCTCAGGCCCAGCACAGAGCTCTCATCCTGGGCCTGCTCTACACATCATCCTGCCCTGGAAGTCCCCCTGACAGACTCCAGAGACTAAGTGTTGAAAGACTTAGAAAAATTTCAAACATGAGCCTCCCAAAAAGCTTGCTCTTACAAATCTGCGGAAGGGGTTATTTTGCATAAGGCCCCAGGATCCCTCCAGACCCTTGTATCTTTTTGAGCTACTCCTATCCACCCCATGCCAGAAACTTAGAAAAAAATTTCGCCCGCCGTGCCCCTGGTATGGCTGGAGAAGAGCTACTCCAGTTGATCTGCTATCAACCCCATGCCAGGAACTTTGAAGAAATTTCGCCCAGGGCAGGGGACCTTTGCAGCACTACTGGCCCAGCCAGAGGCCCTCTCCCTGGGGCACAGCTCTCTGACACAGGCCCCTCCTAGGCTGGAGGTTTTTTTTTTTTCCTCCTTTCTTTCTTAATTAATTAATTCTTTATTTAATTTAACCAGGGCCCAACCATGGAGCCACATTACCCAGAAAAGGAGCACTCTTGCTGGGCATCAACATCCATCTCTGGGCCTCCAGAGACCCAGGGGAGAAATGCAGCATCTCAACCCCGCAACAGAGCTCTCTTCCCAGCATGATGGAGGAGGGATGTGCATCCTTTAGACAACCAGAGACCCAGGGGAGAAATGCAGCATCTCAACCCCGCAACAGAGCTCTTTTCCCAGCATGATGGAGGAGGGATGTGCATCCTTTAGACAACCAGAGACCCAGGGGAGAAATGCAGCATCTCAACCCCGCAACAGAGCCCTCTTCCCCGCATGATGGAGGAGGGATGTGCATCCTTTAGACAACCAGAGACCCAGGGGAGAAATGCAGCATCTCAACCCCGCAACAGAGCTCTTTTCCCAGCATGATGGAGGAGGGATGTGCAGCCCTTAGACAACCAGAGACCCAGGGGAGAAATGCAGCATCTCAACCCCGCAGCAGAGCTCTTTTCCCAGCATGATGGAGGAGGGATGTGCAGCCCTTAGACAACCAGAGACCCAGGGGGGAAATGCAGCATCTCAACCCCGCAACAGAGCCCTCTTCCCCGCATGATGGAGGAGGGATGTGCTGCCCTTAGACAACCAGAGACCCAGGGGAGAAATGCAGCATCTCAACCCCGCAACAGAGCTCTTTTCCCAGCATGATGGAGGAGGGATGTGCATCCTTTAGACAACCAGAGACCCAGGGGAGAAATGCAGCATCTCAACCCCGCAACAGAGCTCTCTTCCCAGCATGATGGAGGAGGGATGTGCATCCTTTAGACAACCAGAGACCCAGGGGAGAAATGCAGCATCTCAACCCCGCAACAGAGCTCTTTTCCCAGCATGATGGAGGAGGGATGTGCATCCTTTAGACAACCAGAGACCCAGGGGAGAAATGCAGCATCTCAACCCCGCAACAGAGCCCTCTTCCCCGCATGATGGAGGAGGGATGTGCATCCTTTAGACAACCAGAGACCCAGGGGAGAAATGCAGCATCTCAACCCCGCAACAGAGCTCTTTTCCCAGCATGATGGAGGAGGGATGTGCAGCCCTTAGACAACCAGAGACCCAGGGGAGAAATGCAGCATCTCAACCCCGCAGCAGAGCTCTTTTCCCAGCATGATGGAGGAGGGATGTGCAGCCCTTAGACAACCAGAGACCCAGGGGGGAAATGCAGCATCTCAACCCCGCAACAGAGCCCTCTTCCCCGCATGATGGAGGAGGGATGTGCTGCCCTTAGACAACCAGAGACCCAGGGGAGAAATGCAGCATCTCAACCCCGCAACAGAGCTCTTTTCCCAGCATGATGGAGGAGGGATGTGCATCCTTTAGACAACCAGAGACCCAGGGGAGAAATGCAGCATCTCAACCCCGCAACAGAGCTCTGTTCCCAGCATGATGGAGGAGGGATGTGCATCCTTTAGACAACCAGAGACCCAGGGGAGAAATGCAGCATCTCAACCCCGCAACAGAGCTCTTTTCCCAGCATGATGGAGGAGGGATGTGCATCCTTTAGACAACCAGAGACCCAGGGGAGAAATGCAGCATCTCAACCCCGCAACAGAGCCCTCTTCCCCGCATGATGGAGGAGGGATGTGCAGCCCTTAGACAACCAGAGACCCAGGGGAGAAATGCAGCATCTCAACCCCGCAGCAGAGCTCTTTTCCCAGCATGATGGAGGAGGGATGTGCAGCCCTTAGACAACCAGAGACCCAGGGGAGAAATGCAGCATCTCAACCCCGCAGCAGAGCTCTTTTCCCAGCATGATGGAGGAGGGATGTGCAGCCCTTAGACAACCAGAGACCCAGGGGGGAAATGCAGCATCTCAACCCCGCAACAGAGCCCTCTTCCCCGCATGATGGAGGAGGGATGTGCAGCCCTTAGACAACCAGAGACCCAGGGGAGAAATGCAGCATCTCAACCCCGCAACAGAGCTCTTTTCCCAGCATGATGGAGGAGGGATGTGCATCCTTTAGACAACCAGAGACCCAGGGGAGAAATGCAGCATCTCAACCCCGCAACAGAGCTCTTTTCCCAGCATGATGGAGGAGG
Organism: Fundulus diaphanus; assembly: GCA_037039145.1. Lineage (NCBI taxonomy): Eukaryota > Metazoa > Chordata > Actinopteri > Cyprinodontiformes > Fundulidae > Fundulus > Fundulus diaphanus. Next base: position 7,733,616 of record CM073132.1, read on the forward strand.
GATGTGCATCCTTTAGACAACCAGAGACCCAGGGGAGAAATGCAGCATCTCAACCCCGCAACAGAGCCCTCTTCCCCGCATGATGGAGGAGGGATGTGCAGCCCTTAGACAACCAGAGACCCAGGGGAGAAATGCAGCATCTCAACCCCGCAGCAGAGCTCTTTTCCCAGCATGATGGAGGAGGGATGTGCAGCCCTTAGACAACCAGAGACCCAGGGGAGAAATGCAGCATCTCAACCCCGCAACAGAGCCCTCTTCCCCGCATGATGGAGGAGGGATGTGCAGCCCTTAGACAACCAGAGACCCAGGGGAGAAATGCAGCATCTCAACCCCGCACAAAGAGCTCTCTTTTCCAGCATGGAGGATGGCTGTCCAGCCATCAGACAACCAGACAACCAGACAACCAGGGGGGGAGACACGCAGCATCTCAACCCCGCGAATGAGCTCTCTTTCCCGGCATGCATGAGGGTTGAGCAGACCCTGGACATCCGGGGAGACACGCAACATCTCCACCCAGCAACAGCCCCACTGTCAAAATCCGCTCTCCCTGATATCAGGGTGCCCTGCTTGACAGTCCCCGCGACTTAACCTGTGACTGTTGGGTAACAGGGGCCAAATCGACTAACCCTCCTTAGGGGCCAGGCCCAGTTTTTTTACAGTATGGTGCCATTTGTGGCCAGTCCTGGAGGCCAAACCAAAGCTCACAGGGTCACGGGGCGTGGGTCAAAAAATAGCCCCATCCCTTGACAGCCACATGCCAGTGGTCCCCGATTTTTAGGACCCACCATGACCCCGTGACAGCCCACCAAAGAGGGCAAAGTTCACAAAACAACCAATGTAATTGCCCCCATGAAGGTGGAATCTTGACAATCAGGAAAATACATTGGGTACTTTAGGGTAAAACAAAAAGGTGCATCAGTGACAAATGATTAAAGAAAAATATACATGTGTCCAGGGGGGAAACCTGGAGGTTCTCCACCCCACAACAGAGCTCCCTATCCCCGCATGAATGAGGGCTGAGGAGCCCTCGGATCTCTGGAGATCCAGGGCAGACACTGAACACATCCAGCCCACAGCAGAGCTCCCCCTGGTGGTTCTCCCCCTGCCCTCCACGCTCAGCACGCAGCTCTCCATCAGCACCAGCCTTCAGCACCACCCTGCCCTGGTTCTCCAGGGGCACAGACTGACCCACCTCACGCCCAGCACAGAGCTCTCATCGTGGGCCTGCTCTCCACATCACCCTGCCCTGGTTCTCCAGGGGCACAGAGTGACCCACCTCACGCCCAGCACAGAGCTCTCATCGTGGGCCTGCTCTCCACATCACCCTGCCCTGGTTCTCCAGGGGCACAGACTGACCCACCTCACGCCCAGCACAGAGCTCTCATCGTGGGCCTGCTCTCCACATCACCCTGCCCTGGTTCTCCAGGGGCACAGACTGACCCACCTCACGCCCAGCACAGAGCTCTCATCGTGGGCCTGCTCTCCACATCACCCTGCCCTGGTTCTCCAGGGGCACAGACTGACCCACCTCACGCCCAGCACAGAGCTCTCATCGTGGGCCTGCTCTCCGCATCACCCTGCCCTGGTTCTCCAGGGGCACAGACTGACCCACCTCACGCCCAGCACAGAGCTCTCATCGTGGGCCTGCTCTCCACATCACCCTGCCCTGGTTCTCCAGGGGCACAGACTGACCCACCTCACGCCCAGCACAGAGCTCTCATCGTGGGCCTGCTCTCCACATCACCCTGCCCTGGTTCTCCAGGGGCACAGACTGACCCACCTCACGCCCAGCACAGAGCTCTCATCGTGGGCCTGCTCTCCACATCACCCTGCCCTGGTTCTCCAGGGGCACAGACTGACCCACCTCACGCCCAGCACAGAGCTCTCATCGTGGGCCTGCTCTCCACATCACCCTGCCCTGGTTCTCCAGGGGCACAGACTGACCCACCTCACGCCCAGCACAGAGCTCCCATCGTGGGCCTGCTCTCCACATCACCCTGCCCTGGTTCTCCAGGGGCACAGACTGACCCACCTCACGCCCAGCACAGAGCTCCCATCGTGGGCCTGCTCTCCACATCACCCTGCCCTGGTTCTCCAGGGGCACAGACTGACCCACCTCACACCCAGCACAGAGCTCTCATCGTGGGCCTGCTCTCCACATCACCCTGCCCTGGTTCTCCAGGGGCACAGACTGACCCACCTCACGCCCAGCACAGAGCTCTCATCGTGGGCCTGCTCTCCACATCACCCTGCCCTGGTTCTCCAGGGGCACAGACTGACCCACCTCACGCCCAGCACAGAGCTCTCATCGTGGGCCTGCTCTCCACATCACCCTGCCCTGGTTCTCCAGGGGCACAGACTGACCCACCTCACGCCCAGCACAGAGCTCTCATCGTGGGCCTGCTCTCCACATCACCCTGCCCTGGTTCTCCAGGGGCACAGACTGACCCACCTCACGCCCAGCACAGAGCTCTCATCGTGGGCCTGCTCTCCACATCACCCTGCCCTGGTTCTCCAGGGGCACAGACTGACCCACCTCACGCCCAGCACAGAGCTCTCATCGTGGGCCTGCTCTCCACATCACCCTGCCCTGGTTCTCCAGGGGCACAGACTGACCCACCTCACGCCCAGCACAGAGCTCTCATCGTGGGCCTGCTCTCCACATCACCCTGCCCTGGTTCTCCAGGGGCACAGACTGACCCACCTCACGCCCAGCACAGAGCTCCCATCGTGGGCCTGCTCTCCACATCACCCTGCCCTGGTTCTCCAGGGGCACAGACTGACCCACCTCACGCCCAGCACAGAGCTCCCATCGTGGGCCTGCTCTCCACATCACCCTGCCCTGGTTCTCCAGGGGCACAGACTGACCCACCTCACACCCAGCACAGAGCTCTCATCGTGGGCCTGCTCTCCACATCACCCTGCCCTGGTTCTCCAGGGGCACAGACTGACCCACCTCACGCCCAGCACAGAGCTCTCATCGTGGGCCTGCTCTCCACATCACCCTGCCCTGGTTCTCCAGGGGCACAGACTGACCCACCTCACGCCCAGCACAGAGCTCTCATCGTGGGCCTGCTCTCCACATCACCCTGCCCTGGTTCTCCAGGGGCACAGACTGACCCACCTCACGCCCAGCACAGAGCTCTCATCGTGGGCCTGCTCTCCACATCACCCTGCCCTGGTTCTCCAGGGGCACAGACTGACCCACCTCACGCCCAGCACAGAGCTCTCATCGTGGGCCTGCTCTCCACATCACCCTGCCCTGGTTCTCCAGGGGCACAGACTGACCCACCTCACGCCCAGCACAGAGCTCTCATCGTGGGCCTGCTCTCCACATCACCCTGCCCTGGTTCTCCAGGGGCACAGACTGACCCACCTCACGCCCAGCACAGAGCTCTCATCGTGGGCCTGCTCTCCACATCACCCTGCCCTGGTTCTCCAGGGGCACAGACTGACCCACCTCACGCCCAGCACAGAGCTCTCATCGTGGGCCTGCTCTCCACATCACCCTGCCCTGGTTCTCCAGGGGCACAGACTGACCCACCTCACGCCCAGCACAGAGCTCTCATCGTGGGCCTGCTCTCCACATCACCCTGCCCTGGTTCTCCAGGGGCACAGACTGACCCACCTCACGCCCAGCACAGAGCTCTCATCATGGGCCTGCTCTCCACATCACCCTGCCCTGGTTCTGGTTATCATCCTCCCCTCTTCACAACCAACATGGAGCTCTCAGCATCAGCTCCTACACCCACCCCTGCTACCAGCAACCAGGCCCGGGCACCAGCACACCACCAGGGACCCTGGAGCCACCACCTCCATAACCTTCACCTCCAGCCAAACCCGGGTACCCACACTTAAGCACCCCCCTCGGTTATAAACCAATAAACCAAACGGCAAAGTCCTCGTGCCCCTGGTATGGCAGAAAAACCTCCGTGCCCCTGGTATGGCTGGAGTTCTCTTCGCTCCAGAGACTAAGTGTCTGCAGCCATACCAGGGGCACGAACGTCTTTCTGCTATACCAGGGGCACGAAGGTCTTTCTGCCATATCAGTGGAACATCCTGCTTCCGGTATCCCAGCCCGGGGACCTCTCCTCGGGCTACTCTCTGGCACCTCTCCCCTCTCGGTGCCTCTGGTTCTCAACACTTTGAATTTTTTTTGGTCTTTCGTGCCCATGGTATAGCAGAGCTCCAGCAGGACAGGGGAACCTCCTGCCGCTGGAGCCCCAGCCCGAGGCCCTCTCCTCGGGCCACATTCTCACACTGTTCCCCCATCACGCTCCTGGTTCTCAACACTTTGAATTTTTTTTGGTCTTTCGTGCCCCTGGTAAAGCAGAGCTCCAGCAGGACAGGGGAACCTCCTGCCGCTGGAGCCCCAGCCCGAGGCCCTCTCCTCGGGCCACGTTCTCACACTGTTCCCCCATCACGCTCCTGGTTCTCAACACTTTGAATTTTTTTTGGTCTTTCGTGCCCCTGGTATAGCAGAGCTCCAGCAGGACAGGGGAACCTCCTGCCGCTGGAGCCCCAGCCCGAGGCCCTCTCCTCGGGCCACGTTCTCACGCTGTTCCCCCATCACGCTCCTGGTTCTCAACACTTTGAATTTTTTTTTGGTCTTTCGTGCCCCTGGTATAGCAGAGCTCCAGCAGGACAGGGGAACCTCCTGCCGCTGGAGCCCCAGCCCGAGGCCCTCTCCTCGGGCCACGTTCTCACGCTGTTCCCCCATCACGCTCCTTTTTCTCAACACTTTGAATTTTTTTTTGGCCCCTGGTATAGCAGAGCTCCAGCGGGACCTTCCTTTGATGGTTATCCATTCTCTCGCTCGTTTTTTTTTTTCAAGACGGGTTAGGTATCTGTTTACCGGGGCCGCAAAGTCCGCTCGAAGTTTGTCCTGCAAATCACATTAGTTCTCGCATCCATGCACCACCACCACCAACAGAGTCTAGAAATAGGTTTCAATCTGTCAATCCTCTCCGTGTCTGGGCCGGTTTAGGGTTAATCTTTGAAACAAGCATATGGTACTGGCAGGATCTTCTCGTCTGATCTGAGCTCGTCATCGGATGGTTCCCCGGCTCCGGAGAGCCGGGGGCTTGCATGGCTCCCCTCCTCCCCCCCGTGAAGGAGGGAGGAAGGCAGGCTCATGACGAACTCGAGACCGGGTGCCCCGCCGCGCCGCACGGCGGTCCGCTTGGAGCCGCACCCCTCGTCGCACCGACAGTCCTCCCTTGGCCCCTCAATCCCCCGCAGGGACGGACCACCTCCGCCGGAGGCCTGACGCACACGTAACGCGGTCAGCTCGGAGACGGCTAAGTCCACCGGCAGCCGCCCCCGCACATGCGGGGCTCGATGGAGAAGGCGCCGCCCCGCCACCACCGGCGCCGGCCGGACAGAGGAGATGGAGGAGGGAGAGAGAGAGGAGGCCTGCGGACGGCGAAGGGCGACGGTCCCCGGGCGGCGTCCGCGCACGACGCACCAGGCATCCCGATCGGTCTGCACTTAGGGGGACGAAGGCAGACTAGTCCGCCTGGGACAGCCCCAGCCGCGGAAGAGCGAGGCTTCCGATTGATGACATAGTGACTATCAGAGAGGCGTAGCCCCGGGAGGAACCCGCAAAGTCCGCTCGAAGTTTGTCCTGCAAATCACATTAGTTCTCGCATCCATGCACCACCACCACCACCAACAGAGTCTAGAAATAGGTTTCAATCTGTCAATCCTCTCCGTGTCTGGGCCGGTTTAGGGTTAATCTTTGAAACAAGCATATGGTACTGGCAGGATCTTCTCGTCTGATCTGAGCTCGTCATCGGATGGTTCCCCGGCTCCGGAGAGCCGGGGGCTTGCATGGCTCCCCTCCTCCCCCCCGCGAAGGAGGGAGGAAGGCAGGCTCATGACGAACTCGAGACCGGGTGCCCCGCCGCGCCGCACGGCGGTCCGCTTGGAGCCGCACCCCTCGTCGCACCGACAGTCCTCCCTTGGCCCCTCAATCCCCCGCAGGGACGGACCACCTCCGCTGGAGGCCTGACGCACACGTAACGCTGTCAGCTCGGAGACGGCTAAGTCCACCGGCAGCCGCGCCCGCACATGCGGGGCTCGACGGAGAAGGCGCCGCCCCCCCACCACCGCCGCCGGCCGGACAGAGGAGATGGAGGAGGGAGAGAGGGAGGAGGCCTCGGACGGCGAAGGGCGACGGTCCCCGGGCGGGGTCCACGCACGACGCACCAGGCATCCCGATCGGTCTGCACTTAGGGGGACGAAGGCAGACTAGTCCGCCTGCGACCGCCCCAGCCGCGGAAGAGCGAGGCTTCCGATTGATGACATAGTGACCATCAGAGAGGCGTAGCCCCGGGAGGAACCCGCAAAGTCCGCTCGAAGTTTGTCCTGCAAATCACATTAGTTCTCGCAGCCATGCACCACCACCACCACCAACAGAGTCTAGAAATAGGTTTCAATCTGTCAATCCTCTCCGTGTCTGGGCCGGTTTAGGGTTAATCTTTGAAACAAGCATATGGTAGTGGCGGGATCAACCAGGTAGCCCTCCAGAACCCGGCACGCGCCGGGCCCGTAGGCAGAGTGAGGGGGGGTTAGCGCGGGCACCGGGCAGAGGCCGCGGTCCTCCGTAGCCCGGGCCGCCCGAGCCCTAGTCGATTGGCTTGTGGGCGGACAGCCGCACGGGGCTCGGTCAGAGGGTAAGAGAAACCGTGTTTCCCAAGCGCACCGCCGCGCGGGCCAGGCAGGGACCGGGGGACGTACGCCCGGCGGCGGAGGCTTGGTGTGGGACCACTAGGTCGGACGGGGCGTCTCGGTCTCGCTTCCGAGCGTGCGGCCAACTACGGGGGAATAAGCACAGTAGCGCGCAACCTCCGCTGGGGTCTAGAGTCAAGCCTGCAGGATGGAGGAACCGACCGCCGAAGCGCCGGTGCTGGGCACCGGGGCCGACGGAAGCCCTCCTGTGGCAGGCCACGTTTGCAGATCGGTCTGGGTGAAGAGACGGTGGGCCCTGGAAGTCCCCCTGACAGACTCCAGAGACTAATTGCTGAAAGACTTAGAAAAATTTTCCACCTGAGCTTGCTGAAAAGCTCGTTCCTACAAATCTGCGGAAGGGGTTATTTCGCATAAGGCCCCAGGATCCCTTCAGACCCTTGTATCTTTTTGAGCTACTCCTGTTGACCTGCTATCCACCCCATGCCAGGAACTTAGAAAAAATTTCGCCCGCCGTGCCCCTGGTATGGCTGGAGAAGAGCTACTCCTGTTGACTTGCTATGAACCCCATGCCAGGAACTTAGGAAAAATCCCACGGCAGGGGACCTTTCCACCACTACTGGCCCAGCCAGAGGCCCTCTTCTGGGGGAGAGCTCTCTGACACAGGCCCCTCCTAGGCTGGAGTTTTTTTTTTTTTCTTTCTTTCTTTCTTTCTTTCTTTCTTTCTTTCTTTCTTTCTTTCTTTCTTTCTTTCTTAATGAATTAATTCTTTATGTAATTTTGCTATCAACCCCATGCCAGGAACTTAGAAGAAATTTCGCCCAGGGCAGGGGACCTTTCAACCACTACTGGCCCAGCCAGAGGCCCTCTTCTGGGGGAGAGCTCTCTGACACAGGCCCCTCCTAGGCTGGAGGGTTTTTTTTTGTTTGTTTTTTTTTTCTTTCTTTCTTTCTTAATGAATTAATTCTTTATGTAATTTTGCTATCAACCCCATGCCAGGAACTTAGAAGAAATTTCGCCCAGGGCAGGGGACCTTTCAACCACTACTGGCCCAGCCAGAGGCCCTCTTCTGGGGAAGAGCTCTCTGACACAGGCCCCTCCTAGGCTGGAGGTTTTTTTTTTTGTTTGTTTTTTTTTTCTTTCTTTCTTTCTTAATGAATTAATTCTTTATGTAATTTTGCTATCAACCCCATGCCAGGAACTTAGAAGAAATTTCGCCCAGGGCAGGGGACTTTTCAACCACTACTGGCCCAGCCAGAGGCCCTCTTCTGGGGGAGAGCTCTCTGACACAGGCCCCTCCTAGGCTGGAGGTTTTTTTTTTATTATTATTTTATTTGCCAGGAATAATGAATGGAGAAATGTCTTAAAGAACACCATTTATTAAGGATAAATAATTGTTTTCAACCAAACTGTAACAGAAAGCAAATAGAGTTACATCACTACTGATTTTGTTTATTTTTTACTATTTCTGGATCTCAGAACACGTGAGAACCTCCTGGGTTGTGCCCATCCTGGTGGTGTATAAGTAGGATCAGAATATTCAGATTCGCTGGGAGAAGTGTAATCATTGTCGCTTTGAGAGGAGGAATCAGTTTCGCTTTGAGAAGAGGTATCATGGCTTTCTGATCTAGTCGCATGCCTGGATGTTTTTGGAGGACCGGCAGGGGCCCTGCAAGACGGTGGAGGCGGGCTGGGTGTTGCGGGCTGGCTGGCTTCAGCAGGCGGGCTGTATGAAGCCTCCCCAGGTGCATCACTTGATGAGTCGGACATGGTGAGGAGAGGAGGTTCGTAGGTGTCATGTCCCGTCATATGTGGTGGCTTGATTGCTGCCTCGAAATTCTGACGGATCTGAGCTAGCTCTGATGCGGTGTGGTGGAGGGCGTAGAATCGGTCGGCTGTCCTTGTGTCATGACACATGAGACGTGACATGTTGGACCGGTCACTTGGGGACAGGGTATTCCTTGCCTTGAAAAATAGAGATGGTTCTTGAATATTATGCGTTTTTATTTTAGCTCTATTACATGGAAAAGTGATATAAATACTTACGTATGTTGCTATTGATGTCCGGAAATCTGTGAATGTTGGGTTCCCCGGAAAACCCATGTCCAGCCAGGCGGCTTGCATTGATACGGTTAGGTTTTGGATCTTTGTGAATTTTTTGGTGAAGAGAAGAAGTTCTGTGGGTGGGTCTAATTTCTCTCTGATGAGCACCCATTGTTCCAGCCATGAGAACTCTTGATGCGTTAAGTAGAGCTGTGCGGGCCCAAACGCACAATTTGTTTTGTGCTCTTTAACCTGTAGTGCAAAGCAGAGGGTGTGTTTTAATGGACAAATGGGACAAGATAGAGAGTGGTTGTAAGAACTTAGAAAGAATTTTAGGCCATGGTAGGGGACCTTTCCACCACTACTGGCCCAGCCAGAGGCACTCTCCCTGGGGCACAGCTCTCTGACACAGGCCCCTCCTAGGCTGGAGTTTTTTTTTTTTCCTCCTTTCTTTCTTAATTAATTAATTCTTTATTTAATTTAACCAGGGCCCAACCATGGAGCCACATTACCCAGAAAAGGAGCACACTTGCTGGGCATCAACACCCATCTCTGGGCCTCCAGAGATCCCGGGGGACACAGGCCCAACCATGGATCCACCTTTACCCAGAAAAGGAGCACTCTTGCTGGGCATGGAGGAAGGCAGAGCAGCCCTTGACCTCGTGCCCCTGGGATGGCTAGATAAAAGCTACTTCTGTTGACCTGCTATCGACCCCATGCCAGGAACTTAGAAAAAATTTTAGGCCATGGTAGGGGACCTTTCCACCACTACTGGCCCAGCCAGAGGCCCTCTTCTGGGGGAGAGCTCTCTGACACAGGCCCCTCCTAGGCTGGAGTTTTTTTTTTTTTTCCTCCTTTCTTTCTTAATTAATTAATTCTTTATTTAATTTAACCAGGGCCCAGCCATGGAGCCACTTTACCCAGAAAAGGAGCACTCTTGCTGGGCATCAACATCCATCTCTGGGCCTCCAGAGATCCAGGGGGACACAGGCCCAGCCATGGAGCCACTTTACCCAGAAAAGGAGCACTCTTGCTGGGCATCAACATCCATCTCTGAGCCTCCAGAGATCCAGGGGGACACAGGCCCAGCCATGGAGCCACTTTACCCAGAAAAGGAGCACTCTTGCTGGGCATCAACATCCATCTCTGGGCCTCCAGAGATCCAGGGGGACACAGGCCCAGCCATGGAGCCACTTTACCCAGAAAAGGAGCACACTTGCTGGGCATCAACACCCATCTCTGGGCCTCCAGAGATCCCGGGGGACACAGGCCCAACCATGGATCCACCTTTACCCAGAAAAGGAGCACTCTTGCTGGGCATAGAGGAAGGCAGAGCAGCCCTTGACCTCGTGCCCCTGGGATGGCTAGATAAAAGCTACTCCTGTTGACCTGCTATCGACCCCATGCCAGGAACTTAGAAAACATTTTAGGCCATGGTAGGGGATCTTTCCACCACTACTGGCCCAGCCAGAGGCCCTCTTCTGGGGGAGAGCTCTCTGACACAGGCCCCTCCTAGGCTGGAGTTTTTTTTTTTTTCTTTCTTTCTTTCTTTCTTTCTTTCTTTCTTTCTTTCTTTCTTTCTTAATGAATTAATTCTTTATGTAATTTTGCTATCAACCCCATGCCAGGAACTTAGAAGAAATTTCGCCCAGGGCAGGGGACCTTTCAACCACTACTGGCCCAGCCAGAGGCCCTCTTCTGGGGGAGAGCTCTCTGACACAGGCCCCTCCTAGGCTGGAGGGTTTTTTTTTGTTTGTTTTTTTTTTCTTTCTTTCTTTCTTAATGAATTAATTCTTTATGTAATTTTGCTATCAACCCCATGCCAGGAACTTAGAAGAAATTTCGCCCAGGGCAGGGGACCTTTCAACCACTACTGGCCCAGCCAGAGGCCCTCTTCTGGGGAAGAGCTCTCTGACACAGGCCCCTCCTAGGCTGGAGGTTTTTTTTTTTGTTTGTTTTTTTTTTCTTTCTTTCTTTCTTAATGAATTAATTCTTTATGTAATTTTGCTATCAACCCCATGCCAGGAACTTAGAAGAAATTTCGCCCAGGGCAGGGGACTTTTCAACCACTACTGGCCCAGCCAGAGGCCCTCTTCTGGGGGAGAGCTCTCTGACACAGGCCCCTCCTAGGCTGGAGGTTTTTTTTTTATTATTATTTTATTTGCCAGGAATAATGAATGGAGAAATGTCTTAAAGAACACCATTTATTAAGGATAAATAATTGTTTTCAACCAAACTGTAACAGAAAGCAAATAGAGTTACATCACTACTGATTTTGTTTATTTTTTACTATTTCTGGATCTCAGAACACGTGAGAACCTCCTGGGTTGTGCCCATCCTGGTGGTGTATAAGTAGGATCAGAATATTCAGATTCGCTGGGAGAAGTGTAATCATTGTCGCTTTGAGAGGAGGAATCAGTTTCGCTTTGAGAAGAGGTATCATGGCTTTCTGATCTAGTCGCATGCCTGGATGTTTTTGGAGGACCGGCAGGGGCCCTGCAAGACGGTGGAGGCGGGCTGGGTGTTGCGGGCTGGCTGGCTTCAGCAGGCGGGCTGTATGAAGCCTCCCCAGGTGCATCACTTGATGAGTCGGACATGGTGAGGAGAGGAGGTTCGTAGGTGTCATGTCCCGTCATATGTGGTGGCTTGATTGCTGCCTCGAAATTCTGACGGATCTGAGCTAGCTCTGATGCGGTGTGGTGGAGGGCGTAGAATCGGTCGGCTGTCCTTGTGTCATGACACATGAGACGTGACATGTTGGACCGGTCACTTGGGGACAGGGTATTCCTTGCCTTGAAAAATAGAGATGGTTCTTGAATATTATGCGTTTTTATTTTAGCTCTATTACATGGAAAAGTGATATAAATACTTACGTATGTTGCTATTGATGTCCGGAAATCTGTGAATGTTGGGTTCCCCGGAAAACCCATGTCCAGCCAGGCGGCTTGCATTGATACGGTTAGGTTTTGGATCTTTGTGAATTTTTTGGTGAAGAGAAGAAGTTCTGTGGGTGGGTCTAATTTCTCTCTGATGAGCACCCATTGTTCCAGCCATGAGAACTCTTGATGCGTTAAGTAGAGCTGTGCGGGCCCAAACGCACAATTTGTTTTGTGCTCTTTAACCTGTAGTGCAAAGCAGAGGGTGTGTTTTAATGGACAAATGGGACAAGATAGAGAGTGGTTGTAAGAACTTAGAAAGAATTTTAGGCCATGGTAGGGGACCTTTCCACCACTACTGGCCCAGCCAGAGGCACTCTCCCTGGGGCACAGCTCTCTGACACAGGCCCCTCCTAGGCTGGAGTTTTTTTTTTTTCCTCCTTTCTTTCTTAATTAATTAATTCTTTATTTAATTTAACCAGGGCCCAACCATGGAGCCACATTACCCAGAAAAGGAGCACACTTGCTGGGCATCAACACCCATCTCTGGGCCTCCAGAGATCCCGGGGGACACAGGCCCAACCATGGATCCACCTTTACCCAGAAAAGGAGCACTCTTGCTGGGCATGGAGGAAGGCAGAGCAGCCCTTGACCTCGTGCCCCTGGGATGGCTAGATAAAAGCTACTTCTGTTGACCTGCTATCGACCCCATGCCAGGAACTTAGAAAAAATTTTAGGCCATGGTAGGGGACCTTTCCACCACTACTGGCCCAGCCAGAGGCCCTCTTCTGGGGGAGAGCTCTCTGACACAGGCCCCTCCTAGGCTGGAGTTTTTTTTTTTTTTCCTCCTTTCTTTCTTAATTAATTAATTCTTTATTTAATTTAACCAGGGCCCAGCCATGGAGCCACTTTACCCAGAAAAGGAGCACTCTTGCTGGGCATCAACATCCATCTCTGGGCCTCCAGAGATCCAGGGGGACACAGGCCCAGCCATGGAGCCACTTTACCCAGAAAAGGAGCACTCTTGCTGGGCATCAACATCCATCTCTGAGCCTCCAGAGATCCAGGGGGACACAGGCCCAGCCATGGAGCCACTTTACCCAGAAAAGGAGCACTCTTGCTGGGCATCAACATCCATCTCTGGGCCTCCAGAGATCCAGGGGGACACAGGCCCAGCCATGGAGCCACTTTACCCAGAAAAGGAGCACACTTGCTGGGCATCAACACCCATCTCTGGGCCTCCAGAGATCCCGGGGGACACAGGCCCAACCATGGATCCACCTTTACCCAGAAAAGGAGCACTCTTGCTGGGCATAGAGGAAGGCAGAGCAGCCCTTGACCTCGTGCCCCTGGGATGGCTAGATAAAAGCTACTCCTGTTGACCTGCTATCGACCCCATGCCAGGAACTTAGAAAACATTTTAGGCCATGGTAGGGGATCTTTCCACCACTACTGGCCCAGCCAGAGGCCCTCTTCTGGGGGAGAGCTCTCTGACACAGGCCCCTCCTAGGCTGGAGTTTTTTTTTTTTTCCTCCTTTCTTTCTTAATTAATTAATTCTTTATTTAATTTAACCAGGGCCCAGCCATGGAGCCACTTTACCCAGAAAAGGAGCACTCTTGCTGGGCATCAACATCCATCTCTGGGCCTCCAGAGATCCAGGGGGACACAGGCCCAGCCATGGAGCCACTTTACCCAGAAAAGGAGCACTCTTGCTGGGCATCAACATCCATCTCTGAGCCTCCAGAGATCCAGGGGGACACAGGCCCAGCCATGGAGCCACTTTACCCAGAAAAGGAGCACTCTTGCTGGGCATCAACATCCATCTCTGGGCCTCCAGAGATCCAGGGGGACACAGGCCCAGCCATGGAGCCACTTTACCCAGAAAAGGAGCACTCTTGCTGGGCATCAACATCCATCTCTGGGCCTCCAGAGATCCAGGGGGACACAGGCCCAGCCATGGAGCCACTTTACCCAGAAAAGGAGCACTCTTTCCCCGCATGGAGGAAGGCAGAGCAGCCCTTGACCTCGTGCCCCTGGGATGGCTAGATAAAAGCTACTCCTGTTGACCTGCTATCGACCCCATGCCAGGAACTTAGAAAAAATTTTAGGCCATGGTAGGGGACCTTTCCACCACTACTGGCCCAGCCAGAGGCCCTCTTCTGGGGGAGAGCTCTCTGACACAGGCCCCTCCTAGGCTGGAGTTTTTTTTTTTCCTCCTTTCTTTCTTAATTAATTAATTCTTTATTTAATTTAACCAGGGCCCAGCCATGGAGCCACTTTACCCAGAAAAGGAGCACTCTTGCTGGGCATCAACATCCATCTCTGGGCCTCCAGAGATCCAGGGGGACACAGGCCCAGCCATGGAGCCACTTTACCCAGAAAAGGAGCACTCTTGCTGGGCATCAACATCCATCTCTGAGCCTCCAGAGATCCAGGGGGACACAGGCCCAGCCATGGAGCCACTTTACCCAGAAAAGGAGCACTCTTGCTGGGCATCAACATCCATCTCTGGGCCTCCAGAGATCCAGGGGGACACAGGCCCAGCCATGGAGCCACTTTACCCAGAAAAGGAGCACTCTTTCCCCGCATGGAGGAAGGCAGAGCAGCCCTTGACCTCGTGCCCCTGGGATGGCTAGATAAAAGCTACTCCTGTTGACCTGCTATCGACCCCATGCCAGGAACTTAGAACATTTTCCAACCTGAGCTTGCCAAAAAGCTCACTCTTACTAATCTGCAGAAGGGTTTTTTTCGCATAAGGCCCCAGGATACCTCCAGACCCTTGTATCTTTTTGAGCTACTCCTGTTGACCTGCTATCGACCCCATGCCAGGAACTTAGAAAAATATTTTAGGCCATGGTAGGGGACCTTTCCACCACTACTGGCCCAGCCAGAGGCCCTCTTCTGGGGGAGAGCTCTCTGACACAGGCCCCTCCTAGGCTGGAGGTTTTTTTTTTTTCCTTTCTTTCTTAATTAATTAATTCTTTATTTAATTTAACCAGGGCCCAACCATGGAGCCACTTTACCCAGAAAAGGAGCACTCTTGCTGGGCATCAACATCCATCTCTGGGCCTCCAGAGATCCAGGGGGACACAGGCCCAGCCATGGAGCCACTTTACCCAGAAAAGGAGCACTCTTGCTGGGCATCAACATCCATCTCTGGGCCTCCAGAGATCCGGGGGGACAAGGGCCCAGCCATGGAGCCACTTTACCCAGAAAAGGAGCACTCTTGCTGGGCATCAACATCCATCTTGTAATCGCTATATATGTAGACTTACATTGATCACAAACCCCTGGCGACCGTCTTTCGCCTCCTGCTGCGCCTCATCGACCTCAGAGACAGTCATGTTCTTGAGAACACCGGTCCGGTGTCCATAGAGGCTTGCTAGATAAACACAGAGGTACCCGAAGAATCTCCTGCGGGCATCCGGGTTGGGGTCCTCAGACAGTTGATCTGAAAAGGAATAATGAAAGGGTTAGAACAGTTATTGGACATGGACATGCACAGAGTAATTTATTATAGTACAAGTTAAATAAGTCTGACCAAGGAGTTCAGGGATGTGTCTCCTGGCCATGACCTTGCAACGGTGAAGCTGTTCCTTGGAGATGGCCCTGCTCAACTTCTTTTTCTTGATACTTATCTGACGGATGACCACATCTGGGCCAAGCTTTGAAATGCACTCTGAGATAGCACGAAGCACAGAAAACACTGCTTTTTTTGGAACCCTGGATGTGGAGGGAGGTGTGTCCCTAAAGTAAGCTATAAACTGGGACACATTGACCAGGTAGGTTTTCACTGTGTTCTCCGCCTTCCCCTGACTTAGCAGATGCTCTGGCCACCTGCACAGAAAAGGATAATTGGAATCTTTTCACATGGGGACATTTTATACTAACTAAAAGGCATTACAGAGATGCTTACCGGTATATCCAGGACACATCTCCAAGAAAAGTCCAATTTTGGAGTATCGGTCGATCTTCAGTGATAAACGAGAGGAAACCCATGATACGTCCGACTTTGGATTTTTGATTTTCTATCCTTTTACTCAGAGCACGGGAGCCTTTGAGGTGCTGCCAATATTCTGTCATGTATTCCACTGAAAAAAACAACAACGTTTCATAATGAAGTTGTCTGGTATCTGTATAAAAATAGAAAAATACAGCTATCAGTGACATTACTTACAGATGTTTGGTGGGAATCCGGGGTACTCTTTGGCCAGACAGAGGGTGCTGTGGCTTTCCTCCTTTGATTTACGTTGGGTGATGCGCTCTGGCTCTTCGTCAAGAGAGACATCTTCATCACCAAGTGCATCAATGTCCATACTGGGAACCGGCCCTGTGGATCCCCTTTGGAGGGCCTGTTAAAGGTTTAATGTTAATGTTTAGCGGTGTACTGTAGGAACCAGGGAGAACCAGAGATTCAAATACCTCTTCCAGTCGTTTGATGGCATTTTTTGCCCTTCTGGCCCATCTGTGCTGGTACAGCAATTTCTTTCTTAGTTCCCCCAAGTCCGATGTAAGCTGAACGTTTTTTGCCTGAACCTCCGAGCACGAGGTGCAGGATGAAGGGGCTGTATGAGAGGGATTTTCTTCCTCTATTGCTCCTGGGTCGACGTGTAAACGTGACACCATTGAAGGGCTCGGGTTGGTCGCGCTCAAAGCTCGGAGCATCTGCACGGTTACCTGGTGCTTCAAATCAGCTATCAGCTTGGCCGTCCTCTCAACCGCCAACTCTGGATGGGCTTGATCGATGTGCCTGTCCAGCCTGGTGCTTGCATAACTGCAGCCATCCACTGGACAGGGCATTTTTCTAATATTGATCCTACCACTGCTGTACTTGATCAATATAGTTCGCTCTTCTGAATTTTTAATCCCATGACTGTTTCTCAGGTGCTTACCTATATAGGTAAATTCAGAACGGCAGAGTGGGCAGGAGAGATTACGCTTTGGGGGCGTCATTTTGATATGTGAATCTGGAAAAATAAGATATGATAACATGAGCTTCATTAATATCTCAAAGCCGGCAACATAGCCCCCTTTCCCCGCATAAAATTCAACGGAGCAGACCCTGGCTCTATACTTACCCTGTAAATGACTCGGGGAAAGTCCGCAATGATACTGGTTCACTCCGTGCATATGCTAGTACATAGCCGCTCTGCTCCTTGTGACACGTACAGTGTACAGTGCATGCAGCTGCATCTGATCATGTAATCCAGGAAGTGGCTGCAGGTGTGTAAGAGAGCAGAGTGCCGTTTCCCCGCCTGGAGGAGGGGTGATCCAGAGATACAGGGGAGACTTACAGCCTGTCCCGCCCCGCACCACAGCTCTCTTTCCCCGCATGGAGGAGCGCTGCGCATCCTCTGGACATCCAGAGAACCAGGGGACACATACAGCATTTCCACCCCGCAGCAGAGCTCTCATCGTGGGCCTGCTCTACACATCACACTGCCCTGGTTCTCCAGGGGCACAGCCTGACACACCTCACGCCCGCAGCAGAGCTCCCCCTGGTGGTTCTCCTCCTGCCCTCCACGCTCAGCACGCAGCTCTCCATCAGCACCAGCCTTCAGCACCACACTGCCCTGGTTCTCCAGGGGGGGCACAGCCTGACACACATCACGCCCGCAACAGAGCCCTCTTTCCCTGCATACATGAGGGCTGAGCAAACCCTGGACATCCAGGGGAAAAAGCTACTCCTGCAGACTTAGTATCCACTCCATGCCAGGAACTTAGAAAAAAATGTCGGCCGTCGTACCCATGGGATGGCCGGAGAAGACTGTGGGCCCTGGAAGTCCCCCTGACAGACTCCAGAGACTAAGTGTTGAAAGACTTCGAAAAATTTCAAACATGAGCTTGCCAAAAAGCTCACTCTTACTAATCTGCAGAAGGGTTTTTTTCGCATAAGGCCCCAGGATCCCTCCAGACCCTTGTATCTTTTTGAGCTACTCCTGTTGACTTGCTATCCACCCCATGCCAGGAACTTAGGAAAAAAAATTCTTCGCCCGCCGTGCCCCTGGTATGGCCGGAGAAAAGCTACTCCTGTTGACTTGCTATCCACCCCATGCCAGGAACTTAGAAGAATTTTCGGCCGTGGCAGGGGAGCTTTCCAGCACTACTGCCCCAGCCACAGGCCCTCTTCTGGGGCAGAGCTCTCTGACACACACCCCTTCTAGGCTGGAGGGTTTTTTTTTTTTTTTCCCTCCTTTCTTTCTTAATTAATTCTTTATTTAATTTAACCAGGGCCCATCCATGGAGCCACTTTACCCAGAAAAGGAGCACTCTTGCTGGGCATCAACATCCATCTCTGGGCCTCCAGAGACCCAGGGGAGAAATGCAGCATCTCAACCCCGCAACAGAGCCCTCTTCCCCGCATGGAGGAGGGATGTGCATCCTTTAGACAACCAGAGACCCAGGGGAGAAATGCAGCATCTCAACACCGCAACAGAGCCCTTTTTTCCCCGCATGATGGAGGAGCGCGGAGCAGCCATTAGACAACCAGAGAACAGGGAGAGAACCCCAGCATCCCGACCCCGCACAAAGAGCTCCCTTTACCAGCATGGAGGATGGCTGTCCAGCCATCAGACAACCAGAGAACCAGGGGGGGGGGACACGCAGCATCTCAACCCCGCGAATGAGCTCTCTTTCCCGGCATGCATGAGGGTTGAGCAGACCCTGGACATCCGGGGAGACACGCAACATCTCCACCCAGCAACAGCCCAACTGTCAAAATCCGCTCTCCCTGATATCAGGGTGCCCTGCTTGACAGTCCCCGCGACTTAACAGGTGACTTTTGGGTAACAGGGGCCAAATCGACTAACCTAACACAGTGTATATTATTTAATAATTAAATTAAGAAAGCAACATTTTCTTGTGGATCTGTCAGTAATTTCAAGTGAAACCATTTTTCAACAGGCAAACAGATAAAAATGAACTTCCTTCAAAGAAAAACCGCATGTTCTGTACATTAAAAGAATAAAGCAATATTTTTTTCAACAGGCAAACAGCAAAAAATGTAATTGTTTTTTAAAAAAATATATGTTTCTTAATATCAAGATAAATACAAAAAAAAACCATAAAAGTGCATGCATTATAAACTGAAAATGCATTATTGTGCTGCTCCATGATCCTACCAATCACTGCTTTCAAATGGTAAAATAAGAAAAAAAAATCAAATCAGTTGTATTCTTTCTCATGTCTCCTATCTGCAATTTCCCCTGAGTCCATTCAACTGAAAAATAAATATGAATAAATAAAATACAATAAAATAAAATTGCACATGCACTTGCACATTAATAAGTTATAGCCGATAAAAAATATAAACTGTTGCGCTCCGGTCCAATAGGTCACGTGATTCGAATTTTGCCGCTCAGCTAATCAGATCGCTGTATTTTCAGCTGTGCGAGGTCAACCAGTTCATCATGGCTGTGCCCGTAAAGAGTTGTATGCATCTGTTTCCAGACGAAGAAAGCCCAATAATACCATTTTCTGGTGCCAGTTGGCAGAGATCTTGATGGCAAGGGAAAAGAAATAGCCCAGTCCATCCATCCATCCACTCATCCATCCATTCATTTTCTAACATGCTTATCCCTGCTGGGTTCGCGAAGGGTGCCAGTGCCTATCTCCAGCTGTAAATGGGCGAGAGGCGAGTACTCCCTGGACAGGTCGCCAGTCCATAGCAGGGCAGAAATAGTCCAGACTTTTGCCCAATTTACTGTGATATCACCAAGACCTGCTGCTCTAGGATAGCACTGGTGACGTCATGCCAAACGACTTATCCACGCCAGAATTTGTATCCCCTGCGTCGGGAGCGCATTCAGCTGTAAGAATGAATCCAGTCAACTCCGCCTCATTTCCAGCCTATTAGGCATGGAAATGAAGATGTTTTACTTTTCTTAATGAAATATAGCAATGGTGTTGTTACATTATCGTTACATTATCGTTCAGTTAGTGGGTTAAAACTGAAAATATAACAGTTGTTAGTGCTATCGTAAGGGATTGCTATGTTGGGTAAAACTCAATTGATCACTCAATATAACACGTTCTGAGAAAGTAAACGGTTCACTGGTCATTTCCAGACAAGAAATATTAGCTTTATGTTATTAGATTGTCGCATGTCTGTCTGCTGAATAAAATCCACCTTCCTGAGTCCATCACAGCTGTCTGCTGGTTCGACTTTTTTCTTTTTCTTTTTTGGTAGCTAGACCCGCATGAATGGATCATATAAAGCGTATTTCACGTATGATCAAATGAACACTGAATAAAGGTACAGCCAAAATTATCAGATAAGATTTTAATTCAACCTAGAACCATATAGAGAAATTAACTATATTAAGAAAACGAGATATGTCGCTTTTAAAAATAAAACAATATGAGGAGTTTAAAAAAATCTATTTCATTTTATTATAATGTCCATCCATCCATCCATCCATCGTCTTCCGCTTATCCGGGGTCGGGTCACGGGGGTAGCAGCTTCAGTAGGGAGGCCCAGACGTCTCTCTCCCCAGCCACCTCACTAGGGAGGCGTCCAGGAAGCATCCTAACCAGATGCCCGAGCCACCTCAACTGGCTCCTCTCGACGTGGAGGAGCAGCGGCTCAACTCTAAGTCCTCCCCGGATGACTGAGCTCCTCACCCTATCTCTAAGAGAGAGCCCAGACACACTACGGAGAAAACACATTTCGGCCGCTTGTATCCGGGATCTTGTTCTTTCGGTCACAAGCTTTGGGTCGTGGTAGATGAGGGTAGGAACGTAGATCGACCGGTAAATCGAGAGCTTCGCCTTTTGGCTCAGCTCTCTCTTCACCACAACGGATCGGTACAGCGCCCGCTTCACAGCAGATGCCGCACCAATCCGCCTGTCGATCTCCCGCTCCATCTTCCCCTCATTCCTGAACAAGACCCCAAGATACTTAAACTCCTCCACTAGGGGTAGCACATCCTCCCCAACCCAGAGAAGGCACTCTACCCTTTTCCGGCTCAAGACCATGGTCTCAGATTTGGAGGCACTGATTCTCATCCCGGCCACTTCGCACTCGGCTGCGAACCGCTCTCGTGAGAGCTGTAGATCACGCCCTGATGAAGCCAATAGGACCACGTCATCTGCGAATAGCAGAGACGCAAACCCTAAGGCCACCAAAACGGATCCCCTCAACACCTTTGCTGCGCCTAGAAATTCTGTCCATAAAAGTTATGAACAGAATCGGTGAAAAAGGGCAACATTGAGGAATGAGCGGCTGAGATCTCGCGAGAGCTGTGAGCTGTGCGTAAGTAAAATGGCGGCATACATGTAGTTCAAAATTAAATCCACTCAGGTAAGTAATAACCAATAACTGAAAATTAAACAAAGTAAAGTTTAAACATTAACAATTGTCTCATTTTCACGAGGGAACAAACTGGAAGAAGAGACCTTGACGAGCCTGGAGAGCTACCTGGACGAGTGTTTTGACAACATCGTGATGGGGAAGAAAAAAAATCCCGCAGCCACAAACACACCTTCACTCAAACAAACCCGGTCTAGCTCTACTGGTGCCTCAACTTCCACTCTGTCTCCCAACAGGAGCTACAGCGACGTCCTGGAGTCCATCGACAAAAAGCTTACCAGCCTGGACGCTCGCCTCGCCTTGGTAGAGGTGCTCCACAAAGAGTTCCAGGCTTTGAGGGAAGCGGTCGAATTTAGCCAAGCCCAGATAGCTTCTGTTGCCGTGGAGAATGATGCGCTGAGGGGGAAAGTCACGGAGCTAACCGAGGGGTTGACGCGGCTGACCGGCGAAAACAAGAAGATGAAAGAATCCATTCTGGACATACAGTCGCGAAGTATGAGAGACAACCTCGTCTTTGCAGGCATCCCGGAGCGCCAAGAAGAGGACCCTGAGTTTGCTATACGTGAGTTTCTCCAGCAGAAGCTGAAAATACCGGCGGATCAGGTAAAAAACATCACCTTCCATCGCGTTCACCGGCTCGGAGGTAAGAAGCCCGATAAAATCCGCCCTCTTCCGATTGTAGCCAAATTTTAACAAAAAGTGTTTGTTAAAAGCTATGGCCGCGAATTGAGAGGAACGGATTTCAGTGTTAATGACCAGTTTCCTAAGGAAATCCTAGACCGTAGGCGAGTATTATTTCCAATCAGGAAAAAATACATTAATGATGGCGTCAGAGCTAACGTGGCAGTTGACAAACTTTATATCAATGGTCAGTTGTTCAGGGATCAGAAGATCACTCCTTGGCTTTATTAGATGCACAAAGGGTGGATTTATAGCTTGTCACGCTTGGGAAAAAAAAAATGTGTTCGGAACACAGTGATAAAAGAAATAAACGCACAGCTCAAGAGCACGTTGGCACGGTATGGTTGTTAGTCACGGTTGGGTACACGAGGCATGGGTGATGGTTATTTCTCTTTCATCTTTTCTCACTCTTTGCACTTTCTTAATTCTCTGTCTTTCTTTATATTATTCATCTGCTCCTTTCCTGCTGACCAGGAAATCACAAGCACGTCAGATGATGCTACCTGGGTCTTTGTATAACTATTCTTCTGAGGACATGCACTTTTCAACATCTCACTTTCACCTATGATGAATGTAAAGTTTGTGTCATGGAATGTTCATGGAGCAGGCACCAGGGAAAAACAGCTAAAGATCTCTAACCAGCTTACAAGATTAAAGGCAGATGTTGTCTTATTGCAAGAAACCCATAAATCAGATACAACTGTAAGTGATCTTAACTCACCTGAGTTCCCCAATGTGTTTGCTGCCTGCTATAACTCTAGACAGAGAGGAGTAGCAATTTTAATCCACAAAAACGTTAGTTTTAAAATATTAGACAAAATTATTGATCCCGAAGGTAGATTCATAATAATTAAAATATCTATTCATAATCAGAAGTTATGTATTGTTAGTGTATATGGTCCAAATGTTGATGAACCCTCATTCTTCCACAAACTCTTCCATGCACTTTCAAAACACGGGGATTGTTCTCTAATTGTTGGGGGTGACCTCAACTTTGGTCTAAATGAGGAAATAGACAGGCTGAATACAACAGGGTCTCAGCGTAGTTGGCAGTCATTAAATATAGTCAAACAATACATGGGTGATTTTGGTCTTTGCGATGCATGGCGTTCTCTTCATCCTAATAGTAAGCAATATACTTTTTTTTCAAATGTTCACCACTCGTATTCTCGTTGGGACTATTTCTTAATCAGCAGTTCGCTGCTGTCGGACGTTTCAGATGCTGTAATTCATCCTATCGCTATTAGTGATCATTGTCCTGTTACTTTAACCCTAACAAATAAAAAAATAACCCCACAAAACAAGAGCTGGAGATTTAATACATCGCTGCTTAAAGATGAAGAATTTAATAAATTTTTCAAAGAAGAGTGGGCTTCATACTTAGAACACAATGATCTGCCAGGCACTTCAGCATCTATACTTTGGGAAGCAGGGAAAGCAGTGATGAGAGGCAAAATAATTTCATTCTCATCTCACAAAAAGAAGTTGGAAAACAAGAAGATTCAGGAATTAGAAGAAAAACTTAAGTTACTAGAAACCTCCCTGGAAGAGGGAAAGTTGGGTAAAACTTTGGGTAAAGCTTCTTAGCTAATCAGTTAAAAATAAATAAAGAGAAAACGACTATATTTGCAGTTACAGATTCCAATGGGAATACATTACATGATCCAGAAAGTATAAATAACACCTTCCGTGATTTCTACAAAACTTTATACACATCACAGATAAATCCATCAGACAATGTCATCAAGCAGTTTCTGGATAAAATTACACTTCCTAAACTATCAGATAACCAAAGAACGACACTGGACTCACCGCTGACAACAGTTGAAGTTCAGGAAGCTTTAACAAGCATGCCCAATAAAAAGGCTCCAGGCCCAGATGGATTCCCTACTGAGTTTTATAAGGAGTTCTGGAGTATTCTGGCACCAACGTTTCACAGAATGTTGCAAGAAATTCAGGAAAATGGCAGATTTCCAGCTAATATGAACTCTGCCACCATCAGTCTTCTGCTTAACCCAGGCAAAGATCCTATGTTGCCCACCAGCTATCGTCCCATATCCTTAATCAACGTGGATATTAAAATAATATGTAAAGCTTTTGCAAAACGATTAGATAAAGTCACTCCTTTCATAATCCACCCAGACCAAACTGGCTTTATCAGAAGAAGGCAGTCATCCACAAATACACGCAGATTACTTAATTTAATAGATTATTCCTACAGTACAAATAATAAAACTATTATAATGTCCTTAGATGCAGAAAAAGCATTTGATAGAGTAAATTGGAATTTTTTATTCGCTACTCTGCATAAATTTGGTTTTGGCAATTTTTTTATAAATTGGTTAAAAATTTTATACAGCTCTCCTACAGCCTTTTTCAGGACAAATAATCAAACATCTTCCAGCTTTTGTCTCCAGAGGGGCACTAGGCAAGGATGCCCACTTTCCCCCTCACTTTTTGCCATTTTTATTGAACCTCTAGCAGCAACAATTAGACAAACAAAGGTTATTAAAGGTATAAAATGCATGAATATAGAGCATAAGATTAGTCTTTATGCTGATGATGTATTACTCTATCTTCAGCACTCAAACTCTTCCCTTTCTCAAGTAATTAGATTACTAGAATCCTTCTCAAAGGTTTCTGATTACTCTATAAACTGGTCTAAATCTACGGTACTGCCAATTAATTGCTCTTTCAAAAAAACCCTAGATTTACATTTGCGCTCAGGAAACATCACATTTTTGGGTATCACTGTGTCGTCTAAACTTGCGGATTTAGTAAAATCTAATCACATCCCACTTTTAAAAAAGATAGAAGATGACCTGGATAGATGGAAATCGCTTCCAATTTCACTCATGGGTAGGGTAGCTTCGATTAAAATGATGGTCTTATTACTTATTCTCAATGATCCCTAATAAACCATCATCTGACTGGTTTAAATCTCTAGACTCTTTAATCTCTAAATTTCTTTGGAAAGATAAACCGCCCCGTATCAGCTTAAAGACGCTACAGAAAACTAAAGACAGAGGGGGACTAGATCTGCCTAACTTCCACAAGTACTACTTGGCAAATAGACTACAATATATCACTAAATGGATAAAGCTTAATCCTTTAGACGAGCCCTGGATAGATATAGAACAGAAAATATGCAATAATATCATGATTTCAGAATTGCTGTTTATTAGCTCAAATATAAAACGGCATACATGCTTTAAAAATATCAATATCAGCTCTACTCTGACAGCATGGTGGGAGTTTCTTAAAATGACAAAGTCGTCACTTATCCCATGCAGTCGTACACCCATCTGGAACAACCCTGACATCCTACAAAATAATAATATGATAAACTTTACATACTGGAAGAATAAAGGTATTGAATATCTGGAACATTATTGCAAGACTTAGACATCCTGTCTGTAAAAAGGAGCGCTACCGCAGGTCATTTATTCCTGCTGCTATCAGATTTTACAATGCTGCACTGTAACTGCAACTGTGACCATAACTGTAATATTTAATGTGCAATAACCAGGGTGCAATAATCTATTTAATACACTGTCCTACAACCCGTGCAATAATCCTGATGTAGTGACTTCTGCTGCTATCAACACTTGAACATAAGTCAGTACACATGTATGTATGTATGTATGTATGTACAAATGTATACAATGTATATGCACGTACATACGCGTAGGTGCATATGTAAGTAGGCGCATAGATATATGTATATATTTAAGTATATAGATATGTTTATATATATATATATATATATATATATAGACCACTAAGAATGTAAATGAGACATTTACACTCCTATTTCCTTTTTTTGTATTTTTTTTTTGTTTTTGGTATTCTTTTGATCCATTGTAGATATGAAGATTCACTGTATATAACTGAATGCACCTTCCCTACTCTGCACCTTCTTGTATGAGCCGATGTGACGAGTGAATTTCTCCATTGTGAGATCAATAAAGACTATCTTATCTTATCTTAACATTTACTTGATGGAACCGAGTTCATCAATTTTTCCAAACTAAATATGCAATATGGCATTAGTAAAAATACATTTTTGGAATATGAACAACTTAAATCTATAATTAGAAAAAAATTTAAGCATATTAAAGGTGGTTTACAAATTCCAAGTAATATATTAGAGTTCCTAGATTTAAACCCCCCCAAACTACTGTATAAATCATACAGGACACTGACTAAAATAGATGATTCAATATCTCTTCCTATTATGAAATGGGAAGATGATCTATCAGTCAGCTTTGAACAAAACTTCTGGGCTCAGATATGTCTAAGAACTTTCAAATTGACTAGAAACACCAACTTACAACTAATACAATACAAAATCCTTCACAGAGTACACTACACAGGACAAAGATTATTCAAGATGGGTCTGGCACAATCTAAAATCTGTCCACACTGCATAGGCAATCATCCTGATAATTATATTCATGCGTTATGGTTATGCACACCAGTCCAGAGGTTCTGGACACAGATATGTAAGGACTTATCAAAGTGCTTGAGCTGTAAAATTACACCTTCCCCATCAGTTTGCTTGCTTGGTAATTTTGAGGAAAGCCCTCTGGGGAATAAAATAGTTTACATGGTTTTCACTGCACTATGTATCGCAAAGAAAACTATCCTCATGAATTGGAAAAGTAAGGAGAATCTCAGTATCAATCAGTATAGAGATCTTTTGTTGGATCATATTAATCTTGAGACAGCATCTGCTTCCACATCTGATCGATCTCTTTGGGCTCCTTTGATTAGCACTATCACTTAGTGGAATGGGGGGCGGTGGGTTGCTTCCTGCAGGGTGCAGTGGCTGGGTGGAGGGGTTCCTGGGACTCTGGGGGCACTTGGAGTGGGGTGCTTGGTGGGTCTGACTCCAGGGTCTGTTGCCCCCATGTGGGAGGAGCTTGGGAGGCCTACGGGTGGCCCACAGCACCGCTTGCGGCGCTCTTGGGGAGCTACGCGGTGACGGACGTGGGTTACTGTCCTGGTAGCTGTGCTGTCGCTGGGTGGGTCCTGGGTGGGTCTGGGGGCCTGGGGTCCCTGGGGCGCGCCGCCCTCAGGCGGGGGCCTCGGCGGTTCCGGTTCCGGGGAGTGTGCCGCTTGGGGTCTGGGCCGGCGTGCGCCCGGGTGTCTGCCCCTGCACGGGGCCTCTGGTGCGCTGGGGGGCCTCGGGGCTTGTTGAGCTGGTAGGGGGGCATGGTCATTAACATCTCAGGGCAGATGCTCTTCCCTTTCTTTGGGTTGGCACTCTGCTAGTGGGGGGAGGGGAGGGAGGGGGAGTAGTGACTTACCCAGCCTGGATGTCTAGTGTCGAATGTATGGTGAGATGTTCGAATGTTAGTGTTGGGGAGGGGTTAAATCTACGGGTGGGGTGGGGGGGTTTGGTGGACGTTCTGGTGGGCTTGTGTCCGGCCCCCTGTCCCGGTCCTGGTCCGTGTGGTCCCCCGGTGCGGGTTTCGTCTGGGGGGTGGGGTTTGGAGGTTGCCACCTTTTGGTGACGTCCCTCTCCCCAATTTTATCATGCATTTTAGACACTTTCACTCCAAACATTTTCACAACGCACATTCATGTAGGCCACGATATGGGGGGGTGGGGCGAAGACGTCTGGGGGGGGCTTATGTTGTGTGAGCCTCACCTCGGGCGGCTCCCTTCACCCCCTCTCGCATTTAGACATTGAGGGTTCTGGGTAGTTGCTTGGAGGGGGTGCACTGGCACCAGCTTCCTTCCGGAGGGGGGGTGGGCTGTGCCGTGCACCCCCTTCGGTGCTCCCAGTTTTAAACACACCTGAGATCAACATGCAACAACACAACATCTGAGCGGGCGTAGGGAGGATCGGGGGTCTTTTGCACACCCTCGATCTCCGATCGCGGCACGGAGTCTGGGGCCTGGAGGAGGTGCGGACCACTGGGTCCGGGGTTTGGGCGGGGGGCTGCTGCGGGTAGCCAGCGGCTTACCGGGTCTGGGGCTGATGCCTCTGCTCTCCCCAGGAAGGTATGGGGGGCAGGGGTGGCTAGGGTAAGGTCAGGGTGGGAGGGGGTTTATTAGGTATATAGTGGGTGAGGGGGGGCTCTGGTCGGGTGGCCCGTACGGGTCGTGTCGGCCCCCCCTCTTTGGGGGGCCTGATCCGGGGGGCGTCTGGTCCGGGGGCGGGGCCGGGGGTCGGGCACAGGCAGTCGTATTGTTGAATTGTGGTGACCCCCCCCCACTTGGGATTTTTGGATGTGAATGCTATGTGAGAATGTGTGTACAGCGTTTTTTTTTTTTTTTTGTGTGTGTCTGTGTGTGGGCGAGTGGGGCACAAGGGAGGGATGGTGTGAATGAGTTTTGAATGAGCCCATCCCCCCACGTCCTGCCCTCCTCCGCTGCGTTGGCAGGCGCCTTGGCCCTCTGGCGCGTTGGCGGCCCTCGGGTTTGGGGCGGGTTCCCGGGTGGGCGCCGGCCCATTCCCGGCGGTGGCTTCGCGGGGCCTGGCCCCCCGGGGGGCGGCCGGGGCCCCTGCCACGGGGGCGGGGAGCCCCTGGGGCCTCTGGCCCCCAGGGCCCATGGCCGGGACCACTTCAGCACGGCCGGCTGCCGGCGGAGCCCACGGGCTCGTCCCCGCGGCTCTTGGGGGCGTCGGCATTGCGGTGGCTGGGGGATTTCCTCGGGGTCGTCTCTCCTCTTTCCTCGGGGGGGGGGGGGTTGCGGATTTCCTATGAGGGCCCTCTCGGGCGCATTGCTTTGGGGGCCCCTTTGGGAGTCCGGGGTTATGGTTCCCCTGACTCCTGCCTCTGTGCTCGGGGAAGGTGGGTCTTTGGTTCTCCACAATCACTATCGAACTATTTCCTTCTGGATAATTTTCACCTAAACTAGTGCACTTTCACAAACTCCCACAGGTGCTGGGTCCCAGTTATTAAATGTTCACTTATATACAGAAAGGCTATAATTTATTTATTTATTTTCTTTTACTTTCTTTTTTAGGTATCACATTACACATGTCAGCTTAAATAATAATACATATGATTTAGCAATGGTATCAAGGTGTTACACGATTGTATCTGTTGCTTTATGTCTGTTGGTTGTGCTGTTGTTTTTGAGTCTCTTTCCAGGGGATGGAGCAGACAGAGGACGTTTTATCATTCTCTTCCTTTTATCTCCTTTCTTTCACCTCTTCTTTCTTTTTTTCTTTTTTACTCTCCTACTTTCCCATTGTAGTGTCCATATAATTTGAAATTCTCCCTGCAGGAATCACAATAAAGCTATTTACATGCACAAATCAAGCGGAGCATTATGGCGAAAGCTGTTTGCTCCACTTGTGAAAGTAAAATCTGTCGAGCTCTATTTGGCATTAAGATATCAATTCTTATTGCCACATTGCTAGACAGGACACTGGGAAAAAAAAATTAAAAAAGAAAAAGGGCAACATTGGCGGACTCTCACCGGAAACGAGTCCGACTTACTGCCGGCAATCCGGACCAGACTCTGACACCCGTTATACAGAGACCTGACAGCCCTTATTAAAGGGTACTCCATACTCCCGGAGTACCCCCCACAGGATCCCTCGAGGGACACGGTCGAATGCCTTCTCCAGATCCACAAAACACATGTAGACTGGTTGGGCAAACTCCCATGCACCCTCCAGAATCTTGCTGAGGGTGTAGAGCTGATCCAGTGTTCCACGGCCAGGACGAAAACCACACTGCTCTTTGTGAATCTGAGATTCGACTATCCGACGGACCCCCCTTTCCAGAACCATGGAATAGACCTTTCCAGGGAGGCTTAAGAGTGTGATTCCTCTGTAATTGGAACACACCCTCCGGTCCCCCTTTTTAAATAGGGGGACCACCACCCCAGTCTGCCAATCCAGGGGAACTGCCCCCGATGTCCACACAATGCTGCAGAGCCGCGTTAACCAACACAGCCCCACAACATCCAGAGCCTTAAGGTACCCAGGGCGAATCTCATCCACCCCCGGAGCCTTGCCACCGAGGAGCTTTTTAACAACCTCGGCGACCTCAGCACCAGAGATGGGAGAACCCGACCCCATGATGTTATAATGTGATGTTTAAAAATATTTAGACTTTACAACGCTGGAGGTTAAAAGTTTTATTGATTTCAAGCACTCTCCCGATGCAGGGGATACAAATTCTGGCATGGATAAGTCGTTTGGCATGACGTCACCAGTGCTATCCTAGCGCAGCAGGTCTTGGTGATATCACAGTAAATTGGGCAAAAGACTGGGCTATTTCTGCCCCGCGATGGACTGGTGACATGTCCAGGGTGTACCCGCCTCTCCTCCAATGAAAGCTGGAGATAGACACTGGCCCCCTTTGCGAACCCAGCAGGGATAAGCATGTTAGAAAATGGATGGATGGATGGATGGATGGATGGATGGATTGGGCTATTTCATTTCCCTTGCCATGAAGATCTCTGCCAACTGGCACCAGAAAATGGTATTATTGGGCTTTCTTCATCTGGAAACAGATGCATACAACGCTGTACATGCGCAGCCATGATGAACTAGTTGAACTCGCACAGCTGACAATACAGCGATCTGATTGGCTGAGCAGCAATATTCGAATCACGTGACCTGTTGGACCGGAGCGCAACAGTTTATATTTTTTAATCGGCTATAACTTATTAATGTGCAAGTGAAAACTTGGGACTATTGGTGTTTTGATATCACTGCTATGTGTAGCAACTCATCCAAGTGCAAGAAAGTTGCCCCCTGACAGTTGAAACGAAAGTTCTTAAGGAGACGTCCTACAGATTCTGGCCCACGGACTATCTCTTGTCTGAGGCTGAGCGGGATACTAGGTGGTGTCTCGTCTTTTGTACAAGTTCATCAATGTTTGGGGTTAGGCTCTGAGCTGAGGAAATCCTCAGGATTGAGTGAAGGTGATTATCAGTAAGACGACTCCTGTGTGATGTTTTGATTAGAGAAAAGTTGTACACAGAGGTATGTGCTGCCAAACAGAGAGAGCGTCTCAGCAGCTTGGATGCACAACTGGGGCATTGTGTCGGGGATTAAACGTTTTTGTTGTGCTTTGTATGTTTGGATTGTTTTTGTTTTTCCCCTTTAACAATCCAAGCACACCGGGCTGAAGTCGATTGTCTTAGGAGGCGGAGCGCAATTAGTGCGCTCCGCCTCCTAAGACAATCGACAATCGCGCAGGTGTCAGCAGAGGCTGATTGAAGCCAAAATAAAAATAGCCTGGATGGAAGGAGAGGGGAGCTGATCCTACAGGTGACAGAGACAGATACGCTGCCGAGCGAGGGGCAGGTGGGATCCGCACACCAGGCACAGAATACCGGGGAGGTGAACAGACGGCCCAGTACCAAGAGCGCCTGTAAATAGCGCTCCGTCTCGATCAGAATATCAACAGTGTCAGGGTTTAGTTTTGATCTGGCTTTTGTTAACTATTTTTCAGTTCTTCCTCGTTGTCTGAGTTTAGTTAGGATCTGGCTTTATTTATGGTTAGTTTTCAGTCTCCTCCTACCCCTCTCACTCAGCCTTCCCGTCACTCCCACTACAGTTAGTCACACCTGTCAGTCACTAATTAGCCAGACTCACTTCACCTGCCAGCCTCCCTACTTAAGCCTCCTTCTGCCTTCACTTCTTTGCGGTCCGTCATCATTCATCACCTACTCCTCGCCTGTCTGCCTGGTTTGTACCTTCTGACCATTTGTTTTCAGCCTTAGTGTTTTTGATTTGTTTCTCTGCTGGCTTCTGGATCCACCTGTCTCCCCTCTGCATCTCAGGCTGAGTTTCTGGACCGTGGTGACTCAATCTGCAAGTATTCACCTGGGTTAGCTGTTATCCTGCTATGGTTCTGGTCTTCAAGTATCAACCCTGTCCTGCTGCTATCCTGCCATTACTCTGGCCTTCAAGAACTCATTCTCTCCTGTGCTGAAGGGTTCCAAGCCCACCCACGCCCCGCCCCTTTTAGCATGCTCCTGGACTTCAGTTCAGTGTTCAACACCATCATCCCACAGCATCTGGTGGAAAAACTGGAACATCTGGGCTTCAGCACACCTCTTCAACTGGCTGCTAGACTTCCTCACCTCCTGACCTCAGTCGGTCCGGGTCGGACAGAACACCTCTGATGACATCACCCTCAGCACGGGCTCCCCTCAGGGCTGCGTCCTGAGCCCCCTGCTGTTCACTCTGATGACACACGACTGCGTCCCCAGGTTCACGACCAATCACATCGTGAAGTTTGCAGACGACAAGACGGTGGTGGGCCTGATCAGAGACGACAACGACCAGGACTACAGAGAGGAGGTGGAGCAGCTGGTGGGCCTGTGCAGAGACAACAGCCTGATCCTGAACGTGGAGAAGCCGAAGGAGATCATCATCGACTTCAGGAAGAACCGGCCTCACCACGCTCCACTTCTCATCAACAGCTCAGCTGTGGAGGTGGTTAGCAGCACCAAATTCCTGGGGGTGCACATCACAGACAACCTCACTTGGTCTTTCAACACTACGTCACTGGTGAAGAGGGCACATAAGTGCTTCCTGTGCAGGATGAGGAGAGCCCACCTGCCCCCGCCCATCCTCACAACCTTCTACAGAAGCACGATAGAGAGCATTCTTAACAGTTGTCTCTCTGTGTGGTGTAGAGGCTGCAGCGCCTCTGACCGGAGGAACGTGAGGAGAGTGGTGAGGACAGCAAAAGAGATTATTGGGGCTCATCTTCCCTCAATTAAGGATATTTCATCCCAGCGCTGCGTGTCCCGAGCCCATAACATCATCATAGACCCCTCACACCCCCACCATGGACTCTTCTCCCTGCTGTCCTCTCGGAAGATTTTCCTCAGCATCCGCTGCAGGTCCACCAGGTTCTGCAACAGCTTTTTTGCCATTGGCATCAGACTGTTCAACTCTAAACTGGACTCTACACTATATTTGCACATTTGCATCACATCTGGCATTACCAATGTGTTATCCTTTTAAAAATACACAACTGAACATTAATGCATTTTGCACAAATGCCTTTTGCACCATTATTTTTGCATATAAACAACGGTTGTCAAGCTTCTGAAGTTTGCTGACGACAATACTCTCATCGGACTTATCTCTGATGGTGACGAGTCCGGCTACAGGTGGGAGGCTGACCATCTGGTGACCTGGTGCAGGGAGAACAACCTGGAGCTCAACGCTGTAAAAATAGTGGAGATGGTTGTGGACTTCAGGAAGAACTCAGCCCCAGCTACCCCCACCACCCTCTGTGACTATATATAATATATTTCAGTCGTCAGTCAAGTCAAATTATCTTGCGAGTTCAGTTCTTTTTTCTTTTCTTTGTTCGTGTTGTTACCACTGGGAAGTTCACGTCAGTGAGAAGAATGGAGTTCTTCAACGGAGGTTCAGTTCTGCTCGGGGCACAGGCTCACCATCTCCTTTCAGAGAGAATCAATGGAATCTGATCCAGTAGTCTGATCCAGATTTTTGATCAGCAACAACAAAAAACATAGCCTGCACACAATAATATTATTATTGCATTCAGCTAAATAAACTCACTTTCTTATCAATTTTTACAGCTATAGCTATTGTTTTTTCTTCATTCCTTACATTAACATGGTTTTACATGCATTTTACATTTTTTTTGCCCTACTCAAAACCCTGGAACCATCTTTAAACCATGTAAAAAAAATATATAAAATCCTTTTCAATTATGAAACTATGATTTGTAATTTAACAAATTACAGCATAGGCTTTTAAATCCTCTTCCAAAGCTTTGTATATCATGACATGAAATACAATTATCACCTTACCAAACAGCATGATCCAATACTCTCCTTCATCATCCTTTATATCAGTAAACTCTATCTGAGATACTGCATTCATCTGTAGTCACAAACTACTTTAAATTCCCCATGATAACCCAGGAAAAGGTACACTTAACATCAACAAACACCACATTGAACAAATAAAAATAATGTAAAAAGAACTTAAAATACTTCCTAAACTTAAATATACTTTGATGAAACCACAGCTTAAGAGCGACACAATGAGATACATTATACACTGGAGTGCTGATTTTGCCGAAAAACTGAAGTCACTGGTCGCCATCTTGCTACTCCCTACTCTCACAGAATTCCATAGGATTTGGTTGCAACAACAAGCAGTTTTCTGGCTGTGTGAAAACGTTTCATAGGTAATTCTACTGTCCGTGGATGTACTAACACTATCAACTACTAGGAAATTAGATGCTGAAATATTTTAATGTTATTCATAAAAATAAAAAAATAAATATAAATATATATATATATATATATATATATATATATATATATAAAGAGAGAGAGAGAGAGAGAGATAAGTATGTGTATATGTATATGTGTATATATATGTATACATATATGTAAATATATGTTTGTATGTTATTTATATATTTATAAATGTTTATATATATATATATATATATATATATATATATATATATATATATTTAAATAACCCAAGAAAATTTCCATTGTCTGGTTCATCGAGTGTATTTGTGCTTCCCCTGAAAGGCAGATTCCTAAAGGCCAAATACAGCGTCACATCCAAAATTCTCTTCAGTAGTAAATTTGTTTTTTTCAAATTCTGTCTCGATCAGTTTTTGTTCTTTGCTGTCGATTCCAGAACTCTGCAAGACAGAATGCTGTAGGTTCTTCCATTTACAATAATGTTTGTGTGCATGGTTTCTTTCATGCCCTGGAAATCTTTCATAAAGCTTTCTGTATTTTATGTTGGATATTTTCATCCCATCTGTTGAATTTAGTGCACTAGTTGATCTTTTCTCTACTTCATAAGAGAAAAGCAAGCACGGCAGGCACAATATGGCTTTTTTTGACCTGCTATATATTAGCCAGTCCCTAACAATTTTTCCCTTCCATTGTGGGAGGCAGAATATGCTAGATATTTTGGGAATTCTCTGCCCTCTGAATCTGCTGGCAGTTCACTTGCCATCTCTGAAAAAGGCTTCCTTGTTGCCATAAAACGCACAACATTCACTTTATCAGAATCTGTCATCTGTGTTGGCCATGACGTGGGATCATTAAAATTATGATCCGTCTCTAAGCCACTGTGCTCAGACTCTCCGATCGGGCAGCAAGCCCCTCCACCTGCCCTGTCTCTTGTATCGGTAGGGATGGCTCTCTCCGTCTCTTCCTCAAACGCATGCTGCCTCTCCCCCCCTCCCGAAGCACATGCTGCGACGGGAGAACTGCTATGTTGTCCTTTCTCTCTGTCCACCAAGCTCCCCGCCACAGCTGGCTCTCCTGCTTCGCCCTGTCTTTCAGCTTGCATCTGGACCTCTGCACTCTGTCTGCTTTCAACCCTTTCGCTAAACTCAAGTATTTCTGTAAAAGAAAAGATGTTTTCCCCCTTACACTAGCTAACGGACGCTTTACTTTAAAATCACATTGATAAACGCATTGCTTCTTACCTGGCTCTGAATGTGCACCATCCCTCTGCAATTCCGTTCCGGACTCATCCTCAGTTTTTTTTAGATATTTGGCCATCAAAATCCTCAAGCCTTAGGTTTCGTCTTCTCTTTTTCTCTTATTTTTTATTTTCTGTGTGCCGGACTTCTGAAAACCAGACATGTTTGCAGCGAAACAAACTTTTTTTTTCTTCTTCTTCTTCTGTTTAATGGCGGTTGGAAAAACAACTTTTGGTGCATTACCGCCACCAACTGAAATGGAGTGTGAATCGGGATGATCTACTCTAATATCCTACTACTATAAATAATAATAAAAAATAAAATAAAATAAAAAATAAAATAAATAAATAAATACATAAATTAATAACTAAATCCGTTTTATCAAATTAGTCTTTTTAAGATATCTTAATTATAAAGAATAACCCTCTGATTTGGTGTTCATGTCTAAAAGATATTTTATGTTTAACTTTAATTTACTGATTTGTAATCTATTTATCAATTCATTTCTCTCAATATAATATTTACTGCAAACTAATATAACATGCTCCACTATTTCTTCAACAAAACAAAAATCACACTTTCCTGTATCATGAATACCCATTTTAAATAATGTGCTATTTAACCCTGTATGTACAAAACGTAATCTTGACATTACTGTTTCTTCCCTTCTATTCCTTCATGTAATCCTCATTAATCCTACTTTTCTTTGAATATTATAAAACCATATTCCAGTTCTTTCTTCTTCCCACTATTTCTGCCACCTTGCTCTAATCCTTTTCTTAATTACTGATTTTATTTCACCTTTACTAAATGGAATTATTATATCAATTAAACAGTATTTACTTGCTCTTTTTGCATATTTATATGCCATCTCATTCCGTTTTATTCCTATATGAGAAGGAATCCATATAAAAGAAACAATTAATCCCATTGCTTGAATTCTGAATAATAATTGCTGAATTTCGACCAATAAATCCGGTCTGCTATCTGAATGATTGTTTTTAAATGAATATAATGTTGAACTAGAATCTGAACAAACTACACTTCTTAATGGTCTAATTCCTTCAATCCATTCTAATGCTAACATGATACCAAACATTTCTCCTGTATAAACTGAAATTTCATTACTAATTCTTTTACCTGATTTAAAATTAAATTCTGGAACTACAAACGAAACACCATTCCTATTATTTGAATCTTGTGAAGCATCTGTATAAATTTTTACATATCCACAATATTCTTTATCTATATATTGCTCAACCTTATTTGAATCTGAAATATCCTGTTTATTTTTCTGTTTATACAACAAGGTTAAATCTGCATCAATTTCAGGCAACATAGATGAATAAAGTATTGATCTAATAACTGTTTTACGGCCATTTATTTGAGATAATTCAAGATCTGTTATATTAGAATCTGCTATCCACCCAAAAGAATTTAATTTCTTCTTCCCTTTTTCCCAACTTGGTTTTAAAATTTCCTGACATGGATGATTTTTACAATGATTCTTAAACTGAAACCAGTAAGTGGGAAGTAATTGTAATCTCAATTTTAGTGGCATTTCTCCCATTTCTACTTGTAATGCTGAAGTTTGTGTAGTTCTTATGGCCCCTGTACATAATCTCAAAGCTTGATACTGAACAATATCCAATTTTATAAGTAATGAAACTGATGCTGAACCAAAAGCTATACATCCATAATAAAAACAAACCTAATTAAACCTGTATAAATTGATTTCAATTCCTTCCTCTCAGCTCCCCATTCATTCCCAACCAAACATCTCATAATATTTATAACTCTTTTGCATTTATCAATCATCTTCTCAATATGAACTTTCCAAGTAAGCCTTTCATCCAACCATATACCCAAAAACTTAAATTGTTTTACCCTTTCCAAATCATATTTATAAATTTGTAACTTTAATTCTTCAGAAACTTTTTTCCTTGTAAAAAACAAAATCTTTGTTTTATCTACAGAAATCTTGAATCCCCATCTAAAAGACCAATCTTCTATTTTATTAATGGCTTCTTGAACTTTTTTAACGATGAAACTTGGGGTTGAATTGCTCCATCATTAGCAAATAAAGAAACACCCATTTTATTTTCCACATCCTCAAACATATCATTAATCATAATAGAAAAAAATAATGGACTAACTATGCTTCCTTGAGGAATACCATTTTCAACATAAAGATTTTCTGATAATTGATTTCCTATTCTTACTTGTATAGATCTATTATTGAGAAAATCATTTATCCAATTAAACATTGAACCCCCAATTCCCATCTTCTTGAATTTTATCAAAAATCCTTCTTTCCACATCATGTCGTAAGCTTTTTCAATGTCAAAGAATACAGCTATCACATTCTCTTTATTAACTTGTGCCTTTCTTATTTCATGTTCCAATAATAAAATAGGATCCATTGTGTTTATACCTTTCCTGAAAAAACCTTTTTTTTTCTTTTTCAAAACGAACATTCAGAGCTGCAGCCAGCCATTGTCCTAGTGGTCAAACCATTTTATGTTGGGGTGTAAGCTATAGGGGTTGTTCTGCCTATTGAATCACAAAAATCTCTCCATTTTGTCTTCTTTGCCTTCTAAATAACTTTCCTGTCTTCTGCTTGATCTTTTTTATATTCAATTAAATTTTTTAAATGATGTGTTCTTTAGAAAACCCTACAAGCTATCCTCCCTCTTCAAGTTTCTGCTCCGCTTAGAAAAAACACGGGATGTGACGTCACTTCCTGTGATGTGCCCAAATATGGGCAAAATGGCCGCCCTGTTCAAAGCTCTGCAGTCAGAGCTCTCGATGATGAGAGCTGTGAACTGATCACAAACTTCATAAATTCGTTAATAATCAACGGTTTGCTCTAAAATTCTTAAAATATTCATGGATCTCAAAGAACGCTTTATCTAACCACAGGATTTTTTTTATGGTCATTAAAAAAATGGATTCAGAGAAATAAAATATTAAACTTTATAGTCTTGTACCATTTATTTTCAAAGTCTTGTAAATTGGTCAAACTCGCCTGGATTTTTACCAAACTGAAATCCATGTTTATTCTGCATGTGCTTTACAAATAGAGGCCATATTTTGGGGGGTTGAACAATATTTGTGGAAAATACATTGATTTCTCCATTTTACAAACTTTTAAAAATTCAGAGTGTAGCACTTCAAAAAAAAACAATACATGCAGTGAGAGAATTGTTACACCTTATTCACGGAATACATCCTGAAAATCTGGGATCAAAAAATTGATTTTAAAGCATTTTTTATTCTTTACTTTATTGCTTTTATTATTCTCCAGGTTTTTTAACACTTTTGGAAATAGGCCCCGCCCACTTGTTTTAATCATTACCATATTTAATACCTGAGTTCAGGGGTATGACTGGAAGGGGATGAAGAAGGTTTTGTAAAAATCCGATCAGCCATTCTTGCGTAGTAGATTTCTTGACATCACAGCGCCCCCTAGTGATGGACGATCCTCAAACGCGGGTCACATGTGCAAAATCTTATTTGGACTATGGGTTATGAAGGACATGTCAAAATCTGTTATGGTTTTAGAATAATCAGCAATTACATTTAGAGCTAGCTAGCTAACAATCACTTATTTTAGCGTTACTTTTCGAAAAAGTCAAAATTCAAAAATCCGGCGTGTTAACTTTTTTTATTTGTCCATTACGCGGTTATATATGGAGTTTTGCGCGGATTGCATAAAAAATGTAGGAGGAGTTTAACAAGAAAGGTTTAACCTTTGTAGCCATGTAGCGCGAAAACTAGCTGGGAAACGAAGGGTGTGCCAATTCCCTTTATTTTGCAGAATCATCCAATAAACAAAGTGATGTGAAGTTTTTGAGTGTGGGACCAGTAGTTTGGTGGTTATAGGCCAAAACGCATTGTCCTTTGTTATAGCGCCCCCTAGTTGTTGAGGGGTCTGAATTTCTGGGTTTGAGTAGCGGTGCACATTCTGTACTTGGATACCTGATTCAATAGGTTCGTTACAAATCCGCATGGGCCGCCCAACGCGTTTTAGCGGAGAATAATAATTACCCGTAATAATAATAATAACTAGAACTGCAAGCAGTTATTAACGGGTTCCAAGCCCACCCACGCCCCGCCCCCTTGAGCATGTTCCTGGACTTCAGTTCAGCGTTCAACACCATTATCTTACAGCATCTGATGGAAAAACTGAAACATCTGGGCTTCAGCACACCCCTTCGCAACTGCCTGCTAGACTTCCTCACCTCCTGACCTCATTTGGTCTGGGTCGGACAGAACACCTCTGATGTCATCACCCTCAGCACGGGCTCCCCTCAAGGCTGTGTCTTGAGCCCCCTGCTGTTCACCCTTATGACACACGACTGCGTCCCCAGACAACAGCCTGATCCTGAACGTGGAAAAGACGAAGGAGATCATGTTCGACTTCATGATGAACTGGCCTTGCCACGCTCCACTGCTCATCAACAGCTCAGCTGTGGAGGTGGTCACCGGCACCAAATTCCTCAGGGTGCACATCACAGACAACCTCAGCTGGTCTGTGAACATCATGTCACTGGTCAAGAGGGCACAGAAGCACTTGTACTTCCTGCGGAGGATGAGGAGAGGCCACCTGTCCCCACCCATTCTCATGACCTTCTACAGACGCACCATAGAGAGCATTTTGACAAGCTGTCCCTCTGTGTGGTGTGGAGGCTGCAGCGCCTCCGACTGGAGGAACGTGAGGAGAGTGGTGAGGACAGCAGAAGGGATCATCGGGGCTCCTCTTCCCTCC
This sequence comes from Fundulus diaphanus, assembly GCA_037039145.1. NCBI lineage: Eukaryota > Metazoa > Chordata > Actinopteri > Cyprinodontiformes > Fundulidae > Fundulus > Fundulus diaphanus. The sequence continues at coordinate 7,773,421 of CM073132.1, forward strand.
ATTAAGGACATTTTATCCCAGCGCTGCATGTCCTGAGCCCATAACATCATCAGAGACCCCTCACACCCCCACCATGGACTGTTCTCCCTGCTGCCCACTGGGAAAAGGTTCCACAGCATTCGCTGCAGGTCCACCAGGTTCTGAAACAGCTTTTTCCCTGTTGCCATCAGACTGTTGAACTCTAAACAGCAACAGTAAAAGTGCATATGTATACATATATACCATGGGTTAAAGCAAAAATAATCAGTTTGACTGAAAAAATGTTCAAGTCAGCCCATATATTCCCAGGGCGTGGACATCATGCCACATCAGTTACCTCACTTGCTTATTGTGCAAAGTCAACATTAACCAAATCTGGTAGGTCTAAAATATCCTTTGACCATTCCTGTATCTCTCCCACCTTTCAGCTTGAGGCTGCAGCGCCTCTGACTGGAGGCATGTGAGGAGAGTTGTGAGGACAGCAAGAGATCATCGGGGCTCCTCTTCCCTCCATTAAGGACATTTCATCCTAGCGCTGCGTGTCCCGAGCCCATAACATCATCAGAGACTGACACACACACACACACAAACACACACACACACACACACACACACCTCAATCCGATGATTGGCATTTTATTTTTTTTGGTTTACCTGTTACCCGTGTGACAAAGCCTTTGGTAAATACATTTTGTAAGGAAATGTTATTGTGCACAGAATATCAATGGAGGACAAATTTGTGTATTTGTTTCACCACAATTTTATTGAAAACAAAAAATGTAAAGAAGCATCAACTGGACGGAGATGTAATTCAGAAATTCATTTTCCTGTATATCTTTGAATCTCAAGACAACTAAATTATATACATACTTATACACTCACACACAGATACACACTTAGTCCTCACAGATAACTTTGTGTCTTATAAATATTTAATAAGTGCTTTAACTTCCTGAGACCCAAGCTTTTATTTGGAGTTTGTTTTTTTAATTTCCAAGTTCCATGCGGATTAGTAGGACCTAATAAGTGTAATAAATAAACCCTGTCATGATAAAACAAATAGTTTTTGAAAAAAATTATGTCATCATATGAGGGCAATTACATAATCTTTGCATTTGATTGTTTTATTTGCAATTTGGGATTACAAGACCCCAATTACTATATACAAAAAATGTCAGCTTTCTACATTGAGTAATTCTCTAAAAAAGCTATGTGCCCATATGAGGACACTGGGTCTATATTCCCAAATGACACAATAAAGACACGGTTGGGTGAAACATATAAAATCAGTTGGGGCATACAACAAAAAACTAATAAGAAGGGAGTATTTCAGGCAACTAGGATGGCTACCCAACTGTATAGCAAAGTAATGAAAAACCTCTGCAAAAAAGTAATCTGCATATCTAAAACACCCCTACTGGTCATCACTGAAACTTTCAGAGATGCAAACAGGTGTGTACCTCAGACCCTGAACATGGTTCTGCAACAAGCAATCTGTCCTTCCTGAACTGGCCTTCGTGAAATGCTGCAAAGCAGTTGTGTTCACTCTGCAAGCACAGGAACAAATAGTATTTTTGGAATACAGTAACAAATCTCGTTCAACTTTCTCTTCATTAGACAGTAAACGAAAAGAGTGTGCTTAAAAACACATCTTACTCTGATCTGATCTTGGATATGGGCCATCGGTAACTTTCTGTGGACCATTTTCAACCATGTACTGCCTAAATGTGTCCACTGTTTTGTGCGGTAAAGGCCATTCAGATGGATCTTCTGAATAAAGCCTTGTCTCAGCACTCTCCTCTGCAGCTCTCCCTCTTCACCATCTAACAGTGGGAATGTAGCAACCAAATGGGGGTTTACAGCTAGCTTCTAGCTTAATGCAAAACCAATGTTGCTGCGCTGACATAGTGGAAAATATAAGGTAGCATGTACAATAAATGACCAGAATCCAGAAAACATAACTTATGCAGTAACTCATGCATAAATAATACGCAATAAAGATGTTGTTTTACCATTAGCTGTTCATGTTAGCTGTGCTGTCAGACATGTAGGCTGCTTTACATTTGTTGGGTGACATGGAAGCTGTAATTACAGGGTCACTTCTCTCTCTCTAAAGGTCTGTGCTAAGGCTATCCATATTTCTACTTTTTAAAATCCAAAACGTGAATGTAATTTCAACAGCAGCAAAACCTTACTGCATAATAGTTGTCTTATCTGATGCCATCACTAGGCTGATTTAGAAAGGCTGCATTAAGTTGCATTGGTTATAATGATAATGTTAATGTTTGTCAATTTGCAACTGTTTATTATGTGTTAACATTTTTAATAATATACCATCTAATTATTATTATGGTAGGCTTACAGTGGCTGATATACTTTAAAATAAACCTTTATTATTTAAAGACCATACATGATGATGTCTGGCACTTATTTATTTATTTTAATCCGGGGGGGGGGGGGGGGGCGCCAAAACTGATGCTGCATACCCCTCTTATACTGGGTAGTTGCGCCCCTGCCTGTACCCATTAGCACATATTGTGTTAAAGCATGAGGATTATCTATCATAAAATCTTACTTATTGAAGGTAATTCCCCAGGATCTGGTTCCTGGTGTCCTTTTATATGCGCACCCATAAGCGGAGTAAAAGTCTGGCTCCTTGGGACGTAGCTCTGGAAGTTTGCTTACTTTCAATACAAAACCGAAATTATTTATTAAGTTAGACAATCATTTAATTCAATCAATTGGTCCCATGTAGCCCCTAAAGGGGTGACATTTTCAGTCAGTTGATTTAGCTGGAAATCGGGTTAGAATTCACCGGATTTAGAGTGTCTGAAACATAAAGTACATTTTCCTGAATTGACTTGTATTCTCTCTGAGCGCAGCTTTTTCTGACCTAAGATGGCCGCTGTGACATCACTTCCTGTGATGTGCCCAAATATGGGCAAAATGGCCGCCCTGTTCACAGCTGTGGAGTCAGAGCTCTGGATGAGAGCTGTGAACTGATCACAAACTTCATAAATTTGTTAATAATCAACGGTTTGCTCTAAAATTCTGAAAATATTCATGGATCTCAAGGAGTGCTTTATCTAACCACAGGATTTTTTTTATGGTCATTAAAAAAATGGATTCAGAGAAATAAAATATTAAACTTTATAGTCTTGTACCATTTATTTTCAAAGTCTTGTAAATTGGTCAAACTCGCCTGGATTTTTACCAAACTGAAATCCATGTTTATTCTGCATGTGCTTTACAAATAGAGGCCATATTTTGGGGGGTTGAACAATATTTGTGGAAAATACATTGATTTCTCCATTTTACAAACTTTTAAAAATTCAGAGTGTAGCACTTCAAAAAAAACCAATACATGCAGTGAGAGAATTGTTACACCTTATTCACGGAATACATCCTGAAAATCTGGGATCAAAAAATTGATTTTAAAGCATTTTTTATTCTTTACTTTATTGCTTTTATTATTCTCCAGGTTTTTTAACCCTTTTGGAAATAGGCCCCGCCCACTTGTTTTAATCATTACCATATTTAATACCTGAGTTCAGGGGTATGACTGGAAGGGGATGAAGAAGGTTTTGTAAAAATCCGATCAGCCATTCTTGCGTAGTAGATTTCTTGACATTACAGCGCTCCCTAGTGATGGACGATCCTCAAACGCGGGTCACATGTGCAAAATCTTATTTGGACTATGGGTTATGAAGGACATGTCAAAATCTGTTATGGTTTTAGAATAATCAGCAATTACATTTAGAGCTAGCTAGCTAACAATCACTTATTTTAGCGTTACTTTTCGAAAAAGTCAAAATTCAAAAATCCGGCACGTTCACTTTTTTTATTTGTCCATTACGCGGTTATATATGGAGTTTTGCACGGATTGCATAAAAAATGTAGGAGGAGTTTAACAAGAAAGGTTTAACCTTTGTAGCCATGTAGCGCGAAAACTAGCTGGGAAACGAAGGGTGTGCCAATTCCCTTTATTTTGCAGAATCATCCAATAAACAAAGTGATGTGAAGTTTTTGAGTGTGGGACCAGTAGTTTGGTAGTTATAGGCCAAAACGCATTGTCCTTTGTTATAGCGCCCCCTAGTTGTTGAGGGGTCTGAATTTCTGGGTTTGAGTAGCGGTGCACATTCTGTACTTGGATACCTGATTCAATAGGTTCGTTACAAATCCGCATGGGCCGCCCAACGCGTTTTAGCGGAGAATAATAATTACCCGTAATAATAATAATAATAAATAATTTAAAAACACTAGAAAAACAATAGGGTTCTCTGCTCACAGAGCAGACGAACGGCATAGCCGTTCGCCTGCGCTGCGGGCTTGGAACCCTAACTAGAACTGCAAGCAGTTATTAACGGGTTCCAAGCCCACCCACGCCCCGCCCCTTTTAGCATGCTCCTGGACTTCAGTTCAGTGTTCAACACCATCATCCCACAGCATCTGGTGGAAAAACTGGAACATCTGGGCTTCAGCACACCTCTTCAACTGGCTGCTAGACTTCCTCACCTCCTGACCTCAGTCGGTCCGGGTGGGACAGAACACCTCTGATGACATCACCCTCAGCACGGGCTCCCCTCAGGGCTGCGTCCTGAGCCCCCTGCTGTTCACTCTGATGACACACGACTGCGTCCCCAGGTTCACGACCAATCACATCGTGAAGTTTGCAGACGACAAGACGATGGTGGGCCTGATCAGAGACGACAACGACCAGGGGTCCGTTCTTCGTACGTCGCTAACTCAGTTAGCAGGATTTCATTGTTGACGATTTGGCATGATCTTGGATCGTTTGGTTCTTCGAAAGACATCCTGCACTTGTTGTCATAGCAACATGTGCGCCAGCTTAAGCCTGCTCGAGAGCAGGCTTATTTCATGTAAACAAGATTAGATCACGGCTGTATAAGCGGAGGAGATAGGGAAGTCTGCCGTAGCCATGTCCATTTTTACGACTGCAACCTGTTGCGGAAGGTGCAAGAATAATTTGCAGAGTTTTTTTCGAATTAATCGCGTATTGCGCAATAGACAGGATCCTTTAGCGCAGCGCGACAGTGTAATTGTAGAGAGGTTTTCTTGCTGGCTGTTATAAACAAACACATCATTTAACAGTGGCTTTTAAAGAGGAAAAAGTGGTGTTGGAGCCATAAATCTAAAATATTTAAGTTATTTGTATGATGGTTTGCTTTTTATTTTTATCCTATTCAGTAAGAAGATTTGTTCGGGCCATTTTATTGTGAAGTTTAGTTTACTTTGAAAGGCTTGCTTCCTGTCGAGCCGTTTATTGTATTAGAAAAAACTATGGATGGATTATCTAGCCACGGAGCAATACAGTTTTACCGTGTAAACTGTGGATGACTTGGAAAAGGAAAATTTTCATTTTTTATGGATAAAGATTTTTTTTGTTAAAATTCCCAGTTTGCACATGTCCTTTACTTCCCGTGTCTAAGGAATGACACTGAAATTTGGATCTCTTGACATAACAAGTGCCTTTTTAAAATACAGTATAATAATTAAAGGCTACCATTTTGTAGAATATTCTTGTATTTCACTTTTACTTGTCCCCATGTTCTAGTGGGTCCCGTGGAGGCTCTGACATAAAAGAACAAAGTAAATATGAGATTATTAAAATGCAAAAATTGATACTGCAGAAAGTGATAGAAACATCTACCATGGACAGTATTTACGCATTAATTTGTCTGCTGCTTTTTGCCAGCCCTCTCTCCTGGCTTTAACAGATTTTGAGGTGTTTTAATTAATGACTGAAATTCGGCATAACCTTCCATTAAAAGCTCTTTTTCTGCTTGGGAGAAAAACTGTGGGCGTTCTTTGGCCATGCTGAACAGCCAATAGCAGCGTTGCTGATCAATGTTTCTACTATCGATACATTTCCCCTTTTAAACAAATGCATGAACGCGCAGTTGTCTCAGATAACTCAATCCAGTGATACTAATCATAAACAACAGGTGTGTTCGAAGAACCCAATTAGCCGGATCATGATTAGCTGGATGAAGTCATCTCGGATGTCTCATTTGATCTTGGATGTTTTAAGCAACGTACGAAGAACGGACCCCAGGACTACAGAGAGGAGGTGGAGCAGCTGGTGGGCCTGTGCAGAGACAACAGCCTGATCCTGAACGTGGAGAAGCCGAAGGAGATCATCATCGACTTCAGGAAGAACCGGCCTCAACACGCTCCACTTCTCATCAACAGCTCAGCTGTGGAGGTGGTTAGCAGCACCAAATTCCTGGGGGTGCACATCACAGAAAACCTCACTTGGTCTTTCAACACTACGTCACTGGTGAAGAGGTCACAGAAGTGCTTCCTGCGCAGGATGAGGAGAGCCCACCTGCCCCCGCCCATCCTCACAACCTTCTACAGAAGCACGATAGAGAGCATTCTTAACAGTTGTCTCTCTGTGTGGTGTAGAGGCTGCAGCGCCTCTGACCGGAGGAACGTGAGGAGAGTGGTGAGGACAGCAAAAGAGATTATTGGGGCTCAGCTTCCCTCAATTAAGGATATTTCATCCCAGCGCTGCGTGTCCCGAGCCCATAACATCATCATAGACCCCTCACACCCCCACCATGGACTCTTCTCCCTGCTGTCCTCTCGGAAGATTTTCCTCAGCATCCGCTGCAGGTCCACCAGGTTCTGCAACAGCTTTTTTGCCATTGGCATCAGACTGTTCAACTCTAAACTGGACTCTACACTATATTTGCACATTTGCATCATATCATGCATTACCAATGTGTTATCCTTTTAAAAATACACAACTGAACATTAATGCATTTTTGCACAAATGCCTTTTGCACCATTATTTTTGCATATAAACAACGGTTGTCAAGCTTCTGAAGTTTGCTGACGACAATACTCTCATCGGACTTATCTCTGATGGTGACGAGTCCGGCTACAGGTGGGAGGCTGACCATCTGGTGACCTGGTGCAGGGAGAACAACCTGGAGCTCAACGCTGTAAAAATAGTGGAGATGGTTGTGGACTTCAGGAAGAACTCAGCCCCAGCTACCCCCACCACCCTCTGTGACTATATATAATATATTTCAGTCGTCAGTCAAGTCAAATTATCTTGCGAGTTCAGTTCTTTTTTCTTTTCTTTGTTCGTGTTGTTACCACTGGGAAGTTCACGTCAGTGAGAAGAATGGAGTTCTTCAACGGAGGTTCAGTTCTGCTCGGGGCACAGGCTCACCATCTCCTTTCAGAGAGAATCAATGGAATCTGATCCAGTAGTCTGATCCAGATTTTTGATCAGCAACAACAAAAAACCTAGCCTGCACACAATAATATTATTATTGCATTCAGCTAAATAAACTCACTTTCTTATCAATTTTTACAGCTATAGCTATTGTTTTTTCTTCATTCCTTACATTAACATGGTTTTACATGCATTTTACATTTTTTTTGCCCTACTCAAAACCCTGGAACCATCTTTAAACCATATAAAAAAATATATAAAATCCTTTTCAATTATGAAACTATGATTTGTAATTTAACAAATTACAGCATAGGCTTTTAAATCATCTTCCAAAGCTTTGTATATCATGACATGAAATACAATTATCACCTTACCAAACAGCATGATCCAATACTCTCCTTCATCATCCTTTATATCAGTAAACTCTATCTGAGATACTGCATTCATCTGTAGTCACAAACTACTTTAAATTCCCCATGATAACCCAGGAAAAGGTACACTTAACATCAACAAACACCACATTGAACAAATAAAAATAATGTAAAAAGAACTTAAAATACTTCCTAAACTTAAATATACTTTGGTGAAACCACAGCTTAAGAGCGACACAATGAGATACATTATACACTGGAGTGCTGATTTTGCCGAAAAACTGAAGTCACTGGTCGCCATCTTGCTACTCCCTACTCTCACAGAATTCCATAGGATTTGGTTGCAACAACAAGCAGTTTTCTGGCTGTGTGAAAACATTTCATAGGTAATTCTACTGTCCGTGGATGTACAAACACTATCAACTACTAGGAAATTAGATGCTGAAATATTTTAATGTTATTCATAAAAATAAAAAAATAAATATAAATATATATATATATATATATATATATATATATATATATATATATATATATATATATATATATAAAGAGAGAGAGAGAGAGAGATAAGTATGTGTATACGTATATGTGTATATATATGTATACATATATGTAAATATATGTTTGTATGTTATTTATATATTTATAAATGTTTATATGTATGTATATATATATATATATATATCTATATATATATACTTAAATAAACCAAGAAAATTTCCATTGTCTGGTTCATCGAGTGTATTTGTGCTTCCCCTGAAAGGCAGATTTCTAAAGGCCAAATACAGCGTCACATCCAAAATGCGCTTCAGTAGTAAATTTGTTTTTTTCAAATTCTGTCTCGATCAGTTTTTGTTCTTTGCTGTCGATTCCAGAACTCTGCAAGACAGAATGCTGTAGGTTCTTCCATTTCCAATAACAATGTTTGTGTGCATGGTTTCTTTCATGCCCTGGAAATCTTTCATAAAGCTTTCTGTATTTTATGTTGGATATTTTCATCCCATCTGTTGAATTTAGTGCACTTGTTGATCTTTTCTCTACTTCATAAGAGAAAAGCAAGCACGGCAGGCACAATATGGCTTTTTTTGACCTGCTATATATTAGCCAGTCCCTAACAATTTTTCCCTTCCATTGTGGGAGGCAGAATATGCTAGATATTTTGGGAATTCTCTGCCCTCTGAATCTGCTGGCAGTTCACTTGCCATCTCTGAAAAAGGCTTCCTTGTTGCCATAAAACGCACAACATTCACTCTATCAGAATCTGTCATCTGTGTTGGCCATGACGCGGGATCATTAAAATTATGATCCGTCTCTAAGCCACTGTGCTCAGACTCTCCGATCGGGCAGCAAGCCCCTCCACCTGCCCTGTCTCTTGTATCGGTAGGGATGGCTCTCTCCGTCTCTTCCTCAAACGCATGCTGCCTCTCCCCCCCTCCCGAAGCACATGCTGCGACGGGAGAACTGCTATGTTGTCCTTTCTCTCTGTCCACCAAGCTCCCCGCCACAGCTGGCTCTCCTGCTTCGCCCTGTCTTTCAGCCTGCATCTGGACCTCTGCACTCTGTCTGCTTTCAACCCTTTCGCTAAGCTCAAGTATTTCTGTAAAAGAAAAGATGTTTTCCCCCTTACACTAGCTAATGGACGCTTTACTTTAAAATCACATTGATAAACGCATTGCTTCTTACCTGGCTCTGAATGTGCACCATCCCTCTGCAATTCCGTTCCGGACTCATCCTCAGTTTTTTTTAGATATTTGGCCATCAAAATCCTCAAGCCTTAGGTTTCGTCTTCTCTTTTTCTCTTATTTTTTATTTTCTGTGCGCCGGACTTCTGAAAACCAGACATGTTTGCAGCGAAACAAACTTTTTTTTTCTTCTTCTTCTTCTGTTTAATGGCGGTTGGAAAAACAACTTTTGGTGCATTACCGCCACCAACTGAAATGGAGTGTGAATCGGGATGACCTACTCTAATATCCTACTACTATAAATAATAATAAAAAATAAAATAAAATAAAAAATAAAATAAATAAATAAATAAATACATAAATTAATAACTAAATCCGTTTTATCAAATTAGTCTTTTTAAGATATCTTAATTATAAAGAATAACCCTCTGATTTGGTGTTCATGTCTAAAAGATATTTTATGTTTAACTTTAATTTACTGATTTGTAATCTATTTATCAATTCATTTCTCTCAATATAATATTTACTGCAAACTAATATAACATGCTCCACTATTTCTTCAACAAAACAAAAATCACACTTTCCTGTATCATGAATACCCATTTTAAATAATGTGCTATTTAACCCTGTATGTACAAAACGTAATCTTGACATTACTGTTTCTTCCCTTCTATTCCTTCATGTAATCCTCATAAATCCTACTTTTCTTTGAATATTATAAAACCATATTCCAGTTCTTTCTTCTTCCCACTGTTTCTGCCACCTTGCTCTAATCCTTTTCTTAATTACAGATTTTATTTCACCTTTACTAAATGGAATTATTATATCAATTAAACTGTATTTACTTGCTCTTTTTGCATATTTATCTGCCATCTCATTCCCTTTTATTCCTATATGAGAAGGAATCCATATAAAAGAAACAATTAATCCCATTGCTTGAATTCTGAATAATAATTGCTGAATTTCGACCAATAAATCCGGTCTGCTATCTGAATGATTGTTTTTAAATGAATATAATGTTGAACTAGAATCTGAACAAACTACACTTCTTAATGGTCTAATTTCTTCAATCCATTCTAATGCTAACATGATACCAAACATTTCTCCTGTATAAACTGAAATTTCATTACTAATTCTTTTACCTGATTTAAAATTAAATTCTGGAACTACAAACGAAACACCATTCCTATTATTTGAATCTTGTGAAGCATCTGTATAAATTTTTACATATCCACAATATTCTTTATCTATATATTGCTCAACCTTATTTGAATCTGAAATATCCTGTTTATTTTTCCGTTTATACAACAAGGTTAAATCTGCATCAATTTCAGGCAACATAGATGAATGAAGTATTGATCTAATAACTGTTTTACGGCCATTTATTTGAGATAATTCAAGATCTGTTATATTAGAATCTGCTATCCACCCAAAAGAATTTAATTTCTTCTTCCCTTTTTCCCAACTTGGTTTTAAAATTTCCTGACATGGATGATTTTTACAATGATTCTTAAACTGAAACCAGTAAGTGGAAAGTAATTGTAATCTCAATTTTAGTGGCATTTCTCCCATTTCTACTTGTAATGCTGAAGTTTGTGTAGTTCTTATGGCCCCTGTACATAATCTCAAAGCTTGATACTGAACAATATCCAATTTTTTAAGTAATGAAACTGATGCTGAACCAAAAGCTATACATCCATAATAAAAACAAACCTAATTAAACCTGTATAACTTGATTTCAATTCCTTCCTCTCAGCTCCCCATTCATTCCCAACCAAACATCTCATAATATTTATAACTCTTTTGCATTTATCAATCATCTTCTCAATATGAACTTTCCAAGTAAGCCTTTCATCCAACCATATACCCAAAAACTTAAATTGTTTTACCCTTTCCAAATCATATTTAGAAATTTGTAACTTTAATTCTTCAGAAACTTTTTTCCTTGTAAAAAACAAAATCTTTGTTTTATCTACAGAAATCTTGAATCCCCATCTAAAAGACCAATCTTCTATTTTATTAATGGCTTCTTGAACTTTTTTAACGATGAAACTTGGGGTTGAATGGCTCCATCATTAGCAAATAAAGAAACACCCATTTTATTTTCCACATCCTCAAACATATCATTAATCATAATAGAAAAAAATAATGGACTAACTATGCTTCCTTGAGGAATACCATTTTCAACATAAAGATTTTCTGATAATTGATTTCCTATTCTTACTTGTATAGATCTATTATTGAGAAAATCATTTATCCAATTAAACATTGAACCCCCAATTCCCATCTTCTTTAATTTTATCAAAAATCCTTCTTTCCACATCATGTCGTAAGCTTTTTCAATGTCAAAGAATACAGCTATCACATTCTCTTTATTAACTTGTGCCTTTCTTATTTCATGTTCCAATAATAAAATAGGATCCATTGTGTTCATACCTTTCCTGAAAAAAACTTTTTTTTTCTTTTTCAAAACGAACATTCAGAGCTGCAGCCAGCCGTTGTCCTAGTGGTCAAACCATTTTATGTTGGGGTGGGGGGAGTTATAATGGTCCCTTACCTGTAATACCTGTAATACCCATCTTTATAATTTTAATTAATAAACCTTCTTTCCACAATATATCATATGCATTTTCAATATCAAAAAACACTTCTACAATTCTTTATTAATTTAAGCTTTTCTGATTTCAAATTCCAATTCCTCCCTCTTCAAGTTTCTGCTCCGCTTAGAAACAGCACGGGATGTGACGTCATTTCCTTTGATGTGCCCAAATATGGGCAAAATGGCCGCCATGTTGTTGTCTGGAGAGTCAGAGTCTAAAATAAAATCATTTATCCTTCTCCCTGCTCTCTCCTAAATTTTCCCGTTTCTGTTAAATTATCTGAACTATGGATCTTTGCAAATGTTCTTGCCATTACTTCTAGTTTTTCTTCATTTGTTACTGCTTCATGTTTTAGAACTGGATATGTTCTCTCTGGTCTATTTCCCTTCATTTTCTTAATCATTCCCCATACCTAAGCTATAGGAGTTGTTCTGCCTATTGAATCACAAAAATCTCTCCATTTTGTCTTCTTTGCCTTCTAAATAACTTTCCTGTCTTCTGCTTGATCTTTTTTATATTCAATTAAATTTTTTAAATGATGTGTTCTTTAGAAAACCCTAAAAGCTATCCTCCTTCTTCAAGTTTCTGCTCCTCTTAGAAAAAACACGGGATGTGACGTCACTTCCTGTGATGTGCCCAAATATGGGCAAAATGGCCGCCCTGTTCAAAGCTCTGCAGTCAGAGCTCTCGATGATGAGAGCTGTGAACTGATCACAAACTTCATAAATTTGTTAATAATCAACGGTTTGCTCTAAAATTCTGAAAATATTCATGGATCTCAAAGAATGCTTTATCTAGCCACAGGATTTTTTTTATGGTCATTAAAAAAATGGATTCAGAGAAATAAAATATTAAACTTTATAGTCTTGTACCATTTATTTTCAAAGTCTTGTAAATTGGTCAAACTCGCCTGGATTTTTACCAAACTGAAATCCATGTTTATTCTGCATGTGCTTTACAAATAGAGGCCATATTTTGGGGGGTTGAACAATATTTGTGGAAAATACATTGATTTCTCCATTTTACAAACTTTTAAAAATTCAGAGTGTAGCACTTCAAAAAAAAACAATACATGCAGTGAGAGAATTGTTACACCTTATTCACAGAATACATCCTGAAAATCTGGGATCAAAAAATTGATTTTATAGCATTTTTTATTCTTTACGTTATTGCTTTTATTATTCTCCAGGTTTTTTAACACTTTTGGAAATAGGCCCCGCCCACTTGTTTTAATCATTACCATATTTAATACCTGAGTTCAGGGGTATGACTCGAAGGGGATGAAGAAGGTTTTGTAAAAATCCGATCAGCCATTCTTGCGTAGTAGATTTCTTGACATCACAGCGCCCCCTAGTGATGGACGATCCTCAAACGCGGGTCACATGTGCAAAATCTTATTTGGACTATGGCTTATGAAGGACATGTCAAAATCTGTTATGGTTTTAGAATAATCAGCAATTACATTTAGAGCTAGCTAGCTAACAATCACTTATTTTAGCGTTACTTTTCGAAAAAGTAAAAATTCAAAAATCCGGCCTGTTAACTCTTTTTATTTGTCCATTACGCGGTTATATATGGAGTTTTGCGCGGATTGCATAAAAAATGTAGGAGGAGTTTAACAAGAAAGGTTTAACCTTTGTAGCCATGTAGCGCGAAAACTAGCTGGGAAACGAAGGGTGTGCCAATTCCCTTTATTTTGCAGAATCATCCAATAAACAAAGTGATGTGAAGTTTTTGAGTGTGGGACCAGTAGTTTGGTGGTTATAGGCCAAAACGCATTGTCCTTTGTTATAGCGCCCCCTAGTTGTTGAGGGGTCTGAATTTCTGGGTTTGAGTAGCGGTGCACATTCTGTACTTGGATACCTGATTCAATAGGTTCGTTACAAATCCGCATGGGCCGCCCAACGCGTTTTAGCGGAGAATAATAATTACCCGTAATAATAATAATAACTAGAACTGCAAGCAGTTATTAACGGGTTCCAAGCCCGTCTACGCTCCGCCCCCTTTGAGCATGTTCCTGGACTACAGCGTTCAACACCCTCATCCCACAGCATCTGGTTGAAAAACTGGAACATCTGGGCTTCAGCACACCCCTCATCACTTCCTCACCTCCTGACCACTGTCGGTCCGGGTCTGACAGACCACCTCTGATGTCATCACCCTCAGCACGGGCTCCCCTCAGGGCTGTGTCTGCAGCCCCCTGCTGTTTACTCTGATGACACACGACTGCACCCCCAGGTTCACCCCCAATCACATCATGAAGTTCGCAGTTGACACAAACTCATCAACAGCTCAGCTGTGGAGGTGGTTAGCAGCACCAAATTCCTCGGGGTGCACATCACGGACAACCTCACCTGGTCTGTAAACACCACATCTGGTGAGGAGGGCTCAGAAGCGCTTGTACTTCCTGCGGAGGATGAGGAGAGCCCAACTGCCCCCGCCCATCCTCACAACCCTCTACACAAGTACCATAGAGAGCACTCTGACCATAGATATCCATAATAAAGGCTAGATGTCTTACGGCGGAGTCTCAAACGTCATCACCGGCGGCCATCTTGCCTCAGACAAGCTTTCTGGCATGCTCTGTGGTACCTAATGTAAGGTGAGTGATCAGCACGAACACAAATACTCTTATCTCATTGAATTCTTGACGGATTTACAAACAGTTTGGTTTCTTACAAACGTTATGAACGTGGCTATAATTCTTGATGCTTGAACATGTCGAAATTGCAGATTTTCTTGTCGAAAAATGACTTAATCATGCAGCATAGTTGTGCATCACGGCTACTTGCGCAAGTTATCAAGCCTGAGACCACTGGTCAATTATATAGGTTTTACTGACACCAATAACGATTGTATGACAATTAATCTTTGGTGTAAATTTGAGGGAAATCAATCTCACAATGGTCCAAAAAGATATATGTTCCCTTAATTTCCCCATGGTTATTATAAATTATTTTAATATACCAACTCTTATTTCAGGATTTGTTGTGCGACAGGCTCTGAAAAAGCTGTCCTGTGATGTCTGCTGTGCCAGCTTGGTAACAGATGCTGCATCTGCCATCAAGGACCAGAGCTACCACCTGCTGAAGTTAAAAAACAATGGAGGTCTGGTGATTCCATCACAAGGCACAGTGATGGTAGTCAGGGCAGCAGAGTGGGTCATTCGTCAGACCTCATGTACCAGACGATCACAGCCCATCAAAGTGCTAGAGGTCGTGTACATTGTAAGGAAGAGGATAGGGTCAGAGGATGTGTTTGTGCTCAGAGAGCACATCGGAGAAACACAGTATGGCATAGACAGCCACCACCATATGCTGTTAACGTTGGTTGTGTCCTTGTTTTTTAAGTTAAGGCTGCACCAAATTGCCAAAATAACTAACCTTAGCTTACAGAGCAACAACATGCAACAGAAGCTCAATAAAACCGTCCTTTTCAAAGGGCATTAGCCAAGCTATGTTTTTTGGGTCATTTTTTAAATCTCTGTCTTCCATGTGTATACCATCACAGTAGTGTAGGTGGGGATTTCAACATGCTACATCTATATATAATTGTGAAGGGGACTATTGTACCAATTTTAATAGCAAATAAATTTCACTTTTATAATGGATTAGAAATAGGAACCTTTGTGTAATTACTCCTGATATATAATCTGAATAGTCTACATGAAACTTCAAAGTGTTACCTTTAATTGGAAACCTGGATTATGCTTCTACACCAAGAGGTTGCCACACAATAAGCCTTTTTTGTCAGTATTTCATATTTTATGATAACAGTAATATTCATATTATAAAAGTATGTATGTAAATATAAATAAATTAGGACTGTGAAATAATTAATCACACCCAAATAAAAGTGTTTATATATATATATAATGAATGTTCTTCATTTAGATTGACCTTTAAACCATTAATGCTATTACTCCTTTTCATGTCTGTCTGTCTGTCTGTCTGTCTGTCTGTCTGTCTGTCTGTCTTATATCATAGTGTTACTTTTGGAATAAGTCTGATCCATATCTGAACTATGGATCTTTGCAAATGTTCTTGCCATTACTTCTACTTTTTCCTCATTTGTTACTGCTGTTCCTTCTTCATGTTTTAGAACTGGATATGTTCTCTCTGGTCTATTTCCCTTCATTTTCTTAATCATTCCCCATACCTTAGCTATAGGAGTTGTTCTGCCCTGAATCACAAAAATCTCTCCATTTTGTCTTCTTTGCCTTCTAAATAACTTTCCTTGCTTCTGCTTGATCTTTTTTACATTCAATTTTTTTTTTTTTAATTATGTGTTCTTTTCAAAACTCTAAAAGCTATCCTCCCTCTTCAAGTTTCTGCTCCGCTTAGAAAATCACGGGATGTGACGTCACATCCTGTGATGTGCCCATATATGGGCAAAATGGCCGCCCTGTTCACAGTTTGCTCTAAAATTCTGAAAATATTCACGTATGTCCAAGAGTGCTTTATCTAACTATGTCATTTTTTAAACGCCCATTGAAAAAAGCGTTTCAGAGAAAAAAAATATTAACCTTTATAGTCTTGCACATGTGAATTTCAAAGTCTTTTAAATAGTTCAAAATCGCCTGGATTTTTACCAAACTGAAGTACACATTAAGTCTGAATGTGCTTTACAAATAGTGGCCATCTTTTTATTGGGATTGAACAATATTTGTGGAAAGTACATTGATTTCTCCATTTTACAAACTTTTAAAAATTCAGAGTGTAGCACTTCAAAAAAAAACAATACATGCAGTGAGAGAATTGTTACACCTTATTCACGGAATACATCCTGAAAATCTGGGATCAAAAAATTGATTTTAAAGCATTTTTTATTCTTTACTTTATTGTTTTTATTATTCTCCAGGTTTTTTAACACTTTTGGAAATAGGCCCCGCCCACTTGTTTTAATTATTACCATATTTAATACCTGAGTTCAGGGGTATGACTGGAAGGGGATGAAGAAGGTTTTGTAAAAATCCGATCAGCCATTCTTGCGTAGTAGATTTCTTGACAACACAGCGCCCCCTAGTGATGGACGATCCTCAAACGCGGGTCACATGTGCAAAATCTTATTTGGACTATGGGTTATGAAGGACATGTCAAAATCTGTTATGGTTTTAGAATAATCAGCAATTACATTTAGAGCTAACTAGCTAACAATCACTTATTTTAGCGTTACTTTTCGAAAAAGTCAAAATTCAAAAATCCGCCGTGTTAACTTTTTTTATTTGTCCATTACGCGGTTATATATGGAGTTTTGCGCGGATTGCATAAAAAATGTAGGAGGAGTTTAACAAAAAAGGTTTAACCTTTGTAGCCATGTAGCGCGAAAACTAGCTGGGAAACGAAGGGTGTGCCAATTCCCTTTATTTTGCAGAATCATCCAATAAACAAAGTGATGTGAAGTTTTTGAGTGTGGGACCAGTAGTTTGGTGGTTATAGAACAAAACGCATTGTCCTTTGTTATAGCGCCCCCTAGTTGTTGAGGGGTCTGAATTTCTGGGTTTGAGTAGAGGCACACATTCTGTACTTAGATACCTGATTCAATAGGTTCGTTATAAATCCGCTTGGGCTGCACAACGCGTTTTAATTCCGTAATAATAATAATAATAATAATAATAATAAATAATTTAAAAACACACGAAAAACAATAGGGTTCTCTGCTCACAGAGCAGACGAACGGCATAGCCGTTCGCCTGCGCTGCGGGCTTGGAACCCTAATAATAATAACTAGAACTGCAAGCAGTTATTAACGGGTTCCAAGCCCACCCACGCACCGCCCCCTTGAGCATGTTCCTGGACTTCAGTTCAGCGTTCAACACCATCAAAACTGGAACATCTGGGCTTCAGCACACCTGTTCGCAACTGCCTACTAGACTTCATCACCAACAGACCTCAGTTGGTCTGGGTCGGACAGAAAACCACTGATGTCATCACCCTCAGCACGGGCTTTCCTCAGGGCTGCGTCCTGAGCCCCCTGCTGTTCACCCTGATGACACACGACTGTGTCCCCAGGTTCACCACCAATCACATCGTGAAGTTTGCAGACGACACGACGGTGGTGGGCCTGATTAGAGACAACAACGACCAGGACCAGGACCAGGACTGATCCTGAACGTGGAGAAAACGAAGGAGATCATCATGGACTTCAGGAAGAAATGGCCTCGCCATGCTCCACTTCTCATTAACAGCTCAGCTGTGGAGGTGGCCAGCAGCAATAAATTCCTCGGGTTGCACATAACACACAACCTCAGCTGGTTTGTGAACACCATGTCACTGGAGAAGAGGGAACAGAAGCGCTTGCACTTACTGCGGAGGATGAGGAGAGCCCACCTGTCCCCGCCCATCCTCACGACCTTCTACAGCAGCACCATCTATCTGCTCCCCACTCCCTTCCAATTAAGCATGTCATAATATTTATTACTTTCTTGCATTTGTCTAAAAAAAGTAGATGCAATGCAGTTTTGCATTGCATTACATTGAAATGACTGTTGTCATTTCAGCTTTTAACTTTTTGCTCTCTCTTTTTTCTTCATAGTAGGTACACCTGATCTGACGTTCTGTTAACTGTGACATCATCCAGAGAAGACAGATCACCCGCTATTACTATCTAATGTAGAACAGATTACTGGATCAATGTGTGCTTCTGTGCATGTTTGTCTCTTGTTGTGTCTCTGCTCTGTATTCTTTAACCCCCAGTCGGTCGAGGCAGATGACCGTTCATACTGAGCCCGGTTCTGCTGGAGGTTTTTCCTTCCCGCTAATGGGTGGGTTTTTTTTTCGACTGTCGCTTCATGCTTGCTCAGTATGAGGGATTGCTGCAAAGCCATGGACAATGCAGACGCCTCTCCCTGTAGCTCTATGCTTCTCCAGGAGTGAATGCTGCTTGTCGGGACTTTGAAGCAATCAACTGGTTCCCTTATATAGGAAATTTTTGACCAATCTGTATAATATGATTGATTTTGACTTTGTAAAGTGCCTCGAGATGACATGTTTCATGAATTGGCGCTATATAAATACAATTGAATTGAATTGAATAGAGTCCATCTGTTAAACCTTTTCTGCGTCGCACAAAGACACGATGGTTGGAACCAAAGATCTCAACTTTGGACTCATCAGACCAAAGCACAGATTTCCACTGGTCTAATGTCCATTCCTTGTGTTCTTTAGCCCAAGCAATTCTCTTCTACTTGTTGCCTGTCCTTAGCAGTGGTTTCCTAGCAGCTGTTTTACCATGAAGGCCTGATTCACACAGTCTCCTAACAGTTGTTCTAGAGATGTGTCTGCTGCTAGAACTCTGTGTGGCATTGACCTGGTCTCTAATCTGAGCTGCTGTCAACCTGCGATTTCTGAGGCTGGTGACTAGGATGAATTTATCCTCCACAGCAGAGGTGACTCTTGGTCTTCCTTTCCTGGGGCGGTCCTCGTGTGAGCCAGTTTCTTTGTAGCGCTTGATGGTTTTTGCGACTGCACTTGGGGACACTTTCAAAGTTTTCCCAATTTTTCGGACTGAATGACCTTCAGTTCTTAAAGTAATTATGGCCACTTGTTTTTCTTTACTTAGCTGCTTTTTTCTTGCCATAATACAAATTCTAACAGTTTATTCAGTAGGACTATAAGCTGTGTATCCACTTGACTTCTGCACAACACAACTGATGGTCCCAACCCCATATAAGAGGCAAGACATCCCACTTATTAAACCTGACAGGGGACACCTGTGAAGGGAAAACCATTTCAGGTGACTATCTCTTGAAGCTCATTAAGAGAATGCCAAGAGTGTACGAAGCAGTAATCAAAGCAAAAGGTGGCTACTTTGAAGAACCTAGAATATAAGACATATTTTCAGTTGTTTCACACTTTTTTGTTAAGTATATAATTCCACATGTGTTAATTCATAGTTTTGATGCCTTTAGTGTGAATCTACAATTGTCATAGTTATGAAAATTAAGAAAACTCTTTGAAGGAGAAGGTGTGTCTAAACCACCTCCTCCATTACCATCTGGTACGCTGGTGCCACCGCCAAAGACAAGAGCAGACTGCAGCGTGTCATCCGGTCTGCAGAGAAGGTGATTGGCTGCAATTTTCCATCTCTCCAGGACCTGTAAGCCTCTAGGACTCTGAGGCGTGCAGGGAAGATTGTGGCCGATTTTGTGACACCCCAGTCACAAAATATTTCAGACACTTCCTTCTGGCAGGAGGCAGCGGTCCATCCGGACCAAAACCTCACGACACAAAAACAGTTTTTTCCCATCCGCTACCAGCCTTATTAACACGGCCCAGAGGCCCCGTGACACTTGACTCTGCCTCTCTCCCCTGTTCAGGTCCTACAAGCTACACCAACGTAGCATCTCCAGACCTTCTGCGTTACATTAACGCACAGTCTACCGTGTATATAGCTTTCTGTGTATATATATATATATATATATATATATATATATATATATATATATATATATATATATATATATAGGTCGGCAATCTGTCACAGGGCAACACAGAGACAGACAGGACAAACAACCATTCTTGCACACACTCACACCTAAGGACAATTTAGAGAAGCCAATTAAACTAACAGTCATGTTTTTGAACTGTGGGAGGAAGCCAGCGTACCCGGAGTGAACCTACGCATGCACAGGTAGAACATTCAAACTTCATGCAGAAAGACCCAGAGGATTTGAAAGACCCAGGAGGATTTGAAAGACCCGGGAGGATTTGAAAGACCCGGGAGGATTTGAAAGACCCAGGTGATTGAACCCAGAAGGCAACAACACTTCTCACTGCTTCACTGTGCAGCCTCTGTTTATGACAGTATCATGTAAATCTTAGGCACAAATAAAGTGTTACCAAAACAAAAGTAATTTGTATAGTAAGTATAACAACCACTGACTTTAAAGTTACCTGTGAAACGTTTTCACACAGCCAAACTGCTTGTTGTTGCAACCAAATGCTATGGGGTTCTGTGTGAGAACGGAGTAGCAAGATGGCGGCCAGTGACCTCCCCTAGTGACTGGCCGCCATCTTGCTACTCCCTACTCTCACACTTTTGCAAATAGGCCCTGCCCACTTGTTTCAATTGTGTTCATAAACAGACACAATAAAAAATGCAAAAAGCATCATGCTAACCTTTACAATTAGGCTTATTGGATTTTACTACTTAATAACTCTCTGTCACAGCCTCTAACCTGCTGGTGATACACTTGGGCCTGGTGTCTCCTGGCTGGCTTCTCCAGGTTGGTCACTGCTGCAGGGTTCTGTCTGGTCCTGGTCTGGCCCTGGTTTTTGCCTCTTTAAGAAGAACTGTGAGATATTCTCTTTTCTCTTCATTTGGGCTCTACACAAAATAAGGCAGCCTGGTATTTAGACTCCATGACTGTATGGCAAAGACAACACTATTTTAAATATTATTTAAACAATAGTTTTTAGTTTTCTGTAGCTAGCTAAAATAATACTAAATTAAAAATAGATTAATTAAATTAATTAATATAACTAGTTAGGTTATAATTCAAAGCTTTCATATGACATAGCCTATTTACATTTCAGTCATTATAAACTTAACAATGGTTTTTCACATATTCTTACCACACACATTTCAAGCAAGAGCTGGGAGATATATCCTGGCCAAATTAATAAAACATTACAGGGCAGCATGTGCACTGAAACATATGTTAAAAGAATCTGTCTAAAGGCGTCTACGTATTCATGTCTGTGTTCTCTATGGTCTGACCTAAGATGGCAGCTTGGTCTGACCTAAGATGGCTGCTTTGACGTCACTTCCTGTGATGTGCCCAAATATGGGCAAAATGGCCGCCCTGTTCAAAGCTCTGCAGTCAGAGCTCTGGATGATGAAAGCTGTGAACTGATCACAAACTTCATAAATTCGTTAATAATCAACGGTTGGCTCTAAAATTCTGAAAATATTCATGGATCTCAAAGAGTGCTTTATCTAACCACAGGAGTTTTTTTATGGTCATTAAAAAAATGGATTCAGAGAAATAAAATATTAAACTTTATAGTCTTGTACCATTTATTTTCAAAGTCTTGTAAATTGGTCAAACTCGCCTGGATTTTTACCAAACTGAAATCCATGTTTATTCTGCATGTGCTTTACAAATAGAGGCCATATTTTGGGGGGTTGAACAATATTTGTGGAAAATACATTGATTTCTCCATTTTACAAACTTTTAAAAATTCAGAGTGTAGCACTTCAAAAAAAAACAATACATGCAGTGAGAGAATTGTTACACCTTATTCACAGAATACATCCTGAAAATCTGGGATCAAAAATTTGATTTTAAAGCATTTTTTATTCTTTACTTTATTGTTTTTATTATTCTCCAGGTTTTTTAACACTTTTGGAAATAGGCCCCGCCCACTTGTTTTAATAATTACCATATTTAATACCTGAGTTCAGGGGTATGACTGGAAGGGGATGAAGAAGGTTTTGTAAAAATCCGATCAGCCATTCTTGCGTAGTAGATTTCTTGACATCACAGCGCCCCCTAGTGATGGACGATCCTCAAACGCGGGTCACATGTGCAAAATCTTATTTGGACTATGGGTTATGAAGGACATGTCAAAATCTGTTATGGTTTTAGAATAATCAGCAATTACATTTAGAGCTAGCTAGCTAACAATCACTTATTTTAGCGTTACTTTTCGAAAAAGTCAAAATTCAAAAATCCGGCGCGTTCACTTTTTTTATTTGTCCATTACGCTGTTATATGTGGAGTTTTGCGCGGATTGCATAAAAAATGTAGGAGGAGTTAAACAAGAAAGGTTTAACCTTTGTAGCCATGTAGCGCGAAAACTAGCTGGGAAACGAAGGGTGTGCCAATTCCCTTTATTTTGCAGAATCATCCAATAAACAAAGTGATGTGAAGTTTTTGAGTGTGGGACCAGTAGTTTGGTGGTTATAGGCCAAAACGCATTGTCCTTTGTTATAGCGCCCCCTAGTTGTTGAGGGGTCTGAATTTCTGGGTTTGAGTAGCGGTGCACATTCTGTACTTGGATACCTGATTCAATAGGTTCGTTACAAATCCACATGGGCCGCCCAACGCGTTTTAGCGGAGAATAATAATTACCCGTAATAATAATAATAATAACTAGAACTGCAAGCAGTTATTAACGGGTTCCAAGCCCACCCACGCACCGCCCCCTTGAGCATGTTCCTGGACTTCAGTTCAGCGTTCAACACCATCAAAACTGGAACATCTGGGCTTCAGCACACCTGTTCGCAACTGCCTACTAGACTTCATCACCAACAGACCTCAGTTGGTCCGGGTCGGACAGAAAACCTCTGATGTCATCACCCTCAGCACGGGCTTTCCTCAGGGCTGCGTCCTGAGCCCCCTGCTGTTCACCCTGATGACACACGACTGTGTCCCCAGGTTCACCACCAATCACATCGTGAAGTTTGCAGACGACACGACGGTGGTGGGCCTGATTAGAGACGACAACGACCAGGACCAGGACTAGGACTGATCCTGAACGTGGAGAAAACGAAGGAGATCATCATGGACTTCAGGAAGGAATGGCCTCGCCATGCTCCACTTCTCATTAACAGCTCAGCTGTGGAGGTGGTCAGCAGCAATAAATTCCTCGGGGTGCACATAACACACAACCTCAGCTGGTTTGTGAACACCATGTCACTGGAGAAGAGGGCACAGAAGCGCTTGCACTTACTGCGGAGGATGAGGAGAGACCACCTGTCCCCGCCCATCCTCACGACCTTCTACAGCAGCACCATCTATCTGCTCCCCACTCCCTTCCAATTAAGCATGTCATTATATTTATTACTTTCTTGCATTTGTCTAAAAAAAGTAGATGCAATGCAGTTTTGCATTGCATTACATTGAAATGACTGTTGTCATTTCAGCTTTTAACTTTCTGTTCTCTCTCTTTTTTCTTCATAGTAGGTACACCTGATCTGACGTTCTGTTAACTGTGACATCATCCAGAGAAGACAGATCACCCGCTATTACTATCTAATGCAGAACAGATTACTGGATCAATGTGTGCTTCTGTGCTTGTTTGTCTCTCTTGTTGTGTCTCTGCTCTGTATTCTTTAACCCCCAGTCGGTCGAGGCAGATGACCGTTCATACTGAGCCCGGTTCTGCTGGAGGTTTTTCCTTCCCGCTAATGGGTGGGGTTTTTTTTCGACTGTCGCTTCATGCTTGCTCAGTATGAGGGATTGCTGCAAAGCCATGGACAATGCAGACGTCACTCCCTGTAGCTCTATGCTTCTCCAGGAGTAAATGCTGCTTGTCGGGACTTTGAAGCAATCAACTGGTTCCCTTATATAGGAAATTTTTGACCAATCTGTATAATATGATTGATTTTGACTTTGTAAAGTGCCTCGAGATGACATGTTTCATGAATTGGCGCTATATAAATACAATTGAATTGAATTGAATAGAGTCCATCTGTTAAACCTTTTCTGCGTCGCACAAAGACACGATGGTTGGAACCAAAGATCTCAACTTTGGACTCATCAGACCAAAGCACAGATTTCCACTGGTCTAATGTCCATTCCTTGTGTTCTTTAGCCCAAGCAATTCTCTTCTACTTGTTGCCTGTCCTTAGCAGTGGTTTCCTAGCAGCTGTTTTACCATGAAGGCCTGATTCACACAGTCTCCTAACAGTTGTTCTAGAGATGTGTCTGCTGCTAGAACTCTGTGTGGCATTGACCTGGTCTCTAATCTGAGCTGCTGAGGCCCCGTGACACTTGACTCTGCCTCTCTCCCCTGTTCAGGTCCTACAAGCTACACCAACATAGCATCTCCAGACCTTCTGCGTTACATTAACGCACAGTCTACCGTGTATATAGCTTTCTGTGTATATATATATATATATATATATATATATATATATATATATATATATATATATATATATATACACAGCGTTCACTGAGCGAGAGGCGGGTTACACCCTGGACAGGTCGGCAATCTGTCACAGGGCAACACAGAGACAGACAGGACAAACAACCATTCTTGCACACACTCACACCTAAGGACAATTTAGAGAAGCCAATTAAACTAACAGTCATGTTTTTGAACTGTGGGAGGAAGCCGGCGTACCCGGAGTGAACCTACGCATGCACAGGTAGAACATTCAAACTCCATGCAGAAAGACCCAGAGGATTTGAAAGACCCGGGAGGATTTGAAAGACCCAGGAGGATTTGAAAGACCCAGGTGATTGAACCCAGAAGGCAACAACACTTCTCACTGCTTCACTGTGCAGCCTCTGTTTATGACAGTATCATGTAAATCTTAGTCACAAATAAAGTGTTACCTAAATCAAAAGTAATTTGTATAGTAAGTATAACATCCACTGACTGTAAAGTTACCTGTGAAACGTTTTCACACAGCCAAACTGCTTGTTGTTGCAACCAAATGCTATGGGGTTCTGTGTGAGAACGGAGTAGCAAGATGGCGGCCAGTGACCTCTCCTAGTGACTGGCCGCCATCTTGCTACTCCCTACTCTCACACTTTTGCAAATAGGCCCTGCCCACTTGTTTCAATTGTGTTCATAAACAGACACAATAAAAAATGCAAAAAGCATCATGCTAACCTTTAGAATTAGGCTTATTGGATTTTACTACTTAATAACTCTCTGTCACAGCCTCTAACCTGCTGGTGATACACTTGGGCCTGGTGTCTCCTGGCTGGCTTCTCCAGGTTGGTCACTGCTGCAGGGTTCTGTCTGGTCCTGGTCTGGCCCTGGTTTTTGCCTCTTTAAGAAGAACTGTGAGATATTCTCTTTTCTCTTCATTTGGGCTCTACACAAAATAAGGCAGCCTGGTATTTAGACTCCATGACTGTATGGCAAAGACAACACTATTTTAAATATTATTTAAACAATAGTTATTAGTTTTCTGTAGCTAGCTAAAATAATACTAAATTAAAAATAGATTAATTAAATTAATTAATATAACTAGTTAGGTTATAATTCAAAGCTTTCATATGACATAGCCTATTTACATTTCAGTCATTATAAACTTAACAATGGTTTTTCACATATTCTTACCACACACATTTCAAGCAAGAGCTGGGAGATATATCCTGGCCAAATTAATAAAACATTACAGGGCAGCATGTGCACTGAAACATATGTTAAAAGAATCTGTCTAAAACACGATCTATCAGCACTAGCATGGCTAATATAATAAACGAGGCACTACGGACGGAGCGGTGCACAACCATTTTTTTTTCTTTTTAGAAATGTATGACAAGTGCCGCCTCTCATTAGGAAGGTAACACAGCGGTTACCGCTGAGAGGTAAAATGTTGTAAATACCTGCAAAACTCCTCAACGGTGTACTCTAAAGCCGCGGGTGTGTTTTGGATCAAGCAGGAACCACATGTCAGCTTAACCAATGAACAGCGTCAGTGCGCAGCATGTAGGCTGCTACTGCATGGGCTGCCTTCAGGGACAGTCGGAAATTACAGTTTTCCTGGCAAATCTTTGCCGATCTCATAAGTATTATATGTTAAAATTACCATTTCCAGTGGGGTGGCAGTAGGGGGTGGCAAGGGCTCTGTTGGGGGTGGAAAATGCAACCCCTGCCACCCCTCTGGCTCCGCAACTAGCTACATTCAATGTAAAGCTTATGTATATAAGTGTGTGTGTAAAAAATCCATATATAATCAAATACTGCCATCTACTGGAAATTTTAAATCCCTACATGGGCACATTTCGGAAATGTTATTCTCTTTAAATTCATAAATAAATTCTTTAAAAATCAACAGTTTGCTCTAAAATTCTTCCAATGTTATATATATATATATATATATATATATATATATATATATATATATATATATATATATATATATATATATATATATATATATTCAATTCAATTCAATTCAATTTTATTTATATAGCGCCAAATCATGAAACATGTCATCTCAAGGCACTTTACAAAATCAAGTTCAATCATATTATACAGATTGGGTCAGATTATACAGATTGGTCAAAATGTCCTATATAAGGAAACCAGTTGATTGCATCAAAGTCCCGACAAGCAGCATTCACTCCTGGGGAACCGTAGAGCCACAGGGAGCTTAAATATAAATATATATATTTAAGCTATGTACACAGACACCGATCTACAGACAACAGCAATTATCAACAAAAAGAAATCAACAAAAAACCTAATCACCCTCAGCACGGGCTTCCCCCCCCACCTCCCCACAAATCATGTTTATCCAGTAATTTAGGACCATTTTGTTTGTTTTTGGTGTTTAATGTACTTTTCTCTACTTCCATCGCTGTACCCATTAGCACATATTG
The DNA here is from genome assembly GCA_037039145.1 of Fundulus diaphanus. Lineage (NCBI taxonomy): Eukaryota > Metazoa > Chordata > Actinopteri > Cyprinodontiformes > Fundulidae > Fundulus > Fundulus diaphanus. The sequence goes on from CM073132.1 coordinate 7,800,561, forward strand.
TGTTTATGCCGGAAACACTGTAACTGTAAAGCATGAGGATTATCTATCATAAAATCTTACTTATGGAAGGTAATTCCCCAGGATCTGGTTCCTGGTGTCCTTTTATATGCGCACCCATAAGCGGAGTAAAAGTCTGGCTTCCTGGGACGTAGCTCTGGAAGTTTGCTTACTTTCAATACAAAACCGAAATTATTTATTAAGTTAGACAATCGTTTAATTCAATCAATTGGTCCCATGTAGCCCCTAAAGGGGTGACGTTTTCAGTCAGTTGATTTAATGGAAATCGGGTGAGAATTCACCGGATTCAGAGTGTCTGAAACATAAAGTACATTTTCCTCAATTGACTTGTATTCTCTATGGTCTGACCTAAGATGGCAGCTTGGTCTGACCTAAGATGGCTGCTTTGACGTCACTTCCTGTGATGTGCCCAAATATGGGCAAAATGGCGGCCCTGTTCAAAGCTCTGCAGTCAGAGCTCTGGATGATGAAAGCTGTGAACTGATCACAAACTTCATAAATTCGTTAATAATCAACGGTTGGCTCTAAAATTCTGAAAATATTCGTGGATCTCAAAGAGTGCTTTATCTAACCACAGGATTTTTTTTATGGTCATTAAAACAATGGATTCAGAGAAATAAAATATTAAACTTTATAGTCTTGTACCATTTATTTTCAAAGTCTTGTAAATTGGTCAAACTCGCCTGGATTTTTACCAAACTGAAATCCATGTTTATTCTGCATGTGCTTTACAAATAGAGGCCATATTTTGGGGGGTTGAACAATATTTGTGGAAAATACATTGATTTCTCCATTTTACAAACTTTTAAAAATTCAGAGTGTAGCACTTCAAAAAAAAACAATACATGCAGTGAGAGAATTGTTACACCTTATTCACAGAATACATCCTGAAAATCTGGGATCAAAAAATTGATTTTAAAGCATTTTTTATTCTTTACTTTATTGTTTTTATTATTCTCCAGGTTTTTTAACACTTTTGGAAATAGGCCCCGTCCACTTGTTTTAATAATTACCATATTTAATACCTAAGTTCAGGGGTATGACTGGAAGGGGATGAAGAAGGTTTTGTAAAAATCCGATCAGCCATTCTTGCGTAGTAGATTTCTTGACATCACAGCGCCCCCTAGTGATGGACGATCCTCAAACGCGGGTCACATGTGCAAAATCTTATTTGGACTATGGGTTATGAAGGACATGTCAAAATCTGTTATGGTTTTAGAATAATCAGCAATTACATTTAGAGCTAGCTAGCTAACAATCACTTATTTTAGCGTTACTTTTCGAAAAAGTCAAAATTCAAAAATCCGGCGCGTTCACTTTTTTTATTTGTCCATTACGCTGTTATATGTGGAGTTTTGCGCGGATTGCATAAAAAATGTAGGAGGAGTTAAACAAGAAAGGTTTAACCTTTGTAGCCATGTAGCGCGAAAACTAGCTGGGAAACGAAGGGTGTGCCAATTCCCTTTATTTTGCAGAATCATCCAATAAACAAAGTGATGTGAAGTTTTTGAGTGTGGGACCAGTAGTTTGGTGGTTATAGGCCAAAACGCATTGTCCTTTGTTATAGCGCCCCCTAGTTGTTGAGGGGTCTGAATTTCTGGGTTTGAGTAGCGGTGCACATTCTGTACTTGGATACCTGATTCAATAGGTTCGTTACAAATCCGCATGGGCCGCCCAACGCGTTTTAGCGGAGAATAATAATTACCCGTAATAATAATAATAATAATAAATAATTTAAAAACACTAGAAAAACAATAGGGTTCTCTGCTCACAGAGCAGACGAACGGCATAGCCGTTCGCCTGCGCTGCGGGCTTGGAACCCTAATAATAAATAATTTAAAAACACTAGAAAAACAATAGGGTTCTCTGCTCACAGAGCAGACGAACGGCATAGCCGTTCGCCTGCGCTGCGGGCTTGGAACCCTAATAATAACTAGAACTGCAAGCAGTTATTAACGGGTTCCAAGCCCACCCACGCACCGCCCCCTTGAGCATGTTCCTGGACTTCAGTTCAGCGTTCAACACCATCAAAACTGGAACATCTGGGCTTCAGCACACCTGTTCGCAACTGCCTACTAGACTTCATCACCAACAGACCTCAGTTGGTCTGGGTCAGACAGAAAACCTCTGATGTCATCACCCTCAGCACGGGCTTTCCTCAGGGCTGCGTCCTGAGCCCCCTGCTGTTCACCCTGATGACACACGACTGTGTCCCCAGGTTCACCACCAATCACATCGTGAAGTTTGCAGACGACACGACGGTGGTGGGCCTGATTAGAGACAACAACGACCAGGACCAGGACCAGGACTGATCCTGAACGTGGAGAAAACGAAGGAGATCATCATGGACTTCAGGAAGAAATGGCCTCGCCATGCTCCACTTCTCATTAACAGCTCAGCTGTGGAGGTGGCCAGCAGCAATAAATTCCTCGGGGTGCACATAACACACAACCTCAGCTGGTTTGTGAACACCATGTCACTGGAGAAGAGGGAACAGAAGCGCTTGCACTTACTGCGGAGGATGAGGAGAGCCCACCTGTCCCCGCCCATCCTCACGACCTTCTACAGCAGCACCATCTATCTGCTCCCCACTCCCTTCCAATTAAGCATGTCATAATATTTATTATTTTCTTGCATTTGTCTAAAAAAAGTAGATGCAATGCAGTTTTGCATTGCATTACATTGAAATGACTGTTGTCATTTGAGCTTTTAACTTTTTGCTCTCTCTTTTTTCTTCATAGTAGGTACACCTGATCTGACGTTCTGTTAACTGTGACATCATCCAGAGAAGACAGATCACCCGCTATTACTATCTAATGTAGAACAGATTACTGGATCAATGTGTGCTTCTGTGCTTGTTTGTCTCTCTTGTTGTGTCTCTGCTCTGTATTCTTTAACCCCCGGTCGGTCGAGGCAGATGACCGTTCATACTGAGCCCGGTTCTGCTGGAGGTTTTTCCTTCCCGCTAATGGGTGGGGGTTTTTTTCGACTGTCGCTTCATGCTTGCTCAGTATGAGGGATTGCTGCAAAGCCATGGACAATGCAGACGTCTCTCCCTGTAGCTCTATGCTTCTCCAGGAGTGAATGCTGCTTGTCGGGACTTTGAAGCAATCAACTGGTTCCCTTATATAGGAAATTTTTGACCAATCTGTATAATATGATTGATTTTGACTTTGTAAAGTGCCTCGAGATGACATGTTTCATGAATTGGCGCTATATAAATACAATTGAATTGAATTGAATAGAGTCCATCTGTTAAACCTTTTCTGCGTCGCACAAAGACACGATGGTTGGAACCAAAGATCTCAACTTTGGACTCATCAGACCAAAGCACAGATTTCCACTGGTCTAATGTCCATTCCTTGTGTTCTTTAGCCCAAACAATTCTCTTCTACTTGTTGCCTGTCCTTAGCAGTGGTTTCCTAGCAGCTGTTTTAACATGAAGGCCTGATTCACACAGTCTCCTAACAGTTGTTCTAGAGATGTGTCTGCTGCTAGAACTCTGTGTGGCATTGACCTGGTCTCTAATCTGAGCTGCTGTCAACCTGCGATTTCTGAGGCTGGTGACTAGGATGAATTTATCCTCCACAGCAGAGGTGACTCTTGGTCTTCCTTTCCTGGGGCGGTCCTCGTGTGAGCCAGTTTCTTTGTAGCGCTTGATGGTTTTTGCGACTGCACTTGGGGACACTTTCAAGGTTTTCCCAATTTTTCGGACTGAATGACCTTCAGTTCTTAAAGTAATTATGGCCACTTGTTTTTCTTTACTTAGCTGCTTTTTTCTTGCCATAATACAAATTCTAACAGTTTATTCAGTAGGACTATAAGCTGTGTATCCACTTGACTTCTGCACAACACAACTGATGGTCCCAACCCCATATAAGAGGCAAGACATCCCACTTATTAAACCTGACAGGGGACACCTGTGAAGGGAAAACCATTTCAGGTGACTATCTCTTGAAGCTCATTAAGAGAATGCCAAGAGTGTACGAAGCAGTAATCAAAGCAAAAGGTGGCTACTTTGAATAACCTAGAATATAAGACATATTTTCAGTTGTTTCACACTTTTTTGTTAAGTATATAATTCCACATGTGTTAATTCATAGTTTTGATGCCTTTAGTGTGAATCTACAATTGTCATAGTTATGAAAATTAAGAAAACTCTTTGAAGGAGAAGGTGTGTCTAAACCACCTCCTCCATTACCATCTGGTACGCTGGTGCCACCGCCAAAGACAAGAGCAGACTGCAGCGTGTCATCCGGTCTGCAGAGAAGGTGATTGGCTGCAATTTTCCATCTCTCCAGGACCTGTAAGCCTCTAGGACTCTGAGGCGTGCAGGGAAGATTGTGGCCGATTTTGTGACACCCCAGTCACAAAATATTTCAGACACTTCCTTCTGGCAGGAGGCAGCGGTCCATCAGGACCAAAACCTCACGACACAAAAACAGTTTTTTCCCATCCGCTACCAGCCTTATTAACACGGCCCAGAGGCCCCGTGACACTTGACTCTGCCTCTCTCCCCTGTTCAGGTCCTACAAGCTACACCAACGTAGCATCTCCAGACCTTCTGCGTTACATTAACGCACAGTCTACCATGTATATAGCTTTCTGTGTATATATATATATATATATATATATATATATATATATATATATATATATACACACAGCGTTCACTGAGCGAGAAGCGGGTTACACCCTGGACAGGTCGGCAATCTGTCACAGGGCAACACAGAGACAGACAGGACAAACAACCATTCTTGCACACACTCACACCTAAGGACAATTTAGAGAAGCCAATTAAACTAACAGTCATGTTTTTGAACTGTGGGAGGAAGCCAGCGTACCCGGAGTGAACCTACGCATGCACAGGTAGAACATTCAAACTTCATGCAGAAAGACCCAGAGGATTTGAAAGACCCAGGAGGATTTGAAAGACCCGGGAGGATTTGAAAGACCCAGGTGATTGAACCCAGAAGGCAACAACACTTCTCACTGCTTCACTGTGCAGCCTCTGTTTATGACAGTATCATGTAAATCTTAGGCACAAATAAAGTGTTACCAAAACAAAAGTAATTTGTATAGTAAGTATAACATCCACTGACTGTAAAGTTACCTGTGAAACGTTTTCACACAGCCAAACTGCTTGTTGTTGCAACCAAATGCTATGGGGTTCTGTGTGAGAACGGAGTAGCAAGATGGCGGCCAGTGACCTCCCCTAGTGACTGGCCGCCATCTTGCTACTCCCTACTCTCACACTTTTGCAAATAGGCCCTGCCCACTTGTTTCAATTGTGTTCATAAACAGACACAATAAAAAATGCAAAAAGCATCATGCTAACCTTTACAATTAGGCTTATTGGATTTTACTACTTAATAACTCTCTGTCACAGCCTCTAACCTGCTGGTGATACACTTGGGCCTGGTGTCTCCTGGCTGGCTTCTCCAGGTTGGTCACTGCTGCAGGGTTCTGTCTGGTCCTGGTCTGGCCCTGGTTTTTGCCTCTTTAAGAAGAACTGTGAGATATTCTCTTTTCTCTTCATTTGGGCTCTACACAAAATAAGGCAGCCTGGTATTTAGACTCCATGACTGTATGGCAAAGACAACACTATTTTAAATATTATTTAAACAATAGTTTTTAGTTTTCTGTAGCTAGCTAAAATAATACTAAATTAAAAATAGATTAATTAAATTAATTAATATAACTAGTTAGGTTATAATTCAAAGCTTTCATATGACATAGCCTATTTACATTTCAGTCATTATAAACTTAACAATGGTTTTTCACATATTCTTACCACACACATTTCAAGCAAGAGCTGGGAGATACAGGGGTTGGACAATGAAACTGAAACACCTGGTTTTAGACCACAATCATTTATTAGTATGGTGTAGGGCCTCCTTTTGCGGCCAATACGGCGTCAATTCGTCTTGGGAATGACATATACAAGTCCTGCACAGTGGTCAGAGGGATTTTAAGTCATTGTTCTTGCAGGATAGTGACCAGGTCACGACGTGATGCTGGTGGAGGAAAATGTTTCCTGACTTGCTCCTCCAAAACACCCCAAAGTGGCTCAATAATATTTAGATCTGGTGACTGTGCAGGCCATGGGAGATGTTCAACTTCACTTTCATGTTCATCAAACCAATCTTTCACCAGTCTTGCTGTGTGTATTGGTGCATTGTCATCCTGATACACGGCACCTCCTTCAGGATACAATGTTTGAACCATTGGATGCACATGATCCTCCAGAATGGTTCGGTAGTCCTTGGCAGTGACGCGCCCGTCTAGCACAAGTATGGGGCCAAGGGAATGCCATGATATGGCAGCCCAAACCATCACTGATCCACCCCCATGCTTCACTCTGGGCATGCAACAGTCTGGGTGGTACGCTTCTTTGGGGCTTCTCCACACCGTAACTCTCCCGGATGTGGGGAAAACAGTAAAGGTGGACTCATCAGGGAACAATACATGTTTCAAATTGTCCACAGCCCAAGATTTGCGCTCCTTGCACCATTGAAACCGACGTTTGGCATTGACACGAGTGACCAAAGGTTTGGCTATAGCAGCCCGGCCGTGGATATTGACCCTGTGGAGCTCCCGACGGACAGTTTTGGTGGAAACAGGAGAGTTGGGGTGCACATTTATTTCTGCCGTGATTTGGGGAGCCGTGGTTTTTATGTTTTTTGGATACAATCCGGGTTAGCACCTGAACATCCCTTTCAGACAGCTTCCTCTTGCGTCCACAGTTAATCCTGTTGGATGTGGTTCGTCCTTCTTGGTGGTATGCTGACATTACCCTGGATACTGTGGCTCTTGATACATCACAAAGACTTGCTGTCTTGGTCACAGATGCGCCAGCAAGATGTGCACCAACAATTTGTCCTCTTTTGAACTCTGGTATGTCACCCATAATGTTGTGTGCTTTGCAATATTTTGAGCAAAACTGTGCTCTTACCCTGCTAATTGGACCTTCACACTCTGCTCTTATTGGTTCAATGTGCAATTAATGAAGATTGGCCACCAGGCTGGTCCAATTTAGCCATAAAACCTCCCACACTAAAATGAGAGGTGTTTCAGTTTCATTGTCCAACCCCTGTATATCCTGGCCAAATTAATAAAACATTACAGGGCAGCATGTGCACTGAAACATATGTTAAAAGAATCTGTCTAAAACACGATCTATCAGCACTAGCATGGCTAATATAATAAACGAGGCACTACGGACGGAGCGGTGCACAACCATTTTTTTTTTTCTTTTTAGAAATGTATGACAAGTGCCGCCTCTCATTAGGAAGGTAACACAGCGGTTACCGCTGAGCGGTAAAATGTTGTAAATACCTGCAAAACTCCTCAACGGTGTACTCTAAAGCCGCGGGTGTGTTTTGGATCAAGCAGGAACCACATGTCAGCTTAACCAATGAACAGCGTCAGTGCGCAGCATGTAGGCTGCTACTGCATGGGCTGCCTTCAGGGACAGTCGGAAATTACAGTTTTCCTGGCAAATCTTTGCCGATCTCATAAGTATTATATGTTAAAATTACCATTTCCAGTGGGGTGGCAGTAGGGGGTGGCAAGGGCTCTGTTGGGGGTGGCAAATGCCACCCCTGCCACCCCTCTGGCTCCGCAACTAGCTACATTCAATGTAAAGCTTATGTATATAAGTGTGTGTGTGTGTAAAAAATCCATATATAATCAAATACTGCCATCTACTGGAAATTTTAAATCCCTACATGGGCACATTTCGGAAATGTTATTCTCTTTAAATTCATAAATAAATTCTTTAAAAATCAACAGTTTGCTCTAAAATTCTTCCAATATTATATATATATTCAATTTATTTATTTATATAGCGCCAAATCATGAAACATGTCATCTCAAGGCACTTTACAAAATCAAGTTCAATCATATTATACAGATTGGGTCAGATTATACAGATTGGATAAAATGTCCTATATAAGGAAACCAGTTGATTGCATCAAAGTCCCGACAAGCATATATATATATATATATATATATATATATATATATATATATATATATATATTTAAGCTATATACACAGACACCGATCTACAGACAACAGCAATTATCAACAAAAAGAAATCAACAAAAAACCTAATCACCCTCAGCACGGGCTTCCCCCCCCACTCCCCACAAATCATGTCTATCCAGTAATTTAGGACCATTTTGTTTGTTTTTGGTGTTTAATGTACTTTTCTCTACTTCCATCGCTGTACCCATTAGCACATATTGTGTTTATGCCGGAAAACTGTAACTGTAAAGCATGAGGATGATCTATCATAAAATCTTACTTATGGAAGGTAATTCCCCAGGATCTGGTTCCTAGTGTCCTTTTATTTGCGCACCCATAAGCGGAGTAAAAGTCGGGCTTCCTGGGACGTAGCTCTGGAAGTTTGCTTACTTTCAATACAAAATCGAAATTATTTATTAAGTTAGACAATAATTTAATTCAATCAATTGGTCCCATGTAGCCCCTAAAGGGGTGACGTTTTCAGTCAGTTGATTTATCTGGAAATCGGGTGAGAATTCACCGGATTCAGAGTGTCTGAAAACATAAAGTACATTTTCCTGTAATGACTTGTATTCTGTCTGACTGCAGCTTGGTCTGACCTAAGATGGCCGCTCTGTCGGCACGCCTCTCAACCGAGGACGCGGCGTCTACGTATTCATGTCTGTGTTCTCTATGGTCTGACCTAAGATGGCAGCTTGGTCTGACCTAAGATGGCTGCTTTGACGTCACTTCCTGTGATGTGCCCAAATATGGGCAAAATGGCCGCCCTGTTCAAAGCTCTGCAGTCAGAGCTCTGGATGATGAAAGCTGTGAACTGATCACAAACTTCATAAATTCGTTAATAATCAACGGTTGGCTCTAAAATTCTGAAAATATTCATGGATCTCAAAGAGTGCTTTATCTAACCACAGGATTTTTTTTTATAGTCATTAAAAAAATGGATTCAGAGAAATAAAATATTAAACTTTATAGTCTTGTACCATTTATTTTCAAAGTCTTGTAAATTGGTCAAACTCGCCTGGATTTTTACCAAACTGAAATCCATGTTTATTCTGCATGTGCTTTACAAATAGAGGCCATATTTTGGGGGGTTGAACAATATTTGTGGAAAATATATTGATTTCTCCATTTTACAAACTTTTAAAAATTCAGAGTGTAGCACTTCAAAAAAAACAATACATGCAGTGAGAGAATTGTTACACCTTATTCACAGAATACATCCTGAAAATCTGGGATCAAAAAATTGATTTTAAAGCATTTTTTATTCTTTACTTTATTGGTTTTATTATTCTCCAGGTTTTTTAACACTTTTGGAAATAGGCCCCGCCCACTTGTTTTAATAATTACCATATTTAATACCTGAGTTCAGGGGTATGACTGGAAGGGGATGAAGAAGGTTTTGTAAAAATCCGATCAGCCATTCTTGCGTAGTAGATTTCTTGACATCACAGCGCCCCCTAGTGATGGACGATCCTCAAACGCGGGTCACATGTGCAAAATCTTATTTGGACTATGGGTTATGAAGGACATGTCAAAATCTGTTATGGTTTTAGAATAATCAGCAATTACATTTAGAGCTAGCTAGCTAACAATCACTTATTTTAGCGTTACTTTTCGAAAAAGTCAAAATTCAAAAATCCAGCGCGTTCACTTTTTTTATTTGTCCATTACGCTGTTATATGTGGAGTTTTGCGCGGATTGCATAAAAAATGTAGGAGGAGTGTAGGATTTTGAAAACATCTGAAGTCTGTTTGTCCTGAAAGCGAGGCGAAGGGAGCACAAGTCCAGAATACGACCAGGACATGACATCCTGTGTGACCCAAACAGAGGTCATCTGACAAGATAAGGTTGTCTGTTTTTCAACGTTTGTGGAGCTGTTCCCAGAAATAAGACCAATGTCTGCCAAAGGAGGCTGGAAGGACGTGGACCAATGGATGCATGTAGAATCTTATTTGTAACACACGCCCATCTGTGTCATATAAAATCCATGTACACTATGTTGTGTCAGAACCCTAGCTCACACCCGTCCGTACATGCTGAGGAGGTAAAGCCTGAAATAAATGGGTTCCCAGTTGGCAAGCAGAGATAAGACCTCGTCTCCCGTGTCATCATTCTTTTATATAGTTTAACAGTTAGAAATCCTCCACATAATTGGTGACCCCGACGTGATTTTGCATAGAGAGGGAGGTCCTCTTTCCCCAGACGGCAAGGCTTTCGGTGCAAGCTGGCCACTTTGCGCCGGGACACACAGATACGGAGAAAGACAGGGGGTAAGTGTAAATGTTTTTTTTATACTGCTCTCTTTCTTTCTCTGCTTGATAATGACAAAAATTGCCGTCTGTGAAGTTTGATTTGGGAAGAGTGTGTTTATTGATTGTTTGACAATTGGGAGAGGTCGTCTCTCTGTTTTGCCTTCTGTCATTATTTCCCACGTGAGGAAAGAGTTGTCTTAAAAATTTTTAGAATTGCTACACAATTGACTACAAGAAGACAACTTAAAAGAAGTGACTTGTGACTCCCAGCCGCTTTAATCGTACGTCTCGTTAGAAAACGCTAGTATGACGACGAATAGAAGATGAATCGGACCATAACGGTTTAAGCTGAAGTCTTCTAATATATATATCTTTTTAGAATAAAGAAATCATTGTAAAAGGTTGGTTTCATTAATGTCCGGCTGGTCGGAGTATTAAGAGGTAGAGCCTCTTTGAGAAGTGAAGCGTGAAGCGCTGTACATGGCCGATTGGAGGTTCGACTTGCGAGTGACTCCAATGAGATGTGGCCTTAGTGAACTGCAGTTGTTTTGTGAAGCTGAGATCTCTGGTTTAGGCTTTGAGGTGAGAAAAACCTCCGGTTAAATTTTGAAATAGTAGGCCTGTTTGGTGCATGCAGATTTTTTTTTTTTCGGGCGAGGCCCTAGTTGTAAGCGCTTGTAAAAGAGAAATGAGGTTTCTCTTGGATCATCAGTGTGTTGAAAAACTACAGATAATGTTCCACCTACAGATTATGAAATAGATTATGATGCAGACTACGAATGTTTCGTCAGTGGAGGTTTTGAGGACAATGAAGGAATCAATATAGGAAACACCACTGTAAAATGTAATGTAACTTGGGTGTTATCCTGGTTTAAGCATGCAAATGTAACACCAGTGTTTGCTACAAAGCCCGTTTGGTTTGAAAACCCAGATTTTATAGAAGAGGACTGTAAAAATATAACTATGACTATTCCCAAACTTTTCTTTTTAGGAGATCAAACCTATCCAGTGGCAGACAGTTACTGGATGTGTGGTGACGACATGCTAATGAACACCTTACCACTTAAGTGGGTAGGGCTCTGTGCATTAGTACGAATGAAGGTACCGCTAACTTTAGTGTATGAAGGGGTAAAAGAATTAGCTCAGATAGAAATAGGTAAAAATAGGTCTCGTCGGAGTCTAGACGATTATGGACTAAATGAAGGAGTTTATTTAGATCTTATTGGTCAACCAAGAGGAATTCCAGATGAATTTAAAGCGCAGCATGAAATTAAAGCAGGTTTTGAGTCTATCTTACCTCAAATTACTATTAATAAAAATGTTGAATGGATAAATTACATTTACTATAATCAGCAAAGGATGATAAATTTCACGGTAGAAGGATTTATGGCACTGGGAGACCAATTACATGAAACAAGTAGAATGACAATACAAAACAGGCAAGCCTTAGATTGGCTTTTAGCAATTAAGGGAGGTGTTTGTCACATGTTCGGTAATCAGTGCTGTACATACATTCCCATGAACACAGCTCCTAAAGGTTCGTTTAGGGCAGTAATGGTAAAACTTATGAAACTTAAAGAAGAAGTAAAAGAGAATGCTGGTAGAAACAACTGGTCGTGGAAAAGTCTGGAAGAAATTTTAGGGGAATGGGGCGCTTTAGCCGCTAAAACAGGACTAATTTTGGTGATAACGCTGATTGTAATCTTTTTGTTTGTGTGTTGTGTTGTGCCTATTTTGAAAAGGTGGATTGTGGGAACGATGTATAGATGGATGACATCAGGCAGCAGCCATCGAAAGGGCTGATATCCCGGCCGCCTGGACACGTCTATGGACTCACACGTATGCTACAGACTCATTCCAAATGGAAAGGAGAACCCGTGATCGAGACGGACTCGCTTGTTTTGCTACGTGTCCATGGACTCATTCAAACCAAGCACACGAGCTGAAGACTGACTAATCCTATTAACCTTGTTTAAGTTACTCAATCTAAGATTAAATGAATAAAATATAATACAATAAAGCCTAAGTAGATAAGGTAGCACAGGCGGCCGGTTAGTTTAATCTATCATAACATTATATTTTAACGTTCGTTTTAGTATTATTTCCGTATCAGTATTATTAGCAAGATAATTTGCATATATATACATATATATTCCATGTATTTCACATGTTGTTTGATTGTTGGGTGTATATGATAAATTCTATTATGTTATGTTTTTGAATGACAAGTGGTGGATTGCATTGCGAGTAGCATGGCTGATTTCCAACTGATGCCGGTCGACCTGGCTGGCGGATGCTCGATGGGGAACCGAGATCCATGGGAGAGTTTTTTCCCCTGAGAACAGTACATGAATAAGTGCCAACAACGGGGTTTTTCGCTTCCATATTAGCTGGATTGATGCCAATGTGAAAGCAATGACTCTCTGTCTCTCTCTCTCTCTCTCTCTCTCTGTCTCTCTCTCTCTCGCTCTGTCTCTCTCTCTCTCTGTCTCTCTCTCTCTCTCTCTCTCTCTCTCTCTAGATTATTGAAATGTGTTATTGATTGTAATCTGCATTTATTACAAGTCATTGTTGATCGACACTTATGTGGGCACCTTGATTACGTTAGTATATTATCCATTGGTTGTGTAAGCAATTGCATTTCTAGATGTGTGTTATCATTACAGCTAAGCTTGATTAGTTTGGAGTCAGATTTTCTCTTTATACGATGTTTAGTCTATGTACTATAGTATATAGAGGGTTCCTTAGGAGTGTTACGTAAATAACGTAACAAGGGAGGATGTGTAGGATTTGGAAAACATCTGAAGTCTGTTTGTCCTGAAAGCGAGGCGAAGGGAGCACAAGTCCAGAATACGACCAGGACATGACATCCTGTGTGACCCAAAAAGAGGTCATCTGACAAGATAAGGTTGTCTGTTTTTCAACGTTTGTGGAGCTGTTCCCAGAAATAAGACCAATGTCTGCCAAAGGAGGCTGGAAGGACGTGGACCAATGGATGCATGTAGAATCTTATTTGTAACACACGCCCATCTGTGTCATATAAAATCCATGTACACTATGTTGTGTCAGAACCCTAGCTCACACCCGTCCGTACATGCTGAGGAGGTAAAGCCTGAAATAAATGGGTTCCCAGTTGGCAAGCAGAGATAAGACCTCGTCTCCCGTGTCATCATTCTTTTATATAGTTTAACAGTTAGAAATCCTCCACAGGAGTTAAACAAGAAAGGTTTAACCTTTGTAGCCATGTAGCGCGAAAACTAGCTGGGAAACGAAGGGTGTGCCAATTCCCTTTATTTTGCAGAATCATCCAATAAACAAAGTGATGTGAAGTTTTTGAGTGTGGGACCAGTAGTTTGGTGGTTATAGGCCAAAACGCATTGTCCTTTGTTATAGCGCCCCCTAGTTGTTGAGGGGTCTGAATTTCTGGGTTTGAGTAGCGGTGCACATTCTGTACTTGGATACCTGATTCAATAGGTTCGTTACAAATCCGCATGGGCCGCCCAACGCGTTTTAGCGGAGAATAATAATTACCCGTAATAATAATAATAAACTAGAACTGCAAGCAGTTATTAACGGGTTCCAAGCCCACCCACGCACTGCCCCCTTGAGCATGTTCCTGGACTTCAGTTCAGCGTTCAACGCCATCAAAACTGGAACATCTGGGCTTCAGCACACCTGATCGCAACTGCCTACTAGACTTCATCACCAACAGACCTCAGTTGGTCTGGGTCGGACAGAAAACCTCTGATGTCATCACCCTCAGCACGGGCTTTCCTCAGGGCTGCGTCCTGAGCCCCCTGCTGTTCACCCTGATGACACACGACTGTGTCCCCAGGTTCACCACCAATCACATCGTGAAGTTTGCAGACGACACGACGGTGGTGGGCCTGATTAGAGACGACAACGACCAGGACCAGGACCAGGACTGATCCTGAACGTGGAGAAAACAAAGGAGATCATCATGGACTTCAGGAAGAAATGGCCTCGCCATGCTCCACTTCTCATTAACAGCTCAGCTGTGGAGGTGGCCAGCAGCAATAAATTCCTCGGGGTGCACATAACACACAACCTCAGCTGGTTTGTGAACACCATGTCACTGGAGAAGAGGGAACAGAAGCGCTTGCACTTACTGCGGAGGATGAGGAGAGCCCACCTGTCCCCGCCCATCCTCACGACCTTCTACAGCAGCACCATCTATCTGCTCCCCACTCCCTTCCAATTAAGCATGTCATAATATTTATTACTTTCTTGCATTTGTCTAAAAAAAGTAGATGCAATGCAGTTTTGCATTGCATTACATTGAAATGACTGTTGTCTTTTCAGCTTTTAACTTTCTGTTCTCTCTCTTTTGTCTTCATAGTAGGTACACCTGATCTGACGTTCTGTTAACTGTGACATCATCCAGAGAAGACAGATCACCCGCTATTACTATCTAATGCAGAACAGATTACTGGATCAATGTGTGCTTCTGTGCTTTTTTGTCTCTCTTGTTGTGTCTCTGCTCTGTATTCTTTAACCCCCAGTCTGCTGGAGGTTTTTCCTTCCCGCTAATGGGTGGGTTTTTTTTTCGACTGTCGCTTCATGCTTGCTCAGTATGAGGGATTGCTGCAAAGCCATGGACAATGCAGACGTCTCTCCCTGTAGCTCTATGCTTCTCCAGGAGTAAATGCTGCTTGTCGGGACTTTGAAGCAATCAACTGGTTCCCTTATATAGGAAATTTGTGACCAATCTGTATAATATGATTGATTTTGACTTTGTAAAGTGCCTCGAGATGACATGTTTCATGAATTGGCGCTATATAAATACAAGTGAATTGAATTGAATAGAGTCCATCTGTTAAACCTTTTCTGCGTCGCACAAAGACAGGATGGTTGGAACCAAAGATCTCAACTTTGGACTCATCAGACCAAAGCACAGATTTCCACTGGTCTAATGTCCATTCCTTGTGTTCTTTAGCCCAAGCAATTCTCTTCTACTTGTTGCCTGTCCTTAGCAGTGGTTTCCTAGCAGCTGTTTTACCATGAAGGCCTGATTCACACAGTCTCCTAACAGTTGTTCTAGAGATGTGTCTGCTGCTAGAACTCTGTGTGGCATTGACCTGGTCTCTAATCTGAGCTGCTGAGGCCCCGTGACACTTGACTCTGCCTCTCTCCCCTGTTCAGGTCCTACAAGCTACACCAACGTAGCATCTCCAGACCTTCTGCGTTACATTAACGCACAGTCTACCGTGTATATAGCTTTCTGTGTGTATATATATATATATATATATATATATATATATATATATATATATATATATATATATATATATATACATATATATATATATACACAGCGTTCACTGAGCGAGAGGCGGGTTACACCCTGGACAGGTCGGCAATCTGTCACAGGGCAACACAGAGACAGACAGGACAAACAACCATTCTTGCACACACTCACACCTAAGGACAATTTAGAGAAGCCAATTAAACTAACAGTCATGTTTTTGAACTGTGGGAGGAAGCCGGCGTACCCGGAGTGAACCTACGCATGCACAGGTAGAACATTCAAACTCCATGCAGAAAGACCCAGAGGATTTGAAAGACCCGGGAGGATTTGAAAGACCCAGGAGGATTTGAAAGACCCGGGAGGATTTGAAAGACCCGGGAGGATTTGAAAGACCCAGGTGATTGAACCCAGAAGGCAACAACACTTCTCACTGCTTCACTGTGCAGCCTCTGTTTATGACAGTATCATGTAAATCTTAGGCACAAATAAAGTGTTACCTAAACAAAAGTAATTTGTATAGTAAGTATAACATCCACTGACTGTAAAGTTACCTGTGAAACGTTTTCACACAGCCAAACTGCTTGTTGTTGCAACCAAATGCTATGGGGTTCTGTGTGAGAACGGAGTAGCAAGATGGCGGCCAGTGACCTCCCCTAGTGACTGGCCGCCATCTTGCTACTCCCTACTCTCACACTTTTGCAAATAGGCCCTGCCCACTTGTTTCAATTGTGTTCATAAACAGACACAATAAAAAATGCAAAAAGCATCATGCTAACCTTTACAATTAGGCTTATTGGATTTTACTACTTAATAACTCTCTGTCACAGCCTCTAACCTGCTGGTGATACACTTGGGCCTGGTGTCTCCTGGCTGGCTTCTCCAGGTTGGTCACTGCTGCAGGGTTCTGTCTGGTCCTGGTCTGGCCCTGGTTTTTGCCTCTTTAAGAAGAACTGTGAGATATTCTCTTTTCTCTTCATTTGGGCTCTACACAAAATAAGGCAGCCTGGTATTTAGACTCCATGACTGTATGGCAAAGACAACACTATTTTAAATATTATTTAAACAATAGTTTTTAGTTTTCTGTAGCTAGCTAAAATAATACTAAATTAAAAATAGATTAATTAAATTAATTAATATAACTAGTTAGGTTATAATTCAAAGCTTTCATATGACATAGCCTATTTACATTTCAGTCATTATAAACTTAACAATGGTTTTTCACATATTCTTACCACACACATTTCAAGCAAGAGCTGGGAGATATATCCTGGCCAAATTAATAAAACATTACAGGGCAGCATGTGCACTGAAACATATGTTAAAAGAATCTGTCTAAAACACGATCTATCAGCACTAGCATGGCTAATATAATAAACGAGGCACTACGGACGGAGCGGTGCACAACCATTTTTTTTTTCTTTTTAGAAATGTATGACAAGTGCCGCCTCTCATTAGGAAGGTAACACAGCGGTTACCGCTGAGCGGTAAAATGTTGTAAATACCTGCAAAACTCCTCAACGGTGTACTCTAAAGCCGCGGGTGTGTTTTGGATCAAGCAGGAACCACATGTCAGCTTAACCAATGAACAGCGTCAGTGCGCAGCATGTAGGCTGCTACTGCATGGGCTGCCTTCAGGGACAGTCGGAAATTACAGTTTTCCTGGCAAATCTTTGCCGATCTCATAAGTATTATATGTTAAAATTACCATTTCCAGTGGGGTGGCAGTAGGGGGTGGCAAGGGCTCTGTTGGGGGTGGCAAATGCCACCCCTGCCACCCCTCTGGCTCCGCAACTAGCTACATTCAATGTAAAGCTTATGTATATAAGTGTGTGTGTGTGTGTAAAAAATCCATATATAATCAAATACTGCCATCTACTGGAAATTTTAAATCCCTACATGGGCACATTTCGGAAATGTTATTCTCTTTAAATTCATAAATAAATTCTTTAAAAATCAACAGTTTGCTCTAAAATTCTTCCAATATTATATATATATATTCAATTTATTTATTTATATAGCGCCAAATCATGAAACATGTCATCTCAAGGCACTTTACAAAATCAAGTTCAATCATATTATACAGATTGGGTCAGATTATACAGATTGGATAAAATGTCCTATATAAGGAAACCAGTTGATTGCATCAAAGTCCCGACAAGCATATATATATATATATATATATATATATATATATATATATTTAAGCTATATACACAGACACCGATCTACAGACAACAGCAATTATCAACAAAAAGAAATCAACACAAAACCTAATCAACCTCAGCACGGGCTTCCCCCCCCACTCCCCACAAATCATGTCTATCCAGTAATTTAGGACCATTTTGTTTGTTTTTGGTGTTTAATGTACTTTTCTCTACTTCCATCGCTGTACCCATTAGCACATATTGTGTTTATGCCGGAAAACTGTAACTGTAAAGCATGAGGATGATCTATCATAAAATCTTTCTTATGGAAGGTAATTCCCCAGGATCTGGTTCCTAGTGTCCTTTTATTTGCGCACCCATAAGCGGAGTAAAAGTCAGGCTTCCTGGGACGTAGCTCTGGAAGTTTGCTTACTTTCAATACAAAATCGAAATTATTTATTAAGTTAGACAATAATTTAATTCAATCAATTGGTCCCATGTAGCCCCTAAAGGGGTGACGTTTTCAGTCAGTTGATTTAGCTGGAAATCGGGTGAGAATTCACCGGATTCAGAGTGTCTGAAACATAAAGTACATTTTCCTGAATTGACTTGTATTCTCTATCATAGACATATATAAAGATTATATATGTCTATGATAGAGAATACAATCTCTTATATTATGTCTATGTTCTCTATGGTCTGACCTAAGATGGCAGCTTGGTCTGACCTAAGATGGCTGCTTTGACGTCACTTCCTGTGATGTGCCCAAATATGGGCAAAATGGCCGCCCTGTTCAAAGCTCTGCAGTCAGAGCTCTGGATGATGAAAGCTGTGAACTGATCACAAACTTCATAAATTCGTTAATAATCAACGGTTGGCTCTAAAATTCTGAAAATATTCATGGATCTCAAAGAGTGCTTTATCTAACCACAGGATTTTTTTATGGTCATTAAAAAAATGGATTCAGAGAAATAAAATATTAAACTTTATAGTCTTGTACCATTTATTTTCAAAGTCTTGTAAATTGGTCAAACTCGCCTGGATTTTTACCAAACTGAAATCAATGTTTATTCTGCATGTGCTTTACAAATAGAGGCCATATTTTGGGGGGTTGAACAATATTTGTGGAAAATACATTGATTTCTCCATTTTACAAACTTTTAAAAATTCAGAGTGTAGCACTTCAAAAAAAAACAATACATGCAGTGAGAGAATTGTTACACCTTATTCACAGAATACATCCTGAAAATCTGGGATCAAAAAATAGATTTTAAAGCATTTTTTATTCTTTACTTTATTGTTTTTATTATTCTCCAGGTTTTTTAACACTTTTGGAAATAGGCCCCGCCCACTTGTTTTAATCATTACCATATTTAATACCTGAGTTCAGGGGTATGACTGGAAGGGGATGAAGAAGGTTTTGTAAAAATCCGATCAGCCATTCTTGCGTAGTAGATTTCTTGACATCACAGCGCCCCCTAGTGATGGACGATCCTCAAACGCGGGTCACATGTGCAAAATCTTATTTGGACTATGGGTTATGAAGGACATGTCAAAATCTGTTATGGTTTTAGAATAAACAGCAATTACATTTAGAGCTAGCTAGCTAACAATCACTTATTTTAGCGTTACTTTTCGAAATAGTCAAAATTCAAAAATCCGGCGCGTTCACTTTTTTTATTTGTCCATTACGCTGTTATATGTGGAGTTTTGCGCGGATTGCATAAAAAATGTAGGAGGAGTTAAACAAGAAAGGTTTAACCTTTGTAGCCATGTAGCGCGAAAACTAGCTGGGAAACGAAGGGTGTGCCAATTCCCTTTATTTTGCAGAATCATCCAATAAACAAAGTGATGTGAAGTTTTTGAGTGTGGGACCAGTAGTTTGGTGGTTATAGGCCAAAACGCATTGTCCTTTGTTATAGCGCCCCCTAGTTGTTGAGGGGTCTGAATTTCTGGGTTTGAGTAGCGGTGCACATTCTGTACTTGGATACCTGATTCAATAGGTTCGTTACAAATCCGCATGGGCCGCCCAACGCGTTTTAGCGGAGAATAATAATTACCCGTAATAATAATAATAACTAGAACTGCAAGCAGTTATTAACGGGTTCCAAGCCCACGCACCGCCCCCTTTGAGCATGTTCCTGGACTTCAGCATTCAACACCCTCATCCAAGCCCACCTACGCCGCACCCCCTTTGAGCATGTTCCTGGACTTTAGCGTTCAACACCCTCATCCAATACTCTCCTTCATCATCCATTGTATGGACGAAACCCAGCTCTGAACACAGAGAAATGTCGGACTGGATCAAATACTGCGTGTGTGATGGGTTTAAGTACCTCGCTCAACGTAGGAATTTACACATGTACAGCCTCAAGCTATTTAACTAAGATGTAAACGAGGTTTAAAATGTCTACTGTTTAGTTTGATATTAATGAACAGTCATAATTTTAATTTACATGAAGTATGTTTGAACTAGAAGAATTAACAGTGGGATGTTGATAAACTGACTGTATATTTGTATTGTAGTGCTTAACCATAGATTTACTTCTGAGTCAGTTAGCTTGCAGTTAGTTGACCTCCACGCAGATTTGGCTCTGAAGGAACAGTCTGTTAAGAGTGATCCTATATATATATATAAAAATCACATAGTATATATATATATATATATATATATATATATATATATATATAAAAATCACAGTATATATATATATATATATATATATATATATATATATATATATATATATATATATAGACCAGTTAATTGTTATTGTTTTGATGCGGGTTTTTCGCGCATGCGCGCCGGATTGGTAGGCAAAAGGCGAACACAATTACGGACGCAAACAGAGAAACTGACGAGTTCTCCACGTATTTTTCTTCTTTAGATATCGTTTTAAGACTAAGTTGATGGTTGATGGTATCAGATTGCCAGATCCACACAGCAAAAGCCTGAAGGGACGGAGCCAGTCTGTGAAATGCTGGCCAAGAGTCCGTACTGCGACATACAGCTGCCTTATACTTCGGTAAAGTTAGAAAGATATTCACAGATTCGGCTTTTCCGGATCAATAACTCATCGGCGGATGATTTATTCTACAAAACAGACACCTCTCTGTAACCACAGCAAGGCAGACAGTGAGCTGCAACCATAGTTTCCTCAAAACGAGTCTCCCACCGCGCAGGGAGAATTACATTGGACCCAGGCCAGTACAGACAAGAGAGCATGAAAGCATGAAACCACTGGACTCGTCCGGTAGGTTAAAAAAAATTGTTCACTACGGATTATTTTGGTGTTTTTGTCTTCTTAAAATGGGTGGGGGTGTCGGCGACATTGCAGCGTAAACACAGAAGTACTAGCGCCCGTGAACGGGGGCGTAATAGAGCGGCTGCTGCTCCAGACAGCCGCTTCTGCTGGTAGAAGCGGTAGCGGTAGCAGAAGCGGCTGCTGTAGCAGCAGCAGAAGCGGCTTCTCCGGCCCCTGTAGCGATCGCCACCTCCCCTCCGCCGCTATTTAAGTAGAACAATGACTAGAGCAGAATTAATATTTACCGGAGATGAAGTGTAGGCTGCAAATTCTGTCGTAGTCTGATGTCTCCCCCAGTCCATTGGGAGTGTCTGCCTGCGCTCTTTTGAAAATATCCATTTCTTTCTTCGGTAAACGACAGAAACGTACATCCAACGATTGGGAATGCCTCCCTGTGCAACCGGGAGCACAACAAGTCGTAGGCATTGTTTAGATTCCAAAAATAAACTAACTAAAAGTACGCTCGAAATCACCCGTTTTGTCATGTAGTAGACGAGAGCAGCTGTGCTTTTTGTCTACCCCGCAGGACCCGGATGTAGCGCTGACGTCACGCGTGAACTGGTCTATATGCTGGAGATAGGCACCAGCAGCCCCGCAACCCCATGAGGAATTAAGCGGGTCAAAAAATGGATGGATGGATGGACGGATAGATATATTTGTTTGTTTGTTTTATTAGGATCCCCATTAGCTTCAGCATCAGCTAAAAGCTATTCTTCCTGGGGTCCTTCAGTCTTCCACGTGACAATACAATGTATTACATCCCATTACACACTATGCATACAAGACATTTACACAAAATGTAATACATATTTACATTTAACACCTTTTATCATTAAAAAGTAACATAAATAAACATGATTAACATAAAATTTTGCTACTCCAGATAGATCTATATCAAAGAACTAGCTAACAAGAACCCTACACAATATCTCCTCAATAAAATTAACATTAACTATCCAAATTTCTTTGAAGGTAATATTTCTTATGTGCAGTTTTGAAACCATAGAGAGTGTTTTGTTGTATGATAGTCTTTGGGAGTGAATTCCATTCACACATTGCCCTGTACCTAACTGAACGTTGAATTGATTTTGTTTTAACTCTAGGTAAAATAAAACTACCTCCTACTGCATGTCTTGTTGGATAATAATGTGTATCATTACTAAAGGATAGTTTTGTATATAAAATGAAAGGCGTTTTATTTGTTATAACATTATATAGAAATACCATTACTGAATACACCAATCTGTTTTTAACTTTTAACCATAAAAGACTATCGTGCATTTTGTCCACATTTGATCTAAACCCACATGAAAGGGCAACACGTGCAGCTTTATTCTGAATTACTTGTAGTTTTTTTATATTAATTGATGAAGTATTTGACCAAACCACTGAGCAATAATCAAGATGTGAAAAAAACAAAGCATCAAGTACTTGTGTAACAACCTGCGGTGTAAAGTATTTTGAACACCTTTTAATGACCGATAAACTATTACCCATTTTAGTTAACAAGTTCTGAACATGTCTATCCCAACACAATCTATTATCAATTATCACTCCCAACAGTTTAGCCTCTTGTTTTTGATCCACAGAATTTTGCTCTATGGTGAGTTCAAGTTTCGGTTTGGAAAGTAAAGAAAAAGGAGTTCCAACCACTAAACAGGTAGTTTTAGATACATTGAGAACCAATTTGTTACTCCTTATCCAGTCCACCACTAACTGTAGCTCTCTTTGTAGTTTTGTATTTAACTCAGTAATATTAGTTTCTGCTAAATATATGGTGGAATCATCTGCAAACATTGAGATGCTTGCCTTTTCTAAAACAGATGGAAGATCATTTGTAAAGATTGTGTACAGGAGCGGCCCAAGACAACTTCCTTGAGGCACCCCGTGTCCCACAGCCCTTACATTTGAAAAACTGCCATTAAAATAAACTAGTTGTCTTCTATCCGACAAATAACTTTTCATCCAAAATAATGCAGTTTGTGAAAAGCCATAATACTCCAGTTTTTTTAACAGTAATTTGTGGTCAATGATATCAAATGCTGCAGTGAAATCAAGCATTACATCACCTATTATTTTTCTCTCCTCCATATCCTTGAACCAGTCATCAACCATCTGAGTCAGGGCAGTGGCTGTTGAGTGTTTTTCTCTATATGCATGCTGAAACGTAATCAAATCATTATTCTTAAAATAAGATTGAATCTGTTCATAAACAATTCTTTCCATTATTTTACCAAGAATTGGTAATAAACTTATTGGTCTACTGTTTGATCCAGAAAAGGGCATTTTCTTATTTGTAGGGATTGGCACTACTTTACATATTTTCCATTCTTGCAAACATATATTGTGCATGAAACACAAATTAATTATATGAGCAATAATAGGAGCAATAATAGCAACTATTGGTTTAAGCAACATATGATCAAGGTAGTCTACACCAGGTGTTTTTTTTTTACAATTCATCAGAAGTAATTCCACTTTAGAAACACTTACACTCTTGAATTTAAAGCTACAGGTTTTGTCTTTCATCATCTTATTTATTAGTGTATTTGATAACTCTGTCTTGTATGGCTGTGTGGTATCTTTTAGTTTGTTTATTTTGTTCATGAAATAATCATTAAGATGATTTGCTATATCACTTGGTCTAGTAAAAAATTCACCTTCATGTTCTAAATAAGCTGGAATTGATTTACTATTTCCTCTTAATATATTATTCAGTGTATTCCATAATTGTTTACTATCATGTTTTATTGCTAGAATAAATATGTGTGTGTTTGCAGAGATCCATCCATGATCAAATCCTGTCCTCTGTTGGAATTTTTAAATGTATTCCATACAACGCCACATTAAAGCATTAGTGTAAATATATATATATATATATATATATATATATATATATATATATATATATATATATATATATATATATATATATATACACACATGATGCATACATATATACATACAAAATTATTGAAGTGGACTTCTAAGTTTTAATTGTATACCCCTTACTTAGACTATTAATGGTAAGAGTTGTTGTAGTTGCAAAAACAAGCCACGAGATGGAGCCCTTGCTTAATTTTCTGAAAAGCTCTTTACAATAGGTTTTTGTCAAACTATCTAAATAAATATTCCTATTAAATGAACGGTTTGCTCTAAAATTCTGAAAATATTCATGAATGTCCAAGAGTGTTTTATCTAACCACACGATTTTTTTGATGGTCATTAAAAAAATGGATTCAGAGAAAAAAAAAATTAAACTTTATAATCTTGTATCATTAATTTTTTAAATCTTGTAAATTGGTCAAAATCGCCTGGATTTTTACCAAACTGAAAGACATGTTTATTCTGGCTGTGCTTTACAGATAGAGGCCATTTTTATTGGTATTGACCAATATTTGTGGAAAATACATTGATTTCTCCATTTTACAAACTTTGAAAAAAACAGAGTGTGGCACTTTCAAACACTGGAATACATGCAGTGAGAGAATTGTTGCACCTTATTCAAGGAATACATCCTGAAAATCTGAGCTTGTTACACCACACAAGTGATTTTAGGTGAATTTTTGAAGTTTTCAAGTTTTTTTCCACACTTTTGGAAATAGGCCCCGCCCACTTGTTTCAATAAATACCATATTTAATACTTTAGTTAAGGGCAATGTCTGGAAGGGAATGAAGAAGGTTTTGTAAAATTCCGATCAGCCATTCTTGCGTAGTAGATTTCTTGACATCACAGCGCCCCCTAGTGATGGAAGATCCTCAAATGCGGGTCACATGTGCAAAATCTTATTTGTACTATGGGTTATGAAGGACATTTCAAAATCTGTTATGGTTTTACAATAATCAGCAATTACATTTAGAGCTAGCTAGCTAACAATCACTTATTTTTGCGTTACTTTTCGAAAA
This sequence comes from Fundulus diaphanus, assembly GCA_037039145.1. Taxonomy (NCBI): domain Eukaryota; kingdom Metazoa; phylum Chordata; class Actinopteri; order Cyprinodontiformes; family Fundulidae; genus Fundulus; species Fundulus diaphanus. The sequence goes on from CM073132.1 coordinate 7,825,486, forward strand.
AGTCAAAATTCAAAAATCCGCCGCGATAACTTTTTTTATTTGTCCATGACACGCTTATATATAAATTTTTGCGCGGATTGCACAAAAAATGTAGGAGGAGTTTAACAAGAAAGGTTTAACCTTTGTAGCCATGTAGCGCGAAAACTAGCTGGGAAACGAAGGGTGTGCCAATTCACTTTATTTTGCAGAATCATCCAATAAACAAAGTGCCATCAAGTTTTTGAGTGTAGGACCAGTAGTTTGGTGGTTACAGGCGTAAACGCATTGTCCTTTGTTATAGCGCCCCCTAGTTGTTGAGGGGTCTGAATTTCTGGGTTTGAGTAGCGGTGCACATTCTGTACTTGGATACCTGATCCAATTGATTCGTTACAAATCCGCATGGGCCGCCCAACGCGTTTTAGCGGAGAATAATAATTACCCGTAATAATAATAATAACTAGAACTGCAAGCAGTTATTAACGGGTTCCAAGCCCACCCACGCACCGCCCCCTTGAGCATGTTCCTGGACTTCAGTTCAGCGTTCAACACCATCAAAACTGGAACATCTGGGCTTCAGCACACCTGTTCGCAACTGCCTACTAGACTTCATCACCAACAGACCTCAGTTGGTCCGGGTCGGACAGAAAACCTCTGATGTCATCACCCTCAGCACGGGCTTTCCTCAGGGCTGCGTCCTGAGCCCCCTGCTGTTCACCCTGATGACACACGACTGTGTCCCCAGGTTCACCACCAATCACATCGTGAAGTTTGCAGACGACACGACGGTGGTGGGCCTGATTAGAGACAACAACGACCAGGACTGATCCTGAACGTGGAGAAAACGAAGGAGATCATCATGGACTTCAGGAAGAAATGGCCTCGCCATGCTCCACTTCTCATTAACAGCTCAGCTGTGGAGGTGGCCAGCAGCAATAAATTCCTCGGGGTGCACATAACACACAACCTCAGCTGGTTTGTGAACACCATGTCACTGGAGAAGAGGGAACAGAAGCGCTTGCACTTACTGCGGAGGATGAGGAGAGCCCACCTGTCACCATCTATCTGCTCCCCACTCCCTTCCAATTAAGCATGTCATAATATTTATTACTTTCTTGCATTTGTCCAAAAAAAGTAGATGCAATGCAGTTTTGCATTGCATTACATTGAAATGACTGTTGTCATTTCAGCTTTTAACTTTTTGCTCTCTCTTTTTTCTTCATAGTAGGTACACCTGATCTGACGTTCTGTTAACTGTGACATCATCCAGAGAAGACAGATCACCCGCTATTACTATCTAATATAGAACAGATTACTGGATCAATGTGTGCTTCTGTGCTTGTTTGTCTCTCTTGTTGTGTCTCTGCTCTGTATTCTTTAACCCCCAGTCGGTCGAGGCAGATGACCGTTCATACTGAGCCCGGTTCTGCTGGAGGTTTTTCCTTCCCGCTAATGGGTGGGGTTTTTTTTCGACTGTCGCTTCATGCTTGCTCAGTATGAGGGATTGCTGCAAAGCCATGGACAATGCAGACGTCTCTCCCTGTAGCTCTATGCTTCTCCAGGAGTGAATGCTGCTTGTCGGGACTTTGAAGCAATCAACTGGTTCCCTTATATAGGAAATTTTTGACCAATCTGTATAATATGATTGATTTGACTTTGTAAAGTGCCTCGAGATGACATGTTTCATGAATTGGCGCTATATAAATACAATTGAATTGAATTGAATAGAGTCCATCTGTTAAACCTTTTCTGCGTTGCACAAAGACACGATGGTTGGAACCAAAGATCTCAACTTTGGACTCATCAGACCAAAGCACAGATTTCCACTGGTCTAATGTCCATTCCTTGTGTTCTTTAGCCCAAACAATTCTCTTCTACTTGTTGCCTGTCCTTAGCAGTGGTTTCCTAGCAGCTGTTTTAACATGAAGGCCTGATTCACACAGTCTCCTAACAGTTGTTCTAGAGATGTGTCTGCTGCTAGAACTCTGTGTGGCATTGACCTGGTCTCTAATCTGAGCTGCTGTCAACCTGCGATTTCTGAGGCTGGTGACTAGGATGAATTTATCATCCACAGCAATTCATAGTTTTGATGCCTTTAGTGTGAATCTACAATTGTCATAGTTATGAAAATTAAGAAAACTCGTTGAAGGAGAAGGTGTGTCTAAACCACCTCCTCCATTACCATCTGGTACGCTGGTGCCACCGCCAAAGACAAGAGCAGACTGCAGCGTGTCATCCGGTCTGATGAGAAGGTGACTGGCTGCAATTTTCCATCTCTCCAGGACCTGTAAGCCTCCAGGACTCTGAGGCGTGCAGGGAAGATTGTGGCCGATTTTGTGACACCCCAGTCACAAAATATTTCAGACACTTCCTTCTGGCAGGAGGCAGCGGTCCATCAGGACCAAAACGTCACGACACAAAAACAGTTTTTTCCCATCCGCTACCAGCCTTATTAACACGGCCCAGAGGCCCCGTGACACTTGACTCTGCCTCTCTCCCCTGTTCAGGTCCTACAAGCTACACCAACGTAGCATCTCCAGACCTTCTGCGTTACATTAACGCACAGTCTACCGTGTATATAGCTTTCTGTGTATATATATATATATATATATATATATATATATATATATATATATACACAGCGTTCACTGAGCGAGAGGCGGGTTACACCCTGGACAGGTCGGCAATCTGTCACAGGGCAACACAGAGACAGACAGGACAAACAACCATTCTTGCACACACTCACACCTAAGGACAATTTAGAGAAGCCAATTAAACTAACAGTCATGTTTTTGAACTGTGGGAGGAAGCCGGCGTACCCGGAGTGAACTTACGCATGCACAGGTAGAACATTCAAACTCCATGCAGAAAGACCCAGAGGATTTGAAAGACCTGGGAGGATTTGAAAGACCCAGGAGGATTTGAAAGACCCGGGAGGATTTGAAAGACCCGGGAGGATTTGAAAGACCCAGGTGATTGAACCCAGAAGGCAACAACACTTCTCACTGCTTCACTGTGCAGCCTCTGTTTATGACAGTATCATGTAAATCTTAGGCACAAATAAAGTGTTACCTAAACAAAAGTAATTTGTATAGTAAGTATAACATCCACTGACTGTAAAGTTACCTGTGAAACGTTTTCACACAGCCAAACTGCTTGTTGTTGCAACCAAATACTATGGGGTTCTGTGTGAGAACGGAGTAGCAAGATGGCGGCCAGTGACCTCCCCTAGTGACTGGCCGCCATCTTGCTACTCCCTACTCTCACACTTTTGCAAATAGGCCCTGCCCACTTGTTTCAATTGTGTTCATAAACAGACACAATAAAAAATGCAAAAAGCATCATGCTAACCTTTAGAATTAGGCTTATTGGATTTTACTACTTAATAACTCTCTGTCACAGCCTCTAACCTGCTGGTGATACACTTGGGCCTGGTGTCTCCTGGCTGGCTTCTACAGGTTGGTCACTGCTGCAGGGTTCTGTCTGGTCCTGGTCTGGCCCTGGTTTTTGCCTCTTTAAGAAGAACTGTGAGATATTCTCTTTTCTCTTCATTTGGGCTCTACACAAAATAAGGCAGCCTGGTATTTAGACTCCATGACTGTATGGCAAAGACAACACTATTTTAAATATTATTTAAACAATAGTTTTTAGTTTTCTGTAGCTAGCTAAAATAATACTAAATTAAAAATAGATTAATTAAATTAATTAATATAACTAGTTAGGTTATAATTCAAAGCTTTCATATGACATAGCCTATTTACATTTCAGTCATTATAAACTTAACAATGGTTTTTCACATATTCTTACCACACACATTTCAAGCAAGAGCTGGGAGATATATCCTGGCCAAATTAATAAAACATTACAGGGCAGCATGTGCACTGAAACATATGTTAAAAGAATCTGTCTAAAACACGATCTATCAGCACTAGCATGGCTAATATAATAAACGAGGCACTACGGACGGAGCGGTGCAAAACCATTTTTTTTTTCTTTTTAGAAATGTATGACAAGTGCCGCCTCTCATTAGGAAGGTAACACAGCGGTTACCGCTGAGCGGTAAAATGTTGTAAATACCTGCAAAACTCCTCAACGGTGTACTCTAAAGCCGCGGGTGTGTTTTGGATCAAGCAGGAACCACATGTCAGCTTAACCAATGAACAGCGTCAGTGCGCAGCATGTAGGCTGCTACTGCATGGGCTACCTTCAGGGACAGTCGGAAATTACAGTTTTCCTGGCAAATCTTTGCCGATCTCATAAGTATTATATGTTAAAATTACCATTTCCAGTGGGGTGGCAGTAGGGGGTGGCAAGGGCTCTGTTGGGGGTGGCAAATGCCACCCCTGCCACCCCTCTGGCTCCGCAACTAGCTACATTCAATGTAAAACTTATGTATATAAGTGTGTGTGTGTAAAAAATCCATATATAATCAAATACTGCCATCTACTGGAAATTTTAAATCCCTACATGGGCACATTTCGGAAATGTTATTCTCTTTAAATTCATAAATAAATTCTTTAAAAATCAACAGTTTGCTCTAAAATTCTTCCAATGTTATATATATTATATATATATATATATATATATATATATATATATATATATATATATATTTAAGCTATATACACAGACACCGATCTACAGACAACAGCAATTATCAACAAAAAGAAATCAACAAAAAACCTAATCACCCTCAGCACGGGCTTCCCCCCCCCTCCCCACAAATCATGTCTATCCAGTAATTTAGGACCATTTTGTTTGTTTTTGGTGTTTAATGTACTTTTCTCTACTTCCATCGCTGTACCCATTAGCACATATTGTGTTTATGCCGGAAACACTGTAACTGTAAAGCATGAGGATTATCTATCATAAAATCTTACTTATGGAAGGTAATTCCCCAGGATCTGGTTCCTGGTGTCCTTTTATATGCGCACCCATAAGCGGAGTAAAAGTCGGGCTTCCTGGGACGTAGCTCTGGAAGTTTGCTTACTTTCAATACAAAACCGAAATTATTTATTAAGTTAGAAAATCGTTTAATTCAATCAATTGGTCCCATGTAGCCCCTAAAGGGGTGACGTTTTCAGTCAGTTGATTTAATGGAAATCGGGTGAGAATTCACCGGATTCAGAGTGTCTGAAACATAAAGTACATTTTCCTCAATTGACTTGTATTCTCTATGGTCTGACCTAAGATGGCAGCTTGGTCTGACCTAAGATGGCTGATTTGACGTCACTTCCTGTGATGTGCCCAAATATGGGCAAAATGGCCGCCCTGTTCAAAGCTCTGCAGTCAGAGCTCTGGATGATGAAAGCTGTGAACTGATCACAAACTTCATAAATTCGTTAATAATCAACGGTTGGCTCTAAAATTCTGAAAATATTTATGGATCTCAAAGAGTACTTTATCTAACCACAGGATTTTTTTTATGGTCATTAAAAAAATGGATTCAGAGAAATAAAATATTAAACTTTATAGTCTTGTACCATTTATTTTCAAAGTCTTGTAAATTGGTCAAACTCGCCTGGATTTTTACCAAACTGAAATCCATGTTTATTCTGCAGGTGCTTTACAAATAGAGGCCATATTTTGGGGGGTTGAACAATATTTGTGGAAAATACATTGATTTCTCCATTTTACAAACTTTTAAAAATTCAGAGTGTAGCACTTCAAAAAAAAACAATACATGCAGTGAGAGAATTGTTACACCTTATTCACAGAATACATCCTGAAAATCTGGGATCAAAAAATTGATTTAAAGCATTTTTTATTCTTTACTTTATTGTTTTTATTATTCTCCAGGTTTTTTAACACTTTTGGAAATAGGCCCCGCCCACTTGTTTTAATCATTACCATATTTAATACCTGAGTTCAGGGGTATGACTGGAAGGGGATGAAGAAGGTTTTGTAAAAATCCGATCAGCCATTCTTGCGTAGTAGATTTCTTGACATCACAGCGCCCCCTAGTGATGGACGATCTTCAAACGCGGGTCACATGTGCAAAATCTTATTTGGACTATTGGTTATAAAGGACATCTCAAAATCTGTTATGGTTTTAGAATAATCAGCAATTACATTTAGAGCTAGCTAGCTAACAATCACTTATTTTAGCGTTACTTTTTGAAAAAGTCAAAATTCAAAAATCCGGCGTGTTAACTCTTTTTATTTGTCCATTACGCGGTTATATATGGAGTTTTGCGCGGATTGCATAAAAAATGTAGGAGGAGTTTAACAAGAAAGGTTTAACCTTTGTAGCCATGTAGCGCGAAAATTAGCTGGGAAACGAAGGGTGTGCCAATTCCCTTTATTTTGCAGAATCATCCAATAAACAAAGTGATGTGAAGTTTTTGAGTGTGGGACCAGTAGTTTGGTGGTTATAGGCCAAAACGCATTGTCCTTTGTTATAGCGCCCCCTAGTTGTTGAGGGGTCTGAATTTCTGGGTTTGAGTAGCGGTGCACATTCTGTACTTGGATACCTGATTCAATAGGTTCGTTACAAATCCGCATGGGCCGCCCAACGCGTTTTAGCGGAGAATAATAATTACCCGTAATAATAATAATAATAATAATAATAAATAATTTAAAAACACACGAAAAACAATAGGGTTCTCTGCTCACAGAGCAGACTAGCGGAGAATAATAATTACCCGTAATAATAATAATAATAATAATAATAAATAATTTAAAAACACACGAAAAACAATAGGGTTCTCTGCTCACAGAGCAGACGAACGGCATAGCCGTTCGCCTGCGCTGCGGGCTTGGAACCCTAATAACTAGAACTGCAAGCAGTTATTAACGGGTTCCAAGCCCGTCTACGCTCCGCCCCCTTTGAGCTTGTTCCTGGACTACAGCGTTCAACACCCTCATCCCACAGCATCTGGTTGAAAAACTGGAACATCTGGGCTTCAGCACACCCCTCATCACTTCCTCAACTCCTGACCACTGTCGGTCCGGGTCTGACAGACCACCTCTGATGTCATCACCCTCAGCACGGGCTCCCCTCAGGGCTGTGTCCGCAGCCCCCTGCTGTTTACTCTGATGACACACGACTGCACCCCCAGGTTCACCCCCAATCACATCATGAAGTTCGCAGTTGACACAAACTCATCAACAGCTCAGCTGTGGAGGTGGTTAGCAGCACCAAATTCCTCGGGGTGCACATCACGGACAACCTCACCTGGTCTGTAAACACCACATCTGGTGAGGAGGGCTCAGAAGCGCTTGTACTTCCTGCGGAGGATGAGGAGAGCCCAACTGCCCCCGTCCATCCTCACAACCCTCTACACAAGTACCATAGAGAGCACTCTGACCATAGATATCCATAATTAAGGCTAGATGTCTTACGGCGGAGTCTCAAACGTCATCACCGGCGGCCATCTTGCCTCAGACAAGCTTTCTGGCATGCTCTGTGGTACCTAATGTAAGGTGAGTGATCAGCACGAACACAAATACTCTTATCTCATTGAATTCTTGACGGATTTACAAACAGTTTGGTTTCTTACAAACGTTATGAACGTGGCTATAATTCTTGATGCTTGAACGTGTCGAAATTGCAGATTTTCTTGTCGAAAAATGACTTAATCATGCAGCATAGTTGTGCATCACGGCTACTTGCGCAAGTTATCAAGGCTGAGACCACTGGTCAATTATATAGGTTTTACTGACACCAATAACGATTGTATGACAATTACTATTTGGTGTAAATTTGAGGGAAATCAATCTCACAATGGTCCAAAAAGATATATGTTCCCTTAATTTCCCCATGGTTATTATACATTATTTTAATATACCAACTCTTATTTCAGGATTTGTTGTGCGACAGGCTCTGAAAAAGCTGTCCTGTGATGTCTGCCGTGCCAGCTTGGTAACAAATGCTGCATCTGCCATCAAGGACCAGAGCTACCACCTGCTGAAGTTAAAAAACAATAGAGGTCTGGTGATTCCATCAGAAGGCACAGTGATGGTAGTCAGGGCAGCAGAGTGGGTCATTCGTCAGACCTCATGTACCAGACGATCACAGCCCATCAAAGTGCTAGAGGTCGTGTACATTGTAAGGAAGAGGATAGGGTCAGAGGATGTGTTTGTGCTCAGAGAGCACATCGGAGAAACACAGTATGGCATAGACAGCCACCACCATATGCTGTTAACGTTGGTTGTGTCCTTGTTTTTTAAGTTAAGGCTGCACCAAATTGCCAAAATAACTAACCTTAGCTTACAGAGCAACAACATGCAACAGAAGCTCAATAAAACCGTCCTTTTCAAAGGGCATTAGCCAAGCTATGTTTTTTGGGTCATTTTTTAAATCTCTGTCTTCCATGTGTATACCATCACAGTAGTGTAGGTGGGGATTTCAACATGCTACATCTATATATACTTGTGAAGGGGACTATTGTACCAATTTTAATAGCAAATAAATTTCACTTTTATAATGGATTAGAAATAGGAACCTTTGTGTAATTACTCCTGATATATAATCCGAATAGTCTACATGAAACTTCAAAGTGTTACCTTTAATTTGAAACCTGGATTATGCTTCTACACCAAGAGGTTGCCACACAATAAGCCTTTTTTGTCAGTACTTCATATTTTATTATAACAGTAATATTCATATTATAAAAGTATGTATGTAAATATAAATAAATTAGGACTGTGAAATAATTAATCACACCCAAATAAAAGTGTTTATATATATATATATAATGAATGTTCTTCATTTAGATTGACCTTTAAACCATTAATGCTATTACTCCTTTTCATATCTATCTATCTATCTATCTATCTATCTATCTATCTATCTATCTATCTATCTATCTATCTATCTATCTATCTATCTATCTATCTATCTATCTATCTATCTATCTATCTATCTATCTATCTATCTATCTATCCATATTATATCATAGTGTTACTTTTGGAATAAGTCTGATCCATATCTGAACTATGGATCTTTGCAAATGTTCTTGCCATTACTTCTACTTTTTCCTCATTTGTTACTGCTGTTCCTTCTTCATGTTTTAGAACTGGATATGTTCTCTCTGGTCTATTTCCCTTCATTTTCTTAATCATTCCCCATACCTTAGCTATAGGAGTTGTTCTGCCCATCGAATCACAAAAATCTCTCCATTTTGTCTTCTTTGCCTTCTAAATAACTTTCCTTGCTTCTGCTTGATCTTTTTTACATTCAATATTTTTTTTTAAAATTATATGTTCTTTTCAAAACTCTAAAAGCTATCCTCCCTCTTCAAGTTTCTGTTCCGCTTAGAAAATCACGGGATGTGACGTCACATCCTGTGATGTGCCCATATATGGACAAAATGGCCGCCCTGTTCACAGTTCTGGATGGTCAGAGCTCTGGATGGTGAAAGCTGTGACCAGATCATAAAATTCATTAAATCGGTAAAAATCAACGGTTTGCGCTAAAATTCTGAAAATATTCACGTATGTCCAAGAGTGCTTTATCTAACTATGTGATTTTTTAAACGCCCATTGAAAAAAGCGTTTCAGAGAAAAAAAATATTAACCTTTATAGTCTTGCACATGTGAATTTGAAAGTCTTTTAAATAGTTCAAATTCGCCTGGATTTTTACCAAACTGATGTACACATTAAGTCTGAATGTGCTTTACAAATAGTTGCCATTTTTATTGGGATTGAACAATATTTGTGGAAAATACATTGATTTCTCCATTTTACAAACTTTTAAAAAATCAGAGAGTGCAACTTTCAGAAACCTCAATACATGCAGTGAGAGAATTGTTACACCTTATTCAAGGAATACATCCTGAAAATCTGAGATCGTTACACCACAAAATGGATTTTTGGTAATTTTCTGAATTTTTGAAGGTTTTTTTTCACACTTTTGGAAATAGGCCCCGCCCACTTGGTTCAATCAGTACCATATTTAATTCCTGAGTTAAGGGTTATGACTGGAAGGGGATGAAGAAGGTTTTGTAAAAATCCGATCAGCCATTCTTGCGTAGTAGATTTCTTGACATCACAGCGCCCCCTAGTGATGGATGATCCTCAAACGCAGGTCACATGTGCAAAATCTTATTTGGACTATGTGTTATGAAGGACATGTCAAAATCTGTTATGGTTTTAGAACAATCAGCAATTACATTTAGAGCTAGCTAGCTAACAATCACTTATTTTAGCGTTACTTTTCAAAAAAGTCAAAATTCAAAAATCCACCACGTTAACTTTTTTTATTTGTCCATGACACGCTTATATATGAAGTTTTGCGCAGATTGCACAAAAAATGTAGGAGGAGTTTAACAAGAAAGGTTTAACCTTTGTAGCCATGTAGCACGAAAAGTAGCTGGGAAACGAAAGGTGTGCCAATTCCCTTTTTGATGCAGAAACATCCAATAAACAAAGTGCTATCAAGTTTTTGAGTGTGGGACCAGTAGTTTTGTGGTTACAGGCCGAAACGCATTGTCCTTTGTTATAGCGCCCCCTAGTTGTTGAGGGGTCTGAATTTCTGGGTTTGAGTAGAGGCACACATTCTGTACTTAGATACCTGATTCAATAGGTTCGTTATAAATCTGCTTGGGCTGCACAACGCGTTTTAATTCCGTAATAATAATAATAACTAGAACTGCAAGCAGTTATTAACGGGTTCCAAGCCCACCTACGCCCCGCCCCCTTGAGCATGTTCCTGGACTTCAGTTCAGCGTTCAACACCATTATCTTACAGCATCTGATGGAAAAACTGAAACATCTGGGCTTCAGCACACCCCTTCGCAACTGCCTGCTAGACTTCCTCACCTCCTGACCTCATTTGGTCTGGGTCGGACAGAACACCTCTGATGTCATCACCCTCAGCACGGGCTCCCCTCAAGGCTGTGTCTTGAGCCCCCTGCTGTTCACCCTTATGACACACGACTGCGTCCCCAGACAACAGCCTGATCCTGAACGTGGAAAAGACGAAGGAGATCATGTTCGACTTCAGGATGAACCGGCCTTGCCACGCTCCACTGCTCATCAACAGCTCAGCTGTGGAGGTGGTCATCAGCACCAAATTTCTCAGGGTGCACATCACAGACAACCTCAGCTGGTCTGTGAACATCATGTCACTGGTCAAGAGGGCACAGAAGCACTTGTACTTCCTGCGGAGGATGAGGAGAGGCCACCTGTCCCCACCCATTCTCATGACCTTCTACAGACGCACCATAGAGAGCATTTTGACAAGCTGTCCCTCTGTGTGGTGTGGAGGCTGCAGTGCCTCCGACTGGAGGAACGTGAGGAGAGTGGTGAGGACAGCAGAAGGGATCATCGGGGCTCCTCTTCCCTCCATTAAGGACATTTTATCCCAGCGCTGCATGTCCTGAGCCCATAACATCATCAGAGACCCCTCACACCCCCACCATGGACTGTTCTCCCTGCTGCCCACTGGGAAAAGGTTCCACAGCATTCGCTGCAGGTCCACCAGGTTCTGAAACAGCTTTTTCCCCGTTGCCATCAGACTGTTGAACTCTAAACAGCAACAGTAAAAGTGCATATGTATACATATATACCATGGGTTAAAGCAAAAATAATCAGTTTGACTGAAAAAATGTTCAAGTCAGCCCATATATTCCCAGGGCGTGGACATCATGCCACATCAGTTACCTCACTTGCTTATTGTGCAAAGTCAACATTAACCAAATCTGGTAGGTCTAAAATATCCTTTGACCATTCCTGTATCTCTCCCACCTTTCAGCTTGAGGCTGCAGCGCCTCTGACTGGAGGCATGTGAGGAGAGTTGTGAGGACAGCAAGAGATCATCGGGGCTCCTCTTCCCTCCATTAAGGACATTTCATCCTAGCGCTGTGTGTCCCGAGCCCATAACATCATCAGAGACTGACACACACACACACACACACACACACACACACACACACACACACACACACACACACACACACACACACACACACACACACACACACACTCAATCCGATGATTGGCATTTTATTTTTTTTGGTTTACCTGTTACCCGTGTGACAAAGCCTTTGGTAAATACATTTTGTAAGGAAATGTTATTGTGCACAGAATATCAATGGAGGACAAATTTGTGTATTTGTTTCACCACAATTTTATTGAAAACAAAAAATGTAAAGAAGCATCAACTGGACGGAGATGTAATTCAGAAATTCATTTTCCTGTATATCTTTGAATCTCAAGACAACTAAATTATATACATACTTATACACTCACACACAGATACACACTTAGTCCTCACAGATAACTTTGTGTCTTATAAATATTTAATAAGTGCTTTAACTTCCTGAGACCCAAGCTTTTATTTGGAGTTTGTTTTTTTAATTTCCAAGTTCCATGCGGATTAGTAGGACCTAATAAGTGTAATAAATAAACCCTGTCATGATAAAACAAATAGTTTTTGAAAAAAATTATGTCATCATATGAGGGCAATTACATAATCTTTGCATTTGATTGTTTTATTTGCAATTTGGGATTACAAGACCCCAATTACTATATACAAAAAATGTCAGCTTTCTACATTGAGTAATTCTCTAAAAAAGCTATGTGCCCATATGAGGACACTGGGTCTATATTCCCAAATGACACAATAAAGACACGGTTGGGTGAAACATATAAAATCAGTTGGGGCATACAACAAAAAACTAATAAGAAGGGAGTATTTCAGGCAACTAGGATGGCTACCCAACTGTATAGCAAAGTAATGAAAAACCTCTGCAAAAAAGCAATCTGCATATCTAAAACACCCCTACTGGTCATCACTGAAACTTTCAGAGATGCAAACAGGTGTGTACCTCAGACCCTGAACATGGTTCTGCAACAAGCAATCTGTCCTTCCTGAACTGGCCTTCGTGAAATGCTGCAAAGCAGTTGTGTTCACTCTGCAAGCACAGGAACAAATAGTATTTTTGGAATACAGTAACAAATCTCGTTCAACTTTCTCTTCATTAGACAGTAAACGAAAAGAGTGTGCTTAAAAACACATCTTACTCTGATCTGATCTTGGATATGGGCCATCGCTAACTTTCTGTGGACCATTTTCAACCATGTACTGCCTAAATGTGTCCACTGTTTTGTGCGGTAAAGGCCATTCAGATGGATCTTCTGAATAAAGCCTTGTCTCAGCACTCTCCTCTGCAGCTCTCCCTCTTCACAATCTAACAGTGGGAATGTAGCAACCAAATGGGGGTTTACAGCTAGCTTCTAGCTTAATGCAAAACCAATGTTGCTGCGCTGACATAGTGGAAAATATAAGGTAGCATGTACAATAAATGACCAGAATCCAGAAAACATAACTTATGCAGTAACTCATGCATAAATAATACGCAATAAAGATGTTGTTTTACCATTAGCTGTTCATGTTAGCTGTGCTGTCAGACATGTAGGCTGCTTTACATTTGTTGGGTGACATGGAAGCTGTAATTACAGGGTCACTTCTCTCTCTCTAAAGGTCTGTGCTAAGGCTATCCATATTTTTACTTTTTAAAATCCAAAACGTGAATGTAATTTCAACAGCAGCAAAACCTTACTGCATAATAGTTGTCTTATCTGATGCCATCACTAGGCTGATTTAGAAAGGCTGCATTAAGTTGCATTGGTTATAATGATAATGTTAATGTTTGTCAATTTGCAACTGTTTATTATGTGTTAACATTGTTAATAATATACCATCTAATTATTATTATGGTAGGCTTACAGTGGCTGATATACTTTAAAATAAACCTTTATTATTTAAAGACCATACATGATGATGTCTGGCACTTATTTATTTATTTTAATCCGGGGGGGGGGGGGCGCCAAAACTGATGCTGCATACCCCTCTTATACTGGGTAGTTGCGCCCCTGCCTGTACCCATTAGCACATATTATGTTAAAGCATGAGGATTATCTATCATAAAATCTTACTTATTGAAGGTAATTCCCCAGGATCTGGTTCCTGGTGTCCTTTTATATGCGCACCCATAAGCGGAGTAAAAGTCTGGCTCCTTGGGACGTAGCTCTGGAAGTTTGCTTACTTTCAATACAAAACCGAAATTATTTATTAAGTTAGACAATCATTTAATTCAATCAATTGGTCCCAAGTAGCCCCTAAAGGGGTGACATTTTCAGTCAGTTGATTTAGCTGGAAATCGGGTTAGAATTCACCGGATTTAGAGTGTCTGAAACATAAAGTACATTTTCCTGAATTGACTTGTATTCTCTCTGAGCGCAGCTTTTTCTGACCTAAGATGGCCGCTGTGACATCACTTCCTGTGATGTGCCCAAATATGGGCAAAATGGCCGCCCTGTTCACAGCTGTGGAGTCAGAGCTCTGGATGAGAGCTGTGAACTGATCACAAACTTCATAAATTCGTTAATAATCAACGGTTTGCTCTAAAATTCTGAAAATATTCACGGATCTCAAAGAGTGCTTTATCTAACCACAGAATTTTTTTTATGGTCATTAAAAAAATGGATTCAGAGAAATAAAATATTAAACTTTATAGTCTTGTACCATTTATTTTCAAAGTATTGTAAATTGGTCAAACTCGCCTGGATTTTTACCAAACTGAAATCCATGTTTATTCTGCATGTGCTTTACAAATAGAGGCCATATTTTGGGGGGTTGAACAATATTTGTGGAAAATACATTGATTTCTCCATTTTACAAACTTTTAAAAATTCAGAGTGTAGCACTTCAAAAAAAAACAATACATGCAGTGAGAGAATTGTTACACCTTATTCACGGAATACATCCTGAAAATCTGGGATCAAAAAATTTATTTTAAAGCATTTTTTATTCTTTACTTTATTGCTTTTATTATTCTCCAGGTTTTTTAACACTTTTGGAAATAGGCCCCGCCCACTTGTTTTAATCATTACCATATTTAATACCTGAGTTCAGGGGTATGACTGGAAGGGGATGAAGAAGGTTTTGTAAAAATACGATCAGCCATTCTTGCGTAGTAGATTTCTTGACATTACAGCGCCCCCTAGTGATGGACGATCCTCAAACGCGGGTCACATGTGCAAAATCTTATTTGGACTATGGGTTATGAAGGACATGTCAAAATCTGTTATGGTTTTAGAATAATCAGCAATTACATTTAGAGCTAGCTAGCTAACAATCACTTATTTTAGCGTTACTTTTCGAAAAAGTCAAAATTCAAAAATCCGGCGCGTTCACTTTTTTTATTTGTCTATTATGCTGTTATATGTGGAGTTTTGCGCGGATTGCATAAAAAATGTAGGAGGAGTTAAACAAGAAAGGTTTAACCTTTGTAGCCATGTAGCGCGAAAACTAGCTGGGAAACGAAGGGTGTGCCAATTCCCTTTATTTTGCAGAATCATCAAATAAACAAAGTGATGTGAAGTTTTTGAGTGTGGGACCAGTAGTTTGGTGGTTATAGGCCAAAACGCATTGTCCTTTGTTATAGCGCCCCCTAGTTGTTGAGGGGTCTGAATTTCTGGGTTTGAGTAGCGGTGCACATTCTGTACTTGGATACCTGATTCAATAGGTTCGTTACAAATCCGCATGGGCCGCCCAACGCGTTTTAGCGGAGAATAATAATTACCCGTAATAATAATAATAATAATAAATAATTTAAAAACACACGAAAAACAATAGGGTTCTCTGCTCACAGAGCAGACGAACGGCATAGCCGTTCGCCTGCGCTGCGGGCTTGGAACCCTAATAAATAATTTAAAAACACACGAAAAACAATAGGGTTCTCTGCTCACAGAGCAGACGAACGGCATAGCCGTTCGCCTGCGCTGCGGGCTTGGAACCCTAATAATAATAATAATAATAATAAATAATTTAAAAACACTAGAAAAACAATAGGGTTCTCTGCTCACAGAGCAGACGAACGGCATAGCCGTTCGCCTGTGCTGCGGGCTTGGAACCCTAACTAGAACTGCAAGCAGTTATTAACGGGTTCCAAGCCCACGCACCGCCCCCTTTGAGCATGTTCCTGGACTTCAGCATTCAACACCCTCATCCAAGCCCACCTACGCCGCACCCCCTTTGAGCATGTTCCTGGACTTCAGCATTCAACACCCTCATCCAATACTCTCCTTCATCATCCATTGTATGGACGAAACCCAGCTCTGAACACAGAGAAATGTCGGACTGGATCAAATACTGCGTGTGTGATGGGTTTAAGTACCTCGCTCAACGTAGGAATTTACACATGTACAGCCTCAAGCTATTTAACTAAGATGTAAACGAGGTTTAAAATGTCTACTGTTTAGTTTGATATTAATGAACAGTCATAATTTTAATTTACATGAAGTATGTTTGAACTAGAAGAATTAACAGTGGGATGTTGATAAACTGACTGTATATTTGTATTGTAGTGCTTAACCATAGATTTACTTCTGAGTCAGTTAGCTTGCAGTTAGTTGACCTCCACGCAGATTTGGCTCTGAAGGAACAGTCTGTTAAGAGTGATCCTATATATATATATATATATATATATATATATATATATATATATATATATATATATATATATATAAAAATCACATAGTATATATATATATATATATATATATATATATAAAAATCACATAGTATATATATATATATATATATATATATATATATATATATATATATAGACCAGTTAATTGTTATTGTTTTGATGCGGGTTTTTCGCGCATGCGCGCCGGATTGGTAGGCAAAAGGCGAACACAATTACGGACGCAAACAGAGAAACTGACGAGTTCTCCACGTATTTTTCTTCTTTAGATAACGTTTTAAGAGTAAGTTGATGGTTGATGGTATCAGATTGCCAGATCCACACAGCAAAAGCCTGAAGGGACGGAGCCAGTCTGTGAAATGCTGGCCAAGAGTCCGTACCGCGACATACAGCTGCCTTATACTTCGGTAAAGTTAGAAAGATATTCACAGATTCGGCTTTTCCGGATCAATAACTCATCGGCGGATGATTTATTCTACAAAACAGACACCTCTCTGTAACCACAGCAAGGCAGACAGTGAGCTGCAACCATAGTTTCCTCAAAACGAGTCTCCCACCACGCAGGGAGAATTACATTGGACCCAGGCCAGTACAGACAAGAGAGCATGAAAGCATGAAACCACTGGACCCGTCCGGTAGGTTAAAAAAAATTGTTCACTGCGGATTATTTTGGTGTTTTTGTCTTCTTAAAATGGGTGGGGTGTCGGCGACATTGCAGCGTAAACACAGAAGTACTAGCGCCCGTGAACGGGGGCGTAATAGAGCGGCTGCTGCTCCAGACAGCCGCTTCTGCTGGTAGAAGCGGTAGCGGTAGCAGAAGCGGCTGCTGTAGCAGCAGCAGAAGCGGCTTCTCCGGCCCCTGTAGCGATCGCCACCTCCCCTCCGCCGCTATTTAAGTAGAACAATGACTAGAGCAGAATTAAGTTGTATTTACCGGAGATGAAGTGTAGGCTGCAAATTCTGTCGTAGTCTGATGTCTCCCCCAGTCCATTGGGAGTGTCTGCCTGCGCTCTTTTGAAAATATCCATTTCTTTCTTCGGTAAACGACAGAAACGTACATCCAACGATTGGGAATGCCTCCCTGTGCAACCGGGAGCACAACAAGTCGTAGGCATTGTTTAGATTCCAAAAATAAACTAACTAAAAGTACGCTCGAAATCACCCGTTTTGTCATGTAGTAGACGAGAGCAGCTGTGCTTTTTGTCTACCCCGCAGGACCCGGATGTAGCGCTGACGTCACGCGTGAACTGGTCTATATGCTGGAGATAGGCACCAGCAGCCCCGCAACCCCATGAGGAATTAAGGGGGTCAAAAAATGGATGGATGGATGGACGGATAGATATATTTGTTTGTTTGTTTTATTAGGATCCCCATTAGCTTCAGCATCAGCTAAAAGCTATTCTTCCTGGGGTCCTTCAGTCTTCCACGTGACAATACAATGTATTACATCCCATTACACACTATGCATACAAGACATTTACACAAAATGTAATACATATTTACATTTAACACCTTTTATCATTAAAAAGTAACATAAATAAACATGATTAACATAAAATTTTGCTACTCCAGATAGATCTATATCAAAGAACTAGCTAACAAGAACCCTACACAATATCTCCTCAATAAAATTAACATTAACTATCCAAATTTCTTTGAAGGTAATATTTCTTATGTGCAGTTTTGAAACCATAGAGAGTGTTTTGTTGTATGATAGTCTTTGGGAGTGAATTCCATTCACACATTGCCCTGTACCTAACTGAACGTTGAATTGATTTTGTTTTAACTCTAGGTAAAATAAAACTACCTCCTACTGCATGTCTTGTTGGATAATAATGTGTATCATTACTAAAGGATAGTTTTGTATATAAAATGAAAGGCGTTTTATTTGTTATAACATTATATAGAAATACCATTACTGAATACACCAATCTGTTTTTAACTTTTAACCATAAAAGACTATCGTGCATTTTGTCCACATTTGATCTAAACCCACATGAAAGGGCAACACGTGCAGCTTTATTCTGAATTACTTGTAGTTTTTTTATATTAATTGATGAAGTATTTGACCAAACCACTGAGCAATAATCAAGATGTGAAAAAAACAAAGCATCAAGTACTTGTGTAACAACCTGCGGTGTAAAGTATTTTGAACACCTTTTAATGACCGATAAACTATTACCCATTTTAGTTAACAAGTTCTGAACATGTCTATCCCAACACAATCTATTATCAATTATCACTCCCAACAGTTTAGCCTCTTGTTTTTGATCCACAGAATTTTGCTCTATGGTGAGTTCAAGTTTCGGTTTGGAAAGTAAAGAAAAAGGAGTTCCAACCACTAAACAGGTAGTTTTAGATACATTGAGAACCAATTTGTTACTCCTTATCCAGTCCACCACTAACTGTAGCTCTCTTTGTAGTTTTGTATTTAACTCAGTAATATTAGTTTCTGCTAAATATATGGTGGAATCATCTGCAAACATTGAGATGCTTGCCTTTTCTAAAACAGATGGAAGATCATTTGTAAAGATTGTGTACAGGAGCGGCCCAAGACAACTTCCTTGAGGCACCCCGTGTCCCACAGCCCTTACATTTGAAAAACTGCCATTAAAATAAACTAGTTGTCTTCTATCCGACAAATAACTTTTCATCCAAAATAATGCAGTTTGTGAAAAGCCATAATACTCCAGTTTTTTTAACAGTAATTTGTGGTCAATGATATCAAATGCTGCAGTGAAATCAAGCATTACATCACCTATTATTTTTCTCTCCTCCATATCCTTGAACCAGTCATCAACCATCTGAGTCAGGGCAGTGGCTGTTGAGTGTTTTTCTCTATATGCATGCTGAAACGTAATCAAATCATTATTCTTAAAATAAGATTGAATCTGTTCATAAACAATTCTTTCCATTATTTTACCAAGAATTGGTAATAAACTTATTGGTCTACTGTTTGATCCAGAAAAGGGCATTTTCTTATTTGTAGGGATTGGCACTACTTTACATATTTTCCATTCTTGCAAACATATATTGTGCATGAAACACAAATTAATTATATGAGCAATAATAGGAGCAATAATAGCAACTATTGGTTTAAGCAACATATGATCAAGGTAGTCTACACCAGGTGGGTTTTTTTTTACAATTCATCAGAAGTAATTCCACTTTAGAAACACTTACACTCTTGAATTTAAAGCTACAGGTTTTGTCTTTCATCATCTTATTTATTAGTGTATTTGATAACTCTGTCTTGTATGGCTGTGTGGTATCTTTTAGTTTGTTTATTTTGTTCATGAAATAATCATTAAGATGATTTGCTATATCACTTGGTCTAGTAAAAAATTCACCTTCATGTTCTAAATAAGCTGGAATTGATTTACTATTTCCTCTTAATATATTATTCAGTGTATTCCATAATTGTTTACTATCATGTTTTATTGCTAGAATAAATATGTGTGTGTGTTTGTAGAGATCCATCCATGATCAAATCCTGTCCTCTGTTGGAATTTTTAAATGTATTCCATACAACGCCACATTAAAGCATTAGTGTAAATATATATATATATATATATATATATATATATATATATATATATATATATATACACACATGATGCATACATATATACATACAAAATTATTGAAGTGGACTTCTAAGTTTTAATTGTATACCCCTTACTTAGACTATTAATGGTAAGAGTTGTTGTAGTTGCAAAAACAAGCCACGAGATGGAGCCCTTGCTTAATTTTCTGAAAAGCTCTTTACAATAGGTTTTTGTCAAACTATCTAAATAAATATTCCTATTAAATGAACGGTTTGCTCTAAAATTCTGAAAATATTCATGAATGTCCAAGAGTGTTTTATCTAACCACACGATTTTTTTGATGGTCATTAAAAAAATGGATTCAGAGAAAAAAAAAATTAAACTTTATAATCTTGTATCATTAATTTTTTAAATCTTGTAAATTGGTCAAAATCGCCTGGATTTTTACCAAACTGAAAGACATGTTTATTCTGGCTGTGTTTTACAGATAGAGGCCATTTTTATTGGGATTGACCAATATTTGTGGAAAATACATTGATTTCTCCATTTTACAAACTTTGAAAAAAACAGAGTGTGGCACTTTCAAACACTGGAATACATGCAGTGAGAGAATTGTTGCACCTTATTCAAGGAATACATCCTGAAAATCTGAGCTTGTTACACCACACAAGTGATTTTAGGTGAATTTTTGAAGTTTTCAAGTTTTTTTCCACACTTTTGGAAAAAGGCCCCGCCCACTTGTTTCAATAAATACCATATTTAATACTTTAGTTAAGGGCAATGTCTGGAAGGGAATGAAGAAGGTTTTGTAAAATTCCGATCAGCCATTCTTGCGTAGTAGATTTCTTGACATCACAGCGCCCCCTAGTGATGGAAGATCCTCAAATGCGGGTCACATGTGCAAAATCTTATTTGTACTATGGGTTATGAAGGACATGTCAAAATCTGTTATGGTTTTACAATAATCAGCAATTACATTTAGAGCTAGCTAGCTAACAATCACTTATTTTTGCGTTACTTTTCGAAAAAGTCAAAATTCAAAAATCCGCCGCGATAACTTTTTTTATTTGTCCATGACACGCTTATATATAAATTTTTGCGCGGATTGCACAAAAAATGTAGGAGGAGTTTAACAAGAAAGGTTTAACCTTTGTAGCCATGTAGCGCGAAAACTAGCTGGGAAACGAAGGGTGAGCCAATTCACTTTATTTTGCAGAATCATCCAATAAACAAAGTGCCATCAAGTTTTTGAGTGTAGGACCAGTAGTTTGGTGGTTACAGGCGTAAACGCATTGTCCTTTGTTATAGCGCCCCCTAGTTGTTGAGGGGTCTGAATTTCTGGGTTTGAGTAGCGGTGCACATTCTGTACTTGGATACCTGATCCAATTGATTCGTTACAAATCCGCATGGGCCGCCCAACGCGTTTTAGCGGAGAATAATAATTACCCGTAATAATAATAATAATAATAATAATAATAACTAGAACTGCAAGCAGTTATTAACGGGTTCCAAGCCCACCCACGCCCCGCCCCTTTTAGCATGCTCCTGGACTTCAGTTCAGTGTTCAACACCATCATCCCACAGCATCTGGTGGAAAAACTGGAACATCTGGGCTTCAGCACACCTCTTCAACTGGCTGCTAGACTTCCTCACCTCCTGACCTCAGTCGGTCCAGGTGGGACAGAACACCTCTGATGACATCACCCTCAGCACGGGCTCCCCTCAGGGCTGCGTCCTGAGCCCCCTGCTGTTCACTCTGATGACACACGACTGCGTCCCCAGGTTCACGACCAATCACATCGTGAAGTTTGCAGACGACAAGACGATGGTGGGCCTGATCAGAGACGACAACGACCAGGGGTCCGTTCTTCGTACGTCGCTAACTCAGTTAGCAGGATTTCATTGTTGACGATTTGGCATGATCTTGGATCGTTTGGTTCTTCGAAAGACATCCTGCACTTGTTGTCATAGCAACATGTGCGCCAGCTTAAGCCTGCTCGAGAGCAGGCTTATTTCATGTAAACAAGATTAGATCACGGCTGTATAAGCGGAGGAGATAGGGAAGTCTGCCGTAGCCATGTCCATTTTTACGACTGCAACCTGTTGCGGAAGGTGCAAGAATAATTTGCAGAGTTTGTTGGAATTAATCGCGTATTGCGCAATAGACAGGATCCTTTAGCGCAGCGCGACAGTGTAATTGTAGAGAGGTTTTCTTGCTGGCTGTTATAAACAAACACATCATTTAACAGTGGCTTTTAAAGAGGAAAAAGTGGTGTTGGAGCCATAAATCTAAAATATTTAAGTTATTTGTATGATGGTTTGCTTTTTATTTTTATCCTATTCAGTAAGAAGATTTGTTCGGGCCATTTTATTGTGAAGTTTAGTTTACTTTGAAAGGCTTGCTTCCTGTCGAGCCGTTTATTGTATTAGAAAAAACTATGGATGGATTATCTAGCCACGGAGCAATACAGTTTTACCGTGTAAACTGTGGATGACTTGGAAAAGGAAAATTTTCATTTTTTATGGATAAAGATTTTTTTTGTTAAAATTCCCAGTTTGCACATGTCCTTTACTTCCCGTGTCTAAGGAATGACACTGAAATTTGGATCTCTTGACATAACAAGTGCCTTTTTAAAATACAGTATAACAATTAAAGGCTACCATTTTGTAGAATATTCTTGTATTTCACTTTTACTTGTCCCCATGTTCTAGTGGGTCCCGTGGAGGCTCTGACATAAAAGAACAAAGTAAATATGAGATTATTAAAATGCAAAAATTGATACTGCAGAAAGTGATAGAAACATCTACCATGGACAGTATTTACGCATTAATTTGTCTGCTGCTTTTTGCCAGCCCTCTCTCCTGGCTTTAACAGATTTTGAGGTGTTTTAATTAATGACTGAAATTCGGCATAACCTTCCATTAAAAGCTCTTTTTCTGCTTGGGAGAAAAACTGTGGGCGTTCTTTGGCCATGCTGAACAGCCAATAGCAGCGTTGCTGATCAATGTTTCTACTATCGATACATTTCCCCTTTTAAACAAATGCATGAACGCGCAGTTGTCTCAGATAACTCAATCCAGTGATACTAATCATAAACAACAGGTGTGTTCGAAGAACCCAATTAGCCGGATCATGATTAGCCGGATGAAGTCATCTCGGATGTCTCATTTGATCTTGGATGTTTTAAGCAACGTACGAAGAACGGACCCCAGGACTACAGAGAGGAGGTGGAGCAGCTGGTGGGCCTGTGCAGAGACAACAGCCTGATCCTGAACGTGGAGAAGCCGAAGGAGATCATCATCGACTTCAGTAAGAACCGGCCTCACCACGCTCCACTTCTCATCAACAGCTCAGCTGTGGAGGTGGTTAGCAGCACCAAATTCCTGGGGGTGCACATCACAGACAACCTCACTTGGTCTTTCAACACTACGTCACTGGTGAAGAGGGCACAGAAGTGCTTCCTGCGCAGGATGAGGAGAGCCCACCTGCCCCCGCCCATCCTCACAACCTTCTACAGAAGCACGATAGAGAGCATTCTTAACAGTTGTCTCTCTGTGTGGTGTAGAGGCTGCAGTTCTGCTCGGGGCACAGGCTCACCATCTCCTTTCAGAGAGAATCAATGGAATCTGATCCAGTAGTCTGATCCAGATTTTTGATCAGCAACAACAAAAAACCTAGCCTGCACACAATAATATTATTATTGCATTCAGCTAAATAAACTCACTTTCTTATCAATTTTTACAGCTATAGCTATTGTTTTTTCTTCATTCCTTACATTAACATGGTTTTACATGCATTTTACATTTTTTTTGCCCTACTCAAAACCCTGGAACCATCTTTAAACCATGTAAAAAAAAATATAAAATCCTTTTCAATTATGAAACTATGATTTGTAATTTAACAAATTACAGCATAGGCTTTTAAATCCTCTTCCAAAGCTTTGTATATCATGACATGAAATACAACTATCACCTTACCAAACAGCATGATCCAATACTCTCCTTCATCATCCTTTATATCAGTAAACTCTATCTGAGATACTGCATTCATCTGTAGTCACAAACTACTTTAAATTCCCCATGATAACCCAGGAAAAGGTACACTTAACATCAACAAACACCACATTGAACAAATAAAAATAATGTAAAAAGAACTTAAAATACTTCCTAAACTTAAATATACTTTGATGAAACCACAGCTTAAGAGCGACACAATGAGATACATTATACACTGGAGTGCTGATTTTGCCGAAAAACTGAAGTCACTGGTCGCCATCTTGCTACTCCCTACTCTCACAGAATTCCATAGGATTTGGTTGCAACAACAAGCAGTTTTCTGGCTGTGTGAAAACGTTTCATAGGTAATTCTACTGTCCGTGGATGTACTAACACTATCAACTACTAGGAAATTAGATGCTGAAATATTTTAATGTTATTCATAAAAATAAAAAAATAAATATAAATATATATATATATATATATATATATATATATATATATATATAGAAAGAGAGAGAGAGAGAGAGAGATAAGTATGTGTATATGTATATGTGTATATATATGTATACATATATGTAAATATATGTTTGTATGTTATTTATATATTTATAAATGTTTATATGTATATATATATATATATATATATATATATATATATATATATATATATATATATATATATATTTAAATAAACCAAGAAAATTTCCATTGTCTGGTTCATCGAGTGTATTTGTGCTTCCCCTGAAAGGCAGATTCCTAAAGGCCAAATACAGCGTCACATCCAAAATTCGCTTCAGTAGTAAATTTGTTTTTTTCAAATTCTGTCTCGATCAGTTTTTGTTCTTTGCTGTCGATTCCAGAACTCTGCAAGACAGAATGCTGTAGGTTCTTCCATTTCCAATAACAATGTTTGTGTTCATGGTTTCTTTCATGCCCTGGAAATCTTTCATAAAGCTTTCTGTATTTTATGTTGGATATTTTCATCCCATCTGTTGAATTTAGTGCACTAGTTGATCTTTTCTCTACTTCATAAGAGAAAAGCAAGCACGGCATGCACAATATGGCTTTTTTTGACCTGCTATATATTAGCCAGTCCCTAACAATTTTTCCCTTCCATTGTGGGAGGCAGAATATGCTAGATATTTTGGGAATTCTCTGCCCTCTGAATCTGCTGGCAGTTCACTTGCCATCTCTGAAAAAGGCTTCCTTGTTGCCATAAAACGCACAACATTCACTCTATCAGAATCTGTCATCTGTGTTGGCCATGACGCGGGATCATTAAAATTATGATCCGTCTCTAAGCCACTGTGCTCAGACTCTCCGATCGGGCAGCAAGCCCCTCCACCTGCCCTGTCTCTTGTATCGGTAGGGATGGCTCTCTCCGTCTCTTCCTCAAACGCATGCTGCCTCTCCCCCCCTCCCGAAGCACATGCTGCGACGGGAGAACTGCTATGTTGTCCTTTCTCTCTGTCCACCAAGCTCCCCGCCACAGCTGGCTCTCCTGCTTCGCCCTGTCTTTCAGCCTGCATCTGGACCTCTGCACTCTGTCTGCTTTCAACCCTTTCGCTAAGCTGAAGTATTTCTGTAAAAGAAAAGATGTTTTCCCCCTTACACTAGCTAACGGACACTTTACTTTAAAATCACATTGATAAACGCATTGCTTCTTACCTGGCTCTGAATGTGCACCATCCCTCTGCAATTCCGTTCCGGACTCATCCTCAGTTTTTTTTAGATATTTGGCCATCAAAATCCTCAAGCCTTAGGTTTCGTCTTCTCTTTTTCTCTTATTTTTTATTTTCTGTGCGCCGGACTTCTGAAAACCAGACATGTTTGCAGCGAAACAAACTTTTTTTTTTCTTCTTCTTCTTCTGTTTAATGGCGGTTGGAAAAACAACTTTTGGTGCATTACCGCCACCAACTGAAATGGAGTGTGAATCGGGATGACCTACTCTAATATCCTACTACTATAAATAATAATAAAAAATAAAATAAAAAATAAAATAAATAAATAAATAAATACATAAATTAATAACTAAATCCGTTTTATCAAATTAGTCTTTTTAAGATATCTTAATTATAAAGAATAACCCTCTGATTTGGTGTTCATGTCTAAAAGATATTTTATGTTTAACTTTAATTTACTGATTTGTAATCTATTTATCAATTCATTTCTCTCAATATAATATTTACTGCAAACTAATATAACATGCTCCACTATTTCTTCAACAAAACAAAAATCACACTTTCCTGTATCATGAATACCCATTTTAAATAATGTGCTATTTAACCCTGTATGTACAAAACGTAATCTTGACATTACTGTTTCTTCCCTTCTATTCCTTCATGTAATCCTCATTAATCCTACTTTTCTTTGAATATTATAAAACCATATTCCAGTTCTTTCTTCTTCCCACTGTTTCTGCCACCTTGCTCTAATCCTTTTCTTAATTACTGATTTTATTTCACCTTTACTAAATGGAATTATTATATCAATTAAACTGTATTTACTTGCTCTTTTTGCATATTTATCTGCCATCTCATTCCCTTTTATTCCTATATGAGAAGGAATCCATATAAAAGAAACAATTAATCCCATTGCTTGAATTCTGAATAATAATTGCTGAATTTCGACCAATAAATCCGGTCTGCTATCTGAATGATTGTTTTTAAATGAATATAATGTTGAACTAGAATCTGAACAAATTACACTTCTTAATGGTCTAATTTCTTCAATCCATTCTAATGCTAACTTGATACCAAACATTTCTCCTGTATAAACTGAAATTTCATTACTAATTCTTTTACCTGATTTAAAATTAAATTCTGGAACTACAAACGAAACACCATTCCTATTATTTGAATCTTGTGAAGCATCTGTATAAATTTTTACATATCCACAATATTCTTTATCTATATATTGCTCAACCTTATTTGAATCTGAAATATCCTGTTTATTTTTCCGTTTATACAACAAGGTTAAATCTGCATCAATTTCAGGCAACATAGATGAATGAAGTATTGATCTAATAACTGTTTTACGGCCATTTATTTGAGATAATTCAAGATCTGTTATATTAGAATCTGCTATCCACCCAAAAGAATTTAATTTCTTCTTCCCTTTTTCCCAACTTGGTTTTAAAATTTCCTGACATGGATGATTTTTACAATGATTCTTAAACTGAAACCAGTAAGTGGAAAGTAATTGTAATCTCAATTTTAGTGGCATTTCTCCCATTTCTACTTGTAATGCTGAAGTTTGTGTAGTTCTTATGGCCCCTGTACATAATCTCAAAGCTTGATACTGAACAATATCCAATTTTTTAAGTAATGAAACTGATGCTGAACCAAAAGCTATACATCCATAATAAAAACAAACCTAATTAAACCTGTATAAATTGATTTCAATTCCTTCCTCTCAGCTCCCCATTCATTCCCAACCAAACATCTCATAATATTTATAACTCTTTTGCATTTATCAATCATTTTCTCAATATGAACTTTCCAAGTAAGCCTTTCATCCAACCATATACCCAAAAACTTAAATTGTTTTACCCTTTCCAAATCATATTTATAAATTTGTAACTTTAATTCTTCAGAAACTTTTTTCCTTGTAAAAAACAAAATCTTTGTTTTATCTACAGAAATCTTGAATCCCCATCTAAAAGACCAATCTTCTATTTTATTAATGGCTTCTTGAACTTTTTTAACGATGAAACTTGGGGTTGAATTGCTCCATCATTAGCAAATAAAGAAACACCCATTTTATTTTCCACATCCTCAAACATATCATTAATCATAATAGAAAAAAATAATGGACTAACTATGCTTCCTTGAGGAATATCATTTTCAACATAAAGATTTTCTGATAATTGATTTCCTATTCTTACTTGTATAGATCTATTATTGAGAAAATCATTTATCCAATTAAACATCGAACCCCCAATTCCCATCTTCTTTAATTTTATCAAAAATCCTTCCTTCCACATCATGTCGTAAGCTTTTTCAATGTCAAAGAATACAGCTATCACATTCTCTTTATTAACTTGTGCCTTTCTTATTTCATGTTCCAATAATAAAATAGGATCCATTGTGTTCATACCTTTCCTGAAAAAAAGTTTTTTTTTCTTTTTCAAAACGAACATTCAGAGCTGCAGCCAGCCGTTGTCCTAGTGGTCAAACCATTTTATGTTGGGGTGGGGGGAGTTATAATGGTCCCTTACCTGTAATACCTGTAATATCCATCTTTATAATTTTAATTAATAAACCTTCTTTCCACAATATATCATATGCATTTTCAATATCAAAAAACACTTCTACAATACTTTATTAATTTAAGCTTTTCTGATTTCAAATTCCAATTCCTCCCTCTTCAAGTTTCTGCTCCGCTTAGAAACAGCACGGCATGTGACGTCATTTCCTGTGATGTGCCCAAATATGGGCAAAATGGCCGCCATGTTGTTGTCTGGAGAGTCAGAGTCTAAAATAAAATCATTTATCCTTCTTGTCTGCTCTCTCCTAAATTTTCCCGTTTCTGTTAAATTATCTGAACTATGGATCTTTGCAAATGTTCTTGCCATTACTTCTAGTTTTTCTTCATTTGTTACTGCTGTTCCTTCTTCATGTTTTAGAACTGGATATGTTCTCTCTGGTCTATTTCCCTTCATTTTCTTAATCATTCCCCATACCTAAGCTATAGGGGTTGTTCTGCCTATTGAATCACAAAAATCTCTCCATTTTGTCTTCTTTGCCTTCTAAATAACTTTCCTGTCTTCTGCTTGATCTTTTTTATATTCAATTAAATTTTTTAAATGATGTGTTCTTTAGAAAACCCTAAAAGCTATCCTCCTTCTTCAAGTTTCTGCTCCGCTTAGAAAAAACACGGGATGTGACGTCACTTCCTGTGATGTGCCCAAATATGGGCAAAATGGCCGCCCTGTTCAAAGCTCTGCAGTCAGAGCTCTGGATGATGAAAGCTGTGAACTGATCACAAACTTCATAAATTCGTTAATAATCAACGGTTGGCTCTAAAATTCTGAAAATATTCATGGATCTCAAAGAGTGCTTTATCTAACCACAGGATTTTTTTTATGGTCATTAAAAAAATGGATTCAGAGAAATAAAATATTAAACTTTATAGTCTTGTACCATTTATTTTCAAAGTCTTGTAAATTGGTCAAACTCGCCTGGATTTTTACCAAACTGAAATCCATGTTTATTCTGCATGTGCTTTACAAATAGAGGCCATATTTTGGGGGGTTGAACAATATTTGTGGAAAATACATTGATTTCTCCATTTTACAAACTTTTAAAAATTCAGAGTGTAGCACTTCAAAAAAAAACAATACATGCAGTGAGAGAATTGTTACACCTTATTCACAGAATACATCCTGAAAATCTGGGATCAAAAAATTGATTTTAAAGCATTTTTTATTCTTTACTTTATTGTTTTTATTATTCTCCAGGTTTTTTAACACTTTTGGAAATAGGCCCCGCCCACTTGTTTTAATCATTACCATATTTAATACCTGAGTTCAGGGGTATGACTGGAAGGGGATGAAGAAGGTTTTGTAAAAATCCGATCAGCCATTCTTACGTAGTAGATTTCTTGACATCACAGCGCCCCCTAGTGACGGACGATCCTCAAACGCGGGTCACATGTGCAAAATCTTATTTGGACTCTGGGTTATGAAGGACATGTCAAAATCTGTTATGGTTTTAGAATAATCAGCAATTACATTTAGAGCTAGCTAGATAACAATCACTTATTTTAGCGTTACTTTTCGAAAAAGTCAAAATTCAAAAATCCGGCGTGTTAACTTTTTTTATTTGTCCATTACGCGGTTATATATGGAGTTTTGCGCGGATTGCATAAAAAATGTAGGAGGAGTTTAACAAGAAAGGTTTAACCTTTGTAGCCATGTAGCGCGAAAACTAGCTGGGAAACGAAGGGTGTGCCAATTCCCTTTATTTTGCAGAATCATCCAATAAACAAAGTGATGTGAAGTTTTTGAGTGTGGGACCAGTAGTTTGGTGGTTATAGGCCAAAACGCATTGTCCTTTGTTATAGCGCCCCCTAGTTGTTGAGGGGTCTGAATTTCTGGGTTTGAGTAGCGGTGCACATTCTGTACTTGGATACCTGATTCAATAGGTTCGTTACAAATCCGCATGGGCCGCCCAACGCGTTTTAGCGGAGAATAATAATTACCCGTAATAATAATAATAATAACTAGAACTGCAAGCAGTTATTAACGGGTTCCAAGCCCACCCACGCCCCACCCCCTTGAGCATGTTCCTGGACTTCAGTTCAGTGTTCAACACCATCAAAACTGGAACATCTGGGCTTCAGCACACCTCTTCGCAACTGCCTATTAGACTTCATCACCAACAGACCTCGGTTGGTCCGGGACGGACAGAATACCTCTGATGTCATCACCCTCAGCACAGGCTTTCCTCAGGGCTGTGCCCTGAGCCCCCTGATGTTCACCCTGGGTACACACGACTGTGTCCCCAGGTTCACCACCAATCACATTTTGAAGTTTGCAGACGACACGACAGTGGTGGGCCTGATTAGAGACGACAACGACCAGGACTGATCCTGAACGTGGAGAAAACGAAGGAGATCATCGTGGACTACAGGAAGAAAATTGCCTCGCCATTCTCCACTTCTCATTAACAGCTCAGCTGTGGAGGTGGTCAGCAGCAATAAATTCCTCGGGGTGCACATAACAGACAACCTCAGCTGGTCTGTGAACACCATGTCACTGGCGAAGAGGGCACAGAAGCGCTGGCACTTACTGCGCAGGATGAGGAGAGCCCACCTGCCCCCGCCCATCCTCACGACCTTCTACAGCAGCACCATAGGGAGCATTGTGACCAGCTGTTTGTCTGTGTGGTGTGGATGCTGCATTGCCTCTTACTTGAGGAACCTGGGGAGAGTGATGATGACAGCAGAAGGGATCATCGGGGTACCCTACCCTCCATTAAAGACATTTCATCCCAGCGCTGCCTGTCCTGAGCCCATAACATCACCAGAGACCCCTCACAACCCCACCATGGAATGTTCTCCCTGCTGTCCACTGGGAAAAGGTTTTGCAGCACCTGCTGCAGGTCCACCAGGTTTTTACAACAGCTTTTTTTGTGTTGCCATCTGACTGTTGAACTGTAAACTGGAGTCTATAACGTATTTGCACATTTGCATCATTATCTGGCATTACCAATGTTAATTGCTCTCTTATAACTGCAAGTGGCATTTCTCCCATTTCTACTAATAATGCTGCTGTTGGAGTAGTTTTAATTGCTCCCGTACATTATCTCGATGCTTGATACTGAATCCGATCTAATTTTTGTAGATTTGTCTCTGCTGCTGAATTATAAACACTAATTCCATAATCTATCACTGATCTAATTAATCCTGTATATATATTCTTTTGTGCTATTCTATCTGCTCCCCACTCCCTACCAATTAAGCATGTCATAATATTTATTACTTTCTTGCATTTGTCTAAAAAAAAGTACATGCAGTTTTGCATTGCATTACATTGAACTGACTGTTGTCATTTCAGCTTTTAACTTTTTGCTCTCTCTTTTTTCTTCATTGTAGGTACACCTGGTCTGATGTTCTGTTAACTGTGACATCATCCAGAGAAGACAGATCACCCGCTATTACCATCTAATGTAGAACAGATTACTGGATCAATGTGTGCTTCTGTGCTTTTTTGTCTGTCTTGTGTCTCTGCTCTGTCTTCTGTAACCCCCAGTCGGTCGAGGCAGATGACCGTTCATACTGAGCCCGGTTCTGCTGGAGGTTTTTCCTTCCAGCTAATGGGTGGTTTTTCTTTTGACTGTCGCTTCATGCTTGCTCAGTATGAGGGATTGCTACAAAGCCATGGATAATGCGGACCACTCTCCCTGTAGCTCTACGCTTCTCCAGGAGTGAATGCTGCTTGTCGGGACTTTGAAGCAATCAACTGGTTTCCTTATATATGAAATTTTTGACCAATCTGTATAATATGATTGATTTTGACTTTGTAAAGTGCCTTGAGATGACATGTTTCATGAATTGGCGCTATATAAATAAAATAAAATTGAATTGAATTGAATTAAGACTCTTTGAATGTGTATATTCTATGTTATTCTTTCGTCAAACCAAACCCCTAAAAATTTGAATTGTTTCACTCTTTCTATTTCTTGATTATATAATTTTAATTTATCATCATTAATTTTCTTCCTTGAAAAGAGCATTGATTTAGTCTTATCCACTGAGAATTTAAATCCCCATTTTAATGACCATTCTTCAACTTTATTACTAAAAAGATGCAAGAAGCTATTTTTAAACTCAAATTCTCAAATTCCTTCCTCTCTTCCACATAGCTCCATCATCAGCAAAAAGAGAAAAACCCATTCCATTATCTATATTTTGAAACACATCATCTATCATTATCGAAAATAATAAAGGACTTATTATACTTCCCTGTGGAGTACCATTTTCAACAATATATTTCTCAGAATGATAATTACCTATTTGAACTTGTATTTGTCTTTTAGTTAGAAAATCTTTGATCCACCAATACATCCTACCTGTAATACCCATCTTTATAATTTTAATGAATAAACCTTCTTTCCACAACATATCATATGCATTTTCAATATCCAAAAACACTGCTACAATACTTCCTTTATTAATTTGAGCTTTTCTGATTTCAAATTCCAATTCCTCCCTCTTCAAGTTTCTGCTCCGCTTAGAAACATAGATATTATATACGTAGACGCCCCATTGGACGCTGCCGGCCACTAGGCTGACGTGCCTACAGGGCGGCCATCTTGGGTCAGACCACAGATCAGACAGCTGCTGTCAAAATGAATAGGAGGCAGCTCAGATCTCATTTTAATCATATGTTCACAGTGATCGTGACCTTTCAGACAGATTACACATATTTATTCAGAACCAAAACTATTTAAACTGAAGTCAAACAGGATAAAAAATGTACACGCACTTACACATTTTGCAGTTAAATATTAATCTAATATACACACAAATTATAAACATAAATCTCTCTCTTTCTTCCTATATATATATATATATATATATATATATATATATATATATATATATCCATCCATTTTCCAAACCGCTTAATCCCTCATGGGGTCGCGGGGGTTGCTGGTGCCTATCTCCAGCGTTCACCGGGCGAGAGGCGGGGTACACCCTGGACAGGTCGCCAGTCTGTTGCAGGGCAACACGGAGAGACAAACAGGACAAACAACCATTCACACCTAAGGACAATTTGGAGAAGCCAATTAACCTAACAGTCATGTTTTTTGGACTGTGGGAGGAAGCTGGAGTACCCGGAGAGAACCCACGCATGCACAGGGAGAACATGCAAACTCCATGCAGAAAGACCCAGAGGATTTGAAAGACCCGGGAGGATTTGAAAGACCCAGGAGGATTTGAAAGACCCGGGAGGATTTGAAAGACCCAGGAGGATTTGAAAGACCCGGGAGGATTTGAAAGACCCGGGAGGATTTGAAAGACCCAGGTGATTGAACCCAGAAGGCAACAACACTTCTCACTGCTTCACTGTGCAGCCTCTGTTTATGACAGTATCATGTAAATCTTAGGCACAAATAAAGTGTTACCTAAACAAAAGTAATTTGTATAGTAAGTATAATATCCACTGACTGTAAAGTTACCTGTGAAACGTTTTCACACAGCCAAACTACTTGTTGTTGCAACCAAATGCTATGGGGTTCTGTGTGAGAACGGAGTAGCAAGATGGCGGCCAGTGACCTCTCCTAGTGACTGGCCGCCATCTTGCTACTCCCTACTCTCACACTTTCGCAAATAGGCCCTGCCCACTTGTTTCAATTGTGTTCATAAACAGACACAATAAAAAATGCAAAAAGCATCATGCTAACCTTTAGAATTAGGCTTATTGGATTTTACTACTTAATAACTCTCTGTCACAGCCTCTAACCTGCTGGTGATACACTTGGGCCTGGTGTCTCCTGGCTGGCTTCTCCAGGTTGGTCACTGCTGCAGGGTTCTGTCTGGTCCTGGTCTGGCCCTGGTTTTTGCCTCTTTAAGAAGAACTGTGAGATATTCTCTTTTCTCTTCATTTGGGCTCTACACAAAATAAGGCAGCCTGGTATTTAGACTCCATGACTGTATGGCAAAGACAACACTATTTTAAATATTATTTAAACAATAGTTTTTAGTTTTCTGTAGCTAGCTAAAATAATACTAAATTAAAAATAGATTAATTAAATTAATTAATATAACTAGTTAGGTTATAATTCAAAGCTTTCATATGACATAGCCTATTTACATTTCAGTCATTATAAACTTAACAATGGTTTTTCACATATTCTTACCACACACATTTCAAGCAAGAGCTGGGAGATATATCCTGGCCAAATTAATAAAACATTACAGGGCAGCATGTGCACTGAAACATATGTTAAAAGAATCTGTCTAAAACACGATCTATCAGCACTAGCATGGCTAATATAATAAACGAGGCACTACGGACGGAGCGGTGCACAACCATTTTTTTTTCTTTTTAGAAATGTATGACAAGTGCCGCCTCTCATTAGGAAGGTAACACAGCGGTTACCGCTGAGCGGTAAAATGTTGTAAATACCTGCAAAACTCCTCAACGGTGTACTCTAAAGCCGCGGGTGTGTTTTGGATCAAGCAGGAACCACATGTCAGCTTAACCAATGAACAGCGTCAGTGCGCAGCATGTAGGCTGCTACTGCATGGGCTGCCTTCAGGGACAGTCGGAAATTACAGTTTTCCTGGCAAATCTTTGCCGATCTCATAAGTATTATATTTTAAAATTACCATTTCCAGTGGGGTGGCAGTAGGGGGTGGCAAGGGCTCTGTTGGGGGTGGCAAATGCCACCCCTGCCACCCCTCTGGCTCCGCAACTGGCTACATTCAATGTAAAGCTTATGTATATAAGTGTGTGTGTGTAAAAAATCCATATATAATCAAATACTGCCATCTACTGGAAATTTTAAATCCCTACATGGGCACATTTCGGAAATGTTATTCTTTTTAAATTCATAAATAAATTCTTTAAAAATCAACAGTTTGCTCTAAAATTCTTCCAATATTATATATATATATATATATATATATATATATATATATATATATATATATATATATATATATATATATAAGCTATATACACAGACACCGATCTACAGACAACAGCAATTATCAACAAAAAGAAATCAACAAAAAACCTAATCACCCTCAGCACGGGCTTCCCCCCCACTCCCCACAAATCATGTCTATCCAGTAATTTAGGACCATTTTGTTTGTTTTTGGTGTTTAATGTACTTTTCTCTACTTCCATCGCTGTACCCATTAGCACATATTGTGTTTATGCCGGAAACACTGTAACTGTAAAGCATGAGGATTATCTATCATTAAATCTTACTTATTGAAGGTAATTCCCCAGGATCTGGTTCCTGGTGTCTTTTTATATGCGCACCCATAAGCGGAGTAAAAGTCTGGCTCCTTGGGACGTAGCTCTGGAAGTTTGCTTACTTTCAATACAAAACCGAAATTATTTATTAAGTTAGACAATCATTTAATTCAATCAATTGGTCCCATGTAGCTCCTAAAGGGGTGACATTTTCAGTCAGTTGATTTAGCTGGAAATCGGGTTAGAATTCACCGGATTCAGAGTGTCTGAAACATAAAGTACATTTTCCTGAATTGGCTTATATTCTCTCTGAGCGCAGCTTTGTCTGACCTAAGATGGCCGCTGTGACATCACTTCCTGTGATGTGCCCAAATATGGGCAAAATGGCCGCCCTGTTCACAGCTGTGGAGTCAGAGCTCTGGATGAGAGCTGTGAACTGATCACAAACTTCATAAATTCGTTAATAATCAACGGTTTGCTCTAAAATTCTGAAAATATTCATGGATCTCAAAGAGTGCTTTATCTAACCACAGGATTTTTTTTATGGTCATTAAAAAAATGGATTCAGAGAAATAAAATATTAAACTTTATAGTCTTGTACCATTTATTTTCAAAGTCTTGTAAATTGGTCAAACTCGCCTGGATTTTTACCAAACTGAAATCCATGTTTATTCTGCATGTGCTTTACAAATAGAGGCCATATTTTGGCGGGTTGAACAATATTTGTGGAAAATACATTGATTTCTCCATTTTACAAACTTTTAAAAATTCAGAGTGTAGCACTTCAAAAAAAACCAATACATGCAGTGAGAGAATTGTTACACCTTATTCACGGAATACATCCTGAAAATCTGGGATCAAAAAATTGATTTTAAAGCATTTTTTATTCTTTACTTTATTGCTTTTATTATTCTCCAGGTTTTTTAACACTTTTGGAAATAGGCCCCGCCCACTTGTTTTAATCATGACCATATTTAATACCTGAGTTCAGGGGTATGACTGGAAGGGGATGAAGAAGGTTTTGTAAAAATCCGATCAGCCATTCTTGCGTAGTAGATTTCTTGACATCACAGCGCCCCCTAGTGATGGACGATCCTCAAACGCGGGTCACATGTGCAAAATCTTATTTGGACTATGGGTTATGAAGGACATGTCAAAATCTGTTATGGTTTTAGAATAATCAGCAATTACATTTAGAGCTAGCTAGCTAATAATCACTTATTTTAGCGTTACTTTTCGAAAAAGTCAAAATTCAAAAATCCGGCGCGTTCACTTTTTTTATTTGTCCATTACGCGGTTATATATGGAGTTTTGCGCGGATTGCATAAAAAATGTAGGAGGAGTTTAACAAGAAAGGTTTAACCTTTGTAGCCATGTAGCGCGAAAACTAGCTGGGAAACGAAGGGTGTGCCAATTCCCTTTATTTTGCAGAATCATCCAATAAACAAAGTGATGTGAAGTTTTTGAGTGTGGGACCAGTAGTTTGGTGGTTATAGGCCAAAACGCATTGTCCTTTGTTATAGCGCCCCCTAGTTGTTGAGGGGTCTGAATTTCTGGGTTTGAGTAGCGGTGCACATTCTGTACTTGGATACCTGATTCAATAGGTTCGTTACAAATCCGCATGGGCCGCCCAACGCGTTTTAGCGGAGAATAATAATTACCCGTAATAATAATAATAATAACTAGAACTGCAAGCAGTTATTAACGGGTTCCAAGCCCACCCACGCACCGCCCCCTTGAGCATGTTCCTGGACTTCAGTTCAGCGTTCAACACCATCAAAACTGGAACATCTGGGCTTCAGCACACCTGTTCGCAACTGCCTACTAGACTTCATCACCAACAGACCTCAGTTGGTCTGGGTCGGACAGAAAACCACTGATGTCATCACCCTCAGCACGGGCTTTCCTCAGGGCTGCGTCCTGAGCCCTCTGCTGTTCACCCTGATGACACACGACTGTGTCCCCAGGTTCACCACCAATCACATCGTGAAGTTTGCAGACGACACGACGGTGGTGGGCCTGATTAGAGACAACAACGACCAGGACCAGGACCAGGACTGATCCTGAACGTGGAGAAAACGAAGGAGATTATCATGGACTTCAGGAAGAAATGACCTCGCCATGCTCCACTTCTCATTAACAGCTCAGCTGTGGAGGTGGCCAGCAGCAATAAATTCCTCGGGGTGCACATAACACACAACCTCAGCTGGTTTGTGAACACCATGTCACTGGAGAAGAGGGAACAGAAGCGCTTGCACTTACTGCGGAGGATGAGGAGAGCCCACCTGTCCCCGCCCATCCTCACGACCTTCTACAGCAGCACCATCTATCTGCTCCCCACTCCCTTCCAATTAAGCATGTCATAATATTTATTACTTTCTTGCATTTGTCTAAAAAAAGTAGATGCAATGCAGTTTTGCATTGCATTACATTGAAATGACTGTTGTCATTTCAGCTTTTAACTTTTTGCTCTCTCTTTTTTCTTCATAGTAGGTACACCTGATCTGACGTTCTGTTAACTGTGACATCATCCAGAGAAGACAGATCACCCGCTATTACTATCTAATGTAGAACAGATTACTGGATCAATGTGTGCTTCTGTGCATGTTTGTCTCTCTTGTTGTGTCTCTGATCTGTATTCTTTAACCCCCAGTCGGTCGAGGCAGATGACCGTTCATACTGAGCCCGGTTCTGCTGGAGGTTTTTCCTTCCCGCTAATGGGTGGTTTTTTTTTTCGACTGTCGCTTCATGCTTGCTCAGTATGAGGGATTGCTGCAAAGCCATGGACAATGCAGACGTCTCTCCCTGTAGCTCTATGCTTCTCCAGGAGTGAATGCTGCTTGTCGGGACTTTGAAGCAATCAACTGGTTCCCTTATATAGGAAATTTTTGACCAATCTGTATAATATGATTGATTTTGACTTTGTAAAGTGCCTCGAGATGACATGTTTCATGAATTGGCGCTATATAAATACAATTGAATTGAATTGAATAGAGTCCATCTGTTAAACCTTTTCTGCGTCGCACAAAGACACGATGGTTGGAACCAAAGATCTCAACTTTGGACTCATCAGACCAAAGCACAGATTTCCACTGGTCTAATGTCCATTCCTTGTGTTCTTTAGCCCAAACAATTCTCTTCTACTTGTTGCCTGTCCTTAGCAGTGGTTTCCTAGCAGCTGTTTTACCATGAAGGCCTGATTCACACAGTCTCCTAACAGTTGTTCTAGAGATGTGTCTGCTGCTAGAACTCTGTGTGGCATTGACCTGGTCTCTAATCTGAGCTGCTGTCAACCTGCGATTTCTGAGGCTGGTGACTAGGATGAATTTATCCTCCACAGCAGAGGTGACTCTTGGTCTTCCTTTCCTGGGGCGGTCCTCGTGTGAGCCAGTTTCTTTGTAGCGCTTGATGGTTTTTGCGACTGCACTTGGGGACACTTTCAAAGTTTTCCCAATTTTTCGGACTGAATGACCTTCAGTTCTTAAAGTAATTATGGCCACTTGTTTTTCTTTACTTAGCTGCTTTTTTCTTGCCATAATACAAATTCTAACAGTTTATTCAGTAGGACTATAAGCTGTGTATCCACTTGACTTCTGCACAACACAACTGATGGTCCCAACCCCATATAAGAGGCAAGACATCCCACTTATTAAACCTGACAGGGGACACCTGTGAAGGGAAAACCATTTCAGGTGACTATCTCTTGAAGCTCATTAAGAGAATGCCAAGAGTGTACGAAGCAGTAATCAAAGCAAAAGGTGGCTACTTTGAAGAACCTAGAATATAAGACATATTTTCAGTTGTTTCACACTTTTTTGTTAAGTATATAATTCCACATGTGTTAATTCATAGTTTTGATGCCTTTAGTGTGAATCTACAATTGTCATAGTTATGAAAATTAAGAAAACTCTTTGAAGGAGAAGGTGTGTCTAAACCACCTCCTCCATTACCATCTGGTACGCTGGTGCCACCGCCAAAGACAAGAGCAGACTGCAGCGTGTCATCCGGTCTGCAGAGAAGGTGATTGGCTGCAATTTTCCATCTCTCCAGGACCTGTAAGCCTCTAGGACTCTGAGGCGTGCAGGGAAGATTGTGGCCGATTTTGTGACACCCCAGTCACAAAATATTTCAGACACTTCCTTCTGGCAGGAGGCAGCGGTCCATCAGGACCAAAACCTCACGACACAAAAACATTTTTTTCCCATCCGCTACCAGCCTTATTAACACGGCCCAGAGGCCCCGTGACACTTGACTCTGCCTCTCTCCCCTGTTCAGGTCCTACAAGCTACACCAACGTAGCATCTCCAGACCTTCTGCGTTACATTAACGCACAGTCTACCGTGTATATAGCTTTCTGTGTATATATATATATATATATATATATATATATATATATATACACACAGCGTTCACTGAGCGAGAGGCGGGTTACACCCTGGATACACCCTGGACAGGTCGGCAATCTGTCACAGGGCAACACAGAGACAGACAGGACAAACAACCATTCTTGCACACACTCACACCTAAGGACAATTTAGAGAAGCCAATTAAACTAACAGTCATGTTTTTGAACTGTGGGAGGAAGCCAGCGTACCCGGAGTGAACCTACGCATGCACAGGTAGAACATTCAGAGTGTAGCACTTCAAAAAAAAACAATACATGCAGTGAGAGAATTGTTACACCTTATTCACAGAATACATCCTGAAAATCTGGGATCAAAAAATTGATTTTAAAGCATTTTTTATTCTTTACTTTATTGTTTTTATTATTCTCCAGGTTTTTTAACACTTTTGGAAATAGGCCCCGCCCACTTGTTTTAATAATTACCATATTTAATACCTGAGTTCAGGGGTATGACTGGAAGGGGATGAAGAAGGTTTTGTAAAAATCCGATCAGCCATTCTTGCGTAGTAGATTTCTTGACATCACAGCGCCCCCTAGTGATGGACGATCCTCAAACGCGGGTCACATGTGCAAAATCTTATTTGGACTATGGGTTATGAAGGACATGTCAAAATCTGTTATGGTTTTAGAATAATCAGCAATTACATTTAGAGCTAGCTAGCTAACAATCACTTATTTTAGCGTTACTTTTCGAAAAAGTCAAAATTCAAAAATCCGGCGCGTTCACTTTTTTTATTTGTCCATTACGCTGTTATATGTGGAGTTTTGCGCGGATTGCATAAAAAATGTAGGAGGAGTTAAACAAGAAAGGTTTAACCTTTGTAGCCATGTAGCGCGAAAACTAGCTGGGAAACGAAGGGTGTGCCAATTCCCTTTATTTTGCAGAATCATCCAATAAACAAAGTGATGTGAAGTTTTTGAGTGTGGGACCAGTAGTTTGGTGGTTATAGGCCAAAACGCATTGTCCTTTGTTATAGCGCCCCCTAGTTGTTGAGGGGTCTGAATTTCTGGGTTTGAGTAGCGGTGCACATTCTGTACTTGGATACCTGATTCAATAGGTTCGTTACAAATCCGCATGGGCCGCCCAACGCGTTTTAGCGGAGAATAATAATTACCCGTAATAATAATAATAATAAATAATTTAAAAACACACGAAAAACAATAGGGTTCTCTGCTCACAGAGCAGACGAACGGCATAGCCGTTCGCCTGCGCTGCGGGCTTGGAACCCTAATAATAAATAATTTAAAAACAGACGAAAAACAATAGGGTTCTCTGCTCACAGAGCAGACGAACGGCATAGCCGTTCGCCTGCGCTGCGGGCTTGGAACCCTAATAATAATAATAATAAATAATTTAAAAACAGACGAAAAACAATAGGGTTCTCTGTTCACAGAGCAGACGAACGGCATAGCCGTTCGCCTGCGCTGCGGGCTTGGAACCCTAATAAATAATTTAAAAACACACGAAAAACAATAGGGTTCTCTGCTCACAGAGCAGACGAACGGCATAGCCGTTCGCCTGCGCTGCGGGCTTGGAACCCTAATAAATAATTTAAAAACAGACGAAAAACAATAGGGTTCTCTGCTCACAGAGCAGACGAACGGCATAGCCGTTCGCCTGCGCTGCGGGCTTGGAACCCTAATAATAAATAATTTAAAAACACTAGAAAAACAATAGGGTTCTCTGCTCACAGAGCAGACGATCGGCATAGCCGTTCGCCTGCGCTGCGGGCTTGGAACCCTAATAATTTAAAAACGCACGAAAAACAATAGGGTTCTCTGCACTGTAGTGCAGACGAACGGCTATGTGTTGCATAGCCCGTTCTTTCTGCACCGCGGGCTTGGAACCCTAATAATAATTTAAAAACACACGAAAAACAATAGGGTTCTCTGCACTGCAGTGCAGACGAACGGCTATGTGTTGCATAGCCCGTTCTTTCTGCACCGCAGGCTTGGAACCCTAATAATTTAAAAACACACGGAAAACAATAGGGTTCTCTGCACTGCAGTGCAGGCAAACGGCTATGCGTTGCATAGCCCGTTCTTTCTGCACCGCAGGCTTGGAACCCTAATAATTTAAAAACACACGGAAAACAATAGGGTTCTCTGCACTGCAGTGCAGGCAAACGGCTATGCGTTGCATAGCCCGTTCTTTCTGCACCGCAGGCTTGGAACCCTAATAATTTAAAAACACATGAAAAACAATAGGGTTCTCTGCACTGCAGTGCAGACGAACGGCTATGCGTTGCATAATCCGTTCTTTCTTCACCGCGGGCTTGGAACCCTAATAAACTAGAACTGCAAGCAGTTATTAACGGGTTCCAAGCCCACCCACGCTCCCTCCCCTTGAGCATGTTCCTGGACTTCAGTTCAGCGTTCAACACCATTATCTTACAGCATCTGGCGGAAAAACTGAAACATCTGGGCTTCAGCACACCCCTTCGCAACTGCCTGCTAGACTTCCTCACCTCCTGGCCTCATTTGGTCCGAGTCGGACAGAACACCTCTGATGTCATCACCCTCAGCACGGGCTCCCCTCAAGGCTGTGTCTTGAGCCCCCTGCTGTTCACCCTGATGACACACGACTGCGTCTCCAGATTCACCACCAATCGCATCGTGAAGTTTTCAGACGACACAACGGTGGTGGGCCTGATTAGAGACGACAACGACCAGGACCAGGACTGATCCTGAACGTGGAGAAAACGACGGAGATCATCGTGGACTTCAGGAAGAACCGGCCTCACCACGCTCCACTGCTCATCACCTGCTCATCGGTGGAGGTGGTCAGCAGCACCAAATTCCTTGGGGTGCACATGACGCACAACCTCTCCTGGTCTGTGAACACCACGTCACTGGGGAGGAGGGCACAGAAGCGCTTGTACTTCCTGCGGAGGATGAGGAGAGCCCACCTGTCTTGGCCCATCCTCACGACCTTCTACAGAAGCACCATAAAGAGCATTGTGACCAGCTGTCTCTATGTGTGGTGTGGAGGCTGAAGTGCCTCAGTAGACTGTTGATAAATTGACTATATATTTGTATTGTGGAGCTAAACCATTTACTGTCACACAAGTTAACAACAATTTTCAAGTATTCCCTGGTAGACATTTAGTAACAATGACCTAAGAGTTAAGGGATGTGGACTATTGTTGTTAAATCATTATCAACAGTTGGAATTATACATTTATATAAATCTATTATTATAACATTGAATGGGTGATATAAATCAAGCAGTATAACAGTAAAAACAAAACTAATATGTACACAGGTCCTTCAGAATAGTTAGTAAGCTTGTAGTAAATCGTGTTTTGAACATGGATTTAATGAACCCAGCTGATTTATAGAATATATCTTTATATATCTATACAGGGTTCAGTGCCTGGACTAATTCTCTTTACTATATATATGCTTCCAACTGGCAAATTTAACAAACAGATTGGGATTCATTTCCACTGTTATGCTGATGAGACTCAGCTTTATTTATCCATAAATCCTAATGAATCCAATCAATTACTTCGACTGCAGTCATGTCTTGATAACATCAAAACCTGGATGACTTTAAATTTTCTGCATTTAAATTCTGACAAGACAGAAGTTATAATCTTTAAACCAGAGTCCTCAAAAAATAAACTTCTTCATCAATCACTTAATCTGGATGGCAATAACTTGGCCTCTGGTAATAAAGTAAAAAATCTTGGTCTTATTTTTGACCAAGACATGTCATACAAATCCCATATTAAACAGGTTTCCAGAGTTTCCTTTTTTTTACCTCGGGAATATCGCCAGAATTACAAATATTTTGTGCAGGAGCGATGCTGAAAAACTAGTCCATGTATTTGTTACTTCAAGGCTGGACTATTGTAATTCTTTACTATCAGGAAGTCCACAAAATGCAGTTCAAAGTCTTCAGCTGATCCAAAATGCTGCAGCAAAAGTTCTGATGAAAATAAACAAGAGGGATCATATTTCTCCTATTTTAACTTCCCTTCATTAGATTCCTGTTAAATCAAAAATAGAATTTAAAATTCTTCTTCTAACATATAAAGCCCTTGATAATCAAGCTCCATCATATATCAGACCTCTGATTACCTTGTATGTTCCTAACAGAGCACTTTGCTCTCG
Source organism: Fundulus diaphanus (assembly GCA_037039145.1). Classification (NCBI taxonomy): domain Eukaryota; kingdom Metazoa; phylum Chordata; class Actinopteri; order Cyprinodontiformes; family Fundulidae; genus Fundulus; species Fundulus diaphanus. The sequence continues at coordinate 7,869,414 of CM073132.1, forward strand.
ACTTCAGGTCTACTGGTGGTTCCTAGAGTCTCTAAAAGTAGAATGGGAGGCAGATCCTTTAGCTATCAGGCTCCTCTCCTGTGGAACCAACTCCTAATTTTGGTCCGTGAGGCAGACACCCTGTCTACTTTTAAGACTAGACTTAAAACATTCCCTTTTGACAAAGCTTATAATTAGAGTGGCTTATGTTACACTGAGCTACCCATATAGTTATGCTGCTTAGGCTACTGGAGGACATCAGGGCATATATTTCTCACTCTACTTAGTTCTACTGTTCTCCAGTCTACTGTTCTCCAGTTTTGCATGACTGTTGTCATTTCAGCTTTTAACATTTTGTTCTATATATATATATATTAGGGTTGGGCAAGTTAACGCGTTAATTTCGCGTTAATTCATTAGACTATTAACGGCGATATTTACTTTAACGCATGTTAACGCATGTTGCTCACATGCTTTTATTTTGTGAAGGTCTGTTGCTGCGGTGTAGGGGTTTGAATCAGAACAGTAGGTGGCGATAATGCGCCAATAACCTCGCTGTCAGCCCAGCCTCGGATTCAAAGAGGAAGAAAGGTGCTGGCCGGAAAAAAAACCAAAGCCGACATGGGAAGGCGATGTTTCCCGCAGGAATTTGCTTAGGCGAGGCGGTGAGTTGGTAGCCTGGGTGCCATTCCGAACTTAGTCCCGCCCACAATGTTTTTGGTCGGGAAGTTCGGTCTGGCATTGCTCAATACTAGCGCGAGTATGCTCGCCCAATATCTGGCGGGCCAATCAAATATTCAGGGCGGGCTTTAAACGATGATGGACAGATGATCAACAGTAACGTAATCAACCACGTCACCAAAGCGCGCTTGGGTTGAATTCGTTTCGTGAAAGATGCAACTGAAATAGGCATCACGGCGATGCAACTCGGCCTGAACGACGAGGTGGATATAGCCAGCGGTCGTTGCCAGCTCCTTTTCGGAAGCCCGGAATCCTGGCTGCTGAACAACAAGTGGAGGGACATGCTAGGCTCCGATGTTTTTCAAGCCAACGTTATGGGTATCGTCGTGGACGAAGTTCATCTAACTTACAAATGGTAAGAGATCATCTGACTGTCTAACTTAGTAAATAACTCGCAATGTCGTGATATGAATCCCATGTTGTAAACATAGTAGGTATGCGTCGCTTAACATACGGCGCACACTCCGTTGCTCTTATTGGTTGTAGGTCTATCCAATTGAGTGCAGAGGAATTTTTTTTCCTGGTTCGTTCGAAACACGCCCCATAATCACAGTTCTATGGAGCAGTAACAGACTCAAATTCTGACTAGAATTGAGTATGACCATGTCAGGCTAGTGAGTTGGCGGCCGGAACAAGTTTTGTGCGGAGCGGAGCGGGGTCTGCATCGACGCCGTCGGTGAAGTCGCTTCTCGTTTCAAAGTATCCATGTGTTTTTGCCTGTTTTTCCTTGCCATTCACTATATGCACGCGAGAAAGCAACAACAAAAAACGTCAAATAAACATGTAAGCATATGGAGTTAGCAAGCATTTCAGTTTAAAGTTCTTCGAGCAACGAATATGACAGAAACAAGTTAGTTGTCACCACTGCCAAGTTAAACTTTGGTATTGAACATAAAGTGGTAATGCTGCTCCCTGCGGTTTCCTCAGAAATTACCTGTTTTTGGTAGATTTTTTCCCCATAAAGAGAATTTCCTGTCAGTGGCAATAAGCTTTAATTTATTATTATTGCTATTTTTTGTTTTACATGTTTAAGTTGAGCTTTACACTAAATATGTGTTACTGATAAGTGCTACAAATGTTACAACACTTTTGTTCTTATGGCAGCAGAACATTAAAACAAAAGTGCTCTTTACACTACTTTTGAATTCATTCTTGGAGTTTGTAAATACAATGCGATTAATCATGATTAATAATATTAATATTATATATATATATATATATATATATATATATATATATTGCAGTCCCCCGCTCAACAGCTGCCAGAAGGGAGAGGGGAAAACGGCAGCACCCATCCACTTTTGAATGAAGGGTCTTTCTGTGTGTGTAAAAAAGCATCTATAATCAAATGCTGCCATCTAGAGGAAGTTTTAAATCAATACCCTACATGCCCACATTTTCATATATTTAATTTCACGGAAGAAGAAATTATTAAAATTCAATGGTTTGCTTTAAAATTCTGAAAATATTCATAGATCTCAAAGAGTGCTTTATCTACGTACGTGATTTTTTAAATGCCCATTGAAAAAAGCGTTTGAGAGAAAAAAAATATTAAACTTTATAGTCTTGCACATTTAAATTTCAATATCTTGTAAATAAGTCAAAATCGCATGGATTTTTACCAAACTGAAATCTAAGTTTAGTCTGCATGTGCTTTACAAATAGAGGCCATTTGTTTGGGGATTGAACAATATTTGTGGAAAATACATTGATTTCTCCATTTTACAATCTTTTAAAAAATCAGAGTGTGCAACTTTCAGAAACCTCAATACATGCAGTGAGAGAATTGTTACACCTTATTCAAGGAATACATCCTGAAAATCTGAGATCGTTACACCACAAAATAGATTTTTGGTAAGTTTTTGAAGTTTTGAAGGTTTTTTTCAAACTTTTGGAAATAGGTCCCGCCCACTTGTTTCAATCATTACCATATTTAACCTCTGAGTTCAGGGGGATGAAGAAGGTTTTGTAAAAATCTGATCAGCCATTCTTGCGTAGTAGATTTCTTGACATCACAGCGCCCCCTAGTGATGGATAGTAGGTGTTCACAATATCTGAAGTCCTACATCTGGAAACACTTTGAAGTTACAAATCCAGGAATGGTAATTTATATGAGGGTTGTAGCCACATCAAATCTAGTCTGAATGATTAGCACAAGATCAGGTTCAAAGTAAATTTATAGTAGTAAAGTCGAAGTAGGTTTAGAAGCTGATGATGCAGGAACAGTATAACAAACTATAAAAGGGAAAACCTCTCTGTAAAGTGCAGGCAACAATAGAGAGAAGACAGGGTCTTCTGCTTCTAAATCAATGATAGCGTTTAGACAGAAAACATTGAATTTTTAGATGTTTGGAGCACCGACAATAAATTACTACATACGGCATTTAAAGGGAAAAAAAGGCTACATTCATATTTTATTAGAGGAAAGTAATAATCAAGCGATTACAGTTACTCTGATGGACACTGACCATAATATTGTGGTTAAGGACATAAGGGGGGTGTTTAGAATTTAATGGCATACTTGCTTAAGACTAGTGGGAGTACATTAATTAACACTAAATAAGAAGTTAAATTCAACGTGGTAAGGGCGACTCACGTGGAAGTAAATACTATTTAGTGGTTTAAACTAAACATTATTGAATGAATCTGAGCAGTCGGTTACATTTTTTGGATTAGGATTGCAGTGCAGTATAGAGCAATGAGTAATTGAAACTTTTTTTTTCTAAATTCTTGAACAAGAGAGAATAGAAACATATCACTTAGTTTTACTTAGTTCTGGAAGGAAAAGGGGGCCTTAACTTCTAACACTTCTTCTTTTTCTTCTTCTTTTCTTCTACTTTTGCTTCTTTATCTTGCATGAAAACCCTGGTCACTAAATTTCTGTTAGAAATATCTTTCAGGAGCAGACGGAGAGCAGATTTGCACAGGAGAATGGCTGAATATGGGTACTGGTGGAGTAAGCCCTGTGAACACATCCTTTCTAAATTGTGAAATTCGATTAATGATTTTGTGACAAATGATGACATTGTTAAACCTTTTTTGATAAATATGTGTAACGTCACTATTTGCCGTTGATGTGGACTTTAAGTTCTAAATGTGCTCATGTATTTTATTTTCTACTGTTCCTATGTCCTGGAGTGGAGCATGGTTCATGGAGGATGGGATGAATTGTCACCGAAGCGGACTTTCATGTATGGGCTGATAATATAATGAGTAAAGGTGATGTTATTATAAAACAACTCAAACATTTTTTCAGTAAGAACATTGCTTTAGCTGCTACAGGTTGCATGTTCTGCTTTGGCTGAACATTCTACATTATTTTCAACCATTCTGTTCTCTATGTTCTTAATATTTTGTTTTTAATTAAGTCGGCATAGCTGTTGTTTTTGTTTTGATTTACGCTTTCAGGTGAGCGATCTTGGAAGGTATTTAAGTTTGGAAGTTCAAGTCGAATACACACAAAAAGATCATGTTGCAGGATAAGTTAAGGTGCAATTACGTATACACAGAGTGTTGTAATGTTATTAGTAAATCCTTACGACTTATACTCAGTACGAGTTGAGATAAAACTGAAATGAAATCAGATGGACACTAAACATCAATGTTAAAGAAAATGTACATTAGCCCCATGGATATTTGAAGGATATCATCATGAGACTAGTGAAGACTCTGAGCTGGGAAACCATTGTAATATACGATACTGGTTAGTTTTTCCTGTCTCCTTAGGGCGACCCAGGGACGTAGAAGGGCGGGGTCCCTCTTTGTGTGCTGGACTAAGGGACTCAGAGGCATGATGTTTGCAACAGAGGGGACCCTGCACCAGGACTGTGAGAAAGCAGTGCGATTTAATCAAAGGACTTGTATCCTGCAGAGCGACATACCGTGTCAGCGACATGAGGACAAGAACTTTGCCAGACTACGGAGCTGCCTATCCCATCAAATGTTATAAATTCTGATTTTATCCACGCTATGCTAAATCCCTGGAGTTTTTGATTTATGATATCGTGATTCAGGGGAATGTTTTTAAGTGGATGTTTTTGGGCGGTAGCCATAGCAACTGAATGATATTATACTATTCTGAATTGTTTTCATTTTGCTTAATATGTTTGTCTTCTTTCCTGTTATTTTTAAGATTTATGTCTTTTTACGACATTGTGAGTACCATGGCTGGGTTTCTGAGCCATGCTGGTCGGCTGGCGGACGCCGTGGGGGAGGGGTCCATGCAACAGTTTTTACCCTGAATAAACACATAAATACCAGCAACAGGGATTTTTCGGTTGCATATGGTCAGAAATAACTGGCCTATGGGAAACAATGGACATTTTGTACATTCGTATATAGTTGAGTGCAAGTTTTCATTTTATTCTACATTTATGACCGTATGTTACTCATTTTTCTTTTTTTTTTCTTTTTTCTGTTTAATAATCAAAGCAAGTATTTTTTGCCCTTTTATATTCCTCTATTACTCCACATTTACATTATTCAATTTTTCTTATAGTTCCCAGTGTGATTTCCTTTTGATATGTTTCACTTAAGTGAAGCAAGGGGGGATGTATGGAAGAATTTATCAATATGGAACTGAAGAGAACAGCTTGATCTTTTATTATTGTCAAGGTTGAATCCTGTTTGTCTTAATAACTGAAATCACTGCCCAAAGAATGATTAGTTCTAGAATGTTTCACTGAATCACAACAGAGGTAAAGTAAGGCCAAAGGAACTTTAGTTGAACTACTCTTGGCTCCTACTATCTTTTTCCAAAGATCTGTTTATAAGACTTCCTAGAAACGGAAGAGCACACACACACACCCCTCCAACTAGGGAGGGAGGGCTTTTGGTCCAGAGCAGCGCCTGTACACAGTGAGATATCATGTTCCTATTTACGTCATAATGTATCCCTATAAAGGCTGAAAGTTACCCCATATTGTTGGGATTGTTGGGACTGCTGTGAAATGAAGATGATTGTAAGTCCAGAATAAACGAATCCCCCTGCTGGTCACTGAAGAGAAGTTGTGGTGTCTGGTCTCATCTGTCTGTTTTTTAAGGTTAAATCCTCTCCCACAAGAGAAGTGGTAGAGAGGCACAGAGCAACGATAACAGAACGCTGATAGACGCGGTTTGTTGACAATTTTCACACACAGAGCTGTAATACTTTTCATTGTGATCCAGACAGGCACAGTTAATTTTAAAGAGGCAGTTTTAGCGTATATTCAGACCGGAGCAGGGAGTGATCCGGTCAGCCAGTGGGGCTGCAGGGAGCTGAGGTGTGCTGCTATGGGCGTGTTTACCTGCTTAATGTAACCTTTGTGAAACAACCAGGATATAATGTTTTATTTCTTTGATTAATAGCAGCTTTATCGAGCGTTCTGTTATTGTCGTTCTGTGCCGCTCTACCACTTCTCTCTCTCTGGCTCGCTCTCTCCCAAGCGCACATCCTCCTTCTTAACCTTTAGGGGCTCCGTAGGAATCTTCTCGGTGTTGATTCTTTTCTTTTGTGATCATCAAATATAATAATGGCACAGAAGAAGAAAATTACTGTTTGGGAAGCTTTGGCGGAAAGTGATGGAGAATTCAAAGAATCTTCACACAGCAGCAGCAATACAAGTAAGGACCGACACTCCACCTACTCTGCCTGGACACTCACCGGATTTTCCCAGTCAGCCCTCCTCTGTGCGGTTCCGTCCAGATCCGGACCTTTTTATGGAGGTCGAAGCGGAGGTGGTGCAGGATCTTCGCCCGGATCTTTTTCTCTCCTTTCCAGAAGAAGAGACGCAGGGATCGCCGCGAGCTCCGCCTATCCCGGCTCGTTCAGACCTCCAGCAAGCCTCGCCGTTCCGCCGCCGGAGGAGGGGACGGAGACCTGTCGGTCGCTCTCCCTCCCGTTCTGTTCGGCTGACGGACGGGCCAGTCCAGCGCCCATCCATCGCCGAGTCCTCATCTCGTACAGTGGACCCCACCATTCCGGTTGCCACTTCCTGTCTGGCAGACCGGAGCTCTCCACTCTCCATAACTGGTTCGCCCACAGCTCCTCCTAGTGGCGCCCCAGAGACCGACTACAGAACTCTGGAGGATAAAATAAGAACTTTTGCCCCTACAATCAAGCGTCTGAGGGAGGCTCTAGCTTCTCATTATTCGGCTGGTTTGGAGGAAAAATTAAAGGAGTTGGAGGGGCATTACAGAACGGCTCTCAGGACATTCTACAGCCGACCTTCACCGGCACCTGTCCCTGTCCCCGAGGGTCTGGCCGACGCCTCAGCCCCTGTCCCCGAGGGTCTGGTCAGCGCTTTGGTTCCTGTCCCCGAGGGGTTACTGCTAGTCGGCGACGTGGAGACGTGGTCCGCCGCAAGCTTGCGACGTGGAGACCCAGGAGGGTCCACTGCCAGCAGGCAACAAGGGGGTCCAGGAGGAACCGCTTCCGCCCTCAATATCAGCTCCAGTGCTGGCTCCCCGCAGCTTAAAGGCTCAGTCTCCAGTGCCGGCTCCCCGCAGCTTAAAGGCTCAGTCTCCTGTGCCTGCTCCCCGCAGCTTAAAGGCTCAGTCTCCTGTGCCTGCTCCTCGCAGCTTAAAGACTCAGTCTCCTGTGCCTGCTCCTCACAGCTTTAAAGGACAGTCTCCAGTGCCTGCTCCTCGCAGCTTTGAAGGACAGTCTCCAGTGCCTGCTCCTCGCAGCTTTAAAGGACAGTCTCCAGTGCCTGCTCCTCGCAGCTTTAAAGGACAGTCTCCAGTGCCTGCTCCTCGTAGCTTTAGAGCACTGTGTCCAGTGCCAGCTCCTCGTAGCTTTAGAGCACTGTCTCCAGTGCCAGCTCCTCGTAGCTTTAGAGCACTGTCTCCAGTGCCAGCTCCTCGTAGCTTTAAAGCACTGTCTCCAGTGCCAGCTCCTCGTAGCTTTAAAGCACTGTCGCCCGTAGCCAGTAGCCAGGCACTCCCCGAAGCCTGTAGCCAGGCCCTGCCCGAAGCCTGTAGCCAGGCCCTGCCCGAAGCCTGTAGCCCGGGGCCTCCTGAAGCCTGTAGCCCGGGGCCTCCTGAAGCCTGTAGCCCGGGGCCTCCTGAAGCCTGTAGCCCGGGGCCTCCTGAAGCCTGTAGCCCGGGGCCTCCTGAAGCCTGTAGCCCGGGGCCCCCTTTAGCAGCCTCTAGTCAGGCACCCGCTTTAGCCGCCTGTAGTCAGGCACCAGTTTCTGTTTTCTCCCTCTCCAGGTGTTGGGTTCTGAGGTTCCTGGTCCGCCGACGGCCTCCTGAAGTCCTGCCCAGCCTGGGCTGTCCGCCGGGACGACCGCCGGAGATCCTGTTCCGCCTGGGCCGGCCACCGGGACACCCGCCCGAGATCCTGGGCCGTACGCCGGGACCCCCGCCCGAGCACCTGGGCCGTCCGCCGGGACGCCCGCCCGAGCGCCTTTCCCGCCGAGGTCGTCCTCCGGGACGCCCACGAGACTTTTGTTATTTCTTAGGGACTGTATTAGTGGGATTCGCCCTTTGAGGGTTGTTTTTTGTTTTGGACCTTTGTTTTTGGTTGTCGTTTTCTGACTCTGGCCCTCCAGCCAGTAGCCCCCTCCACCCGCCCGATCTGACTTGTTTTTCTTTTGACTCCTGTAGATGCTGAAGGACGTCTGGAATCCGCCCTTGAGGGAGGGGCTCTGTAATGTTCTGTTCTGGTTATGTTAGTTATTTTACTCCCCTGTCTTAGGTTTTCTTGTAATGATTCTGGCACTGGAGCTGATCCTACAGACAATTAACACACCTGTTCACTATCCACCCCTTTGCAATCAACCTCTTCTGGCTCCACCTGCCTCCAGCTGCATATAAGCTCCGTCCTAGTCAGTCTCCAGTGCCAGATTGTCTCAAGCCACCTGTTAGAGCATTCCAGCGTTACTTATTCTGCCTGCCTGTGTCTGACCTGATTCTGTCCTCCGTCACCGAGCCTGCCTGTCCCCTTAAACTGTCTGTGCCTGTGGAAACTGGACCTGGATCTGGACCTGGATAATCTTTCTGGACTACCCCCTCTGTACCTCCGCTGGAATATTGGATTCCCCGTTACCGGACTGCCCCTGGACAAACGCCTCTGGAAAGCCCCGCTCAGCCTGCCCGTCTCTCAGCCGTTCAACGTCCTGGTTCTCCCCTCAGTCAGGTTAGTGACTCGGATTGAACTCTCTGTCAAAGCCTATCGTTACCGATCACTAACCTGTCTCTCTGCCTCCGGAGAGTTCCAGCCCATTAGCGTGAGCTGCGCACCTAGAGAGCCGACGCCTGCTCACGGTCTTGAATAAAGTTTGTTAAAACGTCACTGACCTGTCGTGGTAGAATCTTGGGTTCAATTCTGATTCATGACATTTCTGGCTACTATGAGTTTTGTCTTGTCCTGTCAGCTTCTTAGTTTAGGTTTGGTTTTTGATTTATTTATTGTTTTGAGCCTCTTCACTGATGTCTGGTCTAATTACTTACTCTGCACACCTGCCTTACTCCACCCCTGCTGCAATCATCTCTGACCGGTTTCACCTGCTTCATCCTCCATATAAACTGTTGAGACCAGACATCAGTGCCAGGTCGTCTTGTTGAGTTATGAGTCTCCTCCTGCAAGATTCTGTTTATGATTTGCTTTTGGATTTTTGACCCCCTTTGTCTCCAGTAACCTGAGCCATCCTGTTCTGTCTGTTCCTGCGCTGCCTGCACAACTGGACTATTTGTTTTTCTGCCATTTTTGTTACAGCAGGGTTTTTTTGGATTTTGTCTCTGTTTTTGATTTCTGTTATTAAAATCCTTCTTTTTAAAGAAACCTCTGCTGGTCTGGTCTGAATTCTGGGTCCCCTGCCTCTGATCATTACAGCTCAATGTGTTTTTGAAAATTTCCTTTCAATTATGTGATGATTTTATAGTCAGAAGAAAGGATTGTCGTGGAAAATTTATTTGATGTGATTAACTCTGATCATATCCCGTGTGAAAGACCTCACAGATTTATTATAGTCTATTCAACCAAGGACATAGAGAAAAGTTGTGTTCGATAAGAACTGGATCATACCAGCCGTGTGCTCTCCTGTATCTCAGAAACGACTCCTACTTCCTATATTAAGCCAGGATGTATACATGTGAGGTGTGTTTTCTTTCTCATCGCTCTGTTTTCCTGACTGCTCAGAGACAGAAATTCAAACGCTCTATGCCATTGAATAAATTTGCAAAGACAAATATGCATCTTCTTGCACTTGTCAGAGGTAGGGGTCAGGGGGGGGGGCTAGCAGCCTCAGTAGGGAGGCCCAGACTTCCCTCTCCCCACCCCCAACTCCTCCTGGGGAATCCCAAGGTGTTCCCAGGCCAGCCGAGAAACATAGTCCCTCCAGCGTGTCCTGGGTCTCGCCCCGGTGGGACGTGCCCGAAACACCTCACCAGGAGGCATCCTAACCAGATGCCCAAGCCACCTCAACTGGCTCCTCTCGATGTGGAGGAGCAGCGGCTCTACTCTCCAGATGACCAAGCTTCTCACCTTATCTCTAAGGGAGAGCCCAGACACACTATAAAGAAAACTCATTTCGGCCGCTTGTATCCGTGATCTCGTTCTTTCAGTCACAACCCAAATCTCATGACCATAGACGAGGGTGCAAATATAGATCAGAAGAAAAAAAATGCATCTTTCTCTATTTACTGAGTAGTGTGCTTTCCCTTTTTGATAAAGATTAAAATCCTCCACAATCTCTTAACACTTGCATTCTCTAAAGAGGTCAGGAACTGATATTTTTCAACCTTTCAATTAGAGTTTAGCAAATAACCTAACCACTGTCAGAGAAAAAGATTTAAAGAAAGAACTTTAGCTACCAGTGTGTAGATAACAATGGAGCAGGGTGTTATAATGCATTAACTCCTAAACTTATTTCAGTCTTATTTCAATTCTTTATAGTTAGATCTCTTGTATTGTTTAAGATAATATCTTTCATTAGAGCTACAAAGCAGGATTAATTAGCTCTAAGGTTACATCTCCTTCTAATTAAGTAGTTTTCTAAGTCAAATTTAAATTCCAAAACAAATAAAACCCATCAATGCCCCCACAGTATCAGACAGCGTAATACTTTTAAAGAAAGAATCATGAACGGTAAGGTAAACCTAATTGAAAGAAAGTGAAGCAGCTTTAAAAATCAGCCACCAGCACTCCTTCAAACTGCACGAGTCATTTAGCTGCAGTATTTCTTGGCACCTTTGTTTGACTAAACCTTATACAAAATAGCCGCACAGTAGTTCCTCAGATTTAATATTATTTAAAGATCATCTTATTACTAAATAGGGCACTTTTAGGGTCACCGTCTTTTATTTAGAGAGCAGAGATTGATAAATATGAATACACCACATTTCCGAAAAAACTTATCCTGCATCTTCTAATTTCTATTCCTGTTTTTCAGAATAATACATTTAAATTTCTAGCAACAATGAGTTGGCTTGACACAGGTATATTTTAGCTGGTGAACAGGTGAGCTGAGTAGACCAATTAGTGGCAACAGGTGGAGATGATCTAGAGTAGGGTGGTGTCTGAAAAAAAACCCAAAATCATGACACTTACATCTTTCTATGTTCCCGTGGACCAGCGAGGTGGGTCTGACATTTTAGCTACTCCCTTTTAATCATGTTTCACTTAAGTTTATTGAAAACTGCTGTGTTTTTTCCTTTCTTCGATGCCACAGTTAAGAAATTAAATTAGAGGATGTAACCGATTATATAAATTCCGGTATCCTGACCAAAATTACTTCAATATTTCAAAATGTAGTGGAGAACATACAAACTCCACACAGAAAGGCCCCTGCCGAGCCTGAGACTCAAACCTGGGAAACTTCTTGCTGTGTGCTAACCACTGCGCAACCGTGCCCCCCAGCAGGGAAGAGTAGTCAGGTGAAGCTAGGGAGCATGAAGGAGGAGATGGGGTAGATGAGGGTCGAAGCTCACCTGACGCTCAGTGGAAGCTCAGCTGAAGAGCAGGACGGTCTTCTTCTTCTTCTTGTTGAGTTTATTGGCGGTTAGCAAACATCTTTTCGGTGTGCATTACCACCACCAACTGGTGAGGAGTGTGGGTCAGAATGGCCCTTTTTCTAAACATACTTATATTTATATATCTATATCTATAATATTAATTTACAAATACTAAATCCTCCTAATAATTCCTATTCTTATTAAATATTTAAATAAATATTGATAACATTTATTTTTTTGAATTGTTCTGCACAATATCTACCACGTCAAATTTAACATTCTTCTTATTAAGGTCTCTAACCAAATTCCTTCTTTCTTCTCCATAAGTCTTACAATACATCACTACATGTTCTACTATTTCGTCTTGTCCACAATATTCACATTTACCTGACATATGTTTCCCTATTTGGAATAGAGTGTTATTTAATCCTGTATGTCCAAATCTAAGTCTTGAAATGACGGTTTCCTCTCTTCTGCTTCCTTGTGCTATCCTCATTTCTCCGACTTTCCGTTGAATCCTATAAAACCATCTTGCTCTCCTGTCTTCTTCCCATTGTTTTTGCCACCTTTCCTTCAGCCTTTGTATAATGATACTTTTCATTTCTGTCTTACTTAAGTTAATCATCATATCAATGGTTCTATTTTTTGATGCTTCCTTAGCAGTTTTATCTACAATTTCATTTCCATTAATCCCTATATGTGCTGGCACCCAAATAAATGTAACAGTAATACCCATCATTTGAACTTCATATAAAATTTGCTGTATTTCAATTAAGATGTCTAATTTACTTTCACAAAAATGATTTTGTATACTGATTAAAGCTGAGCTTGAATCTGAACATATTGATCTTAATTGTCTCACTTCCTCTATCCATTATAATGCTAATAATATTGCTAGCAATTCTACTGTATATACTGATAATTCATTATTTATTCACTTTGACATTGAATTCTGGAACATAAAATGCAATACCTAGCCTATCACCCACACTTTAGATGCATCTGTATATATTTGAATATAACCATAATAACTATTGACATATTCCTGTATCAGTTTATGATTAATATTGCTTTCTTTTTTAACCTTGTCAAATCCACTGTAGTTTCAGGTATGATCCAGGGAGGGATTATTGGTAACGGTACAGTTGGACTACATTTAATTTCATCAAATTTAATTTCTTTTGTTTTCTGTTGCACTATCCATCCAAAATTTCCTGTTTGTCTCCTCTCCCTTTCCCAACACGGCTGCAATGTTTCTTTTGTAGGATGATCCTGACCATGACCCTGTAAACTAACCCAGTAATTTAACAATAGTTGTGTTCTCCTGATTTCCAGTGGCATTTCTCCAGTTTCAACTTGTAACGGTATAATAGATTGTTTTGTTGATCCTAGTATGAAGTCTGTAGGAGCCACCGTGGTGCATCTGATTAAAATGCAGACATGATGAACAGGTTTAGAGTATTTATTGAAGTTGTATCTTGAGTTGTAACATCAAAGTTATAAATTGTGGTTTCAATAAGTAAACAGAATATAACAGTGCCTCTTAGAACAAATGCATGGTGACTGCAATGTTAATAACAAACATGGCTAACCATATATGAACACACGTTAGCAATGGCTAAATAGACACTACTACAGAAATATACTACGCCGTAATATAAACAGATTATCCCATTAGAAGCTTCATTTCCATTTTACACGGCAGGAAAGGGTTAACGCTTCACTGTTTACTTAACCGCGGTGCTCGCGGTAAGCACATTACAAAAAAAATATATCGGCATGAAAACAGGTATTTATTTACACATTTGTTCATCAGGGCATCAGGGCGTCATGATTAGTCATTTAGCCATTATAGTCCAGAGTTTAACATTTGCCACCAGGATGTTTTCATTCCAATTCTGAAAAGTGCTTGAAAAATAACAAAATAAAAATATTTTTTGTAAAAGCATGTATTTTATTAGTGTCATTTATTGCAAAATTTCATATTAAAATGCCCAAACAGGCAATTACACTTTCAGAAATAAAAGGATAAAATATGCGATTAATTTGCGATTAATCTCGAGTTAACTATCGACATTATGCGATTAATCGCGATTAAAATTTTTAATATATATATATAAATATATATATATATATATATATATATATATATATATATATATATATATATAGTAAGGATGCTCCACAAAGTACAAAAGTTGGGTGTTGAATAATACTGCATTTTTCATTTGAACTTCAAAATTAGGTAAACTTTTGTTGTCAGAATGACTCAAATATGTGTCTTAGGGAGTTGAATATTTTTGGTTGCAACTCTATATAGGCCTATGTTTTTCATTTAAATTTCAAACTATTGGTTGAAAATGGGCCAGTCTGTTAAGAACTTCCAGCCAACTTTTCACCCCAGTCCAGCCCTTAGTGCTGTAATACTGTTTTAAACATGTGCTCTCTATCTGAACCACAACTATCAATCTGCTAATACTTTATTTTCAGATGTGTTATTCAAAAGTTATGTGAATTGTCCCAGTTTCTAGGAGGAAAAGAGAATAATGTAGGTTTACATGCACTTTAATGTACAGTCCTGCTATGTTTTCACATTTGTACTCTATATTGATAATTTTTAATATGTGCACAGGTATACTATGGCTGTTCATATGTAGAATAAATAAATAAATATCTTAAAATATAAATATATACAATAAAATGTACAGACAGGTACATTAAACGATTTGCGTATTTTTACTTATTACAAAATAAATCAGCATCGAAACATATAAATTACTATTGAGACACACCAATATGGTATTGAATTGTGGCCCAAATAATGAAAATGTGAGGTTTTTAACCAAACTATTGCCTAAGTAAACATTTGATACATTTGATAAAAATGCAATTAATCAAATACAAAGCCTTTAACTCATTAGAGGCTTTCTATTATTTCATAATTACATTTTTATTCATATTCTTTAAATCATATTCTTGTTTAAAAAGGAGGGCCTTAGATTCACAACATACTACGTCACATGGACATGATAATTTACATATACAAGGTTTGAGAGAAAAAGCCCTCAGAGCTGCTCTTTCCTTAACCCTAATGATGGAGGATCATTATCTCTGCTTTCCAAAACTTCTCAACTCCTCCTGCAAAAAGTTAAAGAATTCTTATGCTGAAACTTTACTTATTTCCTTCATATTATGTTCAGTTTCTCTTGTCACTGTGTCTCTAAACCTGCTGGTTATCATTTCCATCTCTCATTTCAGGTGACATTTTACTTAGATTTTATATTAGAAAACTGTGAAACGCATTACAAGTTTCTTTTTCACTGCATTATCTACATTAATAATCAAAAGCATCATGAATATATAGGGAATTGTAAATAATATTTAATGTTTTAGAGTTTTCAGTGGTTTCATCTGGATTATTGTGGGATCATTGTTTTCTACAAAAATTCTGACACATGTAACTGATTTGTTCTACTTTTTCAGGCAGCTTCACAGTCCCACCAACTTTTTTATTCTCTCTCTGGCTGTCTCAGACTTTTGTGTGGGTGTTCTCCTTTCCTTTCAAATTATGATCCTGGACGGCTGCTGGTATCTTGGGGACCTTATGTGTCTTCTGTATTATGTGTTCGATATAATTATTACCTCTATGTCAGTAGGAAATATGGTGCTCATTTCAATTGACCGTTATTTGGCTATTTGTAATCCTCTCCAATATCGCTACAAAGTCACCCAAAAAAGGGCTCAAATATGTGTTTCAGTGTGTTGGATTAGTTGTCTGTTCTATGTTGTTGTGTTGTTGAGAAATAATTTTAAAAACCCAGGCAAATTCAATTCCTGCTATGGGGAATGTGTGATTATTGCTGGTTTAAATGAATACATTGTGGATCTTATTTTTATATTAATTATTCCTGTTATTGTCATAATAGTTCTGTATCTGAGAATATTTATAGTGGTTGTGTCCCAGGTTCAAGCCATGAAGTCCCAAATTTCGGCTGTAACCTACCAGCATTGCAGCAAAGTAAGAATTTGCAAATCAGAGATAAAAGCAGCTGTGTCTTTAGGTGTTGTTGTGGTTATGTTTCTGGTATGTCTGTGCCCATATTACTGTGTTCTTCTTATTGGCCAAAATGCTATATACAACCCCTTATCCACTGCCATTGTATTATACGTATTTTATTTTAATTCCTGCCTTAACCCTCTGATTTATGCATTCTTCTATCCTTGGTTTAGAAGAACTATAAGAGTTATTGTGACATTTCAGATATTACGGTCTGGATCATCTCATGCAAACCTGTTATGAAGAGGTATGAAGGAATGAAATCTTCCACATATTTCATTTATGTGGAAGCAATAAATGCCTCAAAACAAAAGCCAGGTTAAGATTCCTTAGCACAAGATTGTCCAAAGTGTGACTTGGAAGCTCTTTGTAATCCCTGCATTGATTTTGTGTGGCAACTAAATGCAGTTCAAGAATGATTTGGTCCACCAGCACAAGTGGTCTATGCAGATGGACAGTTTTATTTCTAATTAGGGCAAAATATTTACACACAAGTTAAACTTTTCTTACAGTTGAAAATGTTAGGTGTAACAAAGAGTATTCATCTATTAACAAGCACACTTTTCTCTTTGATTTCATATCCATCACATCGATCCAATAACATATTTAATGCAAATTTTGGTGCACCAACATCTGGTTTAAATTAATGGATTAAAAATAAATACAGAAAGCATTTTCAAAGAAAGAATGACCCAAATCTGGTTATTGGGGCTGATAGACTTTTTTAACGTTTCTTTGACAATTGAGCCCAGAATTGCAAACTGGATGGTCATCTTTTTGTTCAGGATTAGGAGATTACAGATACTGGAGATGCGGAAAGCAGATAACTCACGGCCAATGGGGACTCAAAGGCTGACATACTTGGACAGAATGACTGATTACAGGTAAATGGGTCAGCTTGGTCACGTCCTCAATATACTGTGTTTTTCGGACCATAAGGCATACTGGATTAAAAGGTGCTGATAGAATTATTCTTACTATTTTCTACATATTTTATATTATTTACTATGTTCATTGCATTTATCATATATATTTACTCTTTACTACTAAGAATTTTAAGGTTTTAGATCTCTCTCTGGTGCAGAAGGCCTGCAGAAAGCAGAGAAAAATGTTGTGACTATAATAAGTGTTTTTATGAACTCTATTCAGCCATCTGCACTGCTTACGCATAACTGTACTGTGTGAACTGCTTGGTTTTATCTCAAAGGTCACAGTTGTTTTGCTTACCCCTACCCCTTTAGCTTGACAAATGTAACCAGGGTTTCCCTAATAAAAGCAAGGAAGCGACGGAGTTGCTTTTGATCGAATTTGGAGATCTGTATTAAGCATCTCCGTTCGATCTCCTTGCAAGATTTATGAAAACTAACCTCATTGTTGTCTCTCCTTCTTGTGTTGTTAATGAATGTTTAGGTGTTTGAACCTGACATTTAATTGGTCCTTCGAGCCGGATCCCAACATACAGGAGGATTTCCTGTGGGTGAGGTGAACCGGGTAATAAGACAGTGGCCACTGCATTCAGATCCTTTTTCAAGGGCCTAGTCCATCTCACTCCTGGAATCTGACTGTTGACAGGAAGTCCGAGGGAGGATTGACAGCAGTGGTGAGTGGATTTTTTTTGACTGAGGGGTATTGCGCATAGATGGGACAACAGAGTCCGAGAATGTCCGTGATAACAAACCCTATCATCCTTGGCACTGATAGGTACGCGAAGGGGTAACAGAGCCCGAAAGGTCTGTGAAATCAATTGAAGGGGTGACAGAGCCCAAAAGGTCTGTGCAAAATAAAAAAACAGAATAACGGCGTCATATAAAGAGAGAGAGGACGGCAGCGTCCTACAAAATTAAAGTCTGCAGTGTGTGCTTGTGTGTGTGTTTGGAAAATTAAGTACCAAGCCACTTGTGGATGCTGTAAGCAAGAATTCACCACTCGAAAGAGTTGAGGTGAGAATTACCACAACAGGTATTTATTGTTACCCCACGGTGTAAATATCCCAGCCCATAGAACACCCTATGTGTTACAAGACTGGACCAAATTTATAAAAATGGGAAAGGGACAAAGTAAAATGTTGAAACAGCTCCAGAGTAAGGACTGGAAATTCGTTGAACAGTAGGACCCTGATAAAATAAAACATTTAGATGTTTACATGGGTAAAAGAATACAATGGGTAAAAGAATACAATGCAGGTTTAAGGGGTGATTTAACAAACAAAAAATAGCTAAAACTCCAGGAAAAGGGAATTCGGATTGTTTTTCAGAGGGAGTTTCTGGAAACACGGAGGTTAGACAAGGAGGTTGTCAGGTTCAACCACCTAAAACATTCATTAACAACACAAGAAGGAGAGACAACAATGAGGTTTGGTTTTCAAATTATCTTGCGAGGAGAGGAGCTGAGATGCTTAATACAGATCTCCAAAACTCACTCTGAAGCATTCCGTCCCCTCCTTTCTTTTTATTCGGCATTGTCAAGCTAAGGGGTAGGGATAAGCAAAACAACTGTGACCTTCGAGATAATACCAAGCAGTTCACACAGTTCAGTTATGCGTAAGCACTCCAGATGGCTGAATAGAGTTCATAAAAACACTTGTAGTCACAACATAGTTCTCTGCTTTCTGCAGACCTTCTGCAAAGATGAGAGAAAGATCAGCCACATGAAATACACTTTAATATCTAAAACCTTAAAACTTCTTAGTAGTAAAGAGTAAATATATATGATAAATACAATGAACATAGTAAATAGGATGAATAGTAAGAATAATTCTATCATTCCCCCGTTATTATCAATATACTCTTTTCTCGTATCACTTCTTTCTCTTTAAAAGTAGCAGCTTATTAATAGAGTCACTTGGTGCAACCGCGATCTTCCGTACAGCTGCATGTTGATTTTTTTTTTATTATATTTATTTATTTTTAAAACAAGAAACGAAAAACGAAATAAAAAATCCTTCTGTCTCTCCAGAGTGGCTCTGCGCTTCACGCTGGTACAGGTGGGCGGTCGTTGGAAGCCCCTCTAGGCAAGGGGTTCAGACCCGGATGTTGCTCAGGTGGTGTTCCCTTGAACAATTTGCACTGTGTGGCGTGGATCCAGGAGTTCCTTCCTTGGACCTTCACGGCAGTGTGGGTCATCAGCAGGATCTGGAATGGACCAGTCCAACGCTTGTGTCTCCAGTGACTCCTTCTGGTGACTGTCCTGGCTGGAACTGGTGCAGGATTTTATCAGCCACTGGGGGTAATGCGGCTCTCACGGCCTGAAGGAAAAAGAAAGAGAACGTGACAGAACCTTACAATATTCTAACATTGAATGTTCGAAATGAGCAGTTATTAATGTGGATAAGTTAGTATTGGGTCCTCCTCCCCTGTGCTCGCAAAAAGGATTTCAAAGGAGTTAGATTAGCTCTGGATCTATTTTTTCATTTGCATGTACATGAGAACCAGGGGGAGAGCTTTTGGCCAATATAAACCTGTTTCTTCACAACATTTAGCCAGTTTGCTTTTCATGGTGAACCTTTACACCTTTCTACAGCTACCCCTGATTTGGATGATAAGCACATTATGTTTTTAATTAAGGTGGAGTGGTGGCCTAGTGGTTAGAGCAGTGCGCTTGCACTCAGAGAAGGATGCAAATGCCAGCTTTTATCCCCACAGCCTGCACTCTGGGTCCCTGAGCAAGACCCCTAACCCCTGATTGTTCCCCAGGCGCAGGACAGCGGCAGCCCACTGCTCCCCAACGGTGATGGGTTAAGATGCAGAAATGAATTTCTCCATTGTGAGATCAATAAAGTTCAATTATTATTATTATTATTATTAATATTATTATTATTAATTAGAAACCCAGAAGTTTGCTGATTTCCTGCAGAGCTTTGTTTACAAAATGTGTCCCATTATCACTGGAAATTAACTCCAGGACCCCCCAGCGTGGAAGGATCTCCATTAATAAGGCTTTAGCGACGCCACTGCTGTCTGCGTTTTTTGTTGGAAAAGCTTAAACATACATGGAAAACATGTCCACGACTACTAGACAATATTTCTTTCATTCAACAGGTGTCAGCTTAATGTAATCCATTATCAGAATTTGGAATGGAAATTGTAGAGGTGGATGTGCAGTTTGTGGCTGTGCAGGAACCCTAGACAGGTTGTAAGAAGCACAGATCAAATACTTTTAGCAGTAATTTTCAGCTACCACTGAAAACCAATTTGTGTACCAATATTTTTTAACCATATCCAACATCACCCCTCTGGATGCGTGATCCAATTCATGTGTCTATACCACAGTTTTTCCTTACACCAACTTACAAGCCTCAGTTAAAGCAATGAGTTGAGCTGTTTGAGCAGCATAGGAGTGCTGTAAAGGACCTGAGCACAAAACACCTGAGTCAGAACACACAGCAAACCCATCTCAGTTCAAACCTGGAGCAGAACGGGAGGAGGAGCCGTCAACATACAATACGAGATCAGTGTTAGACAAAGGGATGTCTTGTAAGTCAGGACGAATGGTACAAATAACATTTAAGACAGCTGCGTAGTCATGACTTTACTCATCCTTCTCTGTAGGCAGAAGTGTGGCTGTATTTAAAATACTGCATCGTTTTACAGTGATGTCAGGTATGTCCAATAAAATTTAAGAAAATTTAAGCCATCTTGCTGCTGATAAATAAGAAGTCTTTTGTTCCATGAGGATGATAGAAACAGAATGTGGAACAAAAACTGTCAGAGAGTTGTAGCCAACAATGTCACGTGACGCTAACACTGCTTTCTCGGCTGCAGCAATAGCGCGCAAACAACCAGGTAAACCAGCTGCAACAGCGTCACGTTTACTGGAATAATAGGCCACAGGTCGCAATTTGTCACCATGAGATTGCAACAAAATAGATGACATGAAACCAGATTTTTTTATTTGTCATTTGAATAAATGGTTTGTCAGGGTTTGGCAAAGCCAGCACTGGTGCAGAAGACAAGGCTGCTTTCAAAGAGAGAAAGCCAGTTCTGCCTCAGACGTCCATGTGATTTTACCAGCAGCTGCCAGTCCCCATCCGTGTATTAAAGCAGCCAACGGAGATTCAAGCTTGGAGTATTTTGGAATGTGAGCTCTACAGTAACCTGTCATACCAAGAAATGAAATAATTTGTTTCTTTGTGACACATGGACATGATAATTTACATATACAAGGTTTGAGAGAAAAAGCCCTCAGAGCTGCTCTTTCCTTAACCCTAATGATGGAGGATCATTATCTCTGCTTTCCAAAACTTCTCAACTCCTCCTGCAAAAAGTTAAAGAATTCTTATGCTGAAACTTTACTTATTTCCTTCATATTATGTTCAGTTTCTCTTGTCACTGTGTCTCTAAACCTGCTGGTTATCATTTCCATCTCTCATTTCAGGTGACATTTTACTTAGATTTTATATTAGAAAACTGTGAAACGCATTACAAGTTTCTTTTTCACTGCATTATCTACATTAATAATCAAAAGCATCATGAATATATAGGGAATTGTAAATAATATTTAATGTTTTAGAGTTTTCAGTGGTTTCATCTGGATTATTGTGGGATCATTGTTTTCTACAAAAATTCTGACACATGTAACTGATTTGTTCTACTTTTTCAGGCAGCTTCACAGTCCCACCAACTTTTTTATTCTCTCTCTGGCTGTCTCAGACTTTTGTGTGGGTGTTCTCCTTTCCTTTCAAATTATGATCCTGGACGGCTGCTGGTATCTTGGGGACCTTATGTGTCTTCTGTATTATGTGTTCGATATAATTATTACCTCTATGTCAGTAGGAAATATGGTGCTCATTTCAATTGACCGTTATTTGGCTATTTGTAATCCTCTCCAATATCGCTACAAAGTCACCCAAAAATGAGCTCAAATATGTGTTTCACTGTGTTGGATTAGTTGTCTGTTCTATGTTGTTGTGTTGTTGAGAAATAATTTTAAAAACCCAGGCAAATTCAATTCCTGCTATGGGGAATGTGTGATTATTGCTGGTTTAAATGAATACATTGTGGATCTTATTTTTATATTAATTATTCCTGTTATTGTCATAATAGTTCTGTATCTGAGAATATTTATAGTGGTTGTGTCCCAGGTTCAAGCCATGAAGTCCCAAATTTCGGCTGTAACCTACCAGCATTGCAGCAAAGTAAGAATTTGCAAATCAGAGATAAAAGCAGCTGTGTCTTTAGGTGTTGTTGTGGTTATGTTTCTGGTATGTCTGTGCCCATATTACTGTGTTCTTCTTATTGGCCAAAATGCTATATACAACCCCTTATCCACTGCCATTGTATTATACGTATTTTATTTTAATTCCTGCCTTAACCCTCTGATTTATGCATTCTTCTATCCTTGGTTTAGAAGAACTATAAGAGTTATTGTGACATTTCAGATATTACGGTCTGGATCATCTCATGCAAACCTGTTATGAAGAGGTATGAAGGAATGAAATCTTCCACATATTTCATTTATGTGGAAGCAATAAATGCCTCAAAACAAAAGCCAGGTTAAGATTCCTTAGCACAAGATTGTCCAAAGTGTGACTTGGAAGCTCTTTGTAATCCCTGCATTGATTTTGTGTGGCAACTAAATGCAGTTCAAGAATGATTTGGTCCACCAGCACAAGTGGTCTATGCAGATGGACAGTTTTATTTCTAATTAGGGCAAAATATTTACACACAAGTTAAACTTTTCTTACAGTTGAAAATGTTAGGTGTAACAAAGAGTATTCATCTATTAACAAGCACACTTTTCTCTTTGATTTCATATCCATCACATCGATCCAATAACATATTTAATGCAAATTTTGGTGCACCAACATCTGGTTTAAATTAATGGATTAAAAATAAATACAGAAAGCATTTTCAAAGAAAGAATGACCCAAATCTGGTTATTGGGGCTGATAGACTTTTTTAACGTTTCTTTGACAATTGAGCCCAGAATTGCAAACTGGATGGTCATCTTTTTGTTCAGGATTAGGAGATTACAGATACTGGAGATGCGGAAAGCAGATAACTCACGGCCAATGGGGACTCAAAGGCTGACATACTTGGACAGAATGACTGATTACAGGTAAATGGGTCAGCTTGGTCACGTCCTCAATATACTGTGTTTTTCGGACCATAAGGCATACTGGATTAAAAGGTGCTGATAGAATTATTCTTACTATTTTCTACATATTTTATATTATTTACTATGTTCATTGCATTTATCATATATATTTACTCTTTACTACTAAGAATTTTAAGGTTTTAGATCTCTCTCTGGTGCAGAAGGCCTGCAGAAAGCAGAGAAAAATGTTGTGACTATAATAAGTGTTTTTATGAACTCTATTCAGCCATCTGCACTGCTTACGCATAACTGTACTGTGTGAACTGCTTGGTTTTATCTCAAAGGTCACAGTTGTTTTGCTTACCCCTACCCCTTTAGCTTGACAAATGTAACCAGGGTTTCCCTAATAAAAGCAAGGAAGCGACGGAGTTGCTTTTGATCGAATTTGGAGATCTGTATTAAGCATCTCCGTTCGATCTCCTTGCAAGATTTATGAAAACTAACCTCATTGTTGTCTCTCCTTCTTGTGTTGTTAATGAATGTTTAGGTGTTTGAACCTGACATTTAATTGGTCCTTCGAGCCGGATCCCAACATACAGGAGGATTTCCTGTGGGTGAGGTGAACCGGGTAATAAGACAGTGGCCACTGCATTCAGATCCTTTTTCAAGGGCCTAGTCCATCTCACTCCTGGAATCTGACTGTTGACAGGAAGTCCGAGGGAGGATTGACAGCAGTGGTGAGTGGATTTTTTTTGACTGAGGGGTATTGCGCATAGATGGGACAACAGAGTCCGAGAATGTCCGTGATAACAAACCCTATCATCCTTGGCACTGATAGGTACGCGAAGGGGTAACAGAGCCCGAAAGGTCTGTGAAATCAATTGAAGGGGTGACAGAGCCCAAAAGGTCTGTGCAAAATAAAAAAACAGAATAACGGCGTCATATAAAGAGAGGACGGCAGCGTCCTACAAAATTAAAGTCTGCAGTGTGTGCTTGTGTGTGTGTTTGGAAAATTAAGTACCAAGCCACTTGTGGATGCTGTAAGCAAGAATTCACCACTCGAAAGAGTTGAAGTGAGAATTACCACAACAGGTATTTATTGTTACCCCACGGTGTAAATATCCCAGCCCATAGAACACCCTATGTGTTACAAGACTGGACCAAATTTATAAAAATGGGAAAGGGACAAAGTAAAATGTTGAAACAGCTCCAGAGTAAGGACTGGAAATTCGTTGAACAGTAGGACCCTGATAAAATAAAACATTTAGATGTTTACATGGGTAAAAGAATACAATGGGTAAAAGAATACAATGCAGGTTTAAGGGGTGATTTAACAAACAAAAAATAGCTAAAACTCCAGGAAAAGGGAATTCGGATTGTTTTTCAGAGGGAGTTTCTGGAAACACGGAGGTTAGACAAGGAGGTTGTCAGGTTCAACCACCTAAAACATTCATTAACAACACAAGAAGGAGAGACAACAATGAGGTTTGGTTTTCAAATTATCTTGCGAGGAGAGGAGCTGAGATGCTTAATACAGATCTCCAAAACTCACTCTGAAGCATTCCGTCCCCTCCTTTCTTTTTATTCGGCATTGTCAAGCTAAGGGGTAGGGATAAGCAAAACAACTGTGACCTTCGAGATAATACCAAGCAGTTCACACAGTTCAGTTATGCGTAAGCACTCCAGATGGCTGAATAGAGTTCATAAAAACACTTGTAGTCACAACATAGTTCTCTGCTTTCTGCAGACCTTCTGCAAAGATGAGAGAAAGATCAGCCACATGAAATACACTTTAATATCTAAAACCTTAAAACTTCTTAGTAGTAAAGAGTAAATATATATGATAAATACAATGAACATAGTAAATAGGATGAATAGTAAGAATAATTCTATCATTCCCCCGTTATTATCAATATACTCTTTTCTCGTATCACTTCTTTCTCTTTAAAAGTAGCAGCTTATTAATAGAGTCACTTGGTGCAACCGCGATCTTCCGTACAGCTGCATGTTGATTTTTTTTTTATTATATTTATTTATTTTTAAAACAAGAAACGAAAAACGAAATAAAAAATCCTTCTGTCTCTCCAGAGTGGCTCTGCGCTTCACGCTGGTACAGGTGGGCGGTCGTTGGAAGCCCCTCTAGGCAAGGGGTTCAGACCCGGATGTTGCTCAGGTGGTGTTCCCTTGAACAATTTGCACTGTGTGGCGTGGATCCAGGAGTTCCTTCCTTGGACCTTCACGGCAGTGTGGGTCATCAGCAGGATCTGGAATGGACCAGTCCAACGCTTGTGTCTCCAGTGACTCCTTCTGGTGACTGTCCTGGCTGGAACTGGTGCAGGATTTTATCAGCCACTGGGGGTAATGCGGCTCTCACGGCCTGAAGGAAAAAGAAAGAGAACGTGACAGAACCTTACAATATTCTAACATTGAATGTTCGAAATGAGCAGTTATTAATGTGGATAAGTTAGTATTGGGTCCTCCTCCCCTGTGCTCGCAAAAAGGATTTCAAAGGAGTTAGATTAGCTCTGGATCTATTTTTTCATTTGCATGTACATGAGAACCAGGGGGAGAGCTTTTGGCCAATATAAACCTGTTTCTTCACAACATTTAGCCAGTTTGCTTTTCATGGTGAACCTTTACACCTTTCTACAGCTACCCCTGATTTGGATGATAAGCACATTATGTTTTTAATTAAGGTGGAGTGGTGGCCTAGTGGTTAGAGCAGTGCGCTTGCACTCAGAGAAGGATGCAAATGCCAGCTTTTATCCCCACAGCCTGCACTCTGGGTCCCTGAGCAAGACCCCTAACCCCTGATTGTTCCCCAGGCGCAGGACAGCGGCAGCCCACTGCTCCCCAACGGTGATGGGTTAAGATGCAGAAATGAATTTCTCCATTGTGAGATCAATAAAGTTCAATTATTATTATTATTATTATTAATATTATTATTATTAATTAGAAACCCAGAAGTTTGCTGATTTCCTGCAGAGCTTTGTTTACAAAATGTGTCCCATTATCACTGGAAATTAACTCCAGGACCCCCCAGCGTGGAAGGATCTCCATTAATAAGGCTTTAGCGACGCCACTGCTGTCTGCGTTTTTTGTTGGAAAAGCTTAAACATACATGGAAAACATGTCCACGACTACTAGACAATATTTCTTTCATTCAACAGGTGTCAGCTTAATGTAATCCATTATCAGAATTTGGAATGGAAATTGTAGAGGTGGATGTGCAGTTTGTGGCTGTGCAGGAACCCTAGACAGGTTGTAAGAAGCACAGATCAAATACTTTTAGCAGTAATTTTCAGCTACCACTGAAAACCAATTTGTGTACCAATATTTTTTAACCATATCCAACATCACCCCTCTGGATGCGTGATCCAATTCATGTGTCTATACCACAGTTTTTCCTTACACCAACTTACAAGCCTCAGTTAAAGCAATGAGTTGAGCTGTTTGAGCAGCATAGGAGTGCTGTAAAGGACCTGAGCACAAAACACCTGAGTCAGAACACACAGCAAACCCATCTCAGTTCAAACCTGGAGCAGAACGGGAGGAGGAGCCGTCAACATACAATACGAGATCAGTGTTAGACAAAGGGATGTCTTGTAAGTCAGGACGAATGGTACAAATAACATTTAAGACAGCTGCGTAGTCATGACTTTACTCATCCTTCTCTGTAGGCAGAAGTGTGGCTGTATTTAAAATACTGCATCGTTTTACAGTGATGTCAGGTATGTCCAATAAAATTTAAGAAAATTTAAGCCATCTTGCTGCTGATAAATAAGAAGTCTTTTGTTCCATGAGGATGATAGAAACAGAATGTGGAACAAAAACTGTCAGAGAGTTGTAGCCAACAATGTCACGTGACGCTAACACTGCTTTCTCGGCTGCAGCAATAGCGCGCAAACAACCAGGTAAACCAGCTGCAACAGCGTCACGTTTACTGGAATAATAGGCCACAGGTCGCAATTTGTCACCATGAGATTGCAACAAAATAGATGACATGAAACCAGATTTTTTTATTTGTCATTTGAATAAATGGTTTGTCAGGGTTTGGCAAAGCCAGCACTGGTGCAGAAGACAAGGCTGCTTTCAAAGAGAGAAAGCCAGTTCTGCCTCAGACGTCCATGTGATTTTACCAGCAGCTGCCAGTCCCCATCCGTGTATTAAAGCAGCCAACGGAGATTCAAGCTTGGAGTAGTTTGGAATGTGAGCTCTACAGTAACCTGTCATACCAAGAAATGAAATAATTTGTTTCTTTGTGATTTGTTTTAGGATTTTTAGAACCGCTTTGATCCGCTGAGGTGACAACTTTTTGGTTTTATGTTAAAGAACATGGCCCAAAAATGTGACTTCCTCCTTCACAAACTGCATTTTCGATATTTAGACCTTGTGGCCTTTTTTATATAGATGTTAAAGCTATTTTAACATGTCTGTCCTGCATTGATTAGCTGATTCAGCATAGATTAACAAATAAATAATGTATTAAGTGAGAAATTTTCCACAAGTCAAAGTAAGGTCCATCATACACAAGGGAAGTACCATGTAAGTCATCTGAATCATTACGTCACTGTCAGGTGTCGCAGCATTTACTACTGAGACAAAATGTTAAGGCACAGGACCAGCTGGAAGCTTCCATTCGTTTGCATACAAAGATTTATCTGGGGCCCAATGTACTGCAGTAAAGTCATAGTCAGAGTCCTGAGTGTGAACCGTCAGTACGTCAGAGGTTGAAATGATAATGTCCAATCTACACATCAAAGCTCTATCAATAAAATTGAAAGGACACAGAGGAGACACCAAAAGGAAAATGCTTCAGCTTCATTCCCTGTGGAGTGAAACACTTTAAAAGAAACAGACAAACTTTCCCTAACTGAAACTGAGACAGAATAAACATAACAACCACTGAGCTTTGGTTGTTCCTTGATAAATTTAGCAGATAAGAGTGAGTTGCACCTGGATCAACAACAAAAGAAACTTCTTCACCCATCACCACCTTTTTTTAGAAGCAGGGGTCTCTGTGTGGAGATATGTGCCTGATGAAACAGCTGTGGCACATTCTAAGTGTGTGATGGCCTCTGTGAGCAAACTATGTGGATCAGTAGAAGCAGTCAAGCAGGTACCATTTAAGCATTCAAACACAGGTGTAGCGGTGTGTGTGTGTGTGTGTGTGTGTGTGTGTGTGTGTGTGTGTGTGTGTGTGTGTGTGTGTGTGTGTGTGTGTAGCCTCACGCCCCTTGGCAGATCCCTTCTCAACGAGGTTGGCCTCCGGATCCAGGGTCCAATCCCCTACCTGTCAGTTGCTGGCACCAGGCTGCTGCAGTTCCAGTGGGCAGTCGTTCTTTCAATGTCCCAATTGTCCACAGTTGTGACATGCATTAGAACGAGACCACTGTCCACAACCACGGCCTCTGCCCTTGTGTGCATGGCCATGTCCATGATAGTTAGATATTCCTCGTTGAGATCCATCAGAAAACAGGGCAACCTTGTGCAGATCAGTTTCTCTTCTTTTTCTTTCCTCCACTGATGACATTACTGCTGAGCAGAGCACGTCTCTTTGAATCAGCCAGACGCAAAACTTGACTCCAGTCTCCAGACAAAGTTTACTTTCTGCAGCAAACCTTTCTCCTTCCTCTCTGAGATTAGGGAGGAGGGCAGCGCTGGCCTGGATGTCAGCTGCAGTCCTTGGTCTAAACATGGGGTTCATTCGCTCCTATCACCTCCAGCATGGGGAATTGATGAATCTGTCCTTCCTTTGTTTACTCGCTGTTTCCCATTTCTCTGGCATGTGAAAAACGGAGAGGTGCGAATAAAGGAAAGTTCAGTCCAGTTCTGGCTTTGAGATGACTCTTGTGTCTGCTCTGCCTTGGGAGAGAATGGGTCTGATGAGGGAGGGATCCTCCCGTAGTTTTCCACCCGCTGCTCCGTCAGAGCCGCCCTGCTTGCTGAGCTCGCCTCGCTCCCCAGCCTTGCCTCGGTCCGCATACTGTTGAACAGGTTGATGTCTTCTCGGAGGGGGACAGGAGTCCAGATCTGGGTCAGCCACCTGGAGGGCCTGCAGCTCCGCCTGCAATGCAGCATATGGAAGGCATGTGGTGCATATGTGAAACACCACATGTCTATATGTAATTTTAAACAAGGGGTCATCAGCAGCACAACCAGCATTGTCACGTCTGTTACCCATGTAGCTAAATGTTTTATTTTATCAGGGTCCTGCTGTTCAAAGAATTTCCGATCCGTACTATGGAGCTGTTTCAACGTTTTACTTTGTCCCTTTCCCATTTTTATAAATTTGGTCCAGTCCTGTAACACATAGGGCTGGGATTTTTACACCGTGGGGTAACAATAAAAATACCTGTTGTGGTAATTCTCACTTCAACTCTTTCGAGTGGAGAATTCTTGCTTACAGCATCCACAAGTGGTTTGTTACTCACAATCCCACTGTTTTTAAATGAAAAGAAAATACCTAGTGGTATTTAATTTTCCAAAAACACACACAAACACACACTGCAGACTTTAATTTTGTAGGACTCAGCTGTCCTCTCTCGAATTACACGGCCCTTTATATGAACGCCGTTATCCTGTTTTTTTTTCTACACAGACTTTTTGGGCTCTGTTACCCCCTTTGATTAAATCACAGACCTTCTCCATCACTTTCCCTCTACCACAGTGATCCAAACCATGTGCTTCTGAGACCAACATTGTCAACAATGCTACTGGTGCAACTAAATGTCCACTTTGTGATCTCCACAAACCACTTTCAATCATTGTCGCACCTCTCTGCGCCCAGAGAGCGTGCTCACTCACACCTGCTTCCTGCTGCATCAAAATGATGTCTTCTGGTGTCACCATTGGTTCCAAGGTGACCACTGGTGCCAAGATAGCCATCTGGCACTTAGATGCTAGTTTTGCTGCCTCATCTGCGGCGTTGTTCCCTTTAATGACTAAATCATTACCTTTACGATGGGCGTTGCATTTGATCACTGCCAGTCTTGATGGCAGCATCATCGATGCAATCAGCTCTTTTAGCTATTCTTGATGTAATACTGGACTGCCGTCTGCTCGTTTGAAACCTCTTTGCTTCCAAACAGCAGCAAACAGATAACACACCCCATGGGCATAAGCCGAGTCTGTGAATATGTTTGCTACTTTTCCTTTTGCTAGTTTTCACGCTTCTGTCAATGCTTTTAGTTCTGCTTTTTGGGCAGAGCATGGTTGCTCACATTTTTCTGCTTTGACTGTTACAAAATTGTCTCCTACTTGTTTAACCACAGCATAACCTGCGTGGTTTCCAAGATGATCTCTGAAACATGACCCGTCAACAAAATAAGTGACTTCCGCGTTCATTATCGGAGTTGACTCTAAATCGGGTCTTAGTCTTGTGAATTTCATTGTTTCTGCAAGACACTCGTGTGGTTCTCCTTAACAGTCCAGAGGTACCATGTCAGCAGGGTTGTTCGCTGTACACCTTTGTACTGTTACATCTGGATATGTTAACAGTGGCATGTACTGTAAACATCTTGCCTGAGTCATCACAAACTTTCCTTGATTTATCAGTTCTGTGATTTTGTGATGGGTCTGTATTGTTACTGGATAACCCATTGTTATGGTTGACGCTTTTTCATAAGCGTAGTAGACTGCTGCTAGACCTTGATAACATGGTGGCCAGCCTTGGGCCACATTGTCTAGTTTAGTGCTGTAATAAGCAATGGCTTGCTTTCGTCGTCCTACACAGGTTTCTTGCATTAGTACAGCTGATGCGTACATGTTTTTTCTGTTGGCTACATACAGGTAAAATTGTTTGTCATAGTCTGGCAATGCCAAAGTTGGTGCCACTTGCATTTCCTGTTTTAGTGTTTCAAAAGGTATTTTAGCTTCTGTTGTCCATTTTAACACTGCTTTTAACGACTGGCTTCCTGTTTCTTTTATTAGCTCTCTAAGTGGTGCTGTTTTTTCCGCATAGTTTTCAATCCAGTCTGCATTGAAACCTGTCATTCCCAAAAATGTCATCATTTCGCCGACTGTCCTTGGACTTGGAGCTTTGCTGACACCTTCCAGTTGACAAAGTGAAATGCCAACTGTTCCTTGTGAGATTTGTCTTCCTAGGTAATCTACCTGTGGTTGACAATACTGTAGTTTTTGTTTGGAGACAATTGTGTCCTCCCTCTGCTAATCTTTGTAAAACTTTGATTGAGTCCTGATGACAATCATTTAGTGTGTTTCCACAGATTAACAAATCATCCACATACTGTAACACAGTTCCAGTTAAAATGAGTCCTTCCAAATCATTTCTTAGCACTTTTTTTTTTTTTTTTTTTTTTTTTGCTATTAAATATGTGCTGGCTAAGTTTAAACCCTTGAGGCAATCGGGTATACTGAGCTTTTTACCTCTGTAGGTAAATGCGAATAAATGTTGTGACTCTTCCGCTAAAGGAATGCTGAAAAATGCAGAGCAGAGATCAATCACGGTGAAAAAACGTGCTTCTGATGGTATTGAATTTAAAAGAGTATTTGGATTTGGCACATCCGATTCTGCGTCTACTATTATCTTGTTTATTTCTCTTAAATCATGAACAAGACGGTATTTGTTTTTGTCTGCTTTCAGAACTGGAAAAATTGGAGTATTACATTGACTTTCTACTTCCACCAGCACACCTGCTTGCATCAATCCATCAATGGTTTTCTGAATGCCTTGTTCTGCTTCTGGTTTTAATGGGTATTGCTGGCGAAAAGGAAACCGTGCATTTGGTTTTGTTTGAACTGAGACTGGTTCTGCAGATTTTACTAAACCCACATCTGTATCATGTTTGGACCATAAGTGCTCAGGGACATTTTTTAGCATGTCCTGCATTAATGGTTGATCTTCAGAGGAACCATTTTCCTCAGACTGATCTTTTAGATCAACAGGCACTGTCACAACTTGTGGTTTTGCTGTCATTGTTGTTTTACATAGGATCTTGATCATTGTTCCATCACTCGATTGAAAAATGAATGGGTTATCTGTTTTTTCCCATGTTGCTTCTGTTGCAAGTTTCATCATTGGTCCCAGATCTTTTGCATGAAATCCTTTATTTACAAACAATGTTATGTGTGGTACTGAGTCTGAAACATTGTACCACTCTGAAATGAAATCATTTTGCTTCACATTTAAAGCTGCACCTTGTTTTCCAATAACAATACATTGTGTTTCAAGATTAACAGTTCTGTCTTTTGTAGAACTGTCCCATTTTTCTTCAAACTCCAGGCTCTTTGAAATGTCATAGAACATGGTGCAGTGGTAATCTAAAAAAGGTTTTCTGGCTTCTGGAATTTGAGCTTTAATGTACTGGCCCCAGTTAGTGACTACATCTTCAACTGGGCCTGAAATGTCTCCTAGCCAATAAACATTAGCTTCATGTGCATGTACATTTGAAGATCCAGACCTGTTTTGTCAACATACAAACCCTGAGGAGAACACCAGATTTTTAATTTCATTCTGCACAATGCATCTCTTCCCAACAGGTTAATTGGTGTTTGGTCAGAGACAAGGATTGGTATTCTTATCTCATCATCATCATTTGCCAGTCATACAGGAGCTGTCATTTGTATTAACTGTCTTGTTCCCGAGAACCCTACTGTTGATATGAATTTATTAGACATGGGGAGGTGCTTTGCATAATTTGGACTTACACACGTGTAAGCTGCTCCTGTATCGACCAGCATCGGTGTTTCTTTTTCTTCAATTAGAATTTTTAACATTGGTTCATTTTCAGCACCGTCACTTACGATCGGGCACTGGTTCTCCTGTAAGGTTCTCTGGGCACCCCTAGTAACCAAAATTTGGTGGGTTTACAGGGCGTCTTGTTGGACCTGGACGGAACCGGCCGCGCGATTGCCTGCGGTAGGTGTTGTTGCCTCTTGGGCAATGCTCAGCACGATGTCCAAGTTCATTGCATGCCCAGCATGCGCCCATTATTCCAGGTGTGCCAGGCCTGCCTCTGTTAGTCCAGGCGGGACATCTTTGCTGCTGTCCACGAGGGCCATATGGCTGTGTATTGAATGCTTGAGGATAAACATTAACCACTGGTTGTTGTGGCTGGGTAAGTTGAGGAGCCGGAAAACTCCTTTGTGTTTGATTTGTCACATCATGTACAGGATCTGAAAAACCTTGAGGTGGGGTTACATTATCAGTCACTTTAATCATTGTAGCTTGGGTTTTAGCTTTGTTTTTTTCTGATAGGTCTCCAAGCTGCATTTGTGCCAGTTTTCTTTGTACATTTTTATCATGTTCTGCACTCTTACTTTCTTCTCTTCTGTACTTCTCCACTGCATGTATCACATGATCACGGAACTCTCTGTGAGGCATTGACATCAGAGCCACCACATCTTCTAACCTGCTTCTCACAGAAGCAGGCATTGCTTCAATGATGGAGTTCCGGAACAGAGTTGTCAGCACAGGGCTCTTATCAACTTCCTCTTCTGTTTCCTGTTTCCATCTTTTTAGCTGCTTTGCAATATAAGACGCTGGATTTTCTGCATTATCGATTGGATCTCCTCTTAATGCCTTTGGGTCAATCTTAGTGGGATATTCTTTTCGCAGTGCTTCCCACAGTGCTGTGCGAAATAAATTGAAGCCGATTCCATCAGCTCTCTGTTGGAGCATCCACGCGAAACGTTCTTTTAGGACATTTTCCATAGCAGGTGTTCCCAGGCACTGTGCAAAAACAGCTTTTAAATCACCAAGAGCTAGCATTTTTCCAACAGTTTCCTCCTCAAACACCTTTATCCACTTGCTAGCACCCTCATTTATGTCTGGCAATCTGCCAACCAGGCCGATCAAGTCTTGAGACGCCCATGGAACATATTGAGCAATGTTCCCTTTTACAAGTATGGTTAACTGTTTGTTATCTGTGTATTTGTCAGGTGCATGTATGTGCGGTCTGTATCTTAAATCATAATCACTACTCCTGCCAGTAGCTGTTTGTGTTCCTCCTGTAGGGCCCTTCACTGCCTCTTGTTCTAAAAGCTTGCTGACATTTTCTAGTAAAATATTTTGTCTTATGGCTTCCTCATCAATTTCCTTTTCTAATTCCTCAATTATGGTGCGATCAATTTCTCTTTGCAAACTTAACCCTTCATGATCTAGGTTTACCCAAAATGAATCACCCTTTGGTTTCATTACGTAGTCTGCATAACAATCAACTCCACCCATAGGCTTCAGGGTCAACGACCTTCTCTGATCCCCAGATGTTTTCTTTGCAGTGCTACAATGATTAGGTGCAAGATCCTGCACGTTTACAGGGGGATCTGAGTTCATTGGGCCTGCAGTGTTCTGATGCATTGGAACCGAAGCAACAGGAGAACTTGATTTATGCAAAGCCGAATATATGTTTACTAGGGCGTGATCATTTTGCTGGGTTGCAGGTACATTTTGGTTAGGCGACCCTCCTGCGTTTGTAAAACTGATATGTGAGGCCTTTGTCATGATCTCTTTATGTTCTGTTGAATCGTTTTGGCTTCCACCCCCTGCAGCTGCATCTATGATCAGACTATCCTTGTCCTTGTACTGGAAATCTCCATTTATGTTAACTGTGCCACTTAGAGATGGGTAAAGTCCTGCAGCTTTTGAATATTCTGATTTACCATTTGCAGACTGCTGTCTCATTTCCATAAGCTTCTGTTTTAATGCACTTCTATAGGCCTGACCTTCTTCCTTGAAAAGGTTTAGAATTTTTAACTCAAGCTCACGTTTTTCTGTTCTCTTTTTAGAATTATTATTAGCCTTTGTTTTATGAAATGTTTATTTCAGGATCGGGAGAGATCGGCAAACACAAATAAGGACTCAAACACTGTTTCTGTTAGAATATAAGGCACACATTTATTATTATCCCCCACAGAATACAGCACATCAAAACAACAAGCACTTCACACACGCAAAGTAGCAAGCATTAAAGCAACAAGCTTTCAAACAGACGTGACGCTCAACAGATTCTCAGAATCAGCCCTTACCATTGACACGAACTGGGAGCCCTCAGTCCTAGGTTAAGATCAGCATTCACGATGCCGGTATCCACACACGAACTCACGGCAGACTCACTGGGCTAAGGGCAGTCTCCTCTTAATATACTTGTAAACAAAGAGTCAGATGTGGAGCGAGAGTGGCCATCTCTCCCTCCACAGCTGCCCTGCTTCCCAAAACATGTTCCCAAACAGAACCCGTTCCCAGCGTCTCAGCAGTGTGTGAAGCAAAATCATATTGCAAACTCAGATAATAAAGCACAATATAAGCAAAATAAGGAATACAGGATCAGTCTTTCCCACAACACATTGTCACAAGTTCCCACCACAAGTTAAAACAAGTTATCTTAGTTTCATGTGAACTCAGGTGCGAACACCACAACAGCAATAATCAATGTGTGAACTGGCCAGTCCTCTCTCTTATTTATTTAACTGACCAGTCTTCCCATAATATTAAAAGTTATAAAACTGAGCAGGTTTTCCCATAATACATTGTTAAAGAGCAAAAATAATTCTTTAATATATCAGCCTTGTAATCCATGATTCTCACTTCCATTTGTTCGCAAAGAGATGTATCAAAGCAACCTGATTCCGGCCACAGGGAGGTTCATTTCTGAGTCCTTTTGTGCCATTTTTGTAGAGATTTTGGGAATTTTTGAAGCAAATTCGGGGTATTTCAACCCAATAATAACAATAGGAATGTTTGCCATTTTGCTCTGTATTAGTTAAACCAAATTTAAGAAAACCAAAAATTTTAAATGTACTACAGGGTTACT
This sequence comes from Fundulus diaphanus, assembly GCA_037039145.1. NCBI lineage: Eukaryota > Metazoa > Chordata > Actinopteri > Cyprinodontiformes > Fundulidae > Fundulus > Fundulus diaphanus. Next base: position 7,904,934 of record CM073132.1, read on the forward strand.
TGTCTTGCAGAATCAATAAATCACTGCAAACTGTTACCTCTCAGAGATTTGTTTGCTTTCCTCCGGGCGGGGCTGCGCTCCGCTCTAAAGGGACTGTACTTTGCTCTCTCTGAGCTGAAGCAAAGGGAGGGAGGGGGAGAGGGGGTGGACTGTGTGTGTATTGGCACGAGTCACTGACCGTCAATCAATACCCAGGGTGCTTACTTTCTCCTCACTGACAGGCAAAATTAAAATAAAAAAAACAACAGCAGACAAGCTCACAGATTTTATAGCTGAAAAGTTTTTCCAACAACACACTTTTTTTTAAATAATAGCACACCGTCAGGAACAGGCAGACGCCACTGCCACCAGCGAAACCACTGCACAACTATTGGTAAACCTTCAAACCCAGTTTACGTAACTGCACCCACATCTTTTCAACACAGCAGCTCAATACGTATACACACCTTGGTTCAGCAGATTTCTTTACAAAAAAAATAAAAGGTTTCCATGCACTTTTGCTTTCTCAAATTAGACACACTTTACCTTTACTTCTGATGACAGGACTTTGACGAGAAAAAACAAAGCAACAGCAAACAGCAGTTTCATACATGCATTTTAGTCAAACAACAGAGCTCTAATCACTTAAACTCACACATAGACGTCTGACACACAACACATCCCAAACACTCTTTTACTCACTCATTTCTCACTCGCCCGGGAACTTAGTATTTTCTCTAATAATGGTCCAGATGCCCAATATTCCTGGATTTTTACTGTGCGTACATATAATTTAAATCATATTTATTGGACCCATAGCAAAAAAAAAAGTAAAAGTAAACATTTATATTTCACATTTATAAAATCAACCTTTCACGATGATTTCTTTATTCTAAAAAGTTATATATATTAGAAAACTTCAACTTAAACCGTCATGGTCCGATTCATTTCCTATTTGTCGTCATACTAGCGTTTTCTAACGAGACGTACGATTAAAGCAGCTGGGAGTCACAAGTCACTTCTTTTAAGTTGTCTCTTGTAGTCAATTGTGTAGGAATTCTAAACCATTCCAAATCTTGTATTGTTTAAGACAACTCTTTCCTCACGTGGGAAATAATGACAGAAAGCAAAACAGAGAGACGACCTTTCCCATTTGTCAAACAATCAATAAACACACTCTTCCCAAATCAAACTTCACAGACGCCAATTTTTGTCATTATCAAGCAGAGAAAGAAAGAGAGCAGTATAAAAAAAACATTTACACTTACCCCCTGTCTTTCTCCGTATCTGTGTGTCCCGGCGCAAAGTGGTCAGCTTGCACCGAAAAGCCGTCTGGGGAAGAGGACCTCCCTTTTATGCAAAATCACGTCGAAAGGTCACCAATTATGTGGGAGATTTTTAACTATTAAACTATATAAAAGAATGATGACACGGGAAACGAGGTCTTTCTGATTGCCAACTGGAGAACCCATTTATTTCGGGCTTTACCTCTCAGCACGTACGAATGGGTGTGAGCTAGAGTTCTGATTACAACATAGTGTACATGCATTTTATATGCCACAGATGGGTGTGTGTTACAAATAAGATTCTACGTGCATCCATTGGTCCGCGCCGTGACCCAGCAGTGTCCACGTGCTTCCAGCCTCCTTTGGCAGACATTGGTCTTATTTCTGGGAACAGTTCCACAAACGTTGAAAAACAGACAACCTTATCTTGTCAGTTGACCTCTGTTTGGGTCACACAGGATGTCATGTCCTGGTCATATTCTGGACTTCTGCTCCCTTCGCCTCGCTGGCAGGACACACAGACTTCAGATGTTTTCTAAACCTTACATTGGCCACCGCAGGGGTTCGCGCACCGCCGGCCGCCAGCCACGGCAGAAGCTGTCACGCATTTTCCCTGCCTGTCCACCGGGCAATACACACGAAGGCATTGAGCAGCGCTCCCCCACAACTCGCAAAAAATCTGGTGCAGATCAGTTGATGCAGCGATGCATTTGGCCACCGGAGGCAGTGGCGACCCACCAGCTTAAAATCTATGTATTGACATCTTAAAAATGGTCTTATAGCTTAAAAGATCATCCTGTTTTGGTTGATTGTGTAGCCGAATAGAAGAGATGTTCTCAAAGCATTTAATAAGCCTTTTGACTTTTAAAAATGTTGTCCTTTTTAAGGTAATTTTAAGTTACTTTTCATTAAATTTGTCAATATCCTATGGAAGTCTGGACATATGGCATCAGCGTTTCAGGTGACTTCGCCATGCCACCACGCCGCACTGCTACATGGAATCCAGTTGGGCCTGGAATCCACAACACACTAACTTGTCTTCTGTTTCTAAACACAGTCTCATGTTGATTAGCTCAGAGGGGTAACATAGCGACTGTTAACAATAAAACATGACACTTCCTGTTGTCAGGGGGTGTGGCCTAAGCAATGTCATCATTTGACCATTGGATATTGTAGGAGACCTAGTGGTGATCAACTACTGAAAGTTTGGTGGCTCTGTGAGTTTTTGTGTATGAAATATAACAGTTTTGTGTTTCATGGCGAGTAGGTGAACTTTGACCCCTGCTCACGCCCCTTCAGCATGCTCAAAAACTCACCGTTTTGATAACTTTTAATTGGCCATGCCTTATGATCAGACTGACCGAGTTTCAAGCCGCTCGCTCAAAATCTCTAGGAGGAGTTCGATCAAATACCAATGCTGTAAACGTCAAAAATGGGGTCAAAATCAGACCTTCAATCTAAAATGGCCGACTTCCTGTGATATTTGCACTATGACATTAATTGTAAATTCTGAGCGTCTTGGTGAGCTCTACCACTGTACCAAATCTCATGTCTCTACGATGAAGTAAGTGAATAGCAAAGGGTCCTTTGAAAATTGCTAGGTGGCGCCATTGAGGCATTTTTCTTTTGATTTTTGTGACGACCTTAAAATACAAAATTTTTAAACAGTCTTCATGCATCCGCCAAGTTTGGTGAGTTTTTAAAGTAACACTTTAGCAATTGGACTATTGCTAAAGGAACACTTTAGCAATATCGCGGGGGTAGCAGCTTTATAAAGGAGGCCCAGATGTCCCTCTCCCCAGCCACTTGGGCCAGCTTCTCTGGAGGAATCCCAAGGCGTTCCCAGGCCAGCCGAGAGACATAGTCCCTCCAGCGTGTCCTGGGTCTTCCCCTGGGCCTCCTCCCGGTGGGACGTGCCCAGAACACCTCACCAGGGAGGCGTCCAGGAGGCATCCTAACCAGATGCACAAGCCACCTCAACTGGCTCCTCTCGATGTGAAGGAGCAGTGGCTCTACTCTGAGTCCTCCCCGGATGACTGAGCTCCTCACCTTATCTCTAAGGGAGAGCCCAGACACACTATGGAGAAAATTCATTTGGGCCGCTTGTATCCGGGAACTCGTTCTTTCGGTCACGACCCAAAGCTTTGTGACCATAGATGAGGGTAGGAACGTAGATCAACCGGTAAATCGAGAGCTTCGCCTTTTGGCTCAGCTCTCTCTTCACCACAACGGATCGGTACAGCGCCCGCTTCACAGCAGACGCCGCACCAATCCGCCTGTCGATCTCCCGCTCCATCTTCCCCTCATTCGTGAACAAGACCCCAAGATACTTGAACTTCTCCACTAGAAGCTGGCTCTTTGGACTTTCCTTTTTTAAAAAGCTTATAGTTAGAGTGGCTCATGTTACCCTGAGCTACCTCTATAGTTATGCTGCTATAGGCGTAGGCTACTGCAGGACATCAGGGTCTATTGTTCTTCAATTTTGAATGACTGTTGTCATTTCAGCTTTCAACTGTTTGATTTATCTTTTTTCTTCATAGTAGGTACACCTGGTCTGGCGTTCTGTTAGCTGTGGCATCATCCAGGGAAGACAGATCACCCGCTACTACCATCTAATGTAGAACTTCTGTGCTTTTTTGTCTGTCTTGTTGTGTCTCTGCTCTGTCTTCTGTAACCCCCAGTCTGTCGAGGCAGATGACCGTTCATACTGAGCCCGGTTCTGCTGGAGGTTTTTCCTTCCCGTTAATGGGGAGTTTTTTTTCCCGCTGTTGCTTCATTCTTGCTCAGTAGGTAGGATTGCTGCAAAGCCATGGACAATGCAGACGACTCTCCCTGTGGCTCTACGCTTCTTCAAGAGAGAATGCTACTTGTCAAGACTTTGATGCAATGAACTGGTTCCCTTATATAGGAATTTTTTTGACCAATGTGTATAATCTGACCCAATCTGTATAATCTGATTGATTTTGACTTTGTAAAGTGCCTTGAGATGACATATTTCATGAATTGGCGCTATATAAATAACATTGAATTGAATCATCTCTTTAGACCAAGTAAACTATCACATTTTATGAGACAGTTATCTAATTTTAAAGATATAATCATCTAACGTTATTACTCTTAGCAAGTTAAAGCTCCATAAAAATTTTAGACCAGCTTTTAGTTCCACTCTTTTATTATGCACATCTAGGCTACCTATAAATATAAAGTATGGCATTTTCAACAAAAGGCAATTTTAGTAATTGCCTTGCAATTTTATATCTAAGCATTAAAATGATAATATTTCACCAATTTTCACAGCAAGATGGAAATAACGTCTATCCAACATTTTAAGATTTTGTAAAAACTTTTTTCCTTTTTTACCTACCTTTTGAAATTAATACTTGTTTCTACTTCTCCAAAATTATACTTCAAGAAAACTATTGTGCTGTCCTGGGGCCATATGCAGCTAGACAGCTAGGACAAAAGTTCCCCACACAAAGCTTCCTTTTCTTGCGTTGTCTGAATAACCTTTGTTCCCAAATCTGGCTTTAAACATTGTTTTTGTAAAAAGACAAATATTTTTCCAAGGCAGAAGCGTGTAGAACAAATTCAACTTCAACATTAGCAGTTTCCCTAGTTTCATCGCTGAAAAGCAGCTTTTAACCGGAGAAAAATACGTCAAAGATCTTTTTTTAAGGTCAGAGCACTCACTATGTCACGTAATTCACATAGAGATCTAACAAAGTTGTGATGTCTCACTCTGATTAAATATGTTAAATAAAACCCAAAACTGTTTTTTTCTTGGATTTCCTCTGACTAAGAATCAATTTATATCTTATTTATGTAATGTATTCACGACATGAATTCCTTGCTGTCTTAACAAAAGGCAGAACAACTATAACGTTACTTTCTATAATTATTACAGGCTCTGCTGAGATGTCAAATTCTGGAGAGTGCTTAGACACCCTGACACACAAATATGGATTAACTTCATTTCATGTGCACTCGTGAACTTGTTTTAGTTTATTTAGTTTTCTTGATGTACTGTAGAGCATGATGAGGTCTGTTGTGGTATTGTGTGCACTGGATTGAGGGGACAGTTGGTGTTGTCTGTCAAACCCAATCTTCTTAAGATGCAAATTCAGTATAGTTAGAGATTTCTTGCAACCTTACATATGGAACTAGTCTAAAAAATAAATTATGCATTTTATTGTATATATAATATAATATAAAATATAAAATACTTAAAAACAAGATAAACATAGAGTATACAAATGTTTACAAATAATTATAAACATTTTTTTGCTTTGAGTCAAGCTCCAGAAAAATATTTTACAATTCTTTTTAAATCTTTATTGTGCTCCGCTCCGGCCTATTTGCCACCGCAGGGGTTCGCGCACCGCCGGCCGCCCGCCACGGCAGAAGGTGTCACGCATTTTCCCCGCCTGTCCACCGGATGACTGAGCTCCTCACCTTATCTCTAAGGGAGAGCCCAGACACACTATGGAGAAAACTCATTTGGGCCGCTTGTATCCGGGAACTCGTTCTTTCGGTCACGACCCAAAGCTTTGTGACCATAGATGAGGGTAGGAACGTAGATCAACCGGTAAATCGAGAGCTTCGCCTTTTGGCTCAGCTCTCTCTTCACCACAACGGATCGGTACAGCGCCCGCTTCACAGCAGACGTTGCACCAATCCTCCTGTCGATCTCCCGCTCCATCTTCCCCTCCTTCGTGAACAAGACCCCAAGATACTTGAACTCCTCCACTAGAAGCTGGCTCTTGGGACTTTCCTTTTTGACAAAGCTTATAGTTAGAGTGGTTCATGTTACCCTGAGCTACCTCTATAGTTATGCTGCTATAGGCTTAGGCTGCTGGAGGACATCAGGGTCTATTGTTCTTCAATTTTGCATGACTGTTGTCATTTCAGCTTTTAACTTTTTGTTTTTTCTATTTTTTTTTCATAGTAGGTACACCTGGTCTGGCGTTCTGTTAGCTGTGACATCATTCAGGGAAGACAGATCACCTGCTATTACCATCTAATGTAAAACACATTACTGGATCAATGTGTGCTTCTGTGCTTTTTTGTCTGTCTTGTTGTGTCTCTTCTCTCTCTTTTGTAACCCCCAGTCAGTCAAGGCAGATTACCGTTCATACTGAGCCCGGTTCTGCTGGAGGTTTTTCCTTCCTGTTAATGGGGAGTTTTTCCTTCTGCTGTCACTTCATGCTTGATCAGTATGAGGGATTGCTGCAAAGCCATGTACAATGCAGACGACTCTCCCTGTGGCTCTACGCTTCTTCAGGAGTGAATGCTGCTTGTTACGACTTTGATGAAATCAACTGGTTCCCTTATATAGGAATTTCTTTTACCAATCTGGATAATCTGACTTAATATGTATAATCTGATTGATTTTGACATTGTAAACTGCCTTTAGATGACATGCAGGCATGGACTGGTAATCGGGCGTACCGGGCATTTTCCCGGTGGGCCGACGTGCTGTTTGGGCCGGCAGACCCGACATGTATATAAATATGTATTATTATTATTATTATTAATTATTTCATATATCTGCCTCGTTATCATCCCTGACAGTCTAAAGGGCTAGGCCAATCATAAAGTAGAAAAACACCTTCACGCTCCATGTGGAACTTTGTGCAGCGGTGTTCACAGTAGTAATGGGAGGCGCAGAGAAACTGCACGAAAAAAAGAAACGAGTTCTTCAAACGGATGCTGCGAAATGTGTCAAACTCACTGACATGTTCCCTACAGCAGGCCTTCATCTGCTCCGGTGTCTGATGTAAGATATGGTGGTGGTGGTTGTAGCCAGTTACGTGCGGTAGGGTTCATAGCTGGTGAGGCACTGACGTCATCAGAGTCAGATTTACAAATATATACACTCTACAGAGTAGACTCGTTGCAAAGTGCTGAAGGAGACTGATTGAGCCAAATAAATTCACCAAGATACATGGAAAAATATTGGTTCTTTGATGAAAAAAAATTTGTCATTTGATTGGTAGCAGTTTATGAGTTATGATGGATTTCTGCATTTGTAACACATTCTAAAACTATAACCCACATTACGCACATTTTATCACAAAAACAAAACATGAATAAGTATCGCTGTCTTACCTCTACTTATAATTTAAGTCCCTGCGGCGCTCTTTCTGAACAAAAATATCATTTTCCGGTAAAAGTTCTCTTTATCTTCTTCAGATTTAAAACTCTCTTAGTCTCAGTGGAGCTCACTGTCAGGGAGGAAAGCCTTCCCTGATCAGTCCTGTTCCAGCTGTATGTTTAGAGTCTTTTTAGTGCTTTACTTGTTTAGCAAAACTCGCTAATAAAACATCAATAACTTGTTTTGACTCTACTATTTGGGGATCACGAGCGGTGCCCCTTGAGCGCCCCCTGCCTAGCGGCCAAGGAACTGCCGGCCTCACCTACAACCAGTTCTTTGCTGTTTATGATCGGTCAGCACCACGAAAACATGTTATCTGCACACAGTTTGATGACCAAAACACAATTCGTAATCCACATATATTAAATTGTGGAAAATCAGTTCATAACTGTTTGAACAATTGAATTTATGATCTAGAGACAGGAAGATGCATTCACAGAATGGAAGTCAGCACAGTTAACATGGGATTGCGCAATCCCAGGGGAGGCCAAGCTCGCTGCGGCCTCACCGGCTTCGCTATGAAGCGCCACCAAGGATTTACATGAAAAATAGCGAAAAGTCTGCGATTTTAAAGAAAATATGATCAAAAATTAGCAAATTAGATAAATAAAATACTTATTACAAATGACTGAGTAAATCAAAATTTATATTATGTTATTATATATTTTCTTTCTTTCCATGATGACAAGTGAGGCATTTCTCTGGTTCATTTTGTCATTGGCATCCTTTTTTACACAGTGAGTGCACATTAGTCCAATGTTACCCTACAGTATCTGGAAGACTGAATAGATCTGATGAGCAACTTACAATAGATTCTTATAATGATGTAACGTGATAATATGTGTGATTGACCGTGACACCTCTCTTTCTCTCTCTCTCTCTGATCTAAGAATAGTTGCTGTGCTGTGGTGGAGTTTACATTTTACAGTGTTAATAAATTAAGATTTTGGAAGTATTTTAAGTGTCCACTCTCACTAATTTCCATTATCCTGACCTCAAGGTATTGCACAGTTGGTATTGCACAGTTGGTATACACATTCAGTACACACAAAAAATGTGGTGGGCCAGTCTAATCCAAAATGCCAGGGCCAACTTTTTGTCCCAATCCACCCCTGATGACATGTTTCATGATTTGGCGCTATGTAAATAAAAACTGAAATGTATTGAACAAGAGTTTGTCAGTTTTCAAGCAGGATTTGTATATCTGTTCAACTTAAATATATAAGTAAACCAAAGAGTTAAGATCACTTACTTACCAAGAGAAATTCCTTTGGGGTTTATTTGTGGTCTCTTTCTGCCACCTGCTGGATGATGATGGTATTTGATACCATGTCAACATGGTGTCAAAATTCAGATTTCAATCTAAAATGGCTTACTTCCTGTGATACTTGCACTATGACATTAATTGTAAATTCTGAGCATCTTGCTGAGATCTACAACTGTACAAAATTTCATTACTCTACGATGAAGTAAGTGAATAGCAAAAGGTCCTTTGAAAATTGCTTGGTGGCGCTATAGAGAAACTAAGTCCTGCTCACTAAAGTTTGTTATGGATTCCTGTTGGGGGGTGGATAAGGATGCATCCAAATGAGTTTTAGGCAGCTCGGCCCAAAACTGTGGAATTCAGAGCCAAACGTATGACAGCAGCGTTTGAGGTGAATATGCCACGCCGCCACGCCCCCCTGCTCCATCGAATCCAGTTGAGCCTGAAATCCACAACATACCAACATGTGTTCTGTCTGTGGACACAGTTTCATGTTGATTAGCTCAGAGGGGTAACATAGCGACCGCTTACAACAAAACATGACACTTCCTGTTGTCAGGGGGCGTGGCCTAAGCAATGTCATCATTTCACCATTGGATATTATAGGAGACCTGATGGTGATCAATCACAGAAAGTTTGATGCCTCTGTGTGTTTCTGTGTAGGAGATATAACAGTTTTATTTTTTGTGGCGAGTAGGTGAACTTTGACCCCTGCTAATGCCCCTTCAACAAGCTCAAAAACTCACCGTTTTGATAACTTTTAATTGGCCATGCCTTATGATCAGACTGCCCGAGTTTCAAGCCGCTCGCTAAAAATCTCTAGGAGGAGATCCATCAAATACCAATGCTATAAACGTCAAAAATGGGGTCAAAATCAGACATTCAATCTAAAATGGCCGACTTCCTGTGATATTTACACTATGACATTAATTGTAAATTCTGAGTGTCTTGGTGAGCTCTACCACTGTACCAAATCTCATGTCTCTACGATGAAGTAAGTGAATAGCAAAGGGTCCTTTGAAAATTGCTAAGTGGTGCCGTTGAGGCATTAGGTCACGCCCACCAAAATTTGTTATGGATTCCTGTTGGGGGGTGGATAAGGATGCATCCAAGTGAGTTTTAAGCAGCTCGGCCCAAAACTGTGGAATTCAGAGCCAAACGTATGGCAGCGGTGTTTGAGGTGACTTCACCACGCCGCCACGCTCTCCTGCTCCATCGAATCGACTTGGGGCTGGAATCCACAACACAACAACATGTTTTCTGTCTCTGGACACAGTTTCATGTTGATTAGCTCAGAGGGGTAACATAGCGACCGTTTACAGCAAAACATGACACTTCCTGTTGTCAGGGGGTGTGGCCTAAGTGATGTCATCATTTGACCATTGGATATTATAGGATACCTGATGATGATTAATCACAGAAAGTTTGGTGCCTCTGTGTGTTTCTGTGTAGGAGATATAACACTTTTATTTTTTGTGGCGAATAGGTGAACTTTGACCCCTGCCAACGCCCCTTCAGCATGCTCAAAAACTCACCGTTTTGATAACTTTTGATTGGCCATGCCTTATGATCAGACTGACCGAGTTTCAAGTCGCTCGCTCAAAATCTCTAGGAGGAGATCCATCAAATTTGACAAAGCTTATAGTTAGATTGGTTCATGTTACCCCGAGCTACCTCTATAGTTATGCTGCTATAGGCTTAGGCTGCTGGAGGACATCAGGGTCTATTGTTCTTCAATTTTGCATGACTGTTGTCATTTCAGCTTTTAACTTTTTGTTTTTTCTATTTTTTCTTCATAGTAGGTACACCTGGTCTGGCGTTCTGTTAGCTGTGACATCATTCAGGGAAGACAGATCACCTGCTATTACCATCTAATGTAAAACACATTACTGGATCAATGTGTGCTTCTGTGCTTTTTTGTCTGTCTTGTTGTGTCTCTTCTCTCTCTTTTGTAACCCCCAGTCGGTCAAGGCAGATTACCGTTCATACTGAGCCCGGTTCTGCTGGAGGTTTTTCCTTCCTGTTAATGGGGAGTTTTTCCTTCTGCTGTCACTTCATGCTTGATCAGTATGAGGGATTGCTGCAAAGCCATGTACAATGCAAACGACTCTCCCTGTGGCTCTACGCTTCTTCAGGAGTGAATGCTGCTTGTTACGACTTTGATGAAATCAACTGGTTCCCTTATATAGGAATTTCTTTTACCAATCTGGATAATCTGACTTAATATGTATAATCTGATTGATTTTGACATTGTAAACTGCCTTTAGATGACATGCAGGCATGGACTGGTAATCGGGCGTACCGGGCATTTTCCCGGTGGGCCGACGTGCTGTTTGGGCCGGCAGACCTGACATATATATTAATAATATGTATTATTATTATTAATATTATTATTATTTTATATATCTGCCTCGTTATATTTGCATAATGCATGAAGAAAAATATCAGCAGCGCAAGAGTCTGTTCCGATCATCCGGCCCTTACCACAGGCTACTGCAGCCCATTGGTTATCATCCCTGACAGTCTAAAGGGCTAGGCCAATCATAAAGTAGAAAAACACCTTCACGCTCCATGTGGAACTTTGTGCAGCGGTGTTCACAGTAGTAATGGATAAGAAACGCAAGGGAGGCGCAGAGAAACTGCACGAAAAAAAGAAACGAGTTCTTCAAACGGATGCTACGAAATGTGTCAAACTGACTGACATGTTCCCAACAGCAGGCCCTTCATCTGCTCCGGTGTCTGATGTAAAATATGGTGGTGGTTGTAGTCAGTGACGTGCGGTAGGGTTCATAGCTGGTGAGGCACTGACGTCATCAGAGTCAGATTTACAAATATATACACTCTACAGGGTAGACTCGTTGCAAAGTGCTGAAGGAGACTGATTGAGCCAAATAAATTCACCAAGGTACATGGAAAAATATTGGTTCTTTGATGAAAAAAAAATTGTCATTGGATTGGTAACAGTTTATGAGTTATGATGGATTTCTGCATTTGTAACACATTCTAAAACTATAACCCACATTACGCACATTTTATCACAAAAACAAAACATGAATAAGTATCGCTGTCTTACCTCTACTTATAATTTAAGTCCCTGTGGCGCTCTTTCTGAACAAAAATATCATCATTTTCCGGTAAAAGTTCTCTTTATCTTCTTCAGTTTTAAAAGTCTCTCAGTCTCAATGGAGCTCACTGCCAGGGAGGAAAGCCTTCCCTGATCAGTCCTGTTCCAGCTGTATGTTTAGAGTCTTTTTAGTGCTTTACTTGTTTAGCAAAACTCGCTAATAAAACATCAATAACTTGTTTTGACTCTACTATTTGGGGATCACGAGCGGTGCCCCTTGAGCGCCCCCTGCCTAGTGGCCAAGGAACTGCCGGCCTCACCTACAACCAGTTCTTTGCTGTTTATGATCGGCCAGCACCACGAAAACATGTTATCTGCACACAGTTTGATGACCAAAACACAATTCGTAATCCACATATATTAAATTGTGGAAAATCAGTTCATAACTGTTTGAACAATTGAATTTATGATCTAGAGACAGGAAGATGCATTCACAGAATGGAAGTCAGCACAGTTAACATGGGATTGCGCAATCCCAGGGGAGGCCAAACTCGCTGCGGCCTCACCGGCTTCGCTATGAAAAAAGTCTGCGATTTTAAAGAAAATATGATCAAAAATTAGGAAATTAGATAAATAAAATACTTATTACAAATGACTGAGTAAATCAAAATTTATATTATGTTATTATATATTTTCTTTCTTTCCATGACGACAAGTGAGGCATTTCTCTGGTTCATTTTGTCATTGGCATCCTTTTTTACACAGTGAGTGCACATTAGTCCAATGTTACCCTACAGTATCTGGAAGACTGAATAGATCTGATGAGCAACTTACAATAACTTCTTATAATGATGTAACGTGATAATATGTGTGATTGACCGTGACACCTCTCTTTCTCTCTCTCTCTCTGATCTAAGAATAGTTGCTGTGCTGTGGTGGAGTTTACATTTTACAGTGTTAATAAATTAAGATTTTGGAAGTATTTTAAGTGTCCACTCTCACTAATTTCCATTATCCTGACCTCAAGGTATTGCACAGTTGGTATTGCACAGTTGGTATACACATTCAGTACACACAAAAAATGTGGTGGGCCAGTCTAATCCAAAATGCCAGGGCCAACTTTTTGTCCCAATCCACCCCTGATGACATGTTTCATGATTTGGCGCTATGTAAATAAAAACTGAAATGTATTGAACAAGAGTTTGTCAGTTTTCAAGCAGGATTTGTATATCTGTTCAACTTAAATATATAAGTAAACCAAAGAGTTAAGATCACTTACTTACCAAGAGAAATTCCTTTGGGGTTTATTTGTGGTCTCTTTCTGCCACCTGCTGGATGATGATGGTATTTGATACCATGTCAACATGGTGTCAAAATTCAGATTTCAATCTAAAATGGCTTACTTCCTGTGATACTTGCACTATGACATTAATTGTAAATTCTGAGCATCTTGCTGAGATCTACAACTGTACAAAATTTCATTACTCTACGATGAAGTAAGTGAATAGCAAAAGGTCCTTTGAAAATTGCTTGGTGGCGCTATAGAGAAACTAAGTCCTGCTCACTAAAGTTTGTTATGGATTCCTGTTGGGGGGTGGATAAGGATGCATCCAAATGAGTTTTAGGCAGCTCGGCCCAAAACTGTGGAATTCAGAGCCAAACGTATGACAGCAGCGTTTGAGGTGAATATGCCACGCCGCCACGCCCCCCTGCTCCATCGAATCCAGTTGAGCCTGAAATCCACAACATACCAACATGTGTTCTGTCTGTGGACACAGTTTCATGTTGATTAGCTCAGAGGGGTAACATAGCGACCGCTTACAACAAAACATGACACTTCCTGTTGTCAGGGGGCGTGGCCTAAGCAATGTCATCATTTCACCATTGGATATTATAGGAGACCTGATGGTGATCAATCACAGAAAGTTTGATGCCTCTGTGTGTTTCTGTGTAGGAGATATAACAGTTTTATTTTTTGTGGCGAGTAGGTGAACTTTGACCCCTGCTAATGCCCCTTCAACAAGCTCAAAAACTCACCGTTTTGATAACTTTTAATTGGCCATGCCTTATGATCAGACTGCCCGAGTTTCAAGCCGCTCGCTAAAAATCTCTAGGAGGAGATCCATCAAATACCAATGCTATAAACGTCAAAAATGGGGTCAAAATCAGACATTCAATCTAAAATGGCCGACTTCCTGTGATATTTACACTATGACATTAATTGTAAATTCTGAGTGTCTTGGTGAGCTCTACCACTGTACCAAATCTCATGTCTCTACGATGAAGTAAGTGAATAGCAAAGGGTCCTTTGAAAATTGCTAAGTGGTGCCGTTGAGGCATTAGGTCACGCCCACCAAAATTTGTTATGGATTCCTGTTGGGGGGTGGATAAGGATGCATCCAAGTGAGTTTTAAGCAGCTCGGCCCAAAACTGTGGAATTCAGAGCCAAACGTATGGCAGCGGTGTTTGAGGTGACTTCACCACGCCGCCACGCTCTCCTGCTCCATCGAATCGACTTGGGGCTGGAATCCACAACACAACAACATGTTTTCTGTCTCTGGACACAGTTTCATGTTGATTAGCTCAGAGGGGTAACATAGCGACCGTTTACAGCAAAACATGACACTTCCTGTTGTCAGGGGGTGTGGCCTAAGTGATGTCATCATTTGACCATTGGATATTATAGGATACCTGATGATGATTAATCACAGAAAGTTTGGTGCCTCTGTGTGTTTCTGTGTAGGAGATATAACACTTTTATTTTTTGTGGCGAATAGGTGAACTTTGACCCCTGCCAACGCCCCTTCAGCATGCTCAAAAACTCACCGTTTTGATAACTTTTGATTGGCCATGCCTTATGATCAGACTGACCGAGTTTCAAGTCGCTCGCTCAAAATCTCTAGGAGGAGATCCATCAAATTTGACAAAGCTTATAGTTAGATTGGTTCATGTTACCCCGAGCTACCTCTATAGTTATGCTGCTATAGGCTTAGGCTGCTGGAGGACATCAGGGTCTATTGTTCTTCAATTTTGCATGACTGTTGTCATTTCAGCTTTTAACTTTTTGTTTTTTCTATTTTTTCTTCATAGTAGGTACACCTGGTCTGGCGTTCTGTTAGCTGTGACATCATTCAGGGAAGACAGATCACCTGCTATTACCATCTAATGTAAAACACATTACTGGATCAATGTGTGCTTCTGTGCTTTTTTGTCTGTCTTGTTGTGTCTCTTCTCTCTCTTTTGTAACCCCCAGTCGGTCAAGGCAGATTACCGTTCATACTGAGCCCGGTTCTGCTGGAGGTTTTTCCTTCCTGTTAATGGGGAGTTTTTCCTTCTGCTGTCACTTCATGCTTGATCAGTATGAGGGATTGCTGCAAAGCCATGTACAATGCAAACGACTCTCCCTGTGGCTCTACGCTTCTTCAGGAGTGAATGCTGCTTGTTACGACTTTGATGAAATCAACTGGTTCCCTTATATAGGAATTTCTTTTACCAATCTGGATAATCTGACTTAATATGTATAATCTGATTGATTTTGACATTGTAAACTGCCTTTAGATGACATGCAGGCATGGACTGGTAATCGGGCGTACCGGGCATTTTCCCGGTGGGCCGACGTGCTGTTTGGGCCGGCAGACCTGACATATATATTAATAATATGTATTATTATTATTAATATTATTATTATTTTATATATCTGCCTCGTTATATTTGCATAATGCATGAAGAAAAATATCAGCAGCGCAAGAGTCTGTTCCGATCATCCGGCCCTTACCACAGGCTACTGCAGCCCATTGGTTATCATCCCTGACAGTCTAAAGGGCTAGGCCAATCATAAAGTAGAAAAACACCTTCACGCTCCATGTGGAACTTTGTGCAGCGGTGTTCACAGTAGTAATGGATAAGAAACGCAAGGGAGGCGCAGAGAAACTGCACGAAAAAAAGAAACGAGTTCTTCAAACGGATGCTACGAAATGTGTCAAACTGACTGACATGTTCCCAACAGCAGGCCCTTCATCTGCTCCGGTGTCTGATGTAAAATATGGTGGTGGTTGTAGTCAGTGACGTGCGGTAGGGTTCATAGCTGGTGAGGCACTGACGTCATCAGAGTCAGATTTACAAATATATACACTCTACAGGGTAGACTCGTTGCAAAGTGCTGAAGGAGACTGATTGAGCCAAATAAATTCACCAAGGTACATGGAAAAATATTGGTTCTTTGATGAAAAAAAAATTGTCATTGGATTGGTAACAGTTTATGAGTTATGATGGATTTCTGCATTTGTAACACATTCTAAAACTATAACCCACATTACGCACATTTTATCACAAAAACAAAACATGAATAAGTATCGCTGTCTTACCTCTACTTATAATTTAAGTCCCTGTGGCGCTCTTTCTGAACAAAAATATCATCATTTTCCGGTAAAAGTTCTCTTTATCTTCTTCAGTTTTAAAAGTCTCTCAGTCTCAATGGAGCTCACTGCCAGGGAGGAAAGCCTTCCCTGATCAGTCCTGTTCCAGCTGTATGTTTAGAGTCTTTTTAGTGCTTTACTTGTTTAGCAAAACTCGCTAATAAAACATCAATAACTTGTTTTGACTCTACTATTTGGGGATCACGAGCGGTGCCCCTTGAGCGCCCCCTGCCTAGTGGCCAAGGAACTGCCGGCCTCACCTACAACCAGTTCTTTGCTGTTTATGATCGGCCAGCACCACGAAAACATGTTATCTGCACACAGTTTGATGACCAAAACACAATTCGTAATCCACATATATTAAATTGTGGAAAATCAGTTCATAACTGTTTGAACAATTGAATTTATGATCTAGAGACAGGAAGATGCATTCACAGAATGGAAGTCAGCACAGTTAACATGGGATTGCGCAATCCCAGGGGAGGCCAAACTCGCTGCGGCCTCACCGGCTTCGCTATGAAAAAAGTCTGCGATTTTAAAGAAAATATGATCAAAAATTAGGAAATTAGATAAATAAAATACTTATTACAAATGACTGAGTAAATCAAAATTTATATTATGTTATTATATATTTTCTTTCTTTCCATGACGACAAGTGAGGCATTTCTCTGGTTCATTTTGTCATTGGCATCCTTTTTTACACAGTGAGTGCACATTAGTCCAATGTTACCCTACAGTATCTGGAAGACTGAATAGATCTGATGAGCAACTTACAATAACTTCTTATAATGATGTAACGTGATAATATGTGTGATTGACCGTGACACCTCTCTTTCTCTCTCTCTCTCTCTGATCTAAGAATAGTTGCTGTGCTGTGGTGGAGTTTACATTTTACAGTGTTAATAAATTAAGATTTTGGAAGTATTTTAAGTGTCCACTCTCACTAATTTCCATTATCCTGACCTCAAGGTATTGCACAGTTGGTATTGCACAGTTGGTATACACATTCAGTACACAAAAAAAATGTGGTGGGCCAGTCTAATCCAAAATGCCAGGGCCGATTTTTTTGTCCCAATCCACCCCTGATGACATGTTTCATGATTTGGCGCTATATAAATAAAAACTGAAATGTATTGAACAAGAGTTTGTCAGTTTTCAAGCAGGATTTGTATATCTGTTCAACTTAAATATATAAGTAAACCAAAGAGTTAAGATCACTTACTTACCAAGAGAAATTCCTTTGGAGTTTATTTGTGGTCTCTTTCTGCCACCTGCTGGATGATGATGGTATTTGATACCATGTCAACATGGTGTCAAAATTCAGATTTCAATCTAAAATGGCTTACTTCCTGTGATACTTGCACTATGACATTAATTGTAAATTCTGAGCATCTTGCTGAGATCTACAACTGTACAAAATTTCATTACTCTACGATGAAGTAAGTGAATAGCAAAAGGTCCTTTGAAAATTGCTTGGTGGCGCTATAGAGAAACTAAGTCCTGCTCACTAAAGTTTGTTATGGATTCCTGTTGGGGGGTGGATAAGGATGCATCCAAATGAGTTTTAGGCAGCTCGGCCCAAAACTGTGGAATTCAGAGCCAAACGTATGACAGCAGCGTTTGAGGTGAATATGCCACGCCGCCACGCCCCCCTGCTCCATCGAATCCAGTTGAGCCTGAAATCCACAACATACCAACATGTGTTCTGTCTGTGGACACAGTTTCATGTTGATTAGCTCAGAGGGGTAACATAGCGACCGCTTACAACAAAACATGACACTTCCTGTTGTCAGGGGGCGTGGCCTAAGCAATGTCATCATTTGACCATTGGATATTATAGGAGACCTGATGATGATCAATCACAGAAAGTTTGGTGCCTCTGTGTGTTTCTGTGTAGGAGATATAACACTTTTATTTTTTGTGGCGAATAGGTGAACTTTGACCCCTGCCAACGCCCCTTCAGCATGCTCAAAAACTCACCGTTTTGATAACTTTTGATTGGCCATGCCTTATGATCAGACTGCCCGAGTTTCAAGCCGATCGCTCGATATCTCTAGGAGGAGTTAGATCTTATACCAATGCTGTAACTGTCAAAATTGAGGTCAAAATCAGACTTTCAGTCTAAAATGGCCAACTTCCTGTGATACTTGCACTATGACATTAATTGTAAATTCTGAGCGTCTTGTTGAGCTCTACAACTGTACCAAATTTCATGTCTCTACGACGAAGTAAGTGAATAGCAAAGGGTCCTTTGAAAATTTCTAGGTGGCGCCGTTGAGGCATTTTTCTTTAGATTTTTGTGACAACCTTAAAATACAAAATTTTTAAACAGTCACCATGCATCTGCAAAGTTTGGTGAGTTTTTGAAAATGAGAAAGCTCCCAAAAAGGCCCCTCTTTAGGGGGGCATAATAATAATAATAATAATTAAAGCCGCAAGCGGCGATGAGCGGCCCTCGCAGCCAAGCACCGCTGGGGTACGTGCACCGCCTGCCGCCAGCCACCGCAGAAGCTGTCACGCAATTTCCCTGCCCGTCCACCGGGCAATTCACACGAACCCGTTTGGCAGCGCTCCCCCACAACTCACAAAAAAATCAGGTGCAGATCGGTCGATGCAGCGAGGAGATACAGCCGTTGAATAATGATAATGCATTTGGCCACCGGGGCGGACTAAATCGTTCAGCGAGCCTACCGTTTGACACCCCTGGTTCAAACATTAGTTTATTGGTTGAAATGCAGTTCAAAGTCTTCAGCTGAAAAGTTGTACACAAAAAAGGTGTTGCACACAAATAAAACTTGTTTTGCACACAAAAATATATGTTTCACACAAAAAAAATTTGTTTTGCAAACTGCCAACCTTGCGCTCAAAATATCATTTATAAGTTTTCCTCCAGTACCTACTATGAAGAAAAAAGAGAGAGAGCAAAAAGTTAAAAGCTGAAATGTCAACAGTCATTTCAATGTAATGGAATGAAAAACTAGAGAACAGTAGACTGTAGAACCGTAGAAATCAGTAGAGTGATAAAAATATACCCCGATGTCCTCCAGTAGCCTAAGCCTATAGCAGCACAACTATAGATGTAGCTCAGGGTAACATGAGCCACTCTAACTATCAGCTTTGTCAAAAAGGAAAGTTTTAAGATTAGTCTTAAAAGTAGACAAGGTGTCTGCCTCACGGACCAAAACTGGGAGTTGGTTCCACAGGAGAGGAGCCTGATAGCTAAAGGATCTGCCTCCCATTCTACTTTTAGAGACTCTAGGAACCACCAGCAGACCTGCAGTCTGAGAGCAAAGTGCTCTGTTAGGAACATACGGGGTAATCAGAGAATGGGAAATGACCTAGAAGTTGGAAAGAGGCTATTGTGGTTCCAATTCCAAAAACGGGTAAAGATAGCTCAAAACCAGAAAATTATAGACCTATTGCTTTAACATCATGTTTAAGTAAAATTATGGAGAAAATGGTAATTGAAAGATTAATTTATTTTGTTGAATCAAAAGGGTACTTATCAAATTATCAAAGCGGTTTCAGAAGAGGAAGGAATACTATGGATCCAATTGTGTGTTTACAACATGAGGTACTAACAGCAAAAGTTAATAAAGAAAGTGTTTTGGCAGTGTTCTTAGATATAGAAAAGGCTTATGATATGATGAATAGAACAGTAGACTGGAGAACAGTAGAAATCAGTAGAGTGAGAGAAATAGGCCCCGATGTCCTCCAGCAGCCTAAGCCTATAGCAGCATAACTACAGATGTAGCTCAGGGTAACATGAGCCACTCTAACTATAAGCTTAAATTCTATTCTTGATATAACAGGAAGCCAATGAAGGGAAGCTAAAATTGGAGAAATATGATCCCTCTTGTTGATTTTCATCAGAACTCTTGCTGCAGCATTTTGGATCAGCTGAAGACTTCGAACTGCATTTTGTGGACTTCCTGATAGTAAAGAATTACAATAGTCCAGCCTTGAAGTAACAAATGCATGGACTAGTTTTTCAGCATCACCCCAGGACAGAATGTTTCTAATTTTGGCGATATTCCTGAGGTGAAAAAAAGGAAACTCTGGAAACCTGTTTAATATGGGATTTAAATGACATGTCTTGGTCGAAGACAACACCAAATTTTTAACTTTATTTCCAGAGGCCAGAATGGATAATACAGGTAAGAGTTGGTAAGAGTCTTTCAGGGAGAAATTAAAAAGAACCACACAAGGCAGTATTATCAGTCCTTTATTATTTTCAGTTATGATAAATGATGCACTTAAAGAAATAGAAAATGAATTGGGTTGTTCATTGTTTGCTGATGACGGAGCTATTTGGAAACGTAGAAGGAATGTTAAATATATTGTAGGCTCTTCCTGGCTCTTATTCAAGAGCCAGGAAGTGAGCGGCTTGCTCCTTTATTATCTTCTTACACATTTAGTCAGCATTTCTGACTGCTTTGAATCCAGTGTAAAACTAGAAAAGAAAGATACAGAAAAAATGGCTTAATAAACAGCCATGTAAATATCAGTATTAACGTATCAAAGTATCAGCTGCTTAATATTAACTCAACAGGTATTTTCACAGCCGGCTAGAAAAGTGGCAAATTAGCAAGTAAACACACACACTCTGCTGTCACACAGACCACGACATTTTACCATTGCTTTTATACACAAAATAACCATAAAAGATATTAACATATCTTATCGAATCTGTAAACAATGAGCAACACTTACAACCATTGCTTTCGGAGATTAACTGCATTGTTGCTGCCCTGAGACGATGCACACATGCTCTCTTCCTCTTGTTTGCGTCTTTACTTCCTACTTCCGGTTTGGAAGATTTTCAACATAAAAGCACCGCAAATTCATTTAAAACAAAGAACGGTATATTAACAATTCAAAGTAGTTTTTAAATGTCTTTTAAACATATTAAACATATTCAGGGCAGAACAAAGATCTAGAGAGAGTAAAGCAATTTAAATTCTTAGGAGTATGGTTTGATAAAAAAAACTATCCTGGAAAGTGCACATAGATAAGGTTATTGAAAAATGTAAAAGGATACTTAATATATTGAGATGTTTAGTTGGGTATGAATGTTACATTCCTGCAGTGAAAAAGAAAGGGTTCATAATGAAGTTAGACAATTATTCAGAAAGCTACAGAATTAGGATTAAATCATTTAAATATTAGTCCAACAGTACCATTATCAATAACACCACCATGGATTTTACCTGAAACAATAGTAGATTTAACAATATTGGAAAAGAAAAATAAAGATAAAATGTATATGTGTAATTCTATAATAGTGGAGGAATATATAGAACAGTTTTATAATAATGTAAAAATGTATACGGATGCATCAAAAAAGCAATTACGACAAACTGGAGTAGGTGTAATAATTCCAGAGTTTAAACTGCATATAGGGAAGAAATTAAATGAAGGAATATCTGTTTATACGGCAGAAATGATTGCATTATTAGTTGCTGTAGAATGGATTGAGGAAGTGAGACCATTAAGAGCTGTCATATGTTCAGATTCAAGTTCATCATTGATCAGTTTAAAAAGAAATCATTCAGAAAGCCGTCCAGATATCTTATTAGTAATTCAACAAATATTATATCATATTCAGATGATGGGGTTATCAGCTGTGTTTCTTTGGGTTCCTGCACATATAGGAGTGAAAGGTAATTAAATGGCTGATAAGAAAGCTAAAGAGTCGATAAATAAAAGTAAGAGTGATTAAGAATAGACATGGGTAAATCAGAGGTTCAAAGTATTATGCTGCCATCTTGTGGTCAAAAATAATACCCGTTTTTATGACAAAATGACATCTTTGATGAAAATTAATTGACTTTCTTTAGGGTTTACACAATTGGTCCAAGAGACTTTTTTGTAGGGACTGAGAAGTTACATCTGCTTACCGAGTTTCATAATTCTCAGACAAAGCATGGCTTGGGGCTTACTGATTTAATGCGTTTTTAATGGTTTTCCACAAACCTGATTTTTGCAATGCGACAGCTCAGGCAAATATGCATATTTCATAAAACCTTTGATAACTTTTAACCCTCAAGGTCTCATCTTCACGCTGAAAAAATTTGAAAGTGATAGCTTAAAATGCCTAGGACTAGTTCGTTAAAGTTCGAGGCAAAAACCGTCAATATTTTACCTTTTGACCCAAAATGGCAGGCTTCCTGTGGGTTTTAGAGCATACCCACAATAGACTTTTTTTCATAATTTTAAAAAAGCTACCTAGGTAAAAAATTTCAGCTTTCTACGTTTTACGGTTTGGCCCAACTCACTCTAGTTGGCGCTGTTGAGCGGGTTTGCCACGCCCGCTTTCAATTACACTAAAATCATGCGATTTCTCACGGGGGACAATTTTGGGCAAAGTTTGGTGAGTTTTCATGCATGTTTAGGCCTCCAAAAAGCCGTTTCAAAAGTCCCAAGAATAAATAATAATAATAAATAATAATAATAATAATAATAAAATCTGCAGTTACAATAGGCCTTCGCAGCGCTTAGCTGCTCGGGCCTAATAAAATCTGCAGTTACAATAGGCCTTCGCAGCGCTTAGCTGCTCGGGCCTAATTAAAGCCGCAAGCGGCGATGAGCGGCCCTCGCAGCCAAGCACCGCTGGGGTACGCGCACCGCCTGCCGCCAGCCACCGCAGAAGCTGTCACGCATTTTCCCTGCCCGTCCACCGGGCGATTCACACGAACTCGTTTGGCAGCGCTCCCCCACAACTCACAAAAAATCAGGTGCAGATCGGTCGATGCAGCGAGGAGATACAGCCGTTGAATAATGATAATGCATTTGGCCACCGGGCCAGACTAAATCGTTCGGCGAGCCGTACGTTTGACACCCCTGGTTCAAACATTAGTTTACTGGTTGAAATGCAGTTCAAAGTCTTCAGCTGAAAGGTTGTACACAAAAAAGGTGTTGCACACAAATAAAACTTGTTTTGCACACAAAAATATATGTTTCACACAAAAAAAATTTGTTTTGCAAACTGCCAACCTTGCGCTCAAAATATCATTTATAAGTTTTCCTCCAGTACAAAATGGTCTCTGCTCGACTACAAAACAATCCCACCCACGCTGCAGTAAATTTATGCCAAAAGTCACGTGATGCATTAAGAGTTGTTGTTGTTCAGACTTCCCGACAGGAGAGGTTAAACCATGTTGATGGAGATGAGCAGACAGGACGCTCTCGGGTAGGAGACTGAGTGACAGGCTGGTTGGAAACAGGTGCGTGCGTTGCTTCGTCAGAGAAATCTATCTGAAGGAAGAAGGAAAAGGTTGGCGATAGGCATAAGCAAGTTTGTGACTGGATCAGGATGGCGGCTCAGGTTGTAGAGGATGAGGAAGAACTACATAGTGATATGGATACGGATAGTTGAACGCCAATTGCTAGTTACCGGGGAAGTGGAAAATTCAAAAGTAGTGAAGCAGGCAGAGGTTCTGGGAATTCAGGAGACAAAGGAAATCTTGAAGACGACAGTACAGATGATGGAAGCAAGGGTGTGCATAAAAAGATTCAATTCAATTCAATTTTATTTACGTCAGACCAGGTGTGCCTACTATGAAGAAAAAAGAGAGAGAGCAAAAAGTTAAAAGCTGAAATGTCAACAGTCATTTCAATGTAATGGAATGAAAAACTGGAGAACAGTAGACTGGAGAACAGTAGAAATCAGTAGAGTGATAAAAATATACCCTGATGTCCTCCAGTAGCCTAAGCCTATAGCAGCACAACTATAGATGTAGCTCAGGGTAACATGAGCCACTCTAACTATCAGCTTTGTCAAAAAGGAAAGTTTTAAGATTAGTCTTAAAAGTAGACAAGGTGTCTGCCTCACGGACCAAAACTGGGAGTTGGTTCCACAGGAGAGGAGCCTGATAGCTAAAGGATCTGCCTCCCATTCTACTTTTAGAGACTCTAGGAACCACCAGCAGACCTGCAGTCTTAGAGCGAAGTGCTCTGTTAGGAACATACGGGGTAATCAGAGCTCTGATATATGATGGAGCTTGATTATTAAGGGCTTTATACGTTAGAAGAATTTTAAATTCTATTCTTGATTTAACAGGAAGCCAATGAAGGGAAGTTAAAATTGGAGAAATATGATCCCTCTTGTTGATTTTCATCAGAACTCTTGCTGCAGCATTTTGGATCAGCTGAAGACTTCGAACTGCATTTTGTGGACTTCCTGATAGTAAAGAATTACAATAGTCCAGCCTTGAAGTAACAAATGCATGGACTAGTTTTTCAGCATCACCCCTGGACAGAATGTTTCTAATTTTGGCGATATTCCTGAGGTGAAAAAAAGGAAACTCTGGAAACCTGTTTAATATGGGATTTAAATGACATGTCTTGGTCGAAGACAACACCAAGATTTTTAACTTT
This sequence comes from Fundulus diaphanus, assembly GCA_037039145.1. Lineage (NCBI taxonomy): Eukaryota > Metazoa > Chordata > Actinopteri > Cyprinodontiformes > Fundulidae > Fundulus > Fundulus diaphanus. The sequence continues at coordinate 7,929,475 of CM073132.1, forward strand.
ATTTCCAGAGGCCAGAATGGATAATACAGGTAAGAGTTGGTAAGAGTCTTTCAGGGAGAAATTAAAAAGAACCACACAAGGCAGTATTATCAGTCCTTTATTATTTTCAGTTATGATAAATGATGCACTTAAAGAAATAGAAAATGAATTGGGTTGTTCATTGTTTGCTGATGACGGAGCTATTTGGAAACGTAGAAGGAATGTTAAATTTATTGTAGGGAAAGTCCAAAAAGCAATTCATAAGATTGAACAATGGTCTTACAAATGGAGTTTTAAATTTTCGGTAGATAAAACAAAAGTATTGCTTTTTACTCAGAAAAGAAATCAAGAAGTACAACTGAAGTTATATAATCAAGATTGTACTGTTCTCTCTATGTGTTTTGCTCTTGCGTGAACACAGATAAACAGCCAGCCAAACTCCTTATTCAAGAGCCAGGAAGTGAGCGGCTTGCTCCTTTATTATCTTCTTACACATTTAGTCAGCATTTCTGACTGCTTTGAATCCAGTGTAAAACTAGAAAAGAAAGATACAAAAAAAATGGCTTAATAAACAGCCATGTAAATATCAGTATTAACGTATCAAAGTATCAGCTGCTTAATATTAACTCAACAGGTATTTTCACAGCCGGCTAGAAAAGCGGCAAATTAGCAAGTAAACACACACACTCTGCTGTCACACAGACCACGACATTTTACCGTTGCTTTTATACACAAAATAACCATAAAAGATATTAACATATCTTATCGAATCTGTCAACAATGAGCAACACTTACAACCATTGCTTTCGGAGAGATTAACTGCATTGTTGCTGCCCTGAGACGATGCACACACGCTCTCTTCCTCTTGTTTGCGTCTTTACTTCCTACTTCCGGTTCGGAAGATTTTCAACATAAAAGCACCGCAAATTCATTTAAAACAGAGAACGGTATATTAACATTTCAAAGTAGTTTTTAAATGTCTTTTAAACATATTAAACATATTCAGGGCAGAACAAAGATCTAGAGAGAGTAAAGCAATTTAAATTCTTAGGAGTATGGTTTGATGAAAAACTATCCTGGAAAGTGCACATAGATAAGGTTATTGAAAAATGTAAAAGGATACTTAATATATTGAGATGTTTAGTTGGGTATGAATGTTACATTCCTGCAGTGAAAAAGAAAGGGTTCATAATAAGGTTGGACAATTATTCAGAAAGCTACAGAATTAGGATTAAATCATTTAAATATTAGTCCAACGGTACCATTATCAATAACACCACCATGGATTTTACCTGAAACAATAGTAGATTTAACAATATTGGAAAAGAAAAATAAAGATAAAATGTATATGTGTAATTCTATAATAGTGGAGGAATATATAGAACAGTTTTATAATTATGTAAAAATGTATACGGATGCATCAAAAAAGCAATTACGACAAACTGGAGTAGGTGTAATAATTCCAGAGTTTAAACTGCATATAGGGAAGAAATTAAATGAAGGAATATCTGTTTATACGGCAGAAATGATTGCATTATTAGTTGCTGTAGAATGGATTGAGGAAGTGAGACCATTAAGAGCTGTCATATGTTCAGATTCAAGTTAATCATTGATCAGTTTAAAAACAAATCATTCAGAAAGCCGTCCAGATATCTTATTAGTAATTTAACAAATATTATATCATATTCAGATGATGGGGTTATCAGCTGTGTTTCTTTGGGTTCCTGCACATATAGGAGTGAAAGGTAATTAAATGGCTGATAAGAAAGTAAATAAAAGTAAGAGTGATTAAGAATAGACATGGGTAAATCAGAGGTTCAAAGTATTATGCTGCCATCTTGTGGTCAAAAATAATACCCGTTTTTATGACAAAATGACATCTTTGATGAAAATTAATTGACTTTCTTTAGGGTTTACACAATTGGTCCAAGAGACTTTTTTGTAGGGACTGAGAAGTTACATCTGCTTACCGAGTTTCATAATTCTCAGACAAAGCATGGCTTGGGGCTTACTGATTTAATGCGTTTTTAATGGTTTTCCACAAACCTGATTTTTGCAATGCGACAGCTCAGGCAAATATGCATATTTCATAAAACCTTTGATAACTTTTAACCCTCAAGGTCTCATCTCCACGCTGAAAAAATTTGAAAGTGATAACTTAAAATGCCTAGGACTAGTTCGTTAAAGTTCGAGGCAAAAACCGTCAATATTTTACCCTTTGACCCAAAATGGCAGGCTTCCTGTGGGTTTTAGAGCATACCCACAATAGACTTTTTTTCATAACTTTAAAAAAGCTACCTAGGTAAAAAATTTCAGCTTTCTACGTGTTACGGTTTGGCCCAACTCACTCTAGTTGGCGCTGTTGAGCGGGTTTGCCACGCCCGCTTTCAATTACACTAAAATCATGCGATTTCTCACGGGGGACAATTTTGGGCAAAGTTTGGTGAGTTTTCATGCATGTTTAGGCCTCCAAAAAGCCGTTTCAAAAGTCCCAAGAATAAATAATAATAATAATTAAAGCCGCAAGCGGCGATGAGCGGCCCTCGCAGCCAAGCACCGCTGGGGTACGCGCACCGCCTGCCGCCAGCCACCGCAGAAGCTGTCACGCATTTTCCCCGCCCGTCCACTGGGCGATTCACACGAACCCTTTCGGCAGCGCTCCCCCACGACTCACAAAAAATCTGGTGCAGATTGGTGGATGCAGCGAGGAGATACAGCCGTTGAATAATGATAATGCATTTGGCCACCGGGCCGGACCGCTGGGGTTGTAAAGAGATGACATGTTGGAACTATATAAATAAAATTGGATTGAATTAATTTGTCTTTATATAAAACACATGAGTTGCCTCTTGGCATGGCATGCACTAATATATATATATATATATATATATATATATATATATATATATATATACATACACACATTTGACCTAATAAAATACATTATTCATGTTTTTATTAGGTCAAATGCAATAATTCAATTCAATTTTATTTATATAGCGCCAAATCATGAAACATGTCATCTCAAGGCACTTTACAAAGTTACGTTCAATCATATTATACATATTGGGTCAGATTATACAGATTGGTCAAAAATGTTCCTATATAAGGAAACCAGTTGATACATATTGGGTCAGATTATACAGATTGGTCAAAAATGTTCCTATATAAGGAAACCGGTTGATTGCATCAAAGTCTCGACAAGCAGCATTCACTCCTGGAGAAGCGTAGAGCCACAGGGAGAGTCGTCTGCATTGTACATGGCTTTGCTGCAATCCCTCATACTGAGCAAGCATGAAGCGACAGTGGGAAGAAAAACTCCCCATTAACGGGAAGGAAAACCTCCAGCAGAACCGGGCTCAGTATGAACGGTCATCTGCCTCGACCGACTGGGGGTTACAGAAGACAGAGCAGAGACACAACAAGAGAGACAAAAAAAGCACAGAAGCACACATTGATCCAGTAATCTGTTCTACATTAGATGGTAATAGCGGGTAAGCCGTCTTCTTTGGATGATGTCACAGTTAACAGAACGCCAGACCAGGTGTACCTACTATGAAGATAAAAGAGAGAAACAGAAAATTAAAGCAGAAATGACAACACGTAATGCATAATTGAAGAACAGTAGAACTCTATAGAGTGAGAAAATTAGATCCTGACGTCCTCCAGTAGCCTAAGCCTATAGCAGTAAAACTATAAAAGGTAGCTCAGAGTAACATGAGCCACTCTAGTTATAAGCTTTGTCAAAAAGGAAGGTTTTAAGATTAGTCTTAAAAGTAGACAGGGTGTCTGCTTCACGGACCAAAACTGGGAATTGGTTCCACAGGAGAGGAGCCTGATAGCTAAAGGATCTGCCTCCCATTCTACTTTTAGAGACTCTAGGAACCACCAGCAGACCTGCAGTCTGAGAGCAAAGTGCTCTGTTAGGAACATACGGGGTAATCAGAGCTCTGATATATGATGGAGCTTGATTATTAAGGGCTTTATACGTTAGAAGAAGAATTTTAAATTCTATTTTTGATTTCACAGGAAGCCAATGAAGGGAAGCTAAAATTGGAGAAATATGATCCCGCTTGTTGATTTTCATCAGAACTCTTGCTGCAGCATTTTGGATCAGCTGAAGGCTTTGAACTGCAGTTTGTGGACTTCCTGATAGTAACGAATTGCAATAGTCCAGCCTTGAAGTAACAAATGCATGGACTAGTTTTTCAGCATCACTCCTGGACAGAATGTTTCTAATTTTGGCGATATTCCGGAGGTGAAAAAAGGAAACTCTGGAAACCTGTTTAATATGGGATTTAAATGACATGTCTTGGTCAAAAATAACACCAAGGTTTTTTACTTTATTACCAGAGGCCAAGTTAATGCCATCCAGATTAAGTGATTGGTTAAGAAGTTTATTTTTTGAGGACTCTGGCCCAAAGATTACAACTTCGGTCTTGTCAGAATTTAGATGCAGGAAATTTAAAGTCATCCAGCTTTTGATGTCATCAAGACATGACTGCAGTTGAAGTAATTGATTGGATTCATCAGGATTTATGGATAAATATAGCTGAGTGTCATCAGCATAACAGTGGAAATTAATCCCATGCTGTCTGATAATTTTGCCGATCGGAAGCATATATTTAGTAAAGAGAATTGGTCCAAGGACTGAACCCTGTGGTACTCCACAGGTGACCCTAGAGTTTAAGGAAGATTTATTATTAACATGAACAAACTGGAATCTGTCCGACAGATAAGATTTAAACCAGCCTAATGCTTTTCCCTTAATCCCTACAGTATGCTCAAGTCTTTGCAGGAGAATATTTTGATCAACTGTATCAAATGCAGTACTGAGATCTAACAGGACAAGTACAGACACAAGTCCATTATCTGAGGCCATGAGAATATCATTAGTGACCTTCACCAGAGCTGTTTCAGTGCTATGATGAGCTCTGAAGCCTGACTGAAACTCCTCAAGTAGGTCATTGCTTTGTAAATGTTGACAAAGTTGATTAGCAACTACTTTCTCAAGAATTTTAGATAAGAAAAGAAGATTAGATATAGGTCTGTAGTTTACTAGCTCATCTTGATCAAGAGAAGGTTTCTTAAGTAAAGGTTTAATAACAGCTACTTTAAAAACCTGTGGTACATATCCATTTACTAAGGATAGATTAATCATGTCTAAAATAGGACCACTGATCAAAGGGAATACCTCCTTAAACAACTTAGTTGGGATTGGGTCTAACACACAGGTAGAAGTTTTAGATGAAGCTAAGATTTTAGATAGCTCAGAAAGCTCTACTGCTTCTAAACAGTTCAAACACTGTGCAGGTTCTAAAGATTCCTCCAATGCTGCCTTACTTATAATAGATAATAGATATAATAGATTGTATTTTACGTATCAGGTACATAATACACACACACACACATACGATATTATACGTAATATAATAACCATTATAACAATTTAAGAAACTAGTTATAATGGTTATATATCAAAAAAGAACATGGAACACAAAAAACATGGTCCATCATATGGGAAGGAGGGACCTGTTGGACCTTTCTATTGCATCCCCTGTCCCTTGATCCGATCAGCCATTTCGACACTGCCCTCTCCAAATCCTTCCTGGTGATCTGTCTGGTTAATGTGTTGTTCTTTAAAGCTCCTGCGGGAAACATATCTTATGGTCACTTTATATGTACCAACACAACTCTCAACTACAATTGTAAAGTCAACTATGTTAAGGTGAAATTTACCAACAAATGATCAGTTTTATATCAATTACCCAAGATTTAAATTGTAATTTTGGGTGAAGTATCCCTTTACATAATTGACTTTACAAACCTGCAAACGTCAGAATGAACTGGGAAAAAGCTAAGAAAAAAAGATCAAAATTCAAAGCTGACTGGCCAAGGCTGTCACATTTTTTTACTTCTTTCTAAAATCTGGCTTTATTAAATTGCCCATAAAAAAATTAAAAACCAAGGAAAAATTACAAAATGTAATTTTTTTGATAAGAACAGCTGTTGACTGGAAGATCTGTGCAAGAAAATCTTGAAAACATTTCTTATATGATAACATTTCTGGAGCACCTGTTTTGAGGGGACATTTATGTCCTTAAGGTGAGGGTATTATTGACATTAGAAAATTAAATTCATAACATACATAAATTTCCCTCGACAGACACAAATATCCTAAAGTTACTATATTACAGTTATTATCCATTATGCACTTACCAAATATGACTTCAAACAGATTTAAAGTCCTGAATTCCTACTTTCCATTCCAGCCCACAACGTTGTACTGCCTTGACAGGCCATAGTCCATGATGAAGAACATCATACGTCTTGTGGCCTCATCCACAGTCCTCCCACCAATGTCTGACACTGCTGTGACCTAAGGGGGAACAAAAACAGTTCAAAGCTAATTAATTTTTATATCTTACAGGAGTAAACACGATGCAAAGACAAACTCTGGGTCTAGATTATTTCCATTGTTGATTAATCTATTGATTATTTTAACAATTAATTGATTGGTTGCTATAGTAATAAAATGTTAAAAAATTTTGAAAAATGTCAGTGTTTCCCAAATCTCTTGTTCTGTCAACAAAACATGGAGATACTCAGTTTATTGCTTAAGACTTTTTATGACTCTGTGGTGGCCTCAGCCCTTCTCTACGCTGTCGTCTGCTGGGCTCCAGGCAGCGCAGAACGGGACCGAATGAGTCTGAATAAGCTGGTGAGGAAGGCCACTTCTGTCCTGGGCTGCACTCTGGACTCAGCGGAGGAAGTAGCTGAGAGGAGGGTGTTGTCCAAGTTCACATCCATCATGGACAACACCTTCCACCCCCTGCGCCAGACTGTAGAGCAGCTGAGCAGCTCCTTTAGTGGCAGACTTAGACACCCTGTCTGTAAAAAGGAGCGCTACCGCAAGTCATTCATTCCTGCTGCTATCAGAATATACAGTGCTGCACTGTAACTGTAACCAATGTGCAATAATCTAATTCACTGTGCGATAACCCGTGCAATAATCCTGAAAGAAGTGACTTCTGCTGCTATCAGTAACTGTAACCACAACTGTTATAACTTTGGGCAATAACTAATGTGCAATAATCTATTTAATACACTGTGCTATAACCTGTCCAATGATCCAAAGAACTTCTGCTGCTATCACCAGGTATATATGTCAGTACATGTGTATGTAGGCATATGTATGTGTCACAGGACAGGTTGCCCTGTGACTGGCAACCTGTCCAGGATGGACGAGCCCCCACCCCCCACGACCCCGTGTGACGCCGAGCTGCGTTTCCCCATCAGATACGGCTTGACGTCACACCTGTAGGGAAAAGCCGGTATAAATCGATGAAGGATGGGATGTTAATTTTTTAAAAAGTTTAATAAAATTGCTCAAAGTTTATCAGAAAAAAACATAACTTGCTTTTAAATATGGACATTTTTAATAAGCAAAATGTTAATGTATTTCGTAAAGTTATTGTTGAAGTTAATCTTGGCTGCAGTACTCTGTTTGGCAGATGTTTTGGGGTTGGAGTAAAATGAGTCCATAGATCCACAGACAGGAGGCTTGTTCAGTGGTTTCTAGTACGACTTGCTTCTGCAGTGTCGCTCAACTGTGTGTAAAAATAAAAAAAATTACTTCATAAAAGCTCTCTGAGAATCACCTCTGGCCTCACCCAGTTAGAACCCGCTCTCCAGTCCATGTTGTAGCTGCAGTTTTTTTTTTTACGTCGTTTCCTTAATAATCTGTACAAATCAAAATCCTTGTCATTTTATTAAGAGTGTCGTGGTGCGCAGCGGCTCATCAGGTGGAGCTGCTGCATATTGACTGATAGCCGCTCTGACTGCAGCTCTGCCTTCTTTTGTTCAGAAAAGCGCAGGTGAAATTATTTAATTTATTATTTAACTTTTTCCAAATCGGACCCTGTCAAATGCGGGACAAATGCGCGTCATGGTAAATTAGCCTTTACTCTTCGAATTTTAAATAAAGCGTTACAGCGAATATTGAGGAGGTCCCTGATTGGTTTATCAGCTAAGTTGCTGGAAGCCAGTGAATACACGCTGAAAGGTGACATGGCCACAGGTGGAAATAATTCATTAATTAACTGGAGCAGCGACAGTGTGTCTGTCGACAGAAACGCTTACCGAGGGAAGTTGTTGTCAGATGGTCAATCCGCTCCACTTCCTGACTTGCTGGTTCGCATAAACCCAAAGAAAACCTTTGACCACCACTGCTTTCATTCATGCATCTGTGGCCAGTTTGAGATGTTCTTCCAAAAGTTATGATTGAACACCGATCATAACTTTTGGTCTACGTATACATCTCTGTGCTGGTAGCAAACGCAGAGCCATAGAGAGAAAGGCTCTGAGCCAGCGGAACCCGGATGTAAACAAGAGCCTTGCTCGTTAGCCTTAAGGCGCTAGCATTAGCGCTAATATTAGCGCCTTAAGGCACTAGAATTAGCCGCAGAACTGAGACTGCTCATCCCACCTCAAGTTGTGGTGGGGGATATTACACTACATGCATATATAATCCAAAAAGCCTTACCTGTTTGTCTGTTTCCCCTCCTAAATTCTCCAATGTGTGGTGCTAATGTTGTTAGCTGTGACATCACGGACTTCTTCCTCAGGCAAACGGACACGTTTCAGATTGTTGGAGTGCGCCCCCTGCTGTTGGGAAGTCTTCTTCTTCTCTTGATCTTTATGAACTTTTCTCACAGTGTGTCATATACGTTCAACTGTCTGTTGTTCCTCACAATATTTACATATGCCAGTGTTATGCTTCCCTATTTTGAATAATGTACCATCTAATCCTGTGTGGGCAAATCTAAGTCTTGATATGAGATAAGATAAGATAGTCTTTATTGATCTCACATTGGAGAAATTCACTTGTCGGCTCAATAGTGTGTGTGTATATATATATATATATATATATATATATATATATATATATATATATATATATATATATATATATATATATATACACATGCCTACATACACATGTACTGACATATATTCACTTGGTGAAAGCAGAAGAAGTTCTTCTGGATCCTTGCACAGGTTATAGCACAGTGTATTAAATAGATTATTGCACATTAGTTATTGCCCAAAGTCATAACAGTTGTGGTTATATAGAACAGATTACTGGATCACTGTGTGCTTCTGTGCTTTTTTTGTCTGTCTTGTTGTGTCTCTGCTCTGTCTTCTGTAACCCCCAGTCGGTCGAGGCAGATGACCGTTCATACTGAGCCCGGTTCTGCTGGAGGTTTGTCCTTCATGTTAATGAAGGAGGTTTTTTTCCCCTGTTGCTTCATGCTTGCTCAGTATGAGGGATTGTTGCAAAGCCATGGACAATGCAGACAACTCTCCCTGTGACTCTACGCTTCTTCAGGAGGAAATGCTGCTTGTCAAGACTTTTATGCAATCAACTGGTTCCCTTATATAGGATTAAAGATTCAAAGCTTCTTTCTTTTAAAGGCCAGCTAAAGATATTTTAAAGCTGCTTCCACTTTTGGACGAATGTGTATGAATGGTTTGGTAAAATATGTACCGTGACTTACAGATGACGCCCAAACATTTGGGTTTGCTGCCATCTAGTGTTGGAAATAATAAATGTTTTTTCCTTCAAAACACAATTCATGTTATAAATAATTGTCAAAAAAATATGGTTGGACGTAGCAAAAATGTTTTTGATAACTTTTGATCCTCTATGTGTGAGGAATTTTTTGGAGTAACTTTGAATGCCATAAGTGTAACGGTTTAGGAGTAGTTTATTCAAATGTAACCCCCAAAAATATGGGAAAATGACATCTTTGATGAGAAATGAATGATTTCCTGTAGGAGGTAGCCCATTGCTTCAAGAGGCTTTTTTGTAGGGCCTATGAAGTTACATGCACTTACCGAGTTTCATAATTCTCAGACAAAGCATGGCTTGGGGCTTACTGATTTAATGCGTTTTTAATGGTTTTCCACAAACCTGATTTTTGCAATGCGACAGCTCAGGCAAATATGCATATTTCATAAAACCTTTGATAACTTTTAAAAGTCAATGTCTTAACTGCATGCTGAAAAAAATTGAAAGTAATAGGTTAAAATGCCTAGGACTAGTTCGTTAAAGTTTGAGGCAAAAACGGCCAATATTTTACCCTTTGACCCAAAATAGCAGACTTCCTGTGGGTTTTAGAGCATACACCCAAGAGACTTTTTTTCATAATTTTAAAAAACCTACCTAGGTAAAAAATTTCAGCTTTCTACGTGTTACGGTTTGGCCCAACTCACTCTAGTTGGCGCTGTTGAGCAGGTTTGCCACGCCCGTTTTCAATTACACTAAAATCATGCGATTTCTCACGGGGGACAATTTTGGGCAAAGTTTGGTGAGTTTTCATGCATGTTTAGGCCTCCAAAAAGCCGTTTCAAAAGTCCCAAGAATAAATAATAATAATAATAATAATAAAATCTGCAGTTACAATAGGCCTTCGCAGCGCTTAGCTGCTCGGGCCTAATAATAATAATAATAATAATAATAATAATAATAATAATAATAAAATCTGCAGTTACAATAGGCCTTCGCAGCGCTTAGCTGCTCGGGCCTAATAATAATAATAATTAAAGCCGCAAGCGGCGATGAGCGGCCCTCGCAGCCAAGCACCGCTGGGGTACGTGCACCGCCTGCCGCCAGCCACCGCAGAAGCTGTCACGCAATTTCCCTGCCCGTCCACCGGGCAATTCACACGAACCCGTTTGGCAGCGCTCCCCCACAACTCACAAAAAATCAGGTGCAGATCGGTCGATGCAGCGAGGAGATACAGCCGTTGAATAATGATAATGCATTTGGCCACCGGGCCGGACTAAATCGTTCAGCGAGCCTACCGTTTGACACCCCTGGTTCAAACATTAGTTTACTGTTTGAAATGCAGTTCAAAGTCTTCAGCTGAAAAGTTGTACACAAAAAAGGTGTTGCACACAAATAAAACTTGTTTTGCACACAAAAATATATGTTTCACACAAAAAAAATTTGTTTTGCAAACTGCCAACCTTGCGCTCAAAATATCATTTATAAGTTTTCCTCCAGTACAAAATGGTCTCTGCTCGACTACAAAACAATCCCACCCACGCTGCAGTAAATTTATGCCAAAAGTCACGTGATGCATTAAGAGTTGTTGTTGTTCAGACTTCCCGACAGGAGAGGTTAAACCATGTTGATGGAGATGAGCAGACAGGACGCTCTCGGGTAGGAGACTGAGTGACAGGCTGGTTGGAAACAGGTGCGTGCGTTGCTTCGTCAGAGAAATCTATCTGAAGGAAGAAGGAAAAGGTTGGCGGTAGGCATAAGCAAGTTTGTGACTGGATCAGGATGGCGGCTCAGGTTGTAGAGGATGAGGAAGAACTACATAGTGATATGGATACGGATAGTTGAACGCCAGTTGCTAGTTACCGGGGAAGTGGAAAATTCAAAAGTAGTGAAGCAGGCAGAGGTTCTGGGAATTCAGGAGACAAAGGAAATCTTGAAGACGACAGTACAGATGATGGAAGCAAGGGTGTGCATAAAAAGATTCAATTCAATTCAATTTTATTTACGTCAGACCAGGTGTACCTACTATGAAGAAAAAAGAGAGAGAGCAAAAAGTTAAAAGCTGAAATGTCAACAGTCATTTCAATGTAATGGAATGAAAAACTGGAGAACAGTAGACTGTAGAACTGTAGAAATCAGTAGAGTGATAAAAATATACCCTGATGTCCTCCAGTAGCCTAAGCCTATAGCAGCACAACTATAGATGTAGCTCAGGGTAACATGAGCCACTCTAACTATCAGCTTTGTCAAAAAGGAAAGTTTTAAGATTAGTCTTAAAAGTAGACAAGGTGTCTGCCTCACGGACCAAAACTGGGAGTTGGTTCCACAGGAGAGGAGCCTGATAGCTAAAGGATCTGCCTCCCATTCTACTTTTAGAGACTCTAGGAACCACCAGCAGACCTGCAGTCTGAGAGCAAAGTGCTCTGTTAGGAACATACGGGGTAATCAGAGAATGGGAAATGACCTAGAAGTTGGAAAGAGGCTATTGTGGTTCCAATTCCAAAAACGGGTAAAGATAGCTCAAAACCAGAAAATTATAGACCTATTGCTTTAACATCATGTTTAAGTAAAATTATGGAGAAAATGGTAATTGAAAGATTAATTTATTTTGTTGAATCAAAAGGGTACTTATCAAATTATCAAAGCGGTTTCAGAAGAGGAAGGAATACTATGGATCCAATTGTGTGTTTACAACATGAGGTACTAACAGCAAAAGTTAATAAAGAAAGTGTTTTGGCAGTGTTCTTAGATATAGAAAAGGCTTATGATATGATGTGGAAAGAGGGATTATTGATCAAATTGAGGAAAATGTGAATTTGTGGAAGAATTTATCATTGGGTAGAGAACTTTTTAACAATTCAATTCAATTCAATTTTATTTATATAACGCCAATTCATAAACATGTCATCTCGAGGCACTTTACAAAGTCAAAATCAATCATATTATACAGATTGGTCAAAAATTTCCTATATAAGGAAACCAGTTGATTGCATCAAAGTCCCAACAAGCAGCATTCACTCCTGGAGAAGCGCAGTGCTACAGGGGGAGTCGTCTGCATTCTCCATGGCTTTGCAACAATCCCTCATACTGAGCAAGCATGAAGCGTCAGTGGAAAGAAAAACCACCCATTAGCAGGAAGGAAAAACCTCCAGCAGAACCAGGCTCAGTATGAACGGTCATCTGCCTCGACCGACTGGGGGTTACAGAAGACAGAGCAGAGACACAACAAGACAGACAAAAAAGCACAGAAGCACACATTGATCCAGTGATCTGTTATACATTAGATGGTAATAGTGGTGATCTGTCTTCCCTGGATGATGTCACAGTTAACAGAACGTCAGACTAGGTGTACCTACTATGAAGAAAAAAGAGAGAGAACAAAAAGTTACAAGCTGAAATGACAACAGTCATTTCAATGTAATGCAATGCAAAACTGGAGAACAGTAGACTGGAGAACAGTAGAAATCAGTAGAGTGAGAGAAATAGGCCCCGATGTCCTCCAGCAGCCTAAGCCTATAGCAGCATAACTACAGATGTAGCTCAGGGTAACATGAGCCACTCTAACTATAAGCTTAAATTCTATTCTTGATATAACAGGAAGCCAATGAAGGGAAGCTAAAATTGGAGAAATATGATCCCTCTTGTTGATTTTCATCAGAACTCTTGCTGCAGCATTTTGGATCAGCTGAAGACTTCGAACTGCATTTTGTGGACTTCCTGATAGTAAAGAATTACAATAGTCCAGCCTTGAAGTAACAAATGCATGGACTAGTTTTTCAGCATCACCCCTGGACAGAATGTTTCTAATTTTGGCGATATTCCTGAGGTGAAAAAAAGGAAACTCTGGAAACCTTTTTAATATGGGATTTAAATGACATGTCTTGGTCGAAGACAACACCAAGATTTTTAACTTTATTTCCAGAGGCCAGAATGGATAATACAGGTAAGAGTTGGTAAGAGTCTTTCAGGGAGAAATTAAAAAGAACCACACAAGGCAGTATTATCAGTCCTTTATTATTTTCAGTTATGATAAATGATGCACTTAAAGAAATAGAAAATGAATTGGGTTGTTCATTGTTTGCTGATGACGGAGCTATTTGGAAACGTAGAAGGAATGTTAAATATATTGTAGGCTCTTCCTGGCTCTTATTCAAGAGCCAGGAAGTGAGCGGCTTGCTCCTTTATTATCTTCTTACACATTTAGTCAGCATTTCTGACTGCTTTGAATCCAGTGTAAAACTAGAAAAGAAAGATACAAAAAAAATGGCTTAATAAACAGCCATGTAAATATCAGTATTAACGTATCAAAGTATCAGCTGCTTAATATTAACTCAACAGGTATTTTCACAGCCGGCTAGAAAAGTGGCAAATTAGCAAGTAAACACACACACTCTGCTGTCACACAGACCACGACATTTTACCGTTGCTTTTATACACAAAATAACCATAAAAGATATTAACATATCTTATCGAATCTGTAAACAATGAGCAACACTTACAACCATTGCTTTCGGAGATTAACTGCATTGTTGCTGCCCTGAGACGATGCACACATACTCTCTTCCTCTTGTTTGCGTCTTTACTTCCTACTTCCGGTTTGGAAGATTTTCAACATAAAAGCACCGCAAATTCATTTAAAACAGAGAACGGTATATTAACAATTCAAAGTAGTTTTTAAATGTCTTTTTAACATATTAAACATATTCAGGGCAGAACAAAGATCTAGAGAGAGTAAAGCAATTTAAATTCTTAGGAGTATGGTTTGAAGAAAAATTATCCTGGAAAGTGCACATAGATAAGGTTATTGAAAAATGTAAAAGGATACTTAATATATTGAGATGTTTAGTTGGGTATGAATGTTACATTCCTGCAGTGAAAAAGAAAGGGTTCATAATAAGGTTGGACAACTATTCAGAAAGCTACAGAATTAGGATTAAATCATTTAAATATTAGTCCAACGGTACCATTATCAATAACACCACCATGGATTTTACCTGAAACAATAGTAGATTTAACAATATTGGAAAAGAAAAATAAAGATAAAATGTATATGTGTAATTCTATAATAGTGGAGGAATATATAGAACAGTTTTATAATTATGTAAAAATGTATACGGATGCATCAAAAAAGCAATTACGACAAACTGGAGTAGGTGTAATAATTCCAGAGTTTAAACTGCATATAGGGAAGAAATTAAATGAAGGAATATCTGTTTATACGGCAGAAATGATTGCATTATTAGTTTCTGTAGAATGGATTGAGGAAGTGAGACCATTAAGAGCTGTCATATGTTCAGATTCAAGTTAATCATTGATCAGTTTAAAAACAAATCATTCAGAAAGCCGTCCAGATATCTTATTAGTAATTCAACAAATATTATATCATATTCAGATGATGGGGTTATCAGCTGTGTTTCTTTGGGTTCCTGCACATATAGGAGTGAAAGGTAATTAAATGGCTGATAAGAAAGCAAATAAAAGTAAGAGTGATTAAGAATAGACATGGGTAAATCAGAGGTTCAAAGTATTATGCTGCCATCTTGTGGTCAAAAATAATACCCGTTTTTATGACAAAATGACATCTTTGATGAAAATTAATTGACTTTCTTTAGGGTTTACACAATTGGTCCAGGAGACTTTTTTGTAGGGACTGAGAAGTTACATCTGCTTACCGAGTTTCATAATTCTCAGACAAAGCATGGCTTGGGGCTTACTGATTTAATGCGTTTTTAATGGTTTTCCACAAACCTGATTTTTGCAATGCGACAGCTCAGGCAAATATGCATATTTCATAAAACCTTTGATAACTTTTCACCCTCAAGGTCTCATCTCCACGCTGAAAAAATTTGAAAGTGATAACTTAAAATGCCTAGGACTAGTTCGTTAAAGTTCGAGGCAAAAACCGTCAATATTTTACCCTTTGACCCAAAATGGCAGGCTTCCTGTGGGTTTTAGAGCATACCCACAATAGACTTTTTTTCATAACTTTAAAAAAGCTATCTAGGTAAAAAATTTCAGCTTTCTACGTGTTACGGTTTGGCCCAACTCACTCTAGTTGGCGCTGTTGAGCGGGTTTGCCACGCCCGCTTTCAATTACACTAAAATCATGCGATTTCTCACGGGGGACAATTTTGGGCAAAGTTTGGTGAGTTTTCATGCATGTTTAGGCCTCCAAAAAGCCGTTTCAAAAGTCCCAAGAATAAATAATAATAATAATTAAAGCCGCAAGCGGCGATGAGCGGCCCTCGCAGCCAAGCACCGCTGGGGTACGCGCACCTCCTCCCTCCAGCCTCCGCAGAAGCTGTCACGCATTTTCCCTGCCCGTCCACCGGGCGATTCACACGAACCCGTACGGCAGCGCTCCACCCCCCCCCCACCCGACTCACAAAAAATCAGGTGCAGATCGGTCGATGCAGCGAGGAGATACAATCGTTCGGCGGGCCGTACGTTTGACACCCCTGGTTTAAACATTATTTTACTGGTTGAAATGCAGTTAAAAGTCTTCAGCTGAAAGGTTGTTGCACACAAATAAAACTTGTTTTGCACACAAAAAGATATGTTTCACACAAAAAAATTGTTTTGCAAACTGTCCGCCTACCTTGCGCTCAAAATATCATTTATAAGTTTTCCTCGAGTACAAAATGGTCTCTGCTCGCACAAAACAGCCTCTGCTCGACTACGATACAATCCCACCCACGCTGCGGTAAATTTGTGCCAAAAGTCACGTGATGCATTAAGAGTTGTTGTTGTTCAGACTTCCCGACATTGAGAAGAATTCAGTTATCTCTAAACTATTGGGCTAATTTACAGGGTCATAGTGAAGATCATCCAGCACAGACCACTTTAACATCTTGTTGGGAAATGGAGAACAGGGAGAGAAGAAGCTTTGGGTAGACAGTTAGACAAAAAGCAATGGAATTAGAATTAACTGATTTAATGTTCAGTTCAACAGTACCACTGACAGCAGTACAACCTTGGATACTACCTGAAGCTAAAGTAGATCTAACACTATTACGAAAGGGAAATAAGGTCAGGGTTTTTTTTTTAAATTCAAATACAATACAGGAATATATTAATATTTACTAGTTTCATTCAGATTCATCTTCATCACTAATCAGTTTACCGATAAAACACTCAGACAGTAGACCAGATATTTTGATAGAAATCCAGCAAACATTATACAGAATTCAAATGATGGACATTACAGTCATATTTTTGTGGGTACCAGCACACATGGGAGTTAAAGGAAATGAAATGGCAGATAAGGCTGCAAAGGAGGCTACAACAAGAAAAGACATTGATGTGTCAGTTAAAATTAGTAAGATGGAAATAAAGAGCATAATTAAACAGAAGATGAAGGAAAGGTGGCAAAAGCAATGGGAGGAAGAGAGGAACAGAAGATGGTTTTACATGATCCAGAGGAGAGTGGGAAAAATGAGATGGGCAGGGAAGAACATAGGAGAAGAAACAATTATATCAGGACTTAGATTTGGGCACACAGGATTAAATAATACATTATTCTAAATAGGTAAACATAACAATGGCAGATGTGAATATTGTGAGCAACAAGAGACAGTTGAACACGTTATGGTATACTGTAGGAAGTACGAAAGAGAAAGGAGAGAAATGGTCCAAAATCTAAAAAGGAAAAGAATACAATTTGATTTAATAGAAATACTTAGAAAAACTCCAGAGATAATTGTTATGTGATTATTTTTCATTATCTTAGATTAATAAATGTAATTGAGAGGATTTGAAATCTTTTTTTGGTTTTGTTTATATTGTTTTGTTAATTTGATTGTGACTTGTTTTGTTTAGTATAAATAATTCTGATCCACACTCCATACCAGTTGGTGGCGGTAATGCACCATTTGGTTGCGTGCCAACCGGCAAAAAAAATCCATAAAGAAAAAGAAGAAGCAGAAGACTTCCCGACAGCAGGGGGCGCACCTGAAAAAAACTGAAAGGCGCCGGTTTGGCTGAGGAAGAAAGACGTGATATCACAGCTAACAGCAGGGACGTGCAGAGGGGGGCGTGGGGCTTGGTCACCTGCCCCTTTGCCCCTTGATGCCCAAAGTGCCCTTTTGTCAGTGTTTTTTTATGTGTGTGTGTGCATGTCCAAAATAAAAATAATTTAGATCTAAATTGCCACAGTTACCGTGGCACGGTTACATGATCCACATAACGTGCCTCACTTTTCCCTTCTTCTCCTCTCGCAGCTCCGCGGCTGCTGCTGCCGCTGTCTAACTGCCTGCCCCTTTAAATCGGCAGCACACGTGACTGTGCTCTGTGCATTTTTTTAAACTTAACTCTCATTGGTTGTACTGCCTTAAATCCCGCCTTTCCTCTTTCTGATTTCTAGCGCGTGTGTGCGTGCTTATTTGCTTGGAGCGCAAGATTTAAATTTCAATTCATACAGGTATACTGCCGTTACCTCAATTAATACTTGACAACAAACTAGTCCCAATTAAAGGTATACTATGCAACCGGGGTTGATTTTCCAGCGAGGCTCCCCCCAGAGGGCGAAAGTAAAAGTGCATTGTCGTAAAGATGCTCAGCTGTTCTCCTGGTTTCTCCATCAAGCCAGGTGCGGTTGTTTGTAGGTGGGGTTGTATTTCCCCTAACCCTAACATACATAAATTTCCCTCGACAGACACAAATATCCTAAAGTTAGTATATTACAGTTATTATCCATTATGCACTTACCAAATATGACTTCACACAGATTTAAAGTCCTGAATTCCTACTTTCCATTCCAGCCCACAAAGTTGTACTGCCTTGACAGGCCATAGTCCATGATGAAGAACATCATACGTCTCGTGGCCTCATCCACAGTCCTCCCACCAATGTCTGACACTGCTGTGACCTAAGGGGGAACAAAAACAGTTCAAAGCTAATTCATTTTTATAGCTCACAGGAGTAAACACGATGCAAAGACAAACTCTGGGTCTAGATTATTTTCATTGTTGATTAATCTATTGATTATTTTAAACAATTAATTGATTGGTTGCTATAATAATAAAATGTTACAAAATTTTGAAAAATATCAGTGTTTCCCAAATCTCTTGTTCTGTCAACAAAACATGGAGATACTCAGTTTATTGCCATAAATGAGCAAAGAAAACAGAAATATTCACATTTATGAAGCTGAAATCAGAGACGTAGGACTCTTTTGTTGGGTGTTCACGTCAGTAATAAGTTGGACTGGACTCATAACACCGACGCTCTGCATAAGAAGGGCCAGAGCCGCCTCCACCTCCTGAGGAGGCTGAGTTCCTTTGGAGTGAGCAGGCCCCTGCTTAAGACTTTTTATGACTCTGTGGTGGCCTCAGCCCTTCTCTACGCTGTCGTCTGCTGGGCTCCAGACAGCGCAGAACGGGACAGAATGAGGCTGAATAAGCTGGTGAGGAAGGCCACTTCTGTCCTGGGCTGTACTCTGGACTCAGTGGAGAAAGTAGCTGAGAGGAGGGTGTTGTCCAAGTTCACATCCATCATGGACAACACCTTCCACCCCCTGCACCAGACTGTAGAGGAGCTGAGCAGCTCCTTTAGTGCCAGACTTAGACACCCTGTCTGTAAAAAGGAGCGCTACCGCAAGTCATTCATTCCTGCTGCAATCAGATTATACAGTGCTGCACTGTAACTGTAACCAATGTGCAATAATCTATCTAATTCACTGTGCGATAACCTGTGCAATGATCCGAAGAACTTCTGCTGCTATCACCAAGTGAATATATGTCAGTACATGTGTATGTAGGTATATATATATATATATATATATATATATATTGTCTAAAGACAATTACATGATCGGCTTTCTATCACCTGAATATATGTCAGTACATGTGCATATATGTATGTATTTATATATGTATTTATATATGTATGTATTTATATATATATATATATATATATATATATATATATATATATATATATATATATATATATATATATATATATATATACAGGGGTTGGACAATGAAACTGAAACACCTCTCATTTTAGTGTGGGAGGTTTCATGGCTAAATTGGACCAGCCTGGTGGCCAATCTTCATTAATTGCACATTGAACCAATAAGAGAAGAGTGTGAAGGTCCAATTAGCAGGGTAAGAGCAAAGTTTTGCTCAAAATATTGAAATGCACACAACATTATGGGTGACATACCAGAGTTCAAAAGAGGACAAATTGTTGGTGCACGTCTTGCTGGCGCATCTGTGACCAAGACAGCAAGTCTTTGTGATGTATCAAGAGCCACGGTGTCCAGGGTAATGTCAGCATACCACCAAGAAGGACGAACCACATCCAACAGGATTAACTGTGGACGCAAGAGGAAGCTGTCTGAAAGGGATGTTAGAGTGCTTACCCGGATTGTATCCAAAAAACATGAAACCACGGCTCCCCAAATCACGGCAGAACTAAACGTGCACCTCAACTCTCCTGTTTCTACCAAAACTGTCCGTCGGGAGCTCCACAGGGTTAATATCCACGGCTGGATTCAGAGTGTCTGAAAACATAAAGTACATTTTGCTGCATTGACGTGTATTCTCTCTGAGCGCAGCTTGGTCTGACCTAAGATGGCCGCTCTGTCGGCACGCCTCTCACCCGACGACGGGGCGTCTACGTCATGGGTTAAAGCTAAAATAATCAGTTTGACTGAAAAAAATTCCTAGTCAGCCCATATATTCCCGGGACCGTGGAAATAATGCCACATTAGTTACCTCACTTGCTTATTGTGCAGAGTCAACTTTAACCAAATCTGGTAGTTTTACAATATCCACTGACCATTCATGTCTCTGTCCCACCTTTCAGCTTCAGAGCCTTGGTGTCTTCCTGGACAGCCTCCCATCCTCTCCTCCACTGTCCACATCCATAACATCACCTGGTTAACTTTCATATCGGGAACATCAAGTTCTTCCTTAACACTTTAACCAAACTGGTCCACAGTCCACTTTACACTGTCAGCTCCCTTCCCTCCCTGTCCTCCAGAAAACCTCCATAAATTACAACTAGTACAAAAGACAGCAATTTACATCTTTACATCATCTACTTCACATCTGAACATTACCTCCACTGGCTCCCTGTCACCTTCAGTATAAATTAATCATATGAACAAACAAGGCCAACCACAACCTGGACAATGCAGGACATATAACCAACACTATGATGTCATACATTTTAGTTTAACACTGATCGCACATTACAAGGTCCCTGATTGGTTTATCAGCTAAGTTGCTGGAAGCCAGTGAATACACGCTGAAAGGTGACATGGCCACAGGTGGAAATAATTCATTAATTAACTGGAGCAGCGACAGTGTGTCTATCGACAGACACGCTTACCGAGGGCAGTTGTTGTCAGATGGTCAATCCACTCCACTTCCTGACTTGCTGGTTCGCATAAACCCAAAGAAAACCTTTGACCACCACTGCTTTCATTCATGCATCTGTGGCCAGTTTGAGATGTTCTTCCAAAAGTTATGATTGAACACCGATCATAACTTTTGGTCTACGTATACATGTCTGTGCTGGTAGCCAGCGCAGAGCCATAGAGAGAAAGACTCTGAGCCAGCGGAACCCGGATGTAAACAAGAGCCTTGCTCGCTAGCCTTAGGGCGCTAGCATTAGCGCTATAAGTAGCACCTTAAGACGCTAGAATTAGCCGCAGAACTGAGACTGCTCATCCCACCTCAAGTTGTGGTGGGGGATATTACACTACATGCATATATAATCCAAAAAGCCTTACCTGTTTGTCTGTTTCCCCTCCTAAATTCTCCAATGTGTGGTGCTAATGTTGTTAGCTGTGACATCACGGACTTCTTCCTCAGGCAAACGGACACGTTTCAGATTGTTGGAGTGCGCCCCCTGCTGTTGGGAGTCTTCTTCTCTTGTTCTTTATGAATTTTTCTCACAGTGTGTCATATATGTTCAACTGTGTCTTGTTCCTCACAATATTCACATCTGCCAGTGTTATGCTTCCCTATTTTGAATAATGTACCATTTAATCCTGTGTGGGCAAATCTAAGTCTTGATATAAGATAAGATAGTCTTTATTGATCTCACATTGGAGAAATTCACTTGTCACATCGGCTCAATAGTCAGTCAATAGTCAGCAGTAGGAAAGGGTGCATCAGTTATATACAGTGTATCTTCCTATATACAGTGGATCAAAAAGAAAATGAGAAAAAAAGTAAGAATTAAAAAAATACAAAAGAAATCGGAGTAGGCAGGTGATGTCATGTGTACTTCCCGGTTATATACATACATACATACACACACACACACATTATATATATATATATATATATATATATATATATATATATATATATATATATATATATATATATATATAAATAAATAAATAAAGGCAAGGCAAGGCAAATTTATTTGTATAGCACAATTCAGTACAGAGACAATGCAAAGTGCTTTACATGATTAAAATACAGGAAAAGAAAACAGAAAATGTAGACATCAATAAACAGCTGGACTAAAAAAGTTGAACTAATGCTGTTTCAGTAGAACAGTTTAACTAGAACAGTCAAAAACAGTCCTAAACAGATGTGTTTTTAATCTTGATTAAAAAGAACTCAGGTTTTCCGCACTTTTACAGTTTTCTGGAAGTTTGTTCCAGATAAGTGGAGCGTAGGAACTAAATGCTGCTTCTCCTTGTTTAGTTCTGGCTGTAGGTACGCAGAGAAGGCTGGAGCCAGAAGACCTTAGTGCTCTGGATGGTTGATACACTGATAACAAGTCTGTGATGTATTTAGATGCGTTCAGCAGCGTTCTGGATCAGCTGCAGCTGTCTGATCCACTTTTTAGGCAGACCTGTGAAAACACCGTTGCAGTAATCGATTCTACTAAAGATAAACGCATGGATTAGTTTTTCCAGATCCTGCTGAGACATCAGTCCTTTAATCCTGGAAATGTTCTTCAGGTGATAGAAAGCCGATCTTGTAATTGTCTTTAGACTAATATATATATATATATATATATATATGCCTACATACACATGTACTGACATATATTCACTTGGTGATAGCAGCAGAAGTTCTTCCGGATCATTGCACAGGTTATAGCACAGTGTATTAAATAGATTATTGCACATTATTTATTGCCCAAAGTTATAACAGTTGTGGTTATATAGAACAGATTGCTGGATCAATGTGTGCTTCTGTGCTTTTTTGTCTGTCTTGTTGTGTCTCTGCTCTGTCTTCTGTAACCCCCAGTCGGTCGAGGCAGATGACCGTTCATACTGAGCCCGGTTCTGCTGGAGGTTTTTCTTTCCTGTTAATGGGGAGGTTTTTTTTCCCTGTTGCTTCATGCTTGTTCAGTATGAGGGATTGTTGCAAAGCCATGGACAATGCAGACTACTCTCCCTGTGGCTCGACGCTTTTTCAGGAGGAAATGCTGCTTGTCAAGACCTTTATGCAATCAACTGGTTCCCTCGGCTAAAATGTTTATCCATTTTAGCCGCGCAATCCTCCATAATTAAAGTCCGACAGTCCACAGATCGCAACAGTTTGTTGATACAAAATTAATTGTTCATCCACTTCAGCAACCAATGCATTGGAATTACGCCCTTATGTGTGCACACTATATTTAGATGGCCATCATATCGGTGGTAGCGCTACACATACCTAATCCAGACGAATGATTGTTCAAATCCAGCGCCGAGCTGATCAACTGCGTCCTCAACGATGTCTATCCTGTCCGACGTCACCTCAGGTGAGCTGAGTTCGATCAGCTGATGCTCCACTCCAAACACGTAACCTCCAGCCCAGTCTTATCTTGCGCAATCACCACCATCAACCATGCAGAAACACGTATCTTTACTTATGCACAGTTCGTGAAGATGCACAAACAGTTTTTGACTGGTTTTGTAGCGGCCAAGCCAATACTTTAAGCCACTGAGGTGCTGCATCGGGGTAATAGAGTTGACGTGCTTATTGTTACCTTTTTGGGATGAATTAGAGTCCGAGTCGTCAGGGCATGTTGAACGCTTCGTCCATTTATTTTCCTCTTTGAATATCAAATGTCCATCATACATGAACACATCTCCAGACAACATATAAAGCAGACTTGCTTGCTTGTATTTATCTTTTTGCGGTCAAAAACTGTTTTCCCCTTCCGGGTGGAAAACCTACCTATCAAAGAAAAGTTCCCCCCTTAAAAAGACATGAACGCTAATTACCCAATCAATGCATTTGCGCTCCTACATATAGGATTAAAGATTAAAATCTTATTTCTTTTAAAGGCCAGCTAAAGATATTTTAAAGCTGCTTCCACTTTTGGACGAATGTGTATAAATGGTTTGGTAAAATATGTACCGTGACTTACAGATGACGCCCAAACATTTGGGTGTGCTGCCATCTAGTGTTGGAAATAATAAATGTTTTTTCCTTCAAAACACAATTCATGTTATAAATAATTGTCAAAAAAATATGGTTGGACGTAGCAAAAATGTTTTTGATAACTTTTGATCCTCTATGTGTGAGGAATTTTTTGGAGTAACTTTGAATGCCATAAGTGTAACGGTTTAGGAGTAGTTTATTCAAATGTAACCCCCAAAAATATGGGAAAATGACATCTTTGATGAGAAATGAATGATTTCCTGTAGGAGGTAGCCCATTGCTTCAAGAGGCTTTTTTGTAGGGCCTATGAAGTTACATGCACTTACCGAGTTTCATAATTCTCAGACAAAGCATGGCTTGGGGCTTACTGATTTAATGCGTTTTTAATGGTTTTCCACAAACCTGATTTTTGCAATGCGACAGCTCAGGCAAATATGCATATTTCATAAAACCTTTGATAACTTTTAAACGTCAATGTCTTAACTGCATGCTGAAAAAATTTGAAAGTAATAGGTTAAAATGCCTAGGACTAGTTCGTTAAAGTTTGAGGCAAAAACGGCCAATATTTTACCCTTTGACCCAAAATAGCAGACTTCCTGTGGGTTTTAGAGCATACACCCAAGAGACTTTTTTTCATAATTTTAAAAAACCTACCTAGGTAAAAAATTTCAGCTTTCTACGTGTTACGGTTTGGCCCAACTCACTCTAGTTGGCGCTGTTGAGCAGGTTTGCCACGCCCGTTTTCAATTACACTAAAATCATGCGATTTCTCACGGGGGACAATTTTGGGCAAAGTTTGGTGAGTTTTCATGCATGTTTAGGCCTCCAAAAAGCCGTTTCAAAAGTCCCAAGAATAAATAATAATAATAATTAAAGCCGCAAGCGGCGTTGATCGGCCCTCGCAGCCAAGCACCGCTCCTGCCTATTGGCCACCGCGGGGGTTCGCGCACCGCCGGCCGCCAGCCACCGCAGAAGCTGTCACGCATTTTCCCCACCCGTCCACCGGGCGATTCACACGAACCCGTTCGGCAGCGCTCCCCCACGACACACAAAAAATGTGGTGCAGATCGGTCGATGCAGCGAGGAGATACAGCCGTTGAATAATGATAATGCATTTGGCCACCGGGCCGGACCGCTGGGGTTGTAAAGAGATGACATGTTGGAACTATATAAATAAAATTCAATTGAATTAATTTGTCTTTATATAAAACACACGAGTTGCCTCTTGGCATGACATGCACTATATATATATATATATATATATATATATATATACACACATTTGACCTAATAAAATACATTATTCATGTTTTTATTAGGTCAAATGCAATAAATTAATTCAATGCAATTTTATTTATATAGCGCCAATTCATGAAACATGTCATCTCAAGGCACTTTACAAAGTTAAGTTCAATCATATTATACATATTGGGTCAGATTATACAGATTGGTCAAAAATGTTCCTATATATGGAAACCAGTTGATTGCATCAAAGTCCCGACAAGCAGCATTCACTCCTGGAGACGCGTAGAGCCACAGGGAGAGTCGTCTGCATTGTACATGGCTTTGCTGCAATCCCTCATACTGAGCAAGCATGAAGCGACAGTGGGAAGAAAAACTCCCCATTAACGGGAAGGAAAACCTCCGGCAGAACCGGGCTCAGTATGTACGGTCATCTGCCTAGACCGACTGGGGGTTACAGAAGACAGAGCAGAGACACAACAAGAGAGACAAAAAAAGCACAGAAGCACACATTGATCCAGTAATCTGTTCTACATTAGATGATAATAGCGGGTGAGCCGTCTTCTTTGGATGATGTCACAGTTAACAGAACGCCAGACCAGGTGTACCTACTATGAAGATAAAAGAGAGAGAACAGAAAGTTAAAGCAGAAATGACAACACGTAATGCATAATTGAAGAACAGTAGAACTCTATAGAGTGAGAAAATTAGATCCTGACGTCCTCCAGTAGCCTAAGCCTATAGCAGTAAAACTATAAAGGTAGCTCAGAGTAACATGAGCCACTCTAGTTATAAGCTTTGTCAAAAAGGAAGGTTTTAAGATTAGTCTTAAAAGTAGACAGGGGTTCTGCTTCACGGACCAAAACTGGGAGTTGGTTCCACAGGAGAGGAGCCTGATAGCTAAAGGATCTGCCTCCCATTCTACTTTTAGAGACTCTAGGAACCACCAGCAGACCTGCAGTCTGAAAGCGACGTGCTCTGTTAGGAACATACGGGGTAATCAGAGCTCTGATATATGATGGAGCTTGATTATTAAGGGCTTTATACGTTAGAAGAATAATTTTAAATTCTATTCTTGATTTTACAGGAAGCCAATGAAGGGAAGCTAAAATTGGAGAAATATGATCCCGCTTGTTGATTTTCATCAGAACTCTTGCTGCAGCATTTTAGATCAGCTGAAGGCTTTGAACTGCATTTTGTGGACTTCCTGATAGTAACGAATTACAATAGTCCAGCCTTGGAGTAACAAATGCATGGACTAGTTTTTCAGCATCACTCCTGGACAGAATGTTTCTAATTTTGGCGATATTCCGGAGGTGAAAAAAGGAAACTCTGGAAACCTGTTTAATATGGGATTTAAATGACATGTCTTGGTCAAAAATAACACCAAGATTTTTTACTTTATTACCAGAGGCCAAGATAATGCCATCCAGATTAAGTGATTGGTTAAGAAGTTTGAGGACTCTGGCCCAAAGATTACAACTTCGGTCTTGTCAGAATTTAGATGCAGGAAATTTAAAGTCATCCAGCTTTTGATGTCATCAAGACATGACTGCAGTTGAAGTAATTGATTGGATTCATCAGGATTTATGGATAAATATAGCTGAGTGTCATCAGCATAACAGTGGAAATTAATCCCATGCTGTCTGATAATTTTGCCGATCGGAAGCATATATATAGTAAAGAGAATTGGTCCAAGGACTGAACCCTGTGGTACTCCACAGGTGACCCTAGAGTTTGAGGAAGATTTATTATTAACATGAACAAACTGGAATCTGTCCGACAGATAAGATTTAAACCAGCCTAATGCTTTCCCCTTAATCCCTACAGTATTCTCAAGACTTTGTAGGAGAATATTTTGATCAAATGTATCAAATGCAGCACTGAGATCTAACAGGACAAGTACAGACACAAGTCCATTATCTGAGGCCAGGAGAATATCATTAGTGACCTTCAACAGAGCTGTTTCAGTGCTATGATGAGCTCTGAAGCCTGACTGAAACTCCTCAAGTAGGTCATTGCTTTGTAAATGTTCACAAAGTTGATTAGCAACTACTTTCTCAAGAATTTTAGATAAGAAAAGATTAGATATAGGTCTGTAGTTTACTAGCTCATCTTGATCAAGAGAAGGTTTCTTAAGTAAAGGTTTAATAACAGCTACTTTAAAAACCTGTGGTACATATCCATTTACTAAGGATAGATTAATCATGTCTAAAATAGGACCACTGATCAAAGGGAATACCTCCTTTGATCAGAATACTTGGTTGGGATTGGGTCTAACATACAGGTAGAAGGTTTAGATGAAGCTAAGATTTTAGAAAGCTCAGAAGGCTCTACTGCTTCTAAACAGTTCAAACACTGTGCAGGTTCTAAAGATTCCTCCAATGCTGCCTTACTTATAATAGATAATAGATATAATAAATTGTATTTTACGTATCAGATACATAATACACACACACACACACACACACACATACGATATTATACGTAATATAATTACCATTATAACAATTTAAGAAACTAGTTATATATCAAAAAAGAACATGGAACAGAAAAAAACATGGTCCATCATGTGGGAAAGAGGGACCTGTTGGACCTTTCTATTGCATCCCCTGTCCCTTGATCCAATCAGCCATTTCGACACTGCCCTCTCCAAGTCCTTCCTGGTGATCTGTCTGGTTAATGTGTTGTTCTTTAAAGCTCCTGTGGGAAACATATCTTATGGTCACTTCATATGTACCAACACAACTCTCAACTACAATTGTAAAGTCAACTATGTTAAGGTGAAATTTACCAACAAATGATCAGTTTTATATCAATTACCCAAGATTTAAATTGTAATTTTGGGTGAAGTATCCCTTTACATAATTGACTTTACAAACCTGCAAACGTCAGAAGGAACTGGGAAAAAGCTAAGAAAAAAAGATCAAAATTCAAAGCTGACTGGCCAAGGCTGTCACATTTTTTTATTTCTTTCTAAAATCTGGCTTTATTAAATTGCCCATAAAAAAATTACAAACCAAGGAAAAAATACAAAATGTAATATTTTTGATGAGAACAGCTGTTGACTGGAAGATCTGTGCAAGAAAATCTTGAAAACATTTCTTATATGATAACATTTCTGGAGCACCTGTTTTGAGGGGACATTTATGTCCTTAAGGTGAGGGTATTATTGACCTTAGAAAATCAAATTCATAACATACATAAATTTCCCTCGACAGACACAAATATCTTAAAGTTACTATATTACAGTTATTATCCATTATGCACTTACCAAATATGACTTCAAACAGATTTAAAGTCCTGAATTCCTACTTTCCATTCCAGCCCACAAAGTTGTACTGCCTTGTACAATCACCATGGCCATAGTCCATGATGAAGAACATCATACGTCTCGTGGCCTCATCCACAGTCCTCCCACCAATGTCTGACACTGCTGTGACCTAAGGGGGAACAAAAACAGTTCAAAGCTAATTCATTTTTATAGCTCACAGGAGTAAACACGATGCACAGACAAACTCTGGGTCTAGATTATTTTCATTGTTGATTAATCTATTGATTATTTTAACAATTAATTGATTGGTTGCTATAATAATAAAATGTTACAAAATTTTGAAAAATGTCAATGTTTCCCAAATCTCTTGTTCTGTCAACAAAACATGGAGATACTCAGTTTATTGTCATAAATGAGCAAAGAAAACAGAAATATTCACATTTATGAAGCTGAAATCAGAGACGTAGGACTCTTTTGTTGGGTGTTCACGTCAATAATAAGATGGACTGGACTCATAACACCGACGCTCTGCATAAGAAGGGCCAGAGCCGCCTCCATCTCCTGAGGAGGCTGAGTTCCTTTGGAGTGAGCAGGCCCCTGCTTAAGACTTTTTATGACTCTGTGGTGGCCTCAGCCCTTCTCTACGCTGTCGTCTGCTGGGCTCCAGGCAGCGCAGAACGGGACAGAATGAGGCTGAATAAGCTGGTGAGGAAGGCCACTTCTGTCCTGGGCTGCACTCTGGACTCAGTCGAGGAAGTAGCTGAGAGGAGGGTGTTGTCCAAGTTCACATCCATCATGGACAACACCTTCCACCCCCTGTGCAGATTATATAGCAATCATTCTGATTGCTATATAATCTGCAATCAGATTATACAGTGCTGCACTGTAACTGTAACCAATGTGCAATAATCTATCTAATTCACTGTGCGATAACCAGTGCAATAATCCTGAAAGAAGTGACTTCTGCTGCTATCAGTAACTGTAACCACAACTGTTATAACTTTGGGCAATAACTACTGTGCAATAATCTATTTAATACACTGTGCTATAACCTGTACAATGATCCGAAGAACTTCTGATGCTATCACCAGGTGAATATATGTCAGTACATGTGCATGTAGGCATACAGGTAAAAGCCAGTAAATTAGAATATTTTGAAAAACTTGATTTATTTCAGTAATTGCATTCAAAAGGTGTAACTTGTACATTATATTTATTCATTGCACACAGACTGATGCATTCAAATGTTTATTTCATTTAATTTTGATGATTTGAAGTGGCAACAAATGAAAATCCAAAATTCCGTCTGTCACAAAATTAGAATATTGTGTAAGGGTTAAATTTTGAAGACACCTGGTGCCACAAACTAATCAGCTGATTAACTCAAAACACCTGCAAAGGGCTTTAAATGGTCTCTCAGTCCAGTTCTGAAGCCTACACAAACATGGAGAAGACTTCAGATTTGACAGCTGTCCAAAAGGCCACCATCGACACATTGCACAAGGAGGGAAAGACACAAAAGGTTATTGCTGAAGAGGCTGGCTGTTCTCAGAGCTCTGTGTCCAAACACATTAATAGAGAGGCAACGGGAAGGAAAAACTGTGGTCAGAAAAAGTGTACAAGTGATAGGGATCACCGCGCCCTAGTCAAGATTGGGAAAAAAAACCCATTCAAAAATGTGGGGGAGATTCACAAGGAGTGGACAGCTGCTGGAGTCAGTGCTTCAAGATCCACCGCCAAGAGACGCTTGAAAGACATGGGTTTCAACTGCCGCATACCTCGTGTCAAGCCACTGTTGACCAAGAAACAGCGCGAAAAGCGTCTCACCTGGGCTAAGGAAAAAAAGAGCTGGACTGCTGCTGAGTGGTCCAAAGTCATGTTTTCTGACGAAAGCAAATTTTGCATTTCCTTTGGAAATCGAGGTCCCAGAGTCTGGAGGAAGACAGGAGAGGCACAGGATCCACGTTGCCTGAAGTCTAGTGTAAAGTTTCCACCATCAGTGATGGTTTGGGGTGCCATGTCATCTGCTGGTGTTGGTCCACTCTGTTTCCTGAGATCCAGGGTCAACGCAGCCGTCTACCAACAAGTTTTAGAGCACTTCATGCTTCCTGCTGCTGACCTGCTCTATGGAGATGGAGATTTCAGGTTCCAACAGGACTTGGCGCCTGCACACAGCGCAAAATCTACCCGTGCCTGGTTTACGGACCATGGTATTTCTGTTCTAAATTGGCCAGCCAACTCCCCTGACCTTAGCCCCATAGAAAATCTGTGGGGTATTGTGAAAAGGAAGATGCAGAATGCCAGACCCAACAACGCAGAAGAGTTGAAGGCCACTATCAGAGCAACCTGGGCTCTCATAACACCTGAGCAGTGCCAGAAACTCATCGACTCCATGCCACGACGCATTAATGCAGTAATTGAGGCAAAAGGAGCTCCAACCAAGTATTGAGTATTGTACATGCTCATATTTTTCATTTTCATACTTTTCAGTTGGCCAACATTTCTAAAAAAAATCCCTTTTTTGTATTAGCCTTAAGTAATATTCTAATTTTGTGACACACGGAATTTTGGATTTTCATTTGTTGCCACTTCAAATCATCAAAATTAAATGAAATAAACATTTGAATGCATCAGTCTGTGTGCAATGAATAAATATAATGTACAAGTTACACCTTTTGAATGCTATTACTGAAATAAGTCAAGTTTTTCAAAATATTCTAATTTACTGGCTTTTACCTGTATGTATGTGTGCATATATATATATATATATATATATATATATATATATATATATATATATATATATATATAGGGGTTGGACAATGAAACTGAAACAACTCTCATTTTAGTGTGGGAGGTTTCATGGCTAAATTGGACCAGCCTGGTGGCCAATCTTCATTAATTGCACATTGAACCAATAAGAGCAGAGCGTGAGGGTCCAGTTAGCAGGGTAAGAGCACAGTTTTGCTCAAAATATTGCAATGCACACAACATTATGGGTGACATACCAGAGTTCAAAAGAGGACAAATTCTTGGTGCACATCTTGCTGGCGTATCTGTGACCAAGACAGCAAGTCTTTGTGATGTATCAAGAGCCACGGTATCCAGGGTAATGTCAGCATACCACCAAGAAGGACGAACCACATCCAACAGGATTAACTGTGGACGCAAGAGGAAGCTGTCTGAAAGGGATGTTCGGGTGCTTACCCGGATTGTATCCAAAAAACATAAAACCACGGCTCCCCAAATCACAGCAGAACTAAATGTGCACCTCAACTCTCCTGTTTCTACCAAAACTGTCCGTCGGGAGCTCTACAGGGTCAATATACACGGCCGGATTCAGAGTGTCTGAAAACATAAAGTACATTTTGCTGCATTGACGTGTATTCTCTCTGAGCGCAGCTTGGTCTGACCTAAGATGGCCGCTCTGTCGGCACGCCTCTCATCCGACGACGGGGCGTCTACGTCATGGGTTAAAGCAAAAATAATCAGTTTGACTGAAAAAATTTTCTAGTCAGCCCATATATTCCCGGGACCGTGGAAATAATGCCACATTAGTTACCTCACTTGCTTATTGTGCAGAGTCAACTTTAACCAAATCTGGTAGTTTTACAATATCCACTGACCATTCATGTCTCTGTCCCACCTTTCAGCTTCAGAGCCTTGGTGTCTTCCTGGACAGCCTCCCATCCTCTCCTCCACTGTCCACATCCATAAAATAACCTGGTTAACTTTCATATCGACAACATCAAGTTCTTCCTTAACACTTTAGCCAAACTGGTCCACAGTCCACTTTACACTTTCAGCTCCCTTCCCTCCCTGTCCTCCAGAAAACCTCCATAAACTACAACTAGTACAAAAGACAGCAATTTACATCTTTACATCATCTACTTCACATCTGAACATTACCTCCACTGGCTCCCTGTCACCTTCAGTATAAATTAATCATATGAAGAAACAAGGCCAACCACAACCTGGACAATGCAGGACACATAACCAACACTATGATGTCATACATTTTAGTTTAACACAGATCGCACATTACAATAATCACTCTCTGCTTTGCCCGTTATTGCACAGCAATTAATTATCACGACTCATGAGTTTATAAAAAGGCATTAACTTTTTTGAATTTTAATAAAACAGATATATTTTAGCCCTGTGACTGGCAACCTGTCCAGGATGGCCGAGCCCCCACCCCCCACGACCCCGTGTGACGCCGAGCTGCGTTTCCCCATCAGATACGGCTTGACGTCACACCTGTAGGGAAAAGCCGGTATAAATCGATGAAGGATGGATTGTTAATTTTTTAAAAAGTTTAATAAAATTGCTCAAAGTTTATCAGAAAAAAACATAACTTGCTTTTAAATATGGACATTTTTAATAAGCAAAATGTTAATGTATTTCGTAAAGTTATTGTTGAAGGTAATCTTGGCTGCAGTACTCTGTTTGGCAGGTGTTTTGGGGTTGGAGTAAAACGAGTCCATAGATCCACAGACAGGAGGCTTGTTCAGTGGTTTCTAGTACGACTTGCTTCTACAGTGTCGCTCCACTGCGTGTAAAAATAAAACCAATAACTTCATAAAAGCTCTCTGAGAATCACCTCTGGCCTCACCCAGTTAGAACCCGCTCTCCAGTCCATGTTGTAGCTGCAGTTTTTTTTAATGTCGTTTCCTTAATAATCTGTACACATCAAAATCCTTGTCATTTTATTAAGAGTGTCGTGGTGCGCAGCGGCTCATCAGGTGGAGCTGCTGCATATTGACTGATAGCCGCTCTGACTGCAGCTCTGCCTTCTTTTGTTCAGAAAAGCGCAGGTGAAATTAATTAATTTATTATTTTACTTTTTCCAAATCGGACCCAGTCAAATGCGGGACAAAAGCGCGTCATGGTAAATTAGCCTTTACTCTTCGAATTTTAAATAAAGCGTTACAGCGAATAATGAGGAGGTCCCTAATTGGTTTATCAGCTAAGTTGCTGGAAGCCAGTGAATACACGCTGAAAGGTGACATGGCCACAGATGGAAATAATTCATTAATTAACTGGAGCAGCGACAGTGTGTCTGTAGGCAGCTTACCGGGGGAAGTTGTTGTCAGATGGTCAATCCGCTCCACTTCCTGACTTGCTGGTTCGCATAAACCCAAAGAAAACCTTTGACCAACACTACTTTCATTCATGCATCTGTGGCCAGTTTGAGATGTTCTTCCAAAAGTTATGATTGAACACCGATCATAACTTTTGGTCTACGTATACATGTCTGTGCTGGTAGCCAACGCAGAGCCATAGAGAGAAAGGCTCTGAGCCAGCCGAACCCGGATGTTAAACAAGAGCCTTGCTCGCTAGCCTTAAGGCGCTAGCATTAGCGCTAATATTAGCGGCTAGAATTAGCCGCAGAACTGAGACTGCTCATCCCACCTCAAGTTGTGGTGGGGGATATTACACTACATGCATATATAATCCAAACAGCCTTACCTGTTTTTCTGCATCCCCTCCTAAATTCTCCAATGTGTGGTGCTAATGTTGTTAGCTGTGGCATCATGGGCTTCTTCCTCAGGCAAAAGGACACCTTTCAGATTGTTGGAGTGCGCCCCCTGCTGTTGGGAAGTCTTCTTCTTCTCTTGTTCTTTATGAAATTTTCTCACAGTGTGTCAGATATGTTCAACTGTCTCTTGTTCCTCACAATACTCACATCTGCCAGTGTTATGCTTCCCTATTTTGAATAATGTACCATTTAATCCTGTGTGGGCAAATCTAAGTCTTGATATAAGATAAGATAGTCTTTATTGATCTCACATTGGAGAAATTCACTTGTCACATCGGCTCAATAGTCAGTCAATAGTCAGCAGTAGGAAAGGGTGCATCAGTTATATACAGTGTATCTTCCTATATACAGTGGATCAAAAAGAAAGTGAGAAAAAAAAATAAGAATTAAAAAAATACAAAAGAAATCGGAGTAGGCAGGTGATGTCATGTGTACTTCCCGGTTATATACACATATATATACATACATACATACACACACACACACACATATACATACTGTACATACATATACATACATACATACATACATACATACATACATACATACATACATACATATATATATATATATAAATATAAATATAAATATATATATATATAAATATAAAGGCAAGGAAAAGGCAAGGCAAGGCAAATTTATTTGTATAGCACAATTCAGTACAGAGACAATGCAAAGTGCTTTACATGATTAAAATACAGGAAAAGAAAACAGAAAATGTAGACATCAATAAACAGCTGGACTAAAAAAGTTGAACTAATGCTGTTTCAGTAGAACAGTTTAACTAGAACAGTCAAAAACTCCTAAACAAATGTGTTTTTAATCTTGATTAAAAAGAACTCAGGTTTTCCGCACTTTTACAGTTTTCTGGAAGTTTGTTCCAGATAAGTGGAGCGTAGGAACTAAATGCTGCTTCTCCTTGTTTAGTTCTGGCTGTAGGTACGCAGAGAAGGCTGGAGCCAGAAGACCTTAGTGCTCTGGATGGTTGATACACTGATAACAAGTCTGTGATGTATTTAGATGCGTTCAGCAGCGTTCTGGATCAGCTGCAGCTGTCTGATCCACTTTTTAGGCAGACCTGTGAAAACACCGTTGCAGTAATCGATTCTACTAAAGATAAACGCATGGATTAGTTTTTCCAGATCCTGCTGAGACATCAGTCCTTTAATCCTGGAAATGTTCTTCAGGTGATAGAAAGCCGATCTTGTATATATATATATATATATATATATATATATATATATAGGCCTACATACACATGTACTGACATATATTCACTTGGTGATAGCAGCAGAAGTTCTTCCGGATCATTGCACAGGTTATAGCACAGTGTATTAAATAGATTATTGCACATTATTTATTGCCCAAAGTTATAACAGTTGTGGTTATATAGAACAGATTGCTGGATCAATGTGTGCTTCTGTGCTTTTTTGTCTGTCTTGTTGTGTCTCTGCTCTGTCTTCTGTAACCCCCAGTCAGTCGAGGCAGATGACCGTTCATACTGAGCCCGGTTCTGCTGGAGGTTTTTCTTTCCTGTTAATGGGGAGGTTTTTTTTCCCTGTTGCTTCATGCTTGTTCAGTATGAGGGATTGTTGCAAAGCCATGGACAATGCAGACTACTCTCCCTGTGGCTCTACGCTTTTTCAGGAGGAAATGCTGCTTGTCAAGACCTTTATGCAATCAACTGGTTCCCTCGGCTAAAATGTTTATCCATTTTAGCCGCGCAATCCTCCATAATTAAAGTCCGACAGTCCACAGATCGCAACAGTTTGTTGATACAAAATTAATTGTTCATCCACTTCAGCAACCAATGCATTGGAATTACGCCCTTATGTGTGCACACTATATTTAGATGGCCATCATATCGGTGGTAGCGCTACACATACCTAAATCCAGCGCCGAGCTGATCAACGGCGTCCTCACCGATGTCTATCCTGTCCGACGTCACCTCAGGTGAGCTGAGTTCGATCAGCTGATGCTCCACTCCAAACACGTAACCTCCAGCCCAGTCTTATCTTGCGCAATCACCACCATCAACCATGCAGAAACACGTATCTTTACTTATGCACAGTTCGTGAAGATGCACAAACAGTTTTTGACTGGTTTTGTAGCGGCCAAGCCAATACTTTAAGCCACTGAGGTGCTGCATCGGGGTAATAGAGTTGACGCGCTTATTGTTACCTTTTTGGGATGAATTAGAGTCCGAGTCGTCAGGGCATGTTGAACGCTTCGTCCATTTATTTTCCTCTTTGCATATCAAATGTCCATCATACACGAACACATCTCCAGACAACATATAAAGCAGACTTGCTTGCTTGTATTTATCTTTTTGCGGTCAAAAACTGTTTTCCCCTTCCGGGTGGAAAACCTACCTATCAAAGAAAAGTTCCCCCCTTAAAAAGACATGAACGCTAATTACCCAATCAATGCATTTGCGCTCCTACATATAGGATTAAAGATTAAAATCTTATTTCTTTTAAAGGCCAGCTAAAGATATTTTAAAGCTGCTTCCACTTTTGGACGAATGTGTATGAATGGTTTGGTAAAATATGTACCGTGACTTACAGATGACGCCCAAACATTTGGGTTTGCTGCCATCTAGAGTTGGAAATAATAAATGTTTTTTCCTTCAAAACACAATTCATGTTATAAATAATTGTCAAAATAATATGGTTGGACGTAGCAAAAATGTTTTTGATAACTTTTGATCCTCTATGTGTGAGGAATTTTTTGGAGTAACTTTGAATGCCATAACTGTAACGGTTTAGGAGTAGTTTATTCAAATGTAACACCCAAAAATATTGGAAAATTACATCTTTGATGAGAAATGAATGATTTCCTGTAGGAGGTAGCCCATTGCTTCAAGAGGCTTTTTTGTAGGGCCTATGAAGTTACATGCACTTACCGAGTTTCATAATTCTCAGACAAAGCATGGCTTGGGGCTTACTGATTTAATGCGTTTTTAATGGTTTTCCACAAACCTGATTTTTGCAATGCGACAGCTCAGGCAAATATGCATATTTCATAAAACCTTTGATAACTTTCAACCCTCAAGGTCTCATCTCTACACTGAAAAAATTTGAAAGTGATAGCTTAAAATGCCTAGGACTAGTTCGTTAAAGTTCGAGGCAAAAACCGTCAATATTTTACCCTTTGACCCAAAATGCCAGGCTTCCTGTGGGTTTTAGAGCATACCCACAATAGACTTTTTTTCATAACTTTAAAAAAGCTACCTAGGTAAAAAATTTCAGCTTTCTACGTGTTACGGTTTGGCCCAACTCACTCTAGTTGGCGCTGTTGAGCGGGTTTGCCACGCCCGCTTTCAATTACACTAAAATCCTGCGATTTCTCACGGGGGACAATTTTGGGTAAAGTTTGGTGAGTTTTCATGCATGTTTAGGCCTCCAAAAAGCCGTTTCAAAAGTCCCAAGAATAAATAATAATAATAATAATAATAATAATAATAAAATCTGCAGTTACAATAGGCCTTCGCAGCGCTTAGCTGCTCGGGCCTAATTAAAACCGCAAGCGGTGATGATCGGCCCTCGCAGCCAAGCGCCGCTCTGGCCTATGGGCCACCGCTAGGGTACGCGCACCTCCCGCCGCCAGCCACCGCAGAAGCTGTCATGCATTTTCCTCACCCGTCTACCATGCAATACACACGTATGCGTTGGGCAGCGCTCCCCCACGACTCACAAAAAATCTGGTGCAGATGGGTCGATGCACCGAGGAGACACAGCCGTTGAATAATGAAAATGCATTTGGCCACCGGGCCGGACTAAATCGTTCGGCGGGCCAGATCCGGCCCGCAGGCCGTACGTTTGACACCCCTGGTTTAAACATTAGTATACCAACTTAATCAAAGGTATCTTACTAGCTGTTAATCCAGCTTCATGTGAAAAGTTAACAAAACCTTTTTAGTTAATTAAAGTTAATTATTTCATGTGTTTAAGGGTTTCGTTTCTTGCATTAAGACAGCTTTTATGAAAGTTTGACAGTTAAATTGGTGGATACACACCCAAAAGTAATAATGTAAAAGTAACACTTTAGCAATTGGAATATTGCTAAAGTAACACGTTAGCAATATTCCACATGTGTATGTTGTGTACAAACTTTAGTAATTTCTAACAGACCACTTCACTCTCAGAAAGCAGGTCTGCTGGTGGTTCCTAAAGTCTGTAAAACCAGAATGGTAGGCAGATCCTTTAGCTATCATGCTCCTCTCCAGTGGAACCAACTCCCAGTTTTGGTCCGTGACGCAGACACCCTGTCTACTTTTAAGACTAATCCTAAAACTTTCCTTTTTCCATCCATCCATCGTCTTCCGCTTATCCGGGGTCGGGTCGCGGGTGTAGCAGCTTCAAGAGGGAGGCCCAGACCTTCCTCTCCCCAGCCACTTGGGCCACTTCCTCCGGGGGAATCCCAAAGCGTTCCCAGGCCAGCAGAGTCTCTCCAGCGTGTCCTGGGTATTCCCCTGGGCCTCCTCCCGGTGGGACGTGCCCAGAACACCTCACCAGGGAGGCGTCCAGGAGGCATCCTAACCAGATGCCCGAGCCACCTCAACTGGCTCCTCTCAATGTGAAGGAGCAGTGGCTCTACTCTGAGTCCTCCCCGGATGACTGAGCTCCTCACTTTATCTCTAAGGGAGAGCCCAGACACACTATGGAGAAAACTCATTTTGGCCGCTTGTATCCGGGATCTCGTTCTTTCGGTCACGACCCAAAGCTCGTGACCATAGATGAGGGTAGGAACGTAGATCGACTGGTAAATCGAGAGCTTGGCCTTTTGGCTCAGCTCTCTCTTCACCACAACGGATCTGTACAGCGCCCGCTTCACAGCAGACGTCGCACCAATCCGCCTGTCGATCTCCCGCTCCATCTTCCCCTCATTCGTGAACAAGACCCCAAGATACTTGAACTCCTCCACTAGAAGATGGCTCTTGGGACTTTCCTTTTTTTACAAAGCTTGAAGTTAGAGTGGTTCATGTTACCCTGAGCTACCTCTATAGTTATGCTGCTGTATGCTTAGGCTGCTGGAGGACATCAGGGCCTATTTTTCTTCAATTTTGCATGACTGTTGTCATTTCAGCTTTTAACTTTTTGTTTTTTCTATTTTTTCTTCATAGTAGGTACACCTGGTCTGGCGTTCTGTTAGCTGTGACATCATCCAGGGAAGACAGATCACCTGTTATTACCATCTAATGTAAAACAGATTACTGGATCAATGTGTGCTTCTGTGCTTTTTTGTCTGTCTTGTTGTGTCTCTTCTCTCTCTTTTGTAACCCCCAGTCGGTCAAGGCAGATTACCGTTCATACTGAGCCCGGTTCTGATGGAGGTTTTTCCTTCCTGTTAATGGGGAGTTTTTCCTTCCACTGTCACTTCATGCTTGATCAGTATGAGGGATTGCTGCAAAGCCATGTACAATGCAAACGACTCTCCCTGTAGCTCTACGCTTCTTCAGGAGTGAATGCTGCTTGTTACGACTTTGATGCAATCAACTGGTTCCCTTATATAGGAATTTATTTTACCAATCTGGATAATCTGACTTAATATGTATAATCTGATTGATTTTGACACTGTAAACTGCCTTTAGATGACATGCAGGCATGGACTGGTAATCGGGCGTACCCGGCATTTTCCTGGTGGGCCGGCAGACCCGACATGTATATTAATAATATGTATTATTATTATTATTATTATTTTATATATATGCCTCGTTATATTTGCATAATGCATGAAGAAAAATAAAATCAGCAGCGCAAGAGTCTGTTCCGATCATCCGGCCCTTACCACAGGCTACTGCAGCCCATTGGTTATCATCCCTGACAGTCTAAAGGGCTAGGCCAATCTTAAAGTAGAAAAACACCTTCACGCTCCATGTGGTACTTTTTGCAGCGGTGTTCACAGTAGTAATGGATAAGAAACGCAAGGGAGACGCAGAGAAACTGCACGAAAAAAAGAAACGAGTTCTTCAAACGGATGCTGCGAAATGTGTAAAACTGACTGACATGTTCCCAACAGCAGGCCTTCATCTGCTCCGGTGTCTGATGTAAAATATAGTGGTGGTGGGTTTAGTCAGTGATGTGCGGTAGGGTTCATAGCTGGTGAGGCACTGACGTCATCAGAGTCAGATTTACAAATATATACACTCTACAGAGTAGACTCGTTGCAAAGTGCTGAAGGAGACTGATTGAGCCAAATAAATTCACCAAGATACATGGAAAAATATTGGTTCTTTGATGAAAATAAAATTGTCATTTGATTGGTAACAGTTTATGAGTTATGATGGATTTCTGCATTTGTAACACATTCTAAAACTATAACCCACATTACGCACATTTTATCACAAAAACAAAACATGAATAAGTATCGCTGTCTTACCTCTACTTATAATTTAAGTCTCTGCGGCGCTCTTTCTGAACAAAAATATCATCATTTTCCGGTAAAAGTTCCCTTTATCTTCTTCAGTTTTAAAAGTCTCTCTCTGTCTCAGTGGAGCTCACTGCCAGGGAGGAAAGCCTTCCCTGATCAGTCCTGTTCCAGCTGTATGTTTAGAGTCTTTTTAGTGCTTTACTTGTTTAGCAAAACTCGCTAATAAAACATCAATAACTTGTTTTGACTCTACTATTTGGGGATCACGAGCGGTGCCCCTTGAGCGCCCCCTGCCTAGAGGCCAAGGAACTGCCGGCCTCACCTACAACCAGTTCTTTGCTGTTTATGATCGGCCAGCACCACGAAAACATGTTCTCTGCACACAGTTTGATGACCAAAACACAATTCGTAATCCACATATATTAAATTGTGGAAAATCAGTTCATAACTGTTTGAACAATTGAATTTATGATCTAGAGACAGGAAGATGCATTCACAGAATGGAAGTCAGCGCAGTTAACATGGGATTGCGCAATCCCAGGGGAGGCCAAGCTCGCTGCGGCCTCACCGGCTTTGCTATGAAGCGCCACCAAGGATTTACATGAAAAATAGCAAAAAGTCTGCGATTTTAAAGAAAATATGATCAAAAATTAGCAAATTAGATAAATAAAATACTTATTACAAATGACTGAGTAAATCAAAATTTATATTATGTTATTATATATTTTCTTTCTTTCCATGATGACAAGTGAGGCATTTCTCTGGTTCATTTTGTCATTGGCATCCTTTTTTACACAGTGAGTGCACATTAGTCCAATGTTACCCTACAGTATCTGGAAGACTGAATAGATCTGATGAGCAACTTACAATAACTTCTTATAATGATGTAACGTGATAATATGTGTGATTAACCGTGACACCTCTCTTTCTCTCTCTCTCTCTCTCTGATCTAAGAATAGTTGCTGTGCTGTGGTGGAGTTTACATTTTACAGTGTTAATAAATTAAGATTTTGGAAGTATTTTAAGTGTCCTCTCTCACTAATTTCCATTAACCTGGCCTCAAGGTATTGCACAGTTGGTATTGCAAAGTTGGTATACACATTCAGTACACAAAAAAAATGTGGTGGGCCAGTCTAATCCAAAATGCCAGGGCCGATTTTTTTGTCCCAGTCCACCCCTGATGACATGTTTTATGATTTGGCGTTATATAAATAAAAACTGAAATGTATTGAACAAGAGTAAGTTTGTCAGTTTTCAAGCAGGATTTGTATATCTGTTCAACATAAATATATAAGGAAACCAAAGAGTTAAGATCACTTACTTACCAAGAGAGATTCCTTTGGGGTTTATTTGTGGTCTCTTGCTGCCCCCTGCTGGACAAGTATGATCAAATACATATGCTTTACATGTCAACTTGGTATCAAAATTCAGATTTCAATCTAAAATGGCTTACTTCCTGTGATACCTGCAGTATGACATTAATTGTAAATTCTGAGCGTCTTGCTGAGATCTACAACTGTACAAAATTTCATTACTCTACGATGAAGTAAGTGAATAGCAAAAGGTCCTTTGAAAATTGCTTGGTGGCGCTATAGAGAAACTAAGTCCTGCTCACTAAAGTTTGTTATGGATTCCTGTTGGGGGGTGGATAAGGATGCATCCAAATGAGTTTTAGGCAGCTCGGCCCAAAAATGTGGAATTCAGAGCCAAACGTATGACAGCAGCGTTTGAGGTGAATATGCCACGCCGCCACGCCCCCCTGCTCCATCGAATCCAGTTGAGCCTGAAATCCACAACATACCAACATGTGTTCTGTCTGTGGACACAGTTTCATGTTGATTAGCTCAGAGGGGTAACATAGCGACCGTTTACAACAAAACATGACACTTCCTGTTGTCAGGGGGCGTGGCCTAAGCAATGTCATCATTTGACCATTGGATATTATAGGAGACCTGATGATGATCAATCACAGAAAGTTTGGTGCCTCTGTGTGTTTCTGTGTAGGAGATATAACACTTTTATTTTTTGTGGCGAGTAGGTGAACTTTGACCCCTGCTAATGCCCCTTCAACAAGCTCAAAAACTCACCGTTTTGATAACTTTTAATTGGCCATGCCTTATGATCAGACTGCCCGAGTTTCAAGCCGCTCGCTAAAAATCTCTAGGAGGAGATCCATCAAATACCAATGCTATAAACGTCATAAATGGGGTCAAAATCAGACATTCAATCTAAAATGGCCAACTTCCTGTGATATTTACACTATGACATTAATTGTAAATTCTGAGCGTCTTGGTGAGCTCTACCACTGTACCAAATCTCATGTCTCTACGATGAAGTAAGTGAATAGCAAAGGGTCCTTTGAAAATTGCTAAGTGGCGCCGTTGAGGCATTAGGTCACGCCCACCAAAGTTTGTTATGGATTCCTGTTGGGGGGTGGATAAGGATGCATCCAAGTGAGTTTTATGCAGCTCGGCCCAAAAATGTGGAATTCAGAGCCAAACGTATGGCAGCGGCGTTTGAGGTGACTTCACCACGCCGCCACGCCGCCACGCTCTCCTGCTCCATCGAATCGACTTGGGGCTGGAATCCACAACACAACAACATGTGTTCTGTCTGTGGACACAGTTTCATGTTGATTAGCTCAGAGGGGTAACATAGCGACCGTTTACAGCAAAACATGACACTTCCTGTTGTCAGGGGGTGTGGCCTAAGTGATGTCATCATTTGACCATTGGATATTATAGGAGACCTGATGATGATTAATCACAGAAAGTTTGGTGCCTCTGTGTGTTTCTGTGTAGGAGATATAACACTTTTATTTTTTGTGGCGAATAGGTGAACTTTGACCCCTGCCAACGCCCCTTCAGCATGCTCAAAAACTCACCGTTTTGATAACTTTTGATTGGCCATGCCTTATGATCAGACTGCCCGAGTTTCAAGCCGATCGCTCGATATCTCTAGGAGGAGTTAGATCTTATACCGATGCTGTAACTGTCAAAATTGAGGTCAAAATCAGACTTTCAATCTAAAATGGCCGACTTCCTGTGATATTTACACTATGACATTAATTGTAAATTCTGAGCGTCTTGGTGAGCTCTACAACTGTACCAAATTTCATGTCTCTACGACGAAGTAAGTGAATAGCAAAGGGTTCTTTGAAAATTTCTAGGTGGCGCCGTTGAGGCATTTTTCTTTAGATTTTTGTGACGACCTTAAAATACAAAATTTTTAAACAGTCACCATGCATCTGCAAAGTTTGGTGAGTTTTTGAAAATGAGAAAGCCCCCAAAAAGGCCCCTCTTTAGGGGGGCAGAATAATAATAATAATATAATAATAATTAACACTACAGATACAATAGGCCTTCGCAGCGCTTAGCTGCTCGGGCCTAATAATAATAATAATAATAATAATAAAATCTGCAGTTACAATAGGCCTTCGCAGCGCTTAGCTGCTCGGGCCTAATAATAATAATAATAATAATAAAATCTGCAGTTACAATAGGCCTTCGCAGCGCTTAGCTGCTCGGGCCTAATAATTAAAGCCGCAAGCGGCGATGAGCGGCCCTCGCAGCCAAGCACCGCTGGGGTACGCGCACCGCCTGCCGCCAGCCACCGCAGAAGCTGTCACGCATTTTCCCCGCCCGTCCACTGGGCGATTCACACGAACCCTTTCGGCAGCGCTCCCCCACGACTCACAAAAAATCTGGTGCAGATTGGTCGATGCAGCGAGGAGATACAGCCATTGAATAATGATAATGCATTTGGCCACCGGGCCGGACCGCTGGGGTTGTAAAGAGATGACATGTTGGAACTATATAAATAAAATTGGATTGAATTCATTTGTCTTTATATAAAACACATGAGTTGCCTCTTGGCATGACATGCACTATATATATATATATATATATATATATATATATATATATATATATATATATATATATATATATATATATATATATATATATATATATATACACACACATTTGACCTAATAAAATACATTATTCATGTTTTTATTAGGTCAAATGCAATAATTCAATTCAATTCAATTTTATTTATATAGCGCCAATTCATGAAACATGTCATCTCAAGGCACTTTAAAAAGTTACGTTCAATCATATTATACAGATTGGTCAAAAATGTTCCTATATAAGGAAACCGGTTGATACATATTGGGTCAGATTATACAGATTGGTCAAAAA
This sequence comes from Fundulus diaphanus, assembly GCA_037039145.1. Lineage (NCBI taxonomy): Eukaryota > Metazoa > Chordata > Actinopteri > Cyprinodontiformes > Fundulidae > Fundulus > Fundulus diaphanus. Next base: position 7,974,011 of record CM073132.1, read on the forward strand.
TGTTCCAATATAAGGAAACCGGTTGATTGCATCAAAGTCTCGACAAGCAGCATTCACTCGTGGAGAAGCGTAGAGCCACAGGGAGAGTCGTCTGCATTGTACATGGCTTTGCTGCAATCCCTCATACTGAGCAAGCATGAAGCGACAGTGGGAAGAAAAACTCCCCATTAACGGGAAGGAAAACCTCCAGCAGAACTGGGCTCAGTATGAACGGTCATCTGCCTCAACCGACTGGGGGTTACAGAAGACAGAGCAGAGACACAACAAGACAGACAAAAAAAGCACAGAAGCACACAGTGATCCAGTAATCTGTTCTATATAACCACAACTGTTCTAACTTTGGGCAATAACTAATGTGCAATAATCTATTTAATACACTGTGCTATAACCTGTGCAAGGATCCAGAAGAACTTCTTCTGCTTTCACCAAGTGAATATATGTTACAGAAGACAGAGCAGAGACACAACAAGAGAGACAAAAAAAGCACAGAAGCACACATTGATCCAGTAATCTGTTCTACATTAGATGGTAATAGCGGGTGAGCCGTCTTCTTTGGATGATGTCACAGTTAACAGAACGCCAGACCAGGTGTACCTACTATGAAGATAAAAGAGAGAGAACAGAAAGTTAAAGCAGAAATGACAACACGTAATGCATAATTGAAGAACAGTAGAACTCTATAGAGTGAGAAAATTAGATCCTGACGTCCTCCAGTAGCCTAAGCCTATAGCAGTAAAACTATAAAGGTAGCTCAGAGTAACATGAGCCACTCTAGTTATAAGCTTTGTCAAAAAGGAAAGTGTTAAGATTAGTCTTAAAAGTAGACAGGGTGTCTGCTTCACGGACCAAAACTGGGAGTTGGTTCCACAGGAGAGGACCCTGATAGCTAAAGGATCTTCCTCCCATTCTACTTTTAGAGACTCTAGGAACCACCAGCAGACCTGCAGTCTGAGAGTGAAGTGCTCTGTTAGGAACATACGGGGTAATCCGAGCTCTGATATATGATGGAGCTTGATTATTAAGGGCTTTATACGTTAGAAGAATTTTAAATTCTATTCTTGATTTAACAGGAAGCCAATTAAGGGAAGCTAAAATTGGAGAAATATCATCCCTCTTGTTGATTTTCATCAGAACTCTTGCTGCAGCATTTTGGATCAGCTGAAGACTTTGAAAAGATCATGAAAGAGGAGGTGAAGATAACATTAAAATTCAAAAAGAAAGATGAAAATATTGCTCTGAGCCAAAAAATTGTTTCTAAGGAAACAAAAAAGAAAATAGGGGAAGTTGAAATGGCTAAAACGCTGAGAGATGGAAGCTTGTTAAATGTTTGTAAATTGGAAGAACAAAAAAGGAAAGCAATGAGTGTTGAGAGTATTGGAAATAAAAGAGTGGAAAGTAAAAGAGTGTTGGGAGAAAAGAAAGGATCCCGAGGAGTTATTTATGGAATTCCAGTTAATGAAGATCTAGAGAAATTAAAACATAAAATCATGTTAAAGTCAAGGATATAGAGAGAATGCAGAAAACAGTTAATAATGAGCGAGTTGACAGCTTATCTGTGCTTCTGGAATTTTCTAATCCAGAAGTTCCAGATAGAGTCAAAGTGGGTTTCTTGTGTTATTCAGTTAGGCCTTATGTTCCACCTCCACTTCGGTGTTTCAAGTGTCAGAGGTATGGTCACATTTGCTGCAGTGTGCAGGGGCAAACAGAGCTGTTTAAAATGTGGAGGGGACCACAATATACAAGAATATGGTAAAAATGTTCAGGATAAATGCTGTAATTGTGGTGGGGAACATAGGGCAACATATGGAGGGTGTGAAAGATTATGTAACTGGTAATTTAGTAGAGCAGATTGGGAGAAATATAAGGAAATAAGTGAAGATAAAATTAAGGAAATTGACATGAATCTTGGTATTGATTCATTAAACAAAATCTTTTGTAGTTCAATCATAGAAGCTGTTCAACAGTCAGTTCCAAAGAAAGGAGGGATAGATAAAAAGAAGATAATTCCATGGTGGACAATAGAATGTGACCAGGCTATTAAATCCCGAAATAAAGCTTTTAAAATTCTATAAGGAAATCAGAATTTTCAAAATTTAATTGAATACAAGAAGATGCAAGCTATAGTAAAAAGAGTTATAAGAAATACAAAAAGAGAATATTGGAGAAATTATTGTAATTCATTAGGAAGAGAAACAGATATAGGGAAAGTATGGAAAATGATTAAACAAATGAATGGTATTAAAAGGGATTATAGTTATCCAGTTTTAGTTAGTGATAGAACAACGGCAGGTATTAATGAAGAAAAAGCCACAATGTTGTCACAAACATTTGTACAAATACATAGTTCCAATAATATTAGTGAAGAGTAGAAAACGGATAGAGCTATAACTTTATTGGAAAAAGGACATATGATAAACAGAGAAGAAGGAAATAGTATTATTAAAATTTATTTTTCTATAGCGGAGTTAAGACGAGCCATGAGGAAAGTTAAGATGTCAACCCCAGGGAGTGATCAAATATGGTATATAATGATAAATAAGCTAAGTGAATACTCAAAATTAATATTATTAGATATTTATAATAGAAAATGGGAAATGACCTAGAAGTTGGAAAGAGGCTATTGTGGTTCCAATTCCAAAAACAGGTAAAGATAGCTCAAAACCAGAAAATTATAGACCTATTGCTTCAACATCATGTTTAAGTAAAATTATGGAGAAAATGGTAATTGAAAGATTAATTTATTTTGTTGAATCAAAAGGGTACTTATCAAATTATCAAAGCGGTTTCAGAAGAGGAAGGAATACTATGGATCCAATTGTGTGTTTACAACATGAGGTACTAACAGCAAAAGTTAATAAAGAAAGTGTTTTGGCAGTGTTCTTAGATATAGAAAAGGCTTATGATATGATGTGGAAAGAGGGATTATTGATCAAATTGAGGAAAATGTGAATTTGTGGAAGAATTTATCATTGGGTAGAGAACTTTTTAACAATTCAATTCAATTCAATTTATATAACGCCAATTCCTAAACATGTCATCTCGAGGCACTTTACAAAGTCAAAATCAATCATATTATACAGATTGGTCAAAAATTTCCTATATAAGGAAACCAGTTGATTGCATCAAAGTCCCAACAAGCAGCATTCACTCCTGGAGAAGCGCAGTGCTACAGGGAGAGTCGTCTGCATTGTCCATGGCTTTGCAGCAATCCCTCATACTGAGCAAGCATGAAGCGTCAGTGGAAAGAAAAACCACCCATTAGCAGGAAGGAAAAACCTCCAGCAGAACCGGGCTCAGTATGAACAGTCATCTGCCTCGACCGACTGGGGGTTACAGAAGACAGAGCAGAGACACAACAAGACAGACAAAAAAGCACAGAAGCACACATTGATCCAGTGATCTGTTATACATTAGATGGTAATAGTGGTGATCTGTCTTCCCTGGATGATGTCACAGTTAACAGAACGTCAGACCAGATGTACCTACTATGAAGAAAAAAGAGAGAGAGCAAAAAGTTACAAGCTGAAATGACAACAGTCATTTCAATGTAATGCAATGCAAAACTGGAGAACAGTAGACTGGAGAACAGTAGAAATCAGTAGAGTGAGAGAAATAGGCCCTGATGTCCTCCAGCAGCCTAAGCCTATAGCAGCATAACTACAGATGTAGCTCAGGGTAACATGAGCCACTCTAACTATAAACTTAAATTCTATTCTTGATTTAACAGGAAGCCAATGAAGGGAAGCTAAAATTGGAGAAATATGATCCCTCTTGTTGATTTTCATCAGAACTCTTGCTGCAGCATTTTGGATCAGCTGAAGACTTCGAACTGCATTTTGTGGACTTCCTGATAGTAAAGAATTACAATAGTCCAGCCTTGAAGTAACAAATGCATGGACTAGTTTTTCAGCATCACCCCTGGACAGAATGTTTCTAATTTTGGCGATATTCCTGAGGTGAAAAAAAGGAAACTCTGGAAACCTGTTTAATATGGGATTTAAATGACATGTCTTGGTCGAAGACAACACCAAGATTTTTAACTTTATTTCCAGAGGCCAGAATGGATAATACAGGTAAGAGTTGGTAAGAGTCTTTCAGGGAGAAATTAAAAAGAACCACACAAGGCAGTATTATCAGTCCTTTGTTATTTTCAGTTATGATAAATGATGCACTTAAAGAAATAGAAAATTAATTGGGTTGTTCATTGTTTGCTGATGACGGAGCTATTTGGAAACGTAGAAGGAATGTTAAATTTATTGTAGGGAAAGTCCAAAAAGCAATTCATAAGATTGAACAATGGTCTTACAAATGGAGTTTTAAATTTTCGGTAGATAAAACAAAAGTATTGCTTTTTACTCAGAAAAGAAATCAAGAAGTACAACTGAAGTTATATAATCAAGATTGTACTGTTCTCTCTATGTGTTTTATTCTTGCGTGAACACAGATAAACAGCCAGCCAAACTCCTTATTCAAGAGCCAGGAAGTGAGCGGCTTGCTCCTTTATTATCTTCTTACACATTTAGTCAGCATTTCTGACTGCTTTGAATCCAGTGTAAAACTAGAAAAGAAAGATACAAAAAAAATGGCTTAATAAACAGCCATGTAAATATCAGTATTAACGTATCAAAGTATCAGCTGCTTAATATTAACTCAACAGGTATTTTCACAGCCGGCTAGAAAAGCGGCAAATTAGCAAGTAAACACACACACTCTGCTGTCACACGGACCACGACATTTTACCGTTGCTTTTATACACAAAATAACCATAAAAGATATTAACATATCTTATTGAATCTGTAAACAAGAGCAACACTTACAACTATTGCTTTCGGAGAGATTAACTGCATTGTTGCTGCCCTGGGACGATGCACACACGCTGTCTTCCTCTTGTTTGCGTCTTTACTTCCTACTTCCGGTTCGGAAGATTTTCAACATAAAAGCACCGCAAATTCATTTAAAACAGAGAACGGTATATTAACATTTCAAAGTAGTTTTTAAATGTCTTTTAAACATATTAAACATATTCAGGGCAGAACAAAGATCTAGAGAGAGTAAAGCAATTTAAATTCTTAGAGTATGGTTTGATGAAAAACTATCCTGGAAAGTGCACATAGGTAAGATTATTGAAAAATGTAAAAGGATACTTAATATATTGAGATGTTTAGTTGGGTATGAATGTTACATTCCTGCAGTGAAAAATAAAAGGGTTCATAATAAGGTTGGACATATATATATATATATATATATATATATATATAAAGGCAAGGCAAAGGCAAATTTATTTGTATAGCACAATTCAGTACAGAGACAATGCAAAGTGCTTTATTCAAATACAGGAAAAGAAAACAGAAAATGTAGACATCAATAAACAGCTGGACTAAAAAAGTTGAACTAATGCTGTTTCAGTAGAACAGTTTAACTAGAACAGTCAAAAACAGTCCTAAACAGATGTGTTTTTAATCTTGATTAAAAAGAACTCAGGTTTTCCGCACTTTTACAGTTTTCTGGAAGTTTGTTCCAGATAAGTGGAGCGTAGGAACTAAATGCTGCTTCTCCTTGTTTAGTTCTGGCTGTAGGTACGCAGAGAAGGCTGGAGCCAGAAGACCTTAGTGCTCTGGATGGTTGATACACTGATAACAAGTCTGTGATGTATTTAGATGCGTTCAGCAGCGTTCTGGATCAGCTGCAGCTGTCTGATCCACTTTTTAGGCAGACCTGTGAAAACACCGTTGCAGTAATCGATTCTACTAAAGATAAACGCATGGATTAGTTTTTCCAGATCCTGCTGAGACATCAGTCCTTTAATCCTGGAAATGTTCTTCAGGTGATAGAAAGCCGATCTTGTATATATATATATATATATATATATATATATATATATAGGCCTACATACACATGTACTGACATATATTCACTTGGTGATAGCAGCAGAAGTTCTTCCGGATCATTGCACAGGTTATAGCACAGTGTATTAAATAGATTATTGCACATTATTTATTGCCCAAAGTTATAACAGTTGTGGTTATATAGAACAGATTGCTGGATCAATGTGTGCTTCTGTGCTTTTTTGTCTGTCTTGTTGTGTCTCTGCTCTGTCTTCTGTAACCCCCAGTCGGTCGAGGCAGATGACCATTCATACTGAGCCCGGTTCTGCTGGAGGTTTTTCCTTCCTGTTAATGGGGAGGTTTTTTTTCCCTGTTGCTTCATGCTTGTTCAGTATGAGGGATTGTTGCAAAGCCATGGACAATGCAGACGACTCTCCCTGTGGCTCTACGCTTTTTCAGGAGGAAATGCTGCTTGTCAAGACCTTAATGCAATCAACTGGTTCCCTCGGCTAAAATGTTTATCCATTTTAGCCGCGCAATCCTCCATAATTAAAGTCCGACAGTCCACAGATCGCAACAGTTTGTTGATTCAAAATTAATTGTTCATCCACTTCAGCAACCGATGCATTGGAATTACGCCCTTATGTGTGCACACTATATTTAGATGGCCATCATATCGGTGGTAGCGCTACACATACCTAATCCAGACGAATGATTGTTCAAATCCAGCGCCGAGCTGATCAACTGCGTCCTCACCGATGTCTATCCTGTCCGACGTCACCTCAGGTGAGCTGAGTTCGATCAGCTGATGCTCCACTCCAAACACGTAACCTCCAGCCCAGTCTTATCTTGCGCAATCACCACCATCAACCATGCAGAAACACGTATCTTTACTTATGCACAGTTCGTGAAGATGCACAAACAGTTTTTGACTGGTTTTGTAGCGGCCAAGCCAATACTTTAAGCCACTGAGGTGCTGCATCGGGGTAATAGAGTTGACGCGCTTATTGTTACCGTTTTGGGATGAATTAGAGTCCGAGTCGTCAGGGCATGTTGAACGCTTCGTCCATTTATTTTCCTCTTTGCATATGAAATGTCCATCATACATGAACACATCTCCAGACAACATATAAAGCAGACTTGCTTGCTTGTATTTATCTTTTTGCGGTCAAAAACTGTTTTCCCCTTCCGGGTGGAAAACCTACCTATCAAAGAAAAGTTCCCCCCTTAAAAAGACATGAACGCTAATTACCCAATCAATGCATTTGCGCTCCTACATATAGGATTAAAGATTAAAATCTTATTTCTTTTAAAGGCCAGCTAAAGATATTTTAAAGCTGCTTCCACTTTTGGACGAATGTGTATAAATGGTTTGGTAAAATATGTACCGTGACTTACAGATGACGCCCAAACATTTGGGTGTGCTGCCATCTAGTGTTGGAAATAATAAATGTTTTTTCCTTCAAAACACAATTCATGTTATAAATAATTGTCAAAAAAATATGGTTGGACGTAGCAAAAATGTTTTTGATAACTTTTGATCCTCTATGTGTGAGGAATTTTTTGGAGTAACTTTGAATGCCATAAGTGTAACGGTTTAGGAGTAGTTTATTCAAATGTAACCCCCAAAAATATGGGAAAATGACATCTTTGATGAGAAATGAATGATTTCCTGTAGGAGGTAGCCCATTGCTTCAAGAGGCTTTTTTGTAGGGCCTATGAAGTTACATGCACTTACCGAGTTTCATAATTCTCAGACAAAGCATGGCTTGGGGCTTACTGATTTAATGCGTTTTTAATGGTTTTCCACAAACCTGATTTTTGCAATGCGACAGCTCAGGCAAATATGCATATTTCATAAAACCTTTGATAACTTTTAAACGTCAATGTCTTAACTGCATGCTGAAAAAATTAGAAAGTAATAGGTTAAAATGCCTAGGACTAGTTCGTTAAAGTTTGAGGCAAAAACGGCCAATATTTTACCCTTTGACCCAAAATAGCAGACTTCCTGTGGGTTTTAGAGCATACACCCAAGAGACTTTTTTTCATAATTTTAAAAAACCTACCTAGGTAAGAAATTTCAGCTTTCTACGTGTTACGGTTTGGCCCAACTCACTCTAGTTGGCGCTGTTGAGCAGGTTTGCCACGCCCGTTTTCAATTACACTAAAATCATGCGATTTCTCACGGGGGACAATTTTGGGCAAAGTTTGGTGAGTTTTCATGCATGTTTAGGCCTCCAAAAAGCCGTTTCAAAAGTCCCAAGAATAAATAATAATAATAATAATAATAATAATAATAATAATAAAATCTGCAGTTACAATAGGCCTTCGCAGCGCTTAGCTGCTCGGGCCTAATAATAATAATAATAATAATAATAATTAAAGCCGCAAGCGGCGATGAGCGGCCCTCGCAGCCAAGCACCGCTGGGGTACGCGCACCTCCTCCCTCCAGCCTCCGCAGAAGCTGTCACGCATTTTCCCTGCCCGTCCACCGGGCGATTCACACGAACCCGTACGGCAGCGCTCCACCCCCCCCCCACCCGACTCACAAAAAATCAGGTGCAGATCGGTCGATGCAGCGAGGAGATACAATCGTTCGGCGGGCCGTACGTTTGACACCCCTGGTTTAAACATTATTTTACTGGTAGAAATGCAGTTAAAAGTCTTCAGCTGAAAGGTTGTTGCACACAAATAAAACTTGTTTTGCACACAAAAAGATATGTTTCACACAAAAAAATTGTTTTGCAAACTGTCCGCCTACCTTGCGCTCAAAATATCATTTATAAGTTTTCCTCGAGTACAAAATGGTCTCTGCTCGCACAAAACAGCCTCTGCTCGACTACGATACAATCCCACCCACGCTGCGGTAAATTTGTGCCAAAAGTCACGTGATGCATTAAGAGTTGTTGTTGTTCAGACTTCCCGACATTGAGAAGAATTCAGTTATCTCTAAACTATTGGGCTAATTTACAGGGTCATAGTGAAGATCATCCAGCACAGACCACTTTAACATCTTGTTGGGAAATGGAGAACAGGGAGAGAAGAAGCTTTGGGTAGACAGTTAGACAAAAAGCAATGGAATTAGAATTAACTGATTTAATGTTCAGTTCAACAGTACCACTGACAGCAGTACAACCTTGGATACTACCTGAAGCTAAAGTAGATCTAACACTATTACGAAAGGGAAATAAGGTCAGGGTTTTTTTTTTAAATTCAAATACAATACAGGAATATATTAATATTTACTAGTTTCATTCAGATCAGGGTTTATACAGGAATGACTAACCCCAATTTAATGCTTTTTAATGCTCTTTTAATGCTCGTAGAAATAAATTTAATGCCATCAACAAGTACCCATATATATATATATATATATATATATATATATATATATTTATTAGGGCTGTCAATCGATTAAAAAATCCAGCTTCTGGCAGGTAATGTAAAATGTTCTTTGGTTTATATTGAAGGAATTCCTACACTACATCCAGAATCAACATTTCATTACTTTACTGTAGGTTATTCAATATAGACGTAGATGATAAGGCATATGGAAAGTCCTAAATTGAATGAGAAAGAGAATCTATAGAAAGAGATAAAGTTAATAACGAGGAGAACATCAAAACTCAAATCCCTTTGTCTTTGCAAATCATGAATTGTCAAATATATCAGTTGAAACACCCAAAGAACTGTTGATCCTGTTGATTTAGACACCCTGACAATGAATGTTTAGCCCCTCAATTTTAAAATGGACGGTGATTTTAAACTTGACAGTCAAAAAGGACCTCAGTTAAGTCATTTTTATCATTTAAGGAACAAAGCAAAGGTAAAACATATTCTTTGAAGGCAAAAATATGGAAACACTACTCTAAGCCTTCATTTCATCATGGCTGGATTTGTGTAATTCTCTTTATCTCTGAATCGGTCAGTCCTCACTCAAATGTCTGCAGCTGGTTCAAACGCTGCTGCACACCTTTTAATGGAAAAACATAAAATAAAGCACATTAGCCCATCCTGGCCTCCCTTCACTGGTTGCCTGTTTATCTTAGAGTTCAGTTTAAAGAACTTCTGTTTGTTTTTAAGTTTTAAACTGTTGATTCTTTACTCAAGTCATTTTATTAGATGTTATTTTGTTTTACCTCGTGTTAAAGTGCTCTTTAAATAATGATGACAATGATGATGATTATGATCACAAGAAACGTTTGCATCATCACCCAGAAGCTGGAAAGAAAAAAGACAAAAACATTTTTCACACCTCACTTAGTAACTCAAGGAATTATTTTAAACTAAATATTTTAGGCTAAAATATTAAACTGTTTATTGGTTGTTGTTTTTTCTTCAATCCCACCGTTATGTTTAGTAATTTCTGCCAAAAGCTGCAGCATTTTCATTTAATCCATCTGAATGCAGTATTTGCAAGCCCTACTCTGATTGGATGGAAAGAAACCTGTCTGTGATTGGCTGGTGAGGTGGACAGTTTTTTTGTTTTTTTGAAGACAGTTTTTGAAGTCAAGAGCGCAGAATCCCACGAGCCGCTCACAGCTGGTGTTATGCGTGGAAGCAGCAGGTCACGGGCAGACACGGAACCGAAGGCGAGCAAAGTGAATTGAGAAGAGTTTATCAGTTTTGAGCGCGAGTGATGTTTAAACGCTGAATACCTGCCTCACTGCGCGCTCAAACAAAAGACACAAATATCGCTCCAGAAGTTGACATAGGCAATGCTGACTGAAAAATAAGTGGGTATACGCCGTATACCTGCGTACATCCTGGACTACACTGTCCGACTTCATGTGAGACCGCAAAGCATTGACACCCATTGTGCAAAGCTTAATTTTTTTTTACAAACACGGCAAAATTCTTCGTCATCTTTACCGTCGACAGGCTGCAGCCATGTCCGTTTTCCATCCGCTTTTGATGAAATTAGCATTTTCCCACTCTCTCTGCCTCGAGTCCATTTTCCGAACATTGTAAAAACATACAGCTTTACGATGAACCGGAAGCAGTTCCGCGCACAACGCGGAATCAGTGATATCTGATATAATATATCTGAAGAAACTGTTTTTATGACCGTATTTTTTTTTGAAAAAAAATAAGCCATTTTTAATGCCACAGATAATCACATTTAATGACTTTTAATGCCAATTAAGGCCTTAATTTTAGAAAATTTCATTTAATGACTTTTAATGACTTTTAATGCCCCGCGGAAACCCTGTACACAGATGCATTAAAAAAGTTTAGATAACAAGATAGGAGTATCTTTTATTGTTCCAGAGTTTCATATTACAGTAGGAAAGAGGACAAGTAATAATATATCAGTATACACAAGAGAAATGTTAGCAATTTTGTTTGCAATGCAATGGGTAGAAGAAATAAGACCTCTGAGAGTGATTATTTGTTCAGATTCATCTTCATCACTAATCAGTTTACCGATAAAACACTCAGACAGTAGACCAGATATTTTGATAGAAATCCAGCAAACATTATACAGAATTCAAATGATGGACATTACAGTCATATTTTTGTGGGTACCAGCACACATGGGAGTTAAAGGAAATGAAATGGCAGATAAGGCTGCAAAGGAGGCTACAACAAGAAAAGACATTGATGTGTCAGTTAAAATTAGTAAGATGGAAATAAAGAGCATAATTAAACAGAAGATGAAGGAAAGGTGGCAAAAGCAATGGGAGGAAGAGAGGAACAGAAGATGGTTTTACATGATCCAGAGGAGAGTGGGAAAAATGAGATGGGCAGGGAAGAACATAGGAGAAGAAACAATTATATCAGGACTTAGATTTGGGCACACAGGATTAAATAATACATTATTCTAAATAGGTAAACATAACAATGGCAGATGTGAATATTGTGAGCAACAAGAGACAGTTGAACACGTTATGGTATACTGTAGGAAGTACGAAAGAGAAAGGAGAGAAATGGTCCAAAATCTAAAAAGGAAAAGAATACAATTTGATTTAATAGAAATACTTAGAAAAACTCCAGAGATAATTGTTATGTGATTATTTTTCATTATCTTAGATTAATAAATGTAATTGAGAGGATTTGAAATCTTTTTTTGGTTTTGTTTATATTGTTTTGTTAATTTGATTGTGACTTGTTTTGTTTAGTATAAATAATTCTGATCCACACTCCATACCAGTTGGTGGCGGTAATGCACCATTTGGTTGCGTGCCAACCGGCAAAAAAAATCCATAAAGAAAAAGAAGAAGCAGAAGACTTCCCGACAGCAGGGGGCGCACCTGAAAAAAACTGAAAGGCGCCGGTTTGGCTGAGGAAGAAAGACGTGATATCACAGCTAACAGCAGGGACGTGCAGAGGGGGGCGTGGGGCTTGGTCACCTGCCCCTTTGCCCCTTGATGCCCAAAGTGCCCTTTTGTCAGTGTTTTTTTATGTGTGTGTGTGCATGTCCAAAATAAAAATAATTTAGATCTAAATTGCCACAGTTACCGTGGCACGGTTACATGATCCACATAACGTGCCTCACTTTTCCCTTCTTCTCCTCTCGCAGCTCCGCGGCTGCTGCTGTCTAACTGCCTGCCCCTTTAAATCGGCAGCACACGTGACTGTGCTCTGTGCATTTTTTTAAACTTAACTCTCATTGGTTGTACTGCCTTAAATCCCGCCTTTCCTCTTTCTGATTTCTAGCGCGTGTGTGCGTGCTTATTTGCTTGGAGCGCAAGATTTAAATTTCAATTCATACAGGTATACTGCCGTTACCTCAATTAATACTTGACAACAAACTAGTCCCAATTAAAGGTATACTATGCAACCGGGGTTGATTTTCCAGCGAGGCTCCCCCCAGAGGGCGAAAGTAAAAGTGCATTGTCGTAAAGATGCTCAGCTGTTCTCCTGGTTTCTCCATCAAGCCAGGTGCGGTTGTTTGTAGGTGGGGTTGTATTTCCCCTAACCCTAACATACATAAATTTCCCTCGACAGACACAAATATCCTAAAGTTAGTATATTACAGTTATTATCCATTATGCACTTACCAAATATGACTTCACACAGATTTAAAGTCCTGAATTCCTACTTTCCATTCCAGCCCACAAAGTTGTACTGCCTTGACAGGCCATAGTCCATGATGAAGAACATCATACGTCTCGTGGCCTCATCCACAGTCCTCCCACCAATGTCTGACACTGCTGTGACCTAAGGGGGAACAAAAACAGTTCAAAGCTAATTCATTTTTATAGCTCACAGGAGTAAACACGATGCAAAGACAAACTCTGGGTCTAGATTATTTTCATTGTTGATTAATCTATTGATTATTTTAAACAATTAATTGATTGGTTGCTATAATAATAAAATGTTACAAAATTTTGAAAAATATCAGTGTTTCCCAAATCTCTTGTTCTGTCAACAAAACATGGAGATACTCAGTTTATTGCCATAAATGAGCAAAGAAAACAGAAATATTCACATTTATGAAGCTGAAATCAGAGACGTAGGACTCTTTTGTTGGGTGTTCACGTCAGTAATAAGCTGGACTGGACTCATAACACCGACGCTCTGCATAAGAAGGGCCAGAGCCGCCTCCACCTCCTGAGGAGGCTGAGTTCCTTTGGAGTGAGCAGGCCCCTGCTTAAGACTTTTTATGACTCTGTGGTGGCCTCAGCCCTTCTCTACGCTGTCGTCTGCTGGGCTCCAGACAGCGCAGAACGGGACAGAATGAGGCTGAATAAGCTGGTGAGGAAGGCCACTTCTGTCCTGGGCTGCACTCTGGACTCAGTGGAGAAAGTAGCTGAGAGGAGGGTGTTGTCCAAGTTCACATCCATCATGGACAACACCTTCCACCCCCTGCACCAGACTGTAGAGGAGCTGAGCAGCTCCTTTAGTGCCAGACTTAGACACCCTGTCTGTAAAAAGGAGCGCTACCGCAAGTCATTCATTCCTGCTGCAATCAGATTATACAGTGCTGCACTGTAACTGTAACCAATGTGCAATAATCTATCTAATTCACTGTGCGATAACCTGTGCAATGATCCGAAGAACCTCTGCTGCTATCACCAGGTGAATATATGTCAGTACATGTGCATATATATATGTATGTATTTATATATATATATATATATATATATATATATATATATATATATATATATATATATATATATATACAGGGGTTGGACAATGAAACTGAAACACCTCTCATTTTAGTGTGGGAGGTTTCATGGCTAAATTGGACCAGCCTGGTGGCCAATCTTCATTAATTGCACATTGAACCAATAAGAGAAGAGTGTGAAGGTCCAATTAGCAGGGTAAGAGCACAGTTTTACTCAAAATATTGCAATGCACACAACATTATGGGTGACATACCAGAGTTCAAAAGAGGACAAATTGTTGGTGCACGTCTTGCTGGCGCATCTGTGACCAAGACAGCAAGTCTTTGTGATGTATCAAGAGCCACGGTGTCCAGGGTAATGTCAGCATACCACCAAGAAGGACGAACCACATCCAACAGGATTAACTGTGGACGCAAGAGGAAGCTGTCTGAAAGGGATGTTAGAGTGCTTACCCGGATTGTATCCAAAAAACATGAAACCACGGCTCCCCAAATCACGGCAGAACTAAACGTGCACCTCAACTCTCCTGTTTCTACCAAAACTGTCCGTCGGGAGCTCCACAGGGTTAATATCCACGGCTGGATTCAGAGTGTCTGAAAACATAAAGTACATTTTGCTGCATTGACGTGTATTCTCTCTGAGCGCAGCTTGGTCTGACCTAAGATGGCCGCTCTGTCGGCACGCCTCTCACCCGACGACGGGGCGTCTACGTCATGGGTTAAAGCTAAAATAATCAGTTTGACTGAAAAAAATTCCTAGTCAGCCCATATATTCCCGGGACCGTGGAAATAATGCCACATTAGTTACCTCACTTGCTTATTGTGCAGAGTCAACTTTAACCAAATCTGGTAGTTTTACAATATCCACTGACCATTCATGTCTCTGTCCCACCTTTCAGCTTCAGAGCCTTGGTGTCTTCCTGGACAGCCTCCCATCCTCTCCTCCACTGTCCACATCCATAAGATCACCTGGTTAACTTTCATATCGGGAACATCAAGTTCTTCCTTAACACTTTAACCAAACTGGTCCACAGTCCACTTTACACTGTCAGCTCCCTTCCCTCCCTGTCCTCCAGAAAACCTCCATAAATTACAACTAGTACAAAAGACAGCAATTTACATCTTTACATCATCTACTTCACATCTGAACATTACCTCCACTGGCTCCCTGTCACCTTCAGTATAAATTAATCATATGAACAAACAAGGCCAACCACAACCTGGACAATGCAGGACATATAACCAACACTATGATGTCATACATTTTAGTTTAACACTGATCGCACATTACAAGGTCCCTGATTGGTTTATCAGCTAAGCTGCTGGAAGCCAGTGAATACACGCTGAAAGGTGACATGGCCACAGGTGGAAATAATTCATTAATTAACTGGAGCAGCGACAGTGTGTCTATCGACAGACACGCTTACCGAGGGCAGTTGTTGTCAGATGGTCAATCCGCTCCACTTCCTGACTTGCTGGTTCGCATAAACCCAAAGAAAACCTTTGACCACCACTGCTTTCATTCATGCATCTGTGGCCAGTTTGAGATGTTCTTCCAAAAGTTATGATTGAACACCGATCATAACTTTTGGTCTACGTATACATGTCTGTGCTGGTAGCCAGCGCAGAGCCATAGAGAGAAAGGCTCTGAGCCAGCGGAACCCGGATGTAAACAAGAGCCTTGCTCGCTAGCCTTAGGGCGCTAGCATTAGCGCTATAAGTAGCACCTTAAGACGCTAGAATTAGCCGCAGAACTGAGACTGCTCATCCCACCTCAAGTTGTGGTGGGGGATATTACACTACATGCATATATAATCCTTACCTGTTTGTCTGTTTCCCCTCCTAAATTCTCCAATGTGTGGTGCTAATGTTGTTAGCTGTGACATCACGGACTTCTTCCTCAGGCAAACGGACACGTTTCAGATTGTTGGAGTGCGCCCCCTGCTGTTGGGAGTCTTCTTCTTCTCTTGTTCTTTATGAATTTTTCTCACAGTGTGTCATATATGTTCAACTGTGTCTTGTTCCTCACAATATTCACATCTGCCAGTGTTATGCTTCCCTATTTTGAAAAATGTACCATTTAATCCTGTGTGGGCAAATCTAAGTCTTGATATAAGATAAGATAGTCTTTATTGATCTCACATTGGAGAAATTCACTTGTCACATCGGCTCAATAGTCAGTCAATAGTCAGCAGTAGGAAAGGGTGCATCAGTTATATACAGTGTATCTTCCTATATACAGTGGATCAAAAAGAAAGTGAGAAAAAAAGTAAGAATTAAAAAAATACAAAAGAAATCGGAGTAGGCAGGTGATGTCATGTGTACTTCCCGGTTATATACATACATACATACATACACACACACACATTATATATAAATATATATATATATATATATATAAATATATATATATATATATATATAAATAAATAAATAAAGGCAAGGCAAGGCAAGGCAAATTTATTTGTATAGCACAATTCAGTACAGAGACAATGCAAAGTGCTTTACATGATTAAAATACAGGAAAAGAAAACAGAAAATGTAGACATCAATAAACAGCTGGACTAAAAAAGTTGAACTAATGCTGTTTCAGTAGAACAGTTTAACTAGAACAGTCAAAAACAGTCCTAAACAGATGTGTTTTTAATCTTGATTAAAAAGAACTCAGGTTTTCCGCACTTTTACAGTTTTCTGGAAGTTTGTTCCAGATAAGTGGAGCGTAGGAACTAAATGCTGCTTCTCCTTGTTTAGTTCTGGCTGTAGGTACGCAGAGAAGGCTGGAGCCAGAAGACCTTAGTGCTCTGGATGGTTGATACACTGATAACAAGTCTGTGATGTATTTAGATGCGTTCAGCAGCGTTCTGGATCAGCTGCAGCTGTCTGATCCACTTTTTAGGCAGACCTGTGAAAACACCGTTGCAGTAATCGATTCTACTAAAGATAAACGCATGGATTAGTTTTTCCAGATCCTGCTGAGACATCAGTCCTTTAATCCTGGAAATGTTCTTCAGGTCATAGAAAGCCGATCTTGTATATATATATATATATATATATATATATATATATATATATATATATATATATATATATATATATATATAGGCCTACATACACATGTACTGACATATATTCACTTGGTGATAGCAGCAGAAGTTCTTCCGGATCATTGCACAGGTTATAGCACAAAGTATTAAATAGATTATTGCACATTATTTATTGCCCAAAGTTATAACAGTTGTGGTTATATAGAACAGATTGCTGGATCAATGTGTGCTTCTGTGCTTTTTTGTCTGTCTTGTTGTGTCTCTGCTCTGTCTTCTGTAACCCCCAGTCGGTCGAGGCAGATGACCGTTCATACTGAGCCCGGTTCTGCTGGAGGTTTTTCCTTCCTGTTAATGGGGAGGTTTTTTTTCCCTGTTGCTTCATGCTTGTTCAGTATGAGGGATTGTTGCAAAGCCATGGACAATGCAGACTACTCTCCCTGTGGCTCTACGCTTTTTCAGGAGGAAATGCTGCTTGTCAAGACCTTAATGCAATCAACTGGTTCCCTCGGCTAAAATGTTTATCCATTTTAGCCGCGCAATCCTCCATAATTAAAGTCCGACAGTCCACAGATGGCAACAGTTTGTTGATTCAAAATTAATTGTTCATCCACTTCAGCAACCGATGCATTGCGCCCTTATGTGTGCACACTATATTATTACGCCCTTATGTGTGCACACTATATTTAGATGGCCATCATATCGGTGGTAGCGCTACACATACCTAATCCAGACGAATGATTGTTCAAATCCAGCGCCGAGCTGATCAACTGCGTCCTCACCGATGTCTATCCTGTCCGACGTCACCTCAGGTGAGCTGAGTTCGATCAGCTGATGCTCCACTCCAAACACGTAACCTCCAGCCCAGTCTTATCTTGCGCAATCACCACCATCAACCATGCAGAAACACGTATCTTTACTTATGCACAGTTCGTGAAGATGCACAAACAGTTTTTGACTGGTTTTGTAGCGGCCAAGCCAATACTTTAAGCCACTGAGGTGCTGCATCGGGGTAATAGAGTTGACGTGCTTATTGTTACCTTTTTGGGATGAATTAGAGTCCGAGTCGTCAGGGCATGTTGAACGCTTCGTCCATTTATTTTCCTCTTTGCATATCAAATGTCCATCATACATGAACACATCTCCAGACAACATATAAAGCAGACTTGCTTGCTTGTATTTATCTTTTTGCGGTCAAAAACTGTTTTCCCCTTCCGGGTGGAAAACCTACCTATCAAAGAGAAGTTCCCCCCTTAAAAAGACATGAACGCTAATTACCCAATCACTGCATTTGCGCTCCTACATATAGGATTAAAGATTAAAATCTTATTTCTTTTAAAGGCCAGCTAAAGATATTTTAAAGCTGCTTCCACTTTTGGACGAATGTGTATAAATGGTTTGGTAAAATATGTACCGTGACTTACAGATGACGCCCAAACATTTGGGTGTGCTGCCATCTAGTGTTGGAAATAATAAATGTTTTTTCCTTCAAAACACAATTCATGTTATAAATAATTGTCAAAAAAATATGGTTGGACGTAGCAAAAATGTTTTTGATAACTTTTGATCCTCTATGTGTGAGGAATTTTTTGGAGTAACTTTGAATGCCATAAGTGTAACGGTTTAGGAGTAGTTTATTCAAATGTAACCCCCAAAAATATGGGAAAATGACATCTTTGATGAGAAATGAATGATTTCCTGTAGGAGGTAGCCCATTGCTTCAAGAGGCTTTTTTGTAGGGCCTATGAAGTTACATGCACTTACCGAGTTTCATAATTCTCAGACAAAGCATGGCTTGGGGCTTACTGATTTAATGCGTTTTTAATGGTTTTCCACAAACCTGATTTTTGCAATGCGACAGCTCAGGCAAATATGCATATTTCATAAAACCTTTGATAACTTTTAAACGTCAATGTCTTAACTGCATGCTGAAAAAATGTGAAAGTAATAGGTTAAAATGCCTAGGACTAGTTCGTTAAAGTTTGAGGCAAAAACGGCCAATATTTTACCCTTTGACCCAAAATAGCAGACTTCCTGTGGGTTTTAGAGCATACACCCAAGAGACTTTTTTTCATAATTTTAAAAAACCTACCTAGGTAAGAAATTTCAGCTTTCTACGTGTTACGGTTTGGCCCAACTCACTCTAGTTGGCGCTGTTGAGCAGGTTTGCCACGCCCGTTTTCAATTACACTAAAATCATGCGATTTCTCACGGGGGACAATTTTGGGCAAAGTTTGGTGAGTTTTCATGCATGTTTAGGCCTCCAAAAAGCCGTTTCAAAAGTCACAAGAATAAATAATAATAATAATTAAAGCCGCAAGCGGCGATGAGCGGCCCTCGCTGCCAAGCACCGCTGGGGTACGCGCACCGCCTGCCGCCAGCCACCGCAGAAGCTGTCACGCAATTTCCCTGCCCGTCCACCGGGCAATTCACACGAACCCGTTTGGCAGCGCTCCCCCACAACTCACAAAAAATCAGGTGCAGATCGGTCGATGCAGCGAGGAGATACAGCCGTTGAATAATGATAATGCATTTGGCCATCGGGCCGGACTAAATCGTTCAGCGAGCCTACCGTTTGACACCCCTGGTTCAAACAGTTTACTGGTTGAAATGCAGTTCAAAGTCTTCAGCTGAAAAGTTGTACACAAAAAAGGTGTTACACACAAATAAAACTTGTTTTGCACACAAAAATATATGTTTCACACAAAAAAATGTGTTTTGCAAACTGCCAACCTTGCGCTCAAAATATCATTTATAAGTTTTCCTCCAGTACAAAATGGTCTCTGCTCGACTACAAAACAATCCCACCCACGCTGCAGTAAATTTATGCCAAAAGTCACGTGATGCATTAAGAGTTGTTGTTGTTCAGACTTCCCGACAGGAGAGGTTAAACCATGTTGATGGAGATGAGCAGACAGGACGCTCTCGGGTAGGAGACTGAGTGACAGGCTGGTTGGAAACAGGTGCGTGCGTTGCTTCGTCAGAGAAATCTATCTGAAGGAAGAAGGAAAAGGTTGGCGGTAGGCATAAGCAAGTTTGTGACTGGATCAGGATGGCGGCTCAGGTTGTAGAGGATGAGGAAGAACTACATAGTGATATGGATACGGATAGTTGAACGCCAGTTGCTAGTTACCGGGGAAGTGGAAAATTCAAAAGTAGTGAAGCAGGCAGAGGTTCTGGGAATTCAGGAGACAAAGGAAATCTTGAAGACGACAGTACAGATGATGGAAGCAAGGGTGTGCATAAAAAGATTCAATTCAATTCAATTTTATTTACGTCAGACCAGGTGTACCTACTATGAAGAAAAAAGAGAGAGAGCAAAAAGTTAAAAGCTGAAATGTCAACAGTCATTTCAATGTAATGGAATGAAAAACTGGAGAACAGTAGACTGTAGAACCGTAGAAATCAGTAGAGTGATAAAAATATACCCTGATGTCCTCCAGTAGCCTAAGCCTATAGCAGCACAACTATAGATGTAGCTCAGGGTAACATGAGCCACTCTAACTATCAGCTTTGTCAAAAAGGAAAGTTTTAAGATTAGTCTTAAAAGTAGACAAGGTGTCTGCCTCACGGACCAAAACTGGGAGTTGGTTCCACAGGAGAGGAGCCTGATAGCTAAAGGATCTGCCTCCCATTCTACTTTTAGAGACTCTAGGAACCACCAGCAGACCTGCAGTCTGAGAGCAAAGTGCTCTGTTAGGAACATACGGGGTAATCAGAGAATGGGAAATGACCTAGAAGTTGGAAAGAGGCTATTGTGGTTCCAATTCCAAAAACGGGTAAAGATAGCTCAAAACCAGAAAATTATAGACCTATTGCTTTAACATCATGTTTAAGTAAAATTATGGAGAAAATGGTAATTGAAAGATTAATTTATTTTGTTGAATCAAAAGGGTACTTATCAAATTATCAAAGCGGTTTCAGAAGAGGAAGGAATACTATGGATCCAATTGTGTGTTTACAACATGAGGTACTAACAGCAAAAGTTAATAAAGAAAGTGTTTTGGCAGTGTTCTTAGATATAGAAAAGGCTTATGATATGATGTGGAAAGAGGGATTATTGATCAAATTGAGGAAAATGTGAATTTGTGGAAGAATTTATCATTGGGTAGAGAACTTTTTAACAATTCAATTCAATTCAATTTTATTTATATAACGCCAATTCATAAACATGTCATCTCGAGGCACTTTACAAAGTCAAAATCAATCATATTATACAGATTGGTCAAAAATTTCCTATATAAGGAAACCAGTTGATTGCATCAAAGTCCCAACAAGCAGCATTCACTCCTGGAGAAGCGCAGTGCTACAGGGGGAGTCGTCTGCATTGTCCATGGCTTTGCAACAATCCCTCATACTGAGCAAGCATGAAGCGTCAGTGGAAAGAAAAACCACCCATTAGCAGGAAGGAAAAACCTCCAGCAGAACCAGGCTCAGTATGAACGGTCATCTGCCTCGACCGACTGGGGGTTACAGAAGACAGAGCAGAGACACAACAAGACAGACAAAAAAGCACAGAAGCACACATTGATCCAGTGATCTGTTATACATTAGATGGTAATAGTGGTGATCTGTCTTCCCTGGATGATGTCACAGTTAACAGAACGTCAGACTAGGTGTACCTACTATGAAGAAAAAAGAGAGAGAACAAAAAGTTACAAGCTGAAATGACAACAGTCATTTCAATGTAATGCAATGCAAAACTGGAGAACAGTAGACTGGAGAACAGTAGAAATCAGTAGAGTGAGAGAAATAGGCCCCGATGTCCTCCAGCAGCCTAAGCCTATAGCAGCATAACTACAGATGTAGCTCAGGGTAACATGAGCCACTCTAACTATAAGCTTAAATTCTATTCTTGATATAACAGGAAGCCAATGAAGGGAAGCTAAAATTGGAGAAATATGATCCCTCTTGTTGATTTTCATCAGAACTCTTGCTGCAGCATTTTGGATCAGCTGAAGACTTCGAACTGCATTTTGTGGACTTCCTGATAGTAAAGAATTACAATAGTCCAGCCTTGAAGTAACAAATGCATGGACTAGTTTTTCAGCATCACCCCTGGACAGAATGTTTCTAATTTTGGCGATATTCCTGAGGTGAAAAAAAGGAAACTCTGGAAACCTGTTTAATATGGGATTTAAATGACATGTCTTGGTCGAAGACAACACCAAGATTTTTAACTTTATTTCCAGAGGCCAGAATGGATAATACAGGTAAGAGTTGGTAAGAGTCTTTCAGGGAGAAATTAAAAAGAACCACACAAGGCAGTATTATCAGTCCTTTATTATTTTCAGTTATGATAAATGATGCACTTAAAGAAATAGAAAATGAATTGGGTTGTTCATTGTTTGCTGATGACGGAGCTATTTGGAAACGTAGAAGGAATGTTAAATATATTGTAGGCTCTTCCTGGCTCTTATTCAAGAGCCAGGAAGTGAGCGGCTTGCTCCTTTATTATCTTCTTACACATTTAGTCAGCATTTCTGACTGCTTTGAATCCAGTGTAAAACTAGAAAAGAAAGAAATGGCTTAATAAACAGCCATGTAAATATCAATATTAACGTATCAAAGTATCAGCTGCTTAATATTAACTCAACAGGTATTTTCACAGCCGGCTAGAAAAGCGGCAAATTAGCAAGTAAACACACACACTCTGCTGTCACACGGACCACGACATTTTACCGTTGCTTTTATACACAAAATAACCATAAAAGATATTAACATATCTTATCGAATCTGTAAACAAGAGCAACACTTACAACCATTGCTTTCGGAGAGATTAACTGCATTGTTGCTGCCCTGGGACGATGCACACACGCTGTCTTCCTCTTGTTTGCGTCTTTACTTCCTACTTCCGGTTTGGAAGATTTTCAACATAAAAGCACCGCAAATTCATTTAAAACAGAGAACGGTATATTAACATTTCAAAGTAGTTTTTAAATGTCTTTTAAACATATTAAACATATTCAGGGCAGAACAAAGATCTAGAGAGAGTAAAGCAATTTAAATTCTTAGAGTATGGTTTGATGAAAAACTATCCTGGAAAGTGCACATAGATAAGGTTATTGAAAAATGTAAAAGGATACTTAATATATTGAGATGTTTAGTTGGGTATGAATGTTACATTCCTGCAGTGAAAAATAAAAGGGTTCATAATAAGGTTGGACATATATATATATATATATATATATATATATATATCTACATACACATGTACTGACATATATTCACTTGGTGATAGCAGCAGAAGTTCTTCCGGATCATTGCACAGGTTATAGCACAGTGTATTAAATAGATTATTGCACATTATTTATTGCCCAAAGTTAAAACAGTTGTGGTTATATAGAACAGATTGCTGGATCAATGTGTGCTTCTGTGCTTTTTTGTCTCTCTTGTTGTGTCTCTGCTCTGTCTTCTGTAACCCCCAGTCGGTCGAGGCAGATGACCGTTCATACCGAGCCCGGTTCTGCTGGAGGTTTTTCTTTCCTGTTAATGGGGAGGTTTTTTTTCCCTGTTGCTTCATGCTTGTTCAGTATGAGGGATTGTTGCAAAGCCATGTACAATGCAGGCTACTCTCCCTGTGGCTCTACGCTTTTTCAGGAGGAAATGCTGCTTGTCAAGACCTTTATGCAATCAACTGGTTCCCTCGGCTAAAATGTTTATCCATTTTAGCCGCGCAATCCTCCATAATTAAAGTCCGACAGTCCACAGATGGCAACAGTTTGTTGATTCAAAATTAATTGTTCATCCACTTCAGCAACCGATGCATTGGAATCAGTGTTGGGCAAGTTACTTTGAAAAAGTAATTAGTTATAGTTACTAGTTACTTCTCCCAAAAAGTAACTGAGTTACTAACTGAGTTACTCCACTATAAAAGTAACTAGTTACTAGTAAAAGTAACTATTGCGTTACTTTTTCGTTTCTGGCTTTTTTATTTATTTTTTTACAAATTTTTTGCTGACATGTCCATTCAATGCACCCCCCCCCCACACACACACACACACACACACACACACATACTCCCCCTTTTGTGTTGAACAGTGAAGTGTGGTGAAAGCAGCTTTAATTCTCCATCACATAACTTTCATATCGCGCATGCATTGACTTTTTCAACAATTTTCTCTTGCGGTTTTCAGCAGCAACGGCATTGTTTCTTATGGTTTAATATTGTCCATATGCCTTCTTTAAATATTTCTAATTCTACTCGCAGGACATGCGCAATTCCAAACTTATTTCCTGTCATTGCCATGGTGAATCACGTTATTTGCGTTCCAGTGATCGGGATTTTTTTCATGCTCACGTTATCCATAAGGGCCAGTGGGCCAGTGCCCAGGGGCACCAACCATGGGGGGGCACCACATGACACATGCTTTAAAAATATATTTTTCATAAATAGTTATATTATTTAGCTACTTGAAATTGTTGAAAGACCATGCATTATTCGTTTTGTGAACACTGATGTCACAATAATAATAAATGATAAATAAATCAAGATTTTTTTGATTTCAACATTTTAAAATGAGATATTTGAATATTGCTCACTGCTCATATGCCTACATGTAGTTGTGTAAGTTAGTAAATAGTAAAGAAATCCCCTTGATTATGTCTGATGTTTTTGACCGGAGGACAGCACGGGTAAGGGGGGGGGGCTTTGAGGTATAGTGCCCAGGGGCACCACATTGTCTTAATACGGGCCTGGCTGAGAATGACAAAGGGAGGAAGAGCTGCTCAGAGTTGCAGCTTTCTACTCAGTGTAGATCAGCCGTTTTTTCAGAAACGACTGTGCAGCATAGCTTTGCTGTGCGCGCTGAATCCAGATGCAGTGCGCGAATGCACACGCGCGCAGTTCAGAAGAAACATAAACAGTTTGGCGCGTCAGTCAGTTCGAAACAGTTCCTGTATCGGTCACGTAGCACATAAGCGCGTCGACACAGGTTTTTCTGTACGAGCTCGACTCATGCGCCGACGCATCCGTGTTGCCGGACCCATGTTCTTGTCCTTTTCGCTGTTTAACTCAAAATAACGTGCTTACCTCCAAGAATCAAACGCTGTCTTCTTGCCCATCTTGCCGCGGTACAAACACAAATAGCTTACACACACAGGTGCGCGCGCGCGCACACACACACACACACACACACAGAGGCAAGGAGGAGCAGGGTACAGACGCAAGCAGCCGCATCTGACTAAATGCAGAAAAGCAGGGACTTCACTTTCCTTATCGAGGGAAATTCTTAAAGTAACGGAGTAACGAGTGCTTATTTTGGAAAATAACGGAGTTACTGATTACTGAATTCGCAAAACTAACGCGTTAGATTACTCGTTACTGAAAAAACCTAATAAGAGTACTCTAACGCGTTACTTATAACGTGTTACCCCCAACACTGATTGGAATTACGCCCTTATGTGTGCACACTATATTTAGATGGCCATCATATCGGTGGTAGCGCTACACATACCTAATCCAGACGAATGATTGTTCAAATCCAGCGCCGAGCTGATCAACTGCGTCCTCACCGATGTCTATCCTGTCCGACGTCACCTCAGGTGAGCTGAGTTCGATCAGCTGATGCTCCACTCCAAACACGTAACCTCCAGCCCAGTCTTATCTTGCGCAATCACCACCATCAACCATGCAGAAACACGTATCTTTACTTATGCACAGTTCGTGAAGATGCACAAACAGTTTTTGACTGGTTTTGTAGCGGCCAAGCCAATACTTTAAGCCACTGAGGTGCTGCATCGGGGTAATATAGTTGACGCGCTTATTGTTACCTTTTTGGGATGAATTAGAGTCCGAGTCGTCAGGGCATGTTGAACGCTTCGTCCATTTATTTTCCTCTTTGCATATCAAATGTCCATCATACATGAACACATCTCCAGACAACACATAAAGCAGACTTGCTTGCTTGTATTTATCTTTTTGCGGTCAAAAACTGTTTTCCCCTTCCGGGTGGAAAACCTACCTATCAAAGAAAAGTTCCCCCCTTAAAAAGACATGAACGCTAATTACCCAATCAATGCATTTGCGCTCCTACATATAGGATTAAAGATTAAAATCGTATTTCTTTTAAAGGCCAGCTAAAGATATTTTAAAGCTGCTTCCACTTTTGGACGAATGTGTATAAATGGTTTGGTAAAATATGTACCGTGACTTACAGATGACGCCCAAACATTTGGGTGTGCTGCCATCTAGTGTTGGAAATAATAAATGTTTTTTCCTTCAAAACACAATTCATGTTATAAATAATTGTCAAAAAAATATGGTTGGACGTAGCAAAAATGTTTTTGATAACTTTTGATCCTCTATGTGTGAGGAATTTTTTGGAGTAACTTTGAATGCCATAAGTGTAACGGTTTAGGAGTAGTTTATTCAAATGTAACACCCAAAAATATGGGAAAATGACATCTTTGATGAGAAATGAATGATTTCCTGTAGGAGGTAGCCCATTGCTTCAAGAGGCTTTTTTGTAGGGCCTATGAAGTTACATGCACTTACCGAGTTTCATAATTCTCAGACAAAGCATGGCTTGGGGCTTACTGATTTAATGCGTTTTTAATGGTTTTCCACAAACCTGATTTTTGCAATGCGACAGCTCAGGCAAATATGCATATTTCATAAAACCTTTGATAACTTTTAAACGTCAATGTCTTAACTGCATGCTGAAAAAATTTGAAAGTAATAGGTTAAAATGCCTAGGACTAGTTCGTTAAAGTTTGAGGCAAAAACGGCCAATATTTTACCCTTTGACCCAAAATAGCAGACTTCCTGTGGGTTTTAGAGCATACCCCCAAGAGACTTTTTTTCATAATTTTAAAAAACCTACCAAGGTAAAAAATTTCAGCTTTCTACGTGTTACGGTTTGGCCCAACTCACTCTAGTTGGCGCTGTTGAGCAGGTTTGCCACGCCCGTTTTCAATTACACTAAAATCATGCGATTTCTCACGGGGGACAATTTTGGGCAAAGTTTGGTGAGTTTTCATGCATGTTTAGGCCTCCAAAAAGCCGTTTCAAAAGTCCCAAGAATAAATAATAATAATAATTAAAGCCGCAAGCGGCGATGAGCGGCCCTCGCAGCCAAGCACCGCTTGGGTACGCGCACCGCCTGCCGCCAGCCACCGCAGAAGCTGTCACGCCTTTTCCCCGCCCGTCCAACGGGCGATTCACACGAACCCGTACGGCAGCGCTTCCCCCCCCCCCCCGACTCACAAAAAATCAGGTGCAGATCGGTCGATGCAGCGAGGAGATACAATCGTTCGGCGGGCCGTACGTTTGACACCCCTGGTTTAAACATTAGTTTACTGGTTGAAATGAAGTTCAAAGTCTTCAGCTGAAAGGTTGTGCACAAAAAAGGTGTTGCACACAAATAAAACTTGTTTTGCACACAAAAAAATATGTTTCACACAAAAAAATTGTTTTGCAAACTGTCCGCCAACCTTGCGCTCAAAATATCATTTATAAGTTTTCCTCGAGTACAAAATGGTCTCTGCTCGCACAAAACAGCCTCTGCTCGACTACGATACAATCCCACCCACGCTGCGGTAAATTTGTGCCAAAAGTCACGTGATGCATTAAGAGTTGTTGTTCAGACTTCCCGACATTGAGAAGAATTCAGTTATCTCTAAACTATTGGGCTAATTTACAGGGTCATAGTGAAGATCATCCAGCACAGAGCACTTTAACATCTTGTTGGGAAATGGAGAAGAGGGAGAAAAAGCTTTGGGTAGACAGTTAGACAAAAAGCAATGGAATTAGAATTAACTGATTTAATGTTCAGTCCAACAGTACCACTGCCAGCCGTACAACCTTGGATACTACCTGAAGCTAAAGTAGATCTAACACTATTACGAAAGGGAAATAAGGTCAGGGGGTTTGTTTTAAATTCAAATACAATACAGGAATATATTAATAGTTACTACAGTTTCATTCAGATCTACACAGATGCATCAAAAAAGTTTAGATAACAAGATAGGAGTATCTTTTATTGTTCCAGAGTTTCATATTACAGTAGGAAAGAGGACAAGTGATAATATATCAGTATACACAGGAGAAATGCTAGCTATTTTGTTTGCAGTGCAATGGATAGAAGAAAAAAGACCCCTGAGAGTGATTATTTGTTCAGATTCATCTTCATCACTAATCAGTTTACAGATAAAACACTCAGACAGTAGACCAGATATTTTGATAGAAATCCAGCAAACATTATACAGAATTCAAATGATGGACATTACAGTCATATTTTTGTGGGTACCAGCATACATGGGAGTTAAAGGAAATGAAATGGCAGATAAGGCTGCAAAGGAGGCTACAACAAGAAAAGCGTTGATGTGTCAGTTAAAATTAGTAAGATGGCAATAAAGAGCATTATTAAACAGAAGATGAAGGAAAGGTGGCAAAAGCAATGGGAGGAAGAGAGGAAAGGAAAATGGTTTTACATGATCCAGAGGAGAGTGGGAGAAATGAGATGGGCAGGGAAGAACATAGGAGAAGAAACAATTATATCAGGACTTAGATTTGGGCACACAGGATTAAATAATACATTATTCTAAATAGGTAAACATAACAATGGCAGATGTGAATATTGTGAGCAACAAGAGACAGTTGAACACGTTATGGTATACTGTAGGAAGTATGAAAGAGAAAGGAGAGAAATGGTTCAAAATCTAAAAAAGAAAAGAATACAATTTGATTTAATAGAAATACTTAGAAAAAACTCAAGAGATAAGTGTTATGTGATTGTTTTTCATTATCTTAGATTAATAAATGTAATGGAGAGGATTTGAAATCTTATTTTGGTTTTGTTTATATTGTTTTGTTAATTTGATTGTGACTTGTTTTGTTTAGTATAAATAATTCTGATCCACACTCCATACCAGTTGGTGGCGGTAATGCACCATTTGGTTGCGTGCCAACCGGCAAAAAAAATCCATAAAGAAAAAGAAGAAGCAGAAGACTTCCCGACAGCAGGGGGCGCACCTGAAAAAAACTGAAAGGCGCCGGTTTGGCTGAGGAAGAAAGACGTGATATCACAGCTAACAGCAGGGACGTGCAGAGGGGGGCGGGGGGCTTGGTCACCTGCCCCTTTGCCCCTTGATGCCCAAAGTGCCCTTTTGTCAGTTTTTTTATGTGTGTGTGTGTGCATGTCCAAAATAAAAATAATTTAGATCTAAATTGCCACAGTTACCGTGGCACGGTTACATGATCCACATAACGTGCCTCACTTTTCCCTTCTTCTCCTCTCGCAGCTCCGCGGCTGCTGCTGCCGCTGTCTGACTGCCTGCCCCTTTAAATCGGCAGCACACGTGACTGTGCTCTGTGCATTTTTTTAAACTTAACTCTCATTGGTTGTACTGCCTTAAATCCCGCCTTTCCTCTTTCTGATTTCTAGCGCGTGTGTGCGTGCTTATTTGCTTGGAGCGCAAGATTTAAATTTCAATTCATACAGGTATACTGCCGTTACCTCAATTAATACTTGACAACAAACTAGTCCCAGTTAAAGGTATACTATGCAACCGGGGTTGATTTTCCAGCGAGGCTCCCCCCAGAGGGCGAAAGTAAAAGTGCATTGTCGTAAAGATGCTCAGCTGTTCTCCTGGTTTCTCCATCAAGCCAGGTGCGGTTGTTTGTAGGTGGGGTTGTATTTCCCCTAACCCTAACATACATAAATTTCCCTCGACAGACACAAATATCCTAAAGTTAGTATATTACAGTTATTATCCATTATGCACTTACCAAATATGACTTCAAACAGATTTAAAGTCCTGAATTCCTACTTTCCATTCCAGCCCACAAAGTTGTACTGCCTTGACAGGCCATAGTCCATGATGAAGAACATCATACGTCTCGTGGCCTCATCCACAGTCCTCCCACCAATGTCTGACACTGCTGTGACCTAAGGGGGAACAAAAACAGTTCAAAGCTAATTCATTTTTATAGCTCACAGGAGTAAACACGATGCACAGACAAACTCTGGGTCTAGATTATTTTCATTGTTGATTAATCTATTGATTATTTTAACAATTAATTGATTGGTTGCTATAATAATAAAATGTTACAAAATTTTGAAAAATGTCAATGTTTCCCAAATCTCTTGTTCTGTCAACAAAACATGGAGATACTCAGTTTATTGCCATAAATGAGCAAAGAAAACAGAAATATTCACATTTATGAAGCTGAAATCAGAGACGTAGGACTCTTTTGTTGGGTGTTCACGTCAATAATAAGATGGACTGGACTCATAACACCGACGCTCTGCATAAGAAGGGCCAGAGCCGCCTCCATCTCCTGAGGAGGCTGAGTTCCTTTGGAGTGAGCAGGCCCCTGCTTAAGACTTTTTATGACTCTGTGGTGGCCTCAGCCCTTCTCTACGCTGTCGTCTGCTGGGCTCCAGGCAGCGCAGAACGGGACAGAATGAGGCTGAATAAGATGGTGAGGAAGGCCACTTCTGTCCTGGGCTGCACTCTGGACTCAGTGGAGGAAGTAGTTGAGAGGAGGGTGTTGTCCAAGTTCACATCCATCATGGACAACACCTTCCACCCCCTGTGCAGATTATATAGCAATCATTCTGACTGCTATATAATCTGCAATCAGATTATACAGTGCTGCACTGTAACTGTAAGCAATGTGCAATAATCTATCTAATTCACTGTGCGATAACCAGTGCAATAATCCTGAAAGAAGTGACTTCTGCTGCTATCAGTAACTGTAACCACAACTGTTATAACTTTGGGCAATAACTACTGTGCAATAATCTATTTAATACACTGTGCTATAACCTGTACAATGATCCGAAGAACTTCTGCTGCTATCACCAGGTGAATATATGTCAGTACATGTGCATGTAGGCATACAGGTAAAAGCCAGTAAATTAGAATATTTTGAAAAACTTGATTTATTTCAGTAATTGCATTCAAAAGGTGTAACTTGTACATTATATTTATTCATTGCACGCAGACTGATGCATTCAAATGTTTATTTCATTTAATTTTGATGATTTGAAGTGGCAACAAATGAAAATCCAATCAGCTAAGTTGCTGGAAGCCGGTGAATACACGCTGAAAGGTGACATGGCCACAGGTGGAAATAATTCATTAATTAACTGGAGCAGCGACAGTGTGTCTGTCGGCAGCTTACCGGGGGAAGTTGTTGTCAGATGGTCAATCCGCTCCACTTCCTGACTTGCTGGTTCACATAAACCCAAAGAAAACCTTTGACCACCACTGCTTTCATTCATGCATCTGTGGCCAGTTTGAGATGTTCTTCCAAAAGTTATGATTGAACACCGATCATAACTTTTGGTCTACGTATACATGTCTGTGCTGGTAGCCAGCGCAGAGCCATAGAGAGAAAGGCTCTGAGCCAGCGGAACCCGGATGTAAACAAGAGCCTTGCTCGCTAGCCTTAGGGCGCTAGCATTAGCGCTATAAGTAGCACCTTAAGACGCTAGAATTAGCCGCAGAACTGAGACTGCTCATCCCACCTCAAGTTGTGGTGGGGGATATTACACTACATGCATATATAATCCAAAAAGCCTTACCTGTTTGTCTGTTTCCCCTCCTAAATTCTCCAATGTGTGGTGCTAATGTTGTTAGCTGTGACATCACGGACTTCTTCCTCAGGCAAACGGACACGTTTCAGATTGTTGGAGTGCGCCCCCTGCTGTTGGGAGTCTTCTTCTTCTCTTGTTCTTTATGAATTTTTCTCACAGTGTGTCATATATGTTCAACTGTCTCTTGTTCCTCACAATACTCACATCTGCCAGTGTTATGCTTCCCTATTTTGAATAATGTACCATTTAATCCTGTGTGGGCAAATCTAAGTCTTGATATAAGATAAGATAGTCTTTATTGATCTCACATTGGAGAAATTCACTTGTCACATCGGCTCAATAGTCAGTCAATAGTCAGCAGTAGGAAAGGGTGCATCAGTTATATACAGTGTATCTTCCTATATACAGTGGATCAAAAAGAAAATGAGAAAAAAAGTAAGAATTAAAAAAATACAAAAGAAATCGGAGTAGGCAGGTGATGTCATGTGTACTTCCCGGTTATATACATACATACATACATACATACACACACACACATTATATATATATATATATATAAATAAAGGCAAGGCAAGGCGAGGCAAATTTATTTGTATAGCACAATTCAGTACAGAGACAATGCAAAGTGCTTTACATGATTAAAATACAGGAAAAGAAAACAGAAAATGTAGACATCAATAAACAGCTGGACTAAAAAAGTTGAACTAATGCTGTTTCAGTAGAACAGTTTAACTAGAACAGTCAAAAACAGTCCTAAACAGATGTGTTTTTAATCTTGATTAAAAAGAACTCAGGTTTTCCGCACTTTTACAGTTTTCTGGAAGTTTGTTCCAGATAAGTGGAGCGTAGGAACTAAATGCTGCTTCTCCTTGTTTAGTTCTGGCTGTAGGTACGCAGAGAAGGCTGGAGCCAGAAGACCTTAGTGCTCTGGATGGTTGATACACTGATAACAAGTCTGTGATGTATTTAGATGCGTTCAGCAGCGTTCTGGATCAGCTGCAGCTGTCTGATCCACTTTTTAGGCAGACCTGTGAAAACACCGTTGCAGTAATCGATTCTACTAAAGATAAACGCATGGATTAGTTTTTCCAGATCCTGCTGAGACATCAGTCCTTTAATCCTGGAAATGTTCTTCAGGTGATAGAAAGCCGATCTTTATATATATATATATATATATATAGGCCTACATACACATGTACTGACATATATTCACTTGGTGATAGCAGCAGAAGTTCTTCCGGATCATTGCACAGGTTATAGCACAGTGTATTAAATAGATTATTGCACATTATTTATTGCCCAAAGTTATAACAGTTGTGGTTATATAGAACAGATTGCTGGATCAATGTGTGCTTCTGTGCTTTTTTGTCTGTCTTGTTGTGTCTCTGCTCTGTCTTCTGTAACCCCCAGTCGGTCGAGGCAGATGACCGTTCATACTGAGCCCGGTTCTGCTGGAGGTTTTTCTTTCCTGTTAATGGGGAGGTTTTTTTTCCCTGTTGCTTCATGCTTGTTCAGTATGAGGGATTGTTGCAAAGCCATGGACAATGCAGACTACTCTCCCTGTGGCTCGACGCTTTTTCAGGAGGAAATGCTGCTTGTCAAGACCTTTATGCAATCAACTGGTTCCCTCGGCTAAAATGTTTATCCATTTTAGCCGCGCAATCCTCCATAATTAAAGTCCGACAGTCCACAGATCGCAACAGTTTGTTGATACAAAATTAATTGTTCATCCACTTCAGCAACCAATGCATTGGAATTACGCCCTTATGTGTGCACACTATATTTAGATGGCCATCATATCGGTGGTAGCGCTACACATACCTAATCCAGACGAATGATTGTTCAAATCCAGCGCCGATCTGATCAACTGCGTCCTCACCGATGTCTATCCTGTCCGACGTCACCTCAGGTGAGCTGAGTTCGATCAGCTGATGCTCCACTCCAAACACGTAACCTCCAGCCCAGTCTTATCTTGCGCAATCACCACCATCAACCATGCAGAAACACGTATCTTTACTTATGCACAGTTCGTGAAGCTGCACAAACAGTTTTTGACTGGTTTTGTAGCGGCCAAGCCAATACTTTAAGCCACTGAGGTGCTGCATCGGGGTAATAGAGTTGACGTGCTTATTGTTACCTTTTTGGGATGAATTAGAGTCCGAGTCGTCAGGGCATGTTGAACGCTTCGTCCATTTATTTTCCTCTTTGCATATCAAATGTCCATCATACATGAACACATCTCCAGACAACATATAAAGCAGACTTGCTTGCTTGTATTTATCTTTTTGCGGTCAAAAACTGTTTTCCCCTTCCGGGTGGAAAACCTACCTATCAAAGAAAAGTTCCCCCCTTAAAAAGACATGAACGCTAATTACCCAATCAATGCATTTGCGCTCCTACATATAGGATTAAAGATTAAAATCTTATTTCTTTTAAAGGCCAGCTAAAGATATTTTAAAGCTGCTTCCACTTTTGGACGAATGTGTATAAATGGTTTGGTAAAATATGTACCGTGACTTACAGATGACGCCCAAACATTTGGGTGTGCTGCCATCTAGTGTTGGAAATAATAAATGTTTTTTCCTTCAAAACACAATTCATGTTATAAATAATTGTCAAAAAAATATGGTTGGACATAGCAAAAATGTTTTTGATAACTTTTGATCCTCTATGTGTGAGGAATTTTTTGGAGTAACTTTGAATGCCATAAGTGTAACGGTTTAGGAGTAGTTTATTCAAATGTAACCCCCAAAAATATGGGAAAATGACATCTTTGATGAGAAATGAATGATTTCCTGTAGGAGGTAGCCCATTGCTTCAAGAGGCTTTTTTGTAGGGCCTATGAAGTTACATGCACTTACCGAGTTTCATAATTCTCAGACAAAGCATGGCTTGGGGCTTACTGATTTAATGCGTTTTTAATGGTTTTCCACAAACCTGATTTTTGCAATGCGACAGCTCAGGCAAATATGCATATTTCATAAAACCTTTGATAACTTTTAAACGTCAATGTCTTAACTGCATGCTGAAAAAATTTGAAAGTAATAGGTTAAAATGCCTAGGACTAGTTCGTTAAAGTTTGAGGCAAAAACGGCCAATATTTTACCCTTTGACCCAAAATAGCAGACTTCCTGTGGGTTTTAGAGCATACACCCAAGAGACTTTTTTTCATAATTTTAAAAAACCTACCTAGGTAAAAAATTTCAGCTTTCTACGTGTTACGGTTTGGCCCAACTCACTCTAGTTGGCGCTGTTGAGCAGGTTTGCCACGCCCGTTTTCAATTACACTAAAATCATGCGATTTCTCACGGGGGACAATTTTGGGCAAAGTTTGGTGAGTTTTCATGCATGTTTAGGCCTCCAAAAAGCCGTTTCAAAAGTCCCAAGAATAAATAATAATAATAATAATAATAATAATAATAATAAAATCTGCAGTTACAATAGGCCTTCGCAGCGCTTAGCTGCTCGGGCCTAATAATAATAAAATCTGCAGTTACAATAGGCCTTCGCAGCGCTTAGCTGCTCGGGCCTAATTAAAGCCGCAAGCGGCGATGAGCGGCCCTCGCAGCCAAGCACCGCTGGGGTACGCGCACCGCCTGCCGCCAGCCACCGCAGAAGCTGTCACGCAATTTCCCTGCCCATCCACCGGGCAATTCACACGAACCCGTTTGGCAGCGCTCCCCCACAACTCACAAAAAATCAGGTGCAGATCGGTCGATGCAGCGAGGAGATACAGCCGTTGAATAATGATAATGCATTTGGCCACCGGGCCGGACTAAATCGTTCAGCGAGCCTACCGTTTGACACCCCTGGTTCAAACATTAGTTTACTGGTTGAAATGCAGTTCAAAGTCTTCAGCTGAAAAGTTGTACACAAAAAAGGTGTTGCACACAAATAAAACTTGTTTTGCACACAAAAATAGATGTTTCACACCAAAAAAATTTGTTTTGCAAACTGCCAACCTTGCGCTCAAAATATCATTTATAAGTTTTCCTCCAGTACAAAATGGTCTCTGCTCGACTACAAAACAATCCCACCCACGCTGCAGTAAATTTATGCCAAAAGTCACGTGATGCATTAAGAGTTGTTGTTGTTCAGACTTCCCGACAGGAGAGGTTAAACCATGTTGATGGAGATGAGCAGACAGGACGCTCTCGGGTAGGAGACTGAGTGACAGGCTGGTTGGAAACAGGTGCGTGCGTTGCTTCGTCAGAGAAATCTATCTGAAGGAAGAAGGAAAAGGTTGGCGGTAGGCATAAGCAAGTTTGTGACTGGATCAGGATGGCGGCTCAGGTTGTAGAGGATGAGGAAGAACTACATAGTGATATGGATACGGATAGTTGAACGCCAGTTGCTAGTTACCGGGGAAGTGGAAAATTCAAAAGTAGTGAAGCAGGCAGAGGTTCTGGGAATTCAGGAGACAAAGGAAATCTTGAAGACGACAGTACAGATGATGGAAGCAAGGGTGTGCATAAAAAGATTCAATTCAATTCAATTTTATTTACGTCAGACCAGGTGTACCTACTATGAAGAAAAAAGAGAGAGAGCAAAAAGTTAAAAGCTGAAATGTCAACAGTCATTTCAATGTAATGGAATGAAAAACTGGAGAACAGTAGACTGTAGAACCGTAGAAATCAGTAGAGTGATAAAAATATACCCTGATGTCCTCCAGTAGCCTAAGCCTATAGCAGCACAACTATAGATGTAGCTCAGGGTAACATGAGCCACTCTAACTATCAGCTTTGTCAAAAAGGAAAGTTTTAAGATTAGTCTTAAAAGTAGACAGGGTGTCTGCCTCACGGACCAAAACTGGGAGTTGGTTCCACAGGAGAGGAGCCTGATAGCTAAAGGATCTGCCTCCCATTCTACTTTTAGAGACTCTAGGAACCACCAGCAGACCTGCAGTCTGAGAGCAAAGTGCTCTGTTAGGAACATACGGGGTAATCAGAGAATGGGAAATGACCTAGAAGTTGGAAAGAGGCTATTGTGGTTCCAATTGCAAAAACGGGTAAAGATAGCTCAAAACCAGAAAATTATAGACCTATTGCTTTAACATCATGTTTAAGTAAAATTATGGAGAAAATGGTAATTGAAAGATTAATTTATTTTGTTGAATCAAAAGGGTACTTATCAAATTATCAAAGCGGTTTCAGAAGAGGAAGGAATACTATGGATCCAATTGTGTGTTTACAACATGAGGTACTAACAGCAAAAGTTAATAAAGAAAGTGTTTTGGCAGTGTTCTTAGATATAGAAAAGGCTTATGATATGATGTGGAAAGAGGGATTATTGATCAAATTGAGGAAAATGTGAATTTGTGGAAGAATTTATCATTGGGTAGAGAACTTTTTAACAATTCAATTCAATTCAATTTTATTTATATAACGCCAATTCATAAACATGTCATCTCGAGGCACTTTACAAAGTCAAAATCAATCATATTATACAGATTGGTCAAAAATTTCCTATATAAGGAAACCAGTTGATTGCATCAAAGTCCCAACAAGCAGCATTCACTCCTGGAGAAGCGCAGTGCTACAGGGGGAGTCGTCTGCATTGTCCATGGCTTTGCAACAATCCCTCATACTGAGCAAGCATGAAGCGTCAGTGGAAAGAAAAACCACCCATTAGCAGGAAGGATAAACCTCCAGCAGAACCAGGCTCAGTATGAACGGTCATCTGCCTCGACCGACTGGGGGTTACAGAAGACAGAGCAGAGACACAACAAGACAGACAAAAAAGCACAGAAGCACACATTGATCCAGTGATCTGTTATACATTAGATGGTAATAGTGGTGATCTGTCTTCCCTG
The DNA here is from genome assembly GCA_037039145.1 of Fundulus diaphanus. NCBI lineage: Eukaryota > Metazoa > Chordata > Actinopteri > Cyprinodontiformes > Fundulidae > Fundulus > Fundulus diaphanus. The sequence continues at coordinate 8,011,312 of CM073132.1, forward strand.
GATGATGTCACAGTTAACAGAACGTCAGACTAGGTGTACCTACTATGAAGAAAAAAGAGAGACCAAAACTGGGAGTTGGTTCCACAGGAGAGGAGCCTGATAGCTAAAGGATCTGCCTCCCATTCTACTTTTAGAGACTCTAGGAACCACCAGCAGACCTGCAGTCTGAGAGCGAAGTGCTCTGTTAGGAACATACGGGGTAATCAGAGCTCTGATATATGATGGAGCTTGACATATATCTTATCGAATCTGTAAACAATGAGCAACACTTACAACCATTGCTTTCTCAGAGAATAACTGCATTGTTGCAGCCCTGTGACGATAGCCGTTTCTCAATTCACGAGAACGCGAGTCCGTACTCTCGGTAAGAACACAGGAAGATCGGACTTGACCGCGAGTACGCAGCACGTAGGGGAGAGGGAGGTAAAGTGAGACACTGGGTAATGTGAGACAACCCCTGTATCTAGGCAACAGAACACATTTGTGCCCATGTGACCATTTTGTTTCCAAGCTCCTCCCATTTCCCCTTTGCCATAAAGGAGAGAAGCTCATTTTGCTCAGGTAAGCATGTTTTTTCCAACAAAATGTGTTTTTTGCATGTAAAAGTAAATTTTCTTGCTGTCAACTTAATCAACTGTTGTGCCAAAGCAAATTGATTCTAGTAGAAAAACTTATATCATACCTGTTGATGAACTACCAACATATAAAACCATGTGATGGTGCTAGCTGAAGGTTAGCCTGAATTGCTAAGAAAGGTCATTTTTAAAAAAAATGGTGGAGGTGGGGTAAATTGAGACAAATGCTGTGGGGTAAAGTGATACAGTGTCTTACTTTACCCCCACCATGAGGCACAGGTTAAGTTTGGTTGTAAACATATTTTAATGTAATATTACACTGCATATGTAATGTAATATTACTATTAATTACATATTAATTAATATGTAATGTTACATTTTTATTTCAAATGTCATAAACATTGTAGAAAAGCCATCATGCCAAGGAAATACACCAGGAAGACAACCTGGGGCAAAACACCCCTCGAGGAGATGGAGAGTGCAGCCGCTAAAGTCAAGGAAGGAAAGAATCTCTAAGAGCAGCTGCTAGGGATAGAAATATTGACAAGTCAAGCCTTTTAAGATTCATAAAGAAAAAAGAGAAAGGGGAAGTAAAATCGGTAGCCTGGGGTGCAGTAGCTGAGGCAAAGAGAATTATTACAAATGAGATGGAGGAGGAGCGTGCCAAACACTTGAAACAACTAGTTTCATTGGCCTTCCTCCAGTTAAGTCCCATCAACTGGCCTTTGAATATGCAGAAAGAAACAATATCCCTGTCCCTGACAATTGGACAAAGACACAATGTGCAGGTAGGCTAGGGTGTGCAAGAGATCACATGATTCTGTAGGTTAATTAAGGCCAACTGATCTTGGCACACAGCTGAATCTTATAATAATGAATTGTCTACTCTAGGTGAAGATTGGTTTTGCAGCTTCCTAGCACGTCGCCATCTCTCTATCCGAACTCCAGAGGCAACATCCCTGGGAAGAGCTACAGCCTTCAATAAAACTACAGTCAGGGAGTTATTTGACAATCTGGCTGTAGTTATGGACAGGTGACAGAATTAATTATTTAGTCGCAAATGCTTTACGGAGGCATTACCTGTAAGATTTGGCTTTGATTCTGATAAGGTTCTTACTTTGCCTCTCATCTTTAACAGGCATGCCTTCCCTCCACACATGATTTACAATGTGGATGAAACAGTTGTCTTTACAGTACAAAAGCCACAGCAGATACACTAGAGGGCATATTACCAGTAGTAGAATACTGGTTGCACATGCCATTGATTCTAAACTTTCTATTTGATCAGGTTATGACGGAGACAGGAAAAAAGCAAGTTGGTTCTGTCACATCGGCTGAAAGAGGAGAACTGGTGACTGTGGTGTGTGCAGTGAATGCTGCTGGGAATGCCATACCTCCCATGTTTGTCTTCCCCAGAGTCAAGTTTAAGGATTGCTTCATGACAGGAGCACGTCCAGGAGCCAAAGGTACCGCCACCAGAACGGGATGGATGAATGAAGACATCTGGCCTGAGTTCCTTGATCACCTGATACAGCACACTAACTGCACCCCTGATCGTCCCATGCTGCTAATCCTGGATAATCTAAAAGCTCACATCTCACTCAAGGCAATAGATTAATTGAAATACAACAAACGCTTTATAGAATAAATATGATGGGGTTAGTAGTAAATTTTGTTTGGGTTCCGGCACATAATGAGATTAAAGGAAATGAAATGGCAGACAGAATGGCTAAGGAGAGTACAAATAAGGTAAGGGTAGATATTAATGTTAGTTTTGGTATAACAGAAATAAAGGGTATAATTAAACAAAAAGCCAAAGAGAGGTGGCAAAAGTTATGGGATGAAGAAAAGAAAGGAAGGTGGCTTTATAAAATACAAAAGAGAATTGGACAAATGAGAATAACAGAAAGGAACAGGAGAGAAGAGATAATTATTTCACGGCTTAGAATGGGACACACTGGATTGAATAGATAATTATTTTTGATAGGTAAACATCAGACAGGGAAATGTGACTGTGGGGAAGATGAGACTGTGGAACATGTCATTTTGAATTGTAATAAATATTGGATTCAGAGAAATAGGTTGACAAGGAAACTTAGTAACATGAAAATTAAACTTGATATTGTTGATTTATTGCGAAAGGAATCAGGAAGCAGAGGATACCAGGTCATATTTGAGTTTTTGAAACAGAGTAGATTGTATAATAGGATATAGTTTTTTTTTTTGTTTTTTTTTGTCATGCAGTCCACACTCCATACCAGTTGGTGGCGGTAATGCTCACCTAAACGTTTTTGCCAACCGCCAATAAAAAAATCAAGAAGAAGAAGAAGAAGAACAAAAGAAGAAGAAGAAGAGCAGAGGTCCGACGTTGTGGCGGGTAAGGACGTTTTCTATCACAAATAAGGGAGCCTAGTTTAGCTGCTATACCTGCTTTGTTTTGGAAGAAGTTCCATAAGATTCTTACAAAGCCGCGCAGCAGTAACGCGGGGCTGACAAGCGCGAGCTGTCTGCCTACAGGGCGATAATTCAATAACAATATCTATCGATCGATAGACGTGTGGCGCGATAGGAAAAAATAGGGTCGATAAAAACTTCGATAGACAGTTTTACTTCCTTGCTACAGTCGGCACGCCGTCACTAAGCGCCGCCCTCTCAAACCACAACACACAACACGTGAATATGTCGCAGCAAGTAGCGGCGGAGGAAATTGTCCCAAAACGGGGTTTTACTAGTTCGCCAGCCTGATAGAAATAAACCACAGTGATTTGTAAAACTTGCAAGGAACCGGTAAAAGCAGTCTGGTAACGCAACCCACCAGTATTCATCACGTAAGCCGCTCACACCCGCAGCAGCGCGGCCCCGCGAGCTGAGCTGTGCGGCCCCGCGAGCTTTAGCAGCGCGGCCCCGCGAGCTTAAGCTGCGCGGCCCCGCGTCGTCGTCGTCTGGAACTTCTTCCAAAACAAAGCAGGTACAGCAGCTAAACTGGGCTCCCTTCTTTGTGATAAAATGACAAATCGTCCAAGCGGCATAAGGACATAACGCATGCAGTAACGTGCTTCATAGTGATGGATATGTCTGCTGTTCTCTGCAGCTGAAAAACCTGCCACTCTTTATTTAACCAACCAAAGTTGGTTAAACAAAGATTTAATTGGAATTCTGTGTTTGTGTTCTTTATTTAAATCAAATCATTTAGCAATATCATAAAATGTCCAGGCAGAGCTGCACATAAAATATGGTTTTAAATATTTTCAATAATTATCGATATCGATCAATATGCATTTTTTTTATCGATAAACTTTTTTTCTATATCGCCCAGCCCTAATATATATATATATATATATATATATATATATATATATATATATATATATATATATATATATCCTCAGTCAGATCTTTTAGAAATCAGGGTGTTTAATGTACTTTTCTCCGCTTCCATCCCTGCTACCCATTAGCACATAATGTGTTTATGCCGGAAAAAACTGTAACTGTAAAGTATGAGGATTAACTATCGTAAAATCTTACTTGTGGAAGGTAATACCCCGGGATCTGGTTTGTAATACCCTTTTATTTCCACACCCATAAGCCGAGCAAAAGTCGGGCATCCTGGGACGTAGCTCTGGAAGTTTGCTGACTGTCAATACAAAATCGAAATTATGTATTAAGTTAGACTATCAATCTTTTAATTCAATCAATTGGTCTCATGTAGCCCCTAAAGGGGTGACGTCTTCAGTCAGCTAATTTATCTGGAAATCGGTTGAGAATTCACCGGATTCAGAGTGTCTGAAAACATAAAGCACCACTTACCTGAACTGACTTGTATTCTGTCTGACTGCAGCTCTGTCTGACCTAAGATGGCCGCTCTGTCGGCACGCCTCTCAACCGAGAACGTGGCGTCTACGTATTCATGTCTGTGCTTGCGCCTCCCGGTGAAGTCACCTTATGGCAAAGCCACTCAAACAAACTACATTGAGCCCACGGTCTGCATTTGTAACTAATCAATCTTATTTAGTTAATTTAGCGGTTTCTTTTTTCTCAAAAGCTTCAGGCTTAAAGATGAACATAGAAAAAAATGTGAAATCTTAGCAATTCAAAATAATCAACTCACTTTAATTGATAAAAATTAGGTAAAATATTTAGGTTTAATGATTAACAATGACCACACTGAAAAAAATAGAACAAATTATCATGCCATTTTACAAAAAAAATCAACAAATATTTGACAGTTGGCTCAATTTTTGGAAGAATATTGTTAACAAAAACGGGAGGGATAGCCAGATTAATTTATCCAGCATATATCTTAAATATACCAAATACTACAATAAAAAATAATCAAATTCATCACAATCTCATCTGGAATAATAAAAAGCATGTGATCAGATAGAACGACATAGTAATATCAGTAGAAAAAGGAGGAATAAACGTTATTGATTTTAAAGTGATTAATGCCGTGATTATATTAAAATGGCTGTGGACTTTTAATAAAAATTAAGAGTTTATGGTTTATCTTCCCTTCACAACTTTAAAAAAAATTGGAGGAAGGAAATTTCTCTTAAGATGTAACTTTGATCTGGCAAAATTACCGATTAAACTGTCAGACTACCACAGAAGCATTCGAAAAAATATGTTAAAAGTTTTCATGCCTCGATTAAGTTACTGGAAAATAACCGTAAATTAACAAAATAAATTTGATTTGTAACAAATGGAGACCGCGGGCATAATGCAGTTTGTTTTGGATGGATTTGACATATGATGACGTCATCTGGAAGCGCCCGAGCCAATCTGACCACCCGAGTCGATCTGGTACCTACACCGTTTCCTCTCCGCCTCTACTTGCTGCGACATTCACATGCTCTGTGTTGTGGTTTGAGAGGGCGGCGCTTTGTGACGGCGTGTCTGGGTCCGCGATTACGATAGGTTAAGAGGAAGTAGTGACTGCAGCATCAACTAATATGATATGCTGAAAGGAAGAAAGGAAAACTTTCTATCGAAGTTTTATCTACCCTATTTTTTCCTATTGCGCCACACGTCTATCGTTCGATATATATTGCAATTGAATTATCGTCCAGCCCTAGCTCTAACCACTAGGCCACCACTCCCCTTGTGTTTTCATCTTAGTGGTGATTTGTTTTTTCTTTAAGAGGAGTATTATCCTTTACATAACCATAACACATATCTGTTTTGCAGCATCCACTGATGAGGTGAAAGCCATCAAAGTTCTGGGTTGGATGGAAGGCTCCTACATGAACTATCACCATGGAAAATAGCCCTGGTGGTCAAACAGATCATCAACCTGCTTTGAGACACGCCGACTTCCATCACAAGACTAACAAGACTTGAACAATTCATGATTTGATGGAATCTTTAAACACACGACAGAGGATTTGGGCTTGTTTAAAAATAACTTAACATGTAACCGTTTTAGTTCCCAGTATTGACTACTTTGATCAGTAACTGTTGCAGCATGTCCTTCATAGCTCTTAGCGGAGCCGTTTAGGCTGAAAAAAAAGGTTAGAAAAAAAAAAACAGGTTTGACATTGTTCTAAATTTTCTGACAGTCTTAAATTCAGAAATTGTTTTTCATAGTTCTGTTTTTGGCTTCATCCATTTCATGAGCCAGTTTTTTTTAATACAGCCCGTTTTATTGGTAATGCATGGATTGTTTACTGGGAAAAACCTGGAGAATTAATGGAGTTCTTTCAGTCTTAATTTCAACAATAAAACAATCCTTGTGGAAAGGTGTATTCACTTTGATTAATATTGGTAAGAATTGGAAATAAAGACTTTATCAAAGGGTATGTTTATTATGCAATGTGGAAAATAAAGGACTGTTTAATTTACCCACAATGTTTGCAACCTCAGGTTTATTAACAGCCCCATGTGCCCTTTTTTCAATAACCTCAGCATTTTTAAAAGGTTGATACAGTACCATACACCTTACCATCATAATGCCAGCAGTTCTACATTTTTATTTAGTGAATACACAAACTTATTTACATTTCACTGGCTTGATTTTACTACCTAAAAACCTTTTGCAGCAATGGTAACCACAATAAGATTAAACTTCTAAAGTGTTGGTCATACTGGACAATAGCAACATATATATATCTGAGCCATGTGATTCAAAATGTCCCAGTGCATCCATGGCTGCCCTCAGTGCTACCAGTTGTTTGGGTATCAACACATTGCCAGTTTCAGGAAAAATGACCCCACAGTGTGGGTCATCAAGCAGTCCGCTGTCGTCCCAGTCAAAATGAGGCAGGCAAGACCCTGCACAAAAGATGGAGACATATAGAGAATAAAAAAGAGGTCATGATTTTGTTGCTACAACTTACTGAATATAATTTAATTCATGGAGCTAAGGATTGGGAAAAAAATGACTCAAAAATCCGTCAGTTATTTGGAAGGACCATTATAAACAGATTTCAAGGAAACCAGTTTCAGTGCCACCTCTCTGATGTACTCAATGTTTTGTTGTATTGGAGTGATCAGATAAATGATCAGATAATTTCATTTCTGGTTTGAAATATAGGCATTAAGGTGCGAAACTGTATGATTGCAAGCACAAAAAATAATCCTTCTTAATTGTGTGATTTCTGGTTCTACGACAGCATGCTGGATGCTTCTCATCTCCCATAACTAACTGAGTGTTAGATTCCCATTCAGTTCTGAGTGAATGGTCATCCCAGCCACTGCTGATGGTGTGAAAACTTACATGTAGTCTTGGGACAAATAAACAGTGACAACATGTTTGACAGGTCAAGCAAACTGTTGTCCTCTCGTGAGTGAGGACAAATTAAAAACTTCATATTTTTAAAGGCCAGCTAAAGATATTTTAAAGCTGCTTCCACTTTTGGGTGAATGTGTATGAATGGTTTGGTAAAATATGCACCGTGAATTACAATATTTCAGACATATATCGATCAACAAACATTTGGATTTGCTGCCATCTAGCGTTCAAAATTATAACTGTTTTTATCCTTCAAAACACAATTGACATAAAAATAATTGTCAAAATAATATGGTTGGACGTAGCAAAAATGTTTTTGATAACTTTTGATCCTCTATGTGTGAGGAATTTTTTGGAGCAACTTTGAATGCCATAATAGTAACGGTTTAGGAGTAGTTTATCCAAATGCAACACCCAGAAATATGATAAAATGACATCTTTGATGAGAAATTAATGGTTTCCTGTAGGAGGTAGCCCATTGCTTCAAGAGGCTTTTTTGTAGGGCCTGTGAAGTTACATGCACGTAAGGAGTTTCATAATTCTCAGACAAAGCATGACTTGGGGCTTACTGATTTAATGCGTTTTTAATGGTTTTCCACAAACCTGATTTTTGCAATGCGACAGCTCAGGCAAATATGCATATTTCATAAAACCTTTGATAACTTTTAAACGTCAATGTCTTAACTGCATGCTGAAAAAATTTGAAAGTAATAGGTTAAAATGCCTAGGACTAGTTCGTTAAAGTTTGAGGCAAAAACGGCCAATATTTTACCCTTTGACCCAAAATAGCAGACTTCCTGTGGGTTTTAGAGCATACACCCAAGAGACTTTTTTTCATAATTTTAAAAAACCTACCTAGGTAAAAAATTTCAGCTTTCTACGTGTTACGGTTTGGCCCAACTCACTCTAGTTGGCGCTGTTGAGCAGGTTTGCCACGCCCGTTTTCAATTACACTAAAATCATGCGATTTCTCACGGGGGACAATTTTGGGCAAAGTTTGGTGAGTTTTCATGCATGTTTAGGCCTCCAAAAAGCCGTTTCAAAAGTCACAAGAATAAATAATAATAATAATTAAAGCCGCAAGCGGCGATGAGCGGCCCTCGCAGCCAAGCACCGCTGGGGTACGCGCACCTCCTCCCTCCAGCCACCGCAGAAGCTGTCACGCATTTTCCCTGCCCTTCCACCGGGCGATTCACACGAACCCGTACGGCAGCGCTCCACCCCCCCCCCCCCCCACCCGACTCACAAAAAATCAGGTGCAGATCGGTCGATGCAGCGAGGAGATACAATCGTTCGGCGGGCCGTACGTTTGACACCCCTGGTTTAAACATTATTTTACTGGTTGAAATGCAGTTAAAAGTCTTCAGCTGAAAGGTTGTTGCACACAAATAAAACTTGTTTTGCACACAAAAAGATATGTTTCACACAAAAAAATTGTTTTGCAAACTGTCCGCCTACCTTGCGCTCAAAATATCATTTATAAGTTTTCCTCGAGTACAAAATGGTCTCTGCTCGCACAAAACAGACTCTGCTCGACTACGATACAATCCCACCCACGCTGCGGTAAATTTGTGCCAAAAGTCACGTGATGCATTAAGAGTTGTTGTTGTTCAGACTTCCCGACATTGAGAAGAATTCAGTTATCTCTAAACTATTGGGCTAATTTACAGGGTCATAGTGAAGATCATCCAGCACAGACCACTTTAACATCTTGTTGGGAAATGGAGAACAGGGAGAGAAGAAGCTTTGGGTAGACAGTTAGACAAAAAGCAATGGAATTAGAATTAACTGATTTAATGTTCAGTTCAACAGTACCACTGACAGCAGTACAACCTTGGATACTACCTGAAGCTAAAGTAGATCTAACACTATTACGAAAGGGAAATAAGGTCAGGGTTTTTTTTTTTAAATTCAAATACAATACAGGAATATATTAATATTTACTAGTTTCATTCAGATCTACACAGATGCATCAAAAAAGTTTAGATAACAAGATAGGAGTATCTTTTATTGTTCCAGAGTTTCATATTACAGTAGGAAAGAGGACAAGTAATAATATATCAGTATACACAAGAGAAATGTTAGCAATTTTGTTTGCAATGCAATGGGTAGAAGAAATAAGACCTCTGAGAGTGATTATTTGTTCAGATTCATCTTCATCACTAATCAGTTTACCGATAAAACACTCAGACAGTAGACCAGATATTTTGATAGAAATCCAGCAAACATTTTACAGAATTCAAATGATGGACATTACAGTCATATTTTTGTGGGTACCAGCACACATGGGAGTTAAAGGAAATGAAATGGCAGATAAGGCTGCAAAGGAGGCTACAACAAGAAAAGACATTGATGTGTCAGTTAAAATTAGTAAGATGGAAATAAAGAGCATAATTAAACAGAAGATGAAGGAAAGGTGGCAAAAGCAATGGGAGGAAGAGAGGAACAGAAGATGGTTTTACATGATCTAGAGGAGAGTGGGAAAAATGAGATGGGCAGGGAAGAACATAGGAGAAGAAACAATTATATCAGGACTTAGATTTGGGCACACAGGATTAAATAATACATTATTCTAAATAGGTAAACATAACAATGGCAGATGTGAATATTGTGAGCAACAAGAGACAGTTGAACACGTTATGGTATACTGTAGGAAGTACGAAAGAGAAAGGAGAGAAATGGTCCAAAATCTAAAAAGGAAAAGAATACAATTTGATTTAATAGAAATACTTAGAAAAACTCCAGAGATAATTGTTATGTGATTATTTTTCATTATCTTAGATTAATAAATGTAATTGAGAGGATTTGAAATCTTTTTTTGGTTTTGTTTATATTGTTTTGTTAATTTGATTGTGACTTGTTTTGTTTAGTATAAATAATTCTGATCCACACTCCATACCAGTTGGTGGCGGTAATGCACCATTTGGTTGCGTGCCAACCGGCAAAAAAAATCCATAAAGAAAAAGAAGAAGCAGAAGACTTCCCGACAGCAGGGGGCGCACCTGAAAAAAACTGAAAGGCGCCGGTTTGGCTGAGGAAGAAAGACGTGATATCACAGCTAACAGCAGGGACGTGCAGAGGGGGGCGGGGGGCTTGGTCACCTGCCCCTTTGCCCCTTGATGCCCAAAGTGCCCTTTTGTCAGTGTTTTTTTATGTGTGTGTGTGTGCATGTCCAAAATAAAAATAATTTAGATCTAAATTGCCACAGTTACCGTGGCACGGTTACATGATCCACATAACGTGCCTCACTTTTCCCTTCTTCTCCTCTCGCAGCTCCGCGGCTGCTGCTGCCGCTGTCTGACTGCCTGCCCCTTTAAATCGGCAGCACACGTGACTGTGCTCTGTGCATTTTTTTAAACTTAACTCTCATTGGTTGTACTGCCTTAAATCCCGCCTTTCCTCTTTCTGATTGCTAGCGCGTGTGTGCGTGCTTATTTGCTTGGAGCGCAAGATTTAAATTTCAATTCATACAGGTATACTGCCGTTACCTCAATTAATACTTGACAACAAACTAGTCCCAGTTAAAGGTATACTATGCAACCGGGGTTGATTTTCCAGCGAGGCTCCCCCCAGAGGGCGAAAGTAAAAGTGCATTGTCGTAAAGATGCTCAGCTGTTCTCCTGGTTTCTCCATCAAGCCAGGTGCGGTTGTTTGTAGGTGGGGTTGTATTTCCCCTAACCCTAACATACATAAATTTCCCTCGACAGACACAAATATCCTAAAGTTAGTATATTACAGTTATTATCCATTATGCACTTACCAAATATGACTTCAAACAGATTTAAAGTCCTGAATTCCTACTTTCCATTCCAGCCCACAAAGTTGTACTGCCTTGACAGGCCATAGTCCATGATGAAGAACATCATACGTCTCGTGGCCTCATCCACAGTCCTCCCACCAATGTCTGACACTGCTGTGACCTAAGGGGGAACAAAAACAGTTCAAAGCTAATTCATTTTTATAGCTCACAGGAGTAAACACGATGCAAAGACAAACTCTGGGTCTAGATTATTTTCATTGTTGATTAATCTATTGATTATTTTAAACAATTAATTGATTGGTTGCTATAATAATAAAATGTTACAAAATTTTGAAAAATATCAGTGTTTCCCAAATCTCTTGTTCTGTCAACAAAACATGGAGATACTCAGTTTATTGCCATAAATGAGCAAAGAAAACAGAAATATTCACATTTATGAAGCTGAAATCAGAGACGTAGGACTCTTTTGTTGGGTGTTCACGTCAGTAATAAGCTGGACTGGACTCATAACACCGACGCTCTGCATAAGAAGGGCCAGAGCCGCCTCCACCTCCTGAGGAGGCTGAGTTCCTTTGGAGTGAGCAGGCCCCTGCTTAAGACTTTTTATGACTCTGTGGTGGCCTCAGCCCTTCTCTACGCTGTCGTCTGCTGGGCTCCAGACAGCGCAGAACGGGACAGAAAGAGGCTGAATAAGCTGGTGAGGAAGGCCACTTCTGTCCTGGGCTGCACTCTGGACTCAGTGGAGAAAGTAGCTGAGAGGAGGGTGTTGTCCAAGTTCACATCCATCATGGACAACACCTTCCACCCCCTGCACCAGACTGTAGAGGAGCTGAGCAGCTCCTTTAGTGCCAGACTTAGACACCCTGTCTGTAAAAAGGAGCGCTACCGCAAGTCATTCATTCCTGCTGCAATCAGATTATACAGTGCTGCACTGTAACTGTAACCAATGTGCAATAATCTATCTAATTCACTGTGCGATAACCTGTGCAATGATCCGAAGAACTTCTGCTGCTATCACCAGGTGAATATATGTCAGTACATGTGCATATATGTATGTATTTATATATGTATGTATTTATATATATATATATATATATATATATATATATATATATATATATATATATATATATATATATATATATATATACAGGGGTTGGACAATGAAACTGAAACACCTCTCATTTTAGTGTGGGAGGTTTCATGGCTAAATTGGACCAGCCTGGTGGCCAATCTTCATTAATTGCACATTGAACCAATAAGAGAAGAGTGTGAAGGTCCAATTAGCAGGGTAAGAGCACAGTTTTGCTCAAAATATTGCAATGCACACAACATTATGGGTGACATACCAGAGTTCAAAAGAGGACAAATTGTTGGTGCACGTCTTGCTGGCGCATCTGTGACCAAGACAGCAAGTCTTTGTGATGTATCAAGAGCCACGGTGTCCAGGGTAATGTCAGCATACCACCAAGAAGGACGAACCACATCTGTTTTATGAAATTTTTATTCAGGATCGGGAGAGATCGGCAAACACAAATAAGGACTCAAACACTGTTTCTGTTAGAATATAAGGCACACATTTATTATTATTCCCCACAGAATACAGCACATTAAAACAACTAGCTCTTCACACACGCAAAGTAGCAAGCATTAAAGCAACAAGCTTTCAAACAGACGTGACGCTCAACAGATTCTCAGAATCAGCCCTTACCATTGACACGAACTGGGAGCCCTCAGTCCTAGGTTAAGATCAGCGTTCACGATGCCGGTGTCCACACACGAACTCACGGCAGACTCTCTGGGCTAAGGGCAGTCTCCTCTCTATATACTTGTAAATAAAAAGTCAGGTGTGGAGTGAGAGTGGCCATCTCTCCCTCCACAGCCGCCCTCCTTTCCAAAACATGTTCCCAAACAGAACCCGTTCCCAGCGTCTCAGCAGTGTGCGAAGCAAAACAATAGATAATAAAGCAAAATAAGGAATACAGAATCAGTCTTTCCCACCACAAGTTAAAACAAGTTATCTTAGTTTCATGTGAACCCAGGTGCGAACACCACAACAGCCATAATCAATGTGTGAACTGGCCAGTACCAGTCTTCCCATAATATCAAACGTTAAAACAAGTTATAAAACCGAGCAGGTTTTCCCATAATACATTGTTAAAGAGCAAAAATAATTCTTTCATATATCACTCCACCCCTTGGTCTTTGACAATCCTAATTTTGGGAAAACCTAATTTTAGAAAAACTGTCCCCAAGGTCTATTTTAAAGTTATTCTTTCCGTCCCAAAACCACTTTTGATTATACAGGTGCAAACATTACATAAGGTTAACACTATAATAACAATAATGAGCAAAAGCAAGGGAGGTACTACATAGTTTCGAGCAGTAACAGACATTCCATTAAAAATGTCCCACCAATGATGTGCAGATGATTGCACCATTAACTTAGCCGCATGCAGAACCTGTCCTTGGACCATAAATGTAGACACCTTTAAGCTGGAAATGTTGGACCTGTGTGATTCAGCTAAGCAATTTAGTTCCGTAGACTGATTCAATGCGCATTTGAACCAATCCAGGGAGATGGTGAAATTGGTTAATTGATAGGTCACGTTATTCCAACTCCAGATGTACACATCATATAAACACCCAACGAAAGGCACCTGAGGTAATTGAGGATGACTCTTTATTGTTTCTCTATCTGGTTCATGAGTCCAATCACATAACACCTCGTCTCCGGTTAAACATGGGTTAAGATGTCCTTGTTGTAGCATACATACCATCCCTTTATCAGCAGTCTCGCATAGATCCAGGTCATAGGTGTAGTTTGTCTGTGGGCCAAACCAATCACCATCAAGTTTCAAAAACCAATACCCCTGTACAGTCACTACGGGCAATATATAATAATGACAAACAGTAGTACTATCGGTAACATCATATTGTGTCCAATGTCCTTCACACATAGTAGCATTACAATAGATATTCTGTGGTTCTAGTTGTAACCAACTTTTACTACTAATGTTCCATAGTTGTCTCCATTCCTGGAAATTTCCGATAATAACCACACGCTTAAATCGTTCTTGTTGCATGTGAGCGTGCATCATTTGTACGTTACATACCGTCCAGTTCAAAGCTACAGAAATGTTCGTTAACACTTCTGCTGTTGTTTTCCACATTTTTAATTGCCAGTTCAGTTCTTTAAGGAAGATCTTTGCAGTTTCCTCCTGTGATGTTACAACAGTAGGCATCCATAATCCAACCTGATGAACAGCTCTTGATGCATGCTGTCCAGTGTTTAATAACATAGTTCTTGTTATGTTATTGTCAAAAGCGTCGGAAACACCTAACACAGTACCTGTTCCACCAAGCAAAGTGTCCCACCATGCACGTTTCGCCCTAGTGCATGTTGGCAGAGGAGAAAAAAAAACAAAACAAAAAAACTTTCCAGTGAACTTTAATTGTTATCGTCGATTGTGCCATCTGTTGACAAGTGTGTGCAGCAGGTGCAATTTGAGTGTGTGTCTTCTTACACGCTCGTTAGATGATTCATATTGGCACAAACCTCTCCTTGAAACCACTTTAACGGTACATCCCTTGGAGATCACCGGTATGTTTCTTTCTTCAAAACATCCATCACAAGAATATATGGGGCATGAGCTGGTAATGTTGCTTATTACGCATACGTGCCATCGAGAGCATGTGTCGTCATCCTGGATTCCGTCACGCATGCTGTCCTGCCATCCTAGTTGATACGGCTGAACCACTTCTTTTAGGATCCGGCCTGGTGTTTCTGCCCAACAGAGGTGTGCCAGCAGGACCATGGCAGCGAGGACACAGAGGATGATGGTCCCAAGTCCTGCACCAGCCCTGTGGTGCCTCCCACGGTTTGGGACGTCCGCCATCGCGCTGTCCCTCGGGTCGTCCAATCAGCAGATCCCACCGAAACATGGATCTGAAATCAAAATTAGTACTGCTATAAGACAAAAGAATTTGATTAGTTTTCTCTTACATAACATTTATCCATTTTTTTTCTGAGTAAAATACTGACACTGTTGCATCACTCCCTTGTGAAATGATTTCAGCTGGTCTAGGTGGACCATTTTCTTGTCTCACCCAAACTTTGGCTCCAGGTTTATCTGTTGAGCCAAACCCCCCTGTACCTCTTACAGTGATGTTAGTGGGGGCAGCCACCCCTTGAACCTCTGTCATTTCACAGGGTTTCACTAGCAGTTGTGCTAGTTTTTCTTCTTTCTCAATTACCAGGGATTTTCTCCTTGATAATCCCCATCAATCACTTCAGCTTGTATTGTCATTAACAGCTGAGGCCTGCAACTCCACAGGCCCGGACATCATCTTTCCCAATTACACAGCTTGTTGTATGACTTTCTTAGCCAAATCGGTAACACTTTATTTGAAGGGGTCTACATAAGACTGACATTACACTGTCATAAACATGACATAACACCTGTTATGAACATAAATGACTCATTATGAATGTTTAGGACTGTTGTCTTTAATTGTCATTCGGTAAATTATGACACTATTAAAGCAAAGTTGACATTGTTTAAGATGTCTTTGTTATGACAAGCCCTTAACTTAACAAAACCCCAAGTCAAGTCCTTAATTCAACCAAATCCCCAATCAAGACCTTAATTTAACCTAATCCCAAATCAAGACCTTAATTTAACCTAATCCCAAATCAAGCCCTAAATTTAACCTAATCCCAAATCAAGCCCTAAATTTAATCTAATCCCAAATCAAGCCCTTAATTTAACCAAATACCAAATCAAGCCCTTAATTTAACCTAATCCCAAATCAAGCCCTAAACTTAACCTTGTCTCTGTTAATGTCAAGTTGTCATAACAAAGACATTTAAAACAATGTCAACTTTGCTTTAATAGTGTCATAATTTACCGAATGACAATTAATGACAACAGTCTTAAACATTCATAAAGAGTCATTTATGTTCATAACAGGTGTTATGTCACGTTTATGACAGTGTAATGTCAGTCTTATGTAGACCCCTTCAAATAAAGTGTAACCGCCAAAGCTAATGCTCTTTGCTGTGCTTCTTCCCACATAAAATTTTCTTTTTCAGACACTTTTCAAAATTGGAATGACCACATCCTTGTGCCATAAAATCATAAATTCTAGTCAATAATGCTGAAATATTTTTAACTCCTGTATTAAGCATTCACATATACATTAATACATTTTCCATTCAGATAAAATCACAAGTTTGATTGTTCATTTATTTTTACTCTCTTATACACACATATAATCCTGAGCGGTTTCTCAGTTTGTCAAATGCAGAGACAGTAAGTCTGCCCCTGGAGCAATTGGCCTATTATTCAATCGGGCCAATGCTTGCATCAATTTAGGCTTCCAATCTGTTAAGTCATGATTATCAGACACATTTTTTTTCAATATAACTGCCTTGACCAGCTGTTGTTTGCACGCAGAACGCTCTCCTGCGCGGAAAAAAAAAACAACAACATACAAACATAAAAACTTCAATCTGTCCTCCCACGAATTTCCATGCTGCACAATCCTAGTTAAACTCCATCAGATCCGTCAGATCAGGGTACATGTTGCTCCTCCTTCTATCTTTGTTCTTTCTTTTCCTTTTTTTCACTCTCCTTACTTTCACATCTTTGCCCGAGGATTCCTCAGACTCTGACACCTCAGTCTCAACCACCTTAGCAGGTTTTCTGCCCACAACAGACTCAGATTCTTCAGCAGGTGGAGCCGATGTTGTGGGATGAATCGCCTCTAGCAACAGCTGAATCAAAGAATTTAATGGGTCCAGCTCAGCACCAAATCCTGCACAGTTAACTTTTAAGCCTCTCCTTTGACACATCTGTCTCAACTCATCAGTAGGTAATGCGTGTATCTCTGAAGCAGGCACCCCAGCATTAATCAGTGCTCTCCACAACATGTTACGTGGTGGACCCTGTTCATTTCTCCCCCGCTCCCTTTGCGGCCTGCAGACCGGAGTTTGTTGAACTCGTGGTCTGCATTCCTCCTGCTTGCCCCATTCTCCCAGATTCCCCAGCTCCATGATTCGAGCCTTAATGGTTTCCATCGGGGCATCTGGAGCTCCCAGCATCACAGTAAGCATAGCTGCCCGATAATGCTGTGGGGCAGTTTTAATCAACTGATCTCTCACCACCTTCGGAACAGCCACTTGCTGATACCCAGCCACCATCCCCACTGGTAACAGATCACGTACACACAGCCTCGTCAGCCTCTGCACACACTCCTTTAATGTTAACCATGGTCCAGAGATTTCGGGCCAATCAGATACATTGGGACACGTTGCACGTACTGCCTCAGACCACACGTCAAACAATGATCTCGCCTGATCCCCCAAATTTCTCGCTTCTTGCCTATAATTAGCATTTACATTCCCATCAGTGCTCAGACCACCAAATGCCATGCCATCTCCGTGA
The DNA here is from genome assembly GCA_037039145.1 of Fundulus diaphanus. Lineage (NCBI taxonomy): Eukaryota > Metazoa > Chordata > Actinopteri > Cyprinodontiformes > Fundulidae > Fundulus > Fundulus diaphanus. The sequence continues at coordinate 8,028,826 of CM073132.1, forward strand.
TCTATTTCAATCTGTTCTGCACCTTCATCCAGCAGTCGAGCCACCCATAGATCAGTGGGTTCGCCCGGATGCTGCCTTAATTTTTTAGTGATATGAGCAACTTCATCCTGCGAGTAATCTTCTGTTATGGTCCGTGACACCGCCGGCGGCTGCGGCTGTTCCACCCATTCCATAACAGGTTGTCCCGCAGCATCAAGTACATCATTACCTTGAGCATCTATCCGCTGCCGGAAGGCTGCAGGTATATGCTGCTGCTCTCTCCTCCTTCGGACGACGGGTTTAACCCCCAATGGAGGGAAAGGACGTGGATCTGGAGGACCTCCAGAATCACTGTCCTCCTCATCGTCCCACATATTACCGTCCCAGCTCTCGGGATCCCACCCAGACCCCAATCCAGCTACAAACGAACGGACTTTTTTCAGAGGAAAACGGCGGGGTTTTATCCCCTGTTTTTTCCTTGTTAACACAGAGACCTGGGCCACAGCTTTTTCTGCAACACTGGTCATCTGTTCCAGCTGATAAGTCAGCCTTTGCACATGCTGCCGGTACAGCGACTCAGCAGACTGCAGCTCAGTCATTGCCTGTCTGTCTTTTAACTGCTGAGATTTTAATTGTTGGCCAGCTTCATACTGTATTTTCCACGCTGTAACACAGATCCACAAGCGCCTCTGTAATCCGTCCACCGGAGCCTTTTTTTGCACCTCAATTTTCTGCAACACTTTCAATAATTCTTCGGGTCCCGCTGCCTCCAGCGGGCCGCTCCACGGCTCCGGTCTGCCCCCACCATCGCGCAAACACAGCGCTATCTGCTTAGAATGAGGAAACTCCCATCCGGGAACTACCTCTTCCCTCTGAATTTTCTCATCAGAGTTCTTATTTCTCCTTTTAAACATATTTCTAAACATATTTGTGTATTGTAGTCTCTCCTCCAATCCTGCCGACAACGCCAAAATGTTTTATGAAATTTTTATTCAGGATCGGGAGAGATCGGCAAACACAAATAAGGACTCAAACACTGTTTCTGTTAGAATATAAGGCACACATTTATTATTATTCCCCACAGAATACAGCACATTAAAACAACTAGCTCTTCACACACGCAAAGTAGCAAGCATTAAAGCAACAAGCTTTCAAACAGACGTGACGCTCAACAGATTCTCAGAATCAGCCCTTACCATAGACCAGTTCATTGTTATTGTTTTGATGCGGGTTTTTCGCGCATGCGCGGCGGACCGGTAGGCAAAAGACGAACACAATGGCGACGCAAACAGAGAAACTGACGAGTTCTCCACGTATTTTTCTTCTTTAGATAACGTACTACAAGATCGTTTTAAGAGTAAGTTGATGGTTGATGGTGTCAGATTGCCAGATCCACACAGCAAAAGCCTGAAGGGACGGAGCGAGTCTGTGAAATGCTGGCCAGGGGTTTCGTACCGCGACACAGCTGCTTTATAAACACGCAGGCCAGTACGGACAAGAGAGCACGAAAGCCCCTGAAACCACTGGACGGCTACAATTATTTTATATCAGGAAAAAGGCTCCAGCAACGCCCGCGACGCCATGAGGGATTAAGAGGTCAGAAAATGGATGGATGGATGTTCAGACATGTTTGTGCAACAGCACAAAGCGGCGTCGGACACAGACCGCGTCTCAGCAGAGGCCCGGTAGGTTAAAAAAAACATTTTTCACTACGGATTATTTAGGTGTTTTTGTCTTGTTAAAATGGGTGGCGGTGTCGGCGACATTGCAGCGTAAACACAGAAGTACTAGCAGCAGCAGCTTACTGCTGCTGCTACTGCTGCTAGCAGCAGCTTACTTACTGCTAGCAGCAGTAAGTAAGCAGCAGTAAGTAAGCTGTAGCCGCTGCTGCGTAAACACTACTCGGGCCGGAGAAGCCGCTGCTGCTGCTGCTGCTGCTTCAGACAATGGCTGCTGCTGCTGTAGCAGCCGCTTCTGCGGCCCGTGTAGCGATCATCACCTCCCCTCCGCCGCTATTCAAGCAGAACAATGACTAGAGCAGAATAAAGTTGTATTTACCGGAGATGAAGTGTAGACTGCAAATTCTGTCGTAGTATGATCGCTCCCCCAGTCCATTGGGATTATCTGCCTGCGCTCTTTTCATTGAAAATATCCAATTCTTTCTGCGTCCTTCCTCCTTCGGTAAACGACAGAAACGTACATCCAACGATTTGGAATGCCTCTGTGTGCAACCGGGAGCACAACAAGTGGTAGGCATTGCTTAGATTACAAAAATAAACGAACTAAAAGTACGCTCTAAATCACCCGTTTTGTCATGTTGTAGACGAGAGCAGCTCTGTTTTTGCCTACCAGCGGGACCCGGAAGTAGCGCGGACGTCACGCGTTACGTCACGCGTGAACTACCCTGACATTGACACGAACTGGGAGCCCTCAGTCCTAGGTTAAGATCAGCGTTCACGATGCCGGTGTCCACACACGAACTCACGGCAGACTCTCTGGGCTAAGGGCAGTCTCCTCTCTATATACTTGTAAATAAAAAGTCAGGTGTGGAGTGAGAGTGGCCATCTCTCCCTCCACAGCCGCCCTCCTTTCCAAAACATGTTCCCAAACAGAACCCGTTCCCAGCGTCTCAGCAGTGTGCGAAGCAAAACAATAGATAATAAAGCAAAATAAGGAATACAGAATCAGTCTTTCCCACCACAAGTTAAAACAAGTTATCTTAGTTTCATGTGAACCCAGGTGCGAACACCACAACAGCCATAATCAATGTGTGAACTGGCCAGTACCAGTCTTCCCATAATATCAAACGTTAAAACAAGTTATAAAACCGAGCAGGTTTTCCCATAATACATTGTTAAAGAGCAAAAATAATTCTTTCATATATCAACATCCAACAGGATTAACTGTGGACGCAAGAGGAAGCTGTCTGAAAGGGATGTTAGAGTGCTTACCCGGATTGTATCCAAAAAACATGAAACCACGGCTCCCCAAATCACGGCAGAACTAAACGTGCACCTCAACTCTCCTGTTTCTACCAAAACTGTCCGTCGGGAGCTCCACAGGGTTAATATCCACGGCTGGATTCAGAGTGTCTGAAAACATAAAGTACATTTTGCTGCATTGACGTGTATTCTCTCTGAGCGCAGCTTGGTCTGACCTAAGATGGCCGCTCTGTCGGCACGCCTCTCACCCGACGACGGGGCGTCTACGTCATGGGTTAAAGCTAAAATAATCAGTTTGACTGAAAAAAATTCCTAGTCAGCCCATATATTCCCGGGACCGTGGAAATAATGCCACATTAGTTACCTCACTTGCTTATTGTGCAGAGTTAACTTGAACCAAATCTGGTAGTTTTACAATATCCACTGACCATTCATGTCTCTGTCCCACCTTTCAGCTTCAGAGCCTTGGTGTCTTCCTGGACAGCCTCCCATCCTCTCCTCCACTGTCCACATCCATAACATAACCTGGTTAACTTTCATATCGGGAACATCAAGTTCTTCCTTAACACTTTAACCAAACTGGTCCACAGTCCACTTTACACTGTCAGCTCCCTTCCCTCCCTGTCCTCCAGAAAACCTCCATAAATTACAACTAGTACAAAAGACAGCAATTTACATCTTTACATCATCTACTTCACATCTGAACATTTACTCCACTGGCTCCCTGTCACCTTCAGTATAAATTAATCATATGAACAAACAAGGCCAACCACAACCTGGACAATGCAGGACATATAACCAACACTATGATGTCATACATTTTAGTTTAACATTGATCGCACATTACAAGGTCCCTGATTGGTTTATCAGCTAAGTTGCTGGAAGCCAGTGAATACACGCTGAAAGGTGACATGGCCACAGGTGGAAATAATTCATTAATTAACTGGAGCAGCGACAGTGGCCGTTTCTCAATATGCGTTCTTGAGCGTTCTTGTGTGCTCGTGACACGTCATCAGCCTCAGCCCGAGCACTGTTCCAATACCGAGAACGCCAAATCGAGAACGCGCCGAATTCCCCGGATGTTGTTCTCGCCCGCCCTCTTTATCGAGCATGCATCAGAGCAGACTTGTGCGTTCTTCAGACTGACCGCTTGCCCACAATGCACCGCGGCAAGATAATTTTTAGGCTTTTTAGAAATTAAAATTGTTGTTTTAAATTTTTTTTCAATAACATTTATTGTGGTGTAGTATATAAATAGTTTTGAATGTTAAAGAAATGCTAAAGAACTGTGCGTCTCATGACGTCACAAGTACGCTTCTGTTCCAATACACCATACGTGCTGCGTGCTCGCGTTCTTGTCAAGTCCGATCTTCCTGTGTTCTCGCCAAGACCGGACTTGACGAGAACGCGAGTCCGTACTCGCGTTCTCGTGAATTGAGAAACGGCCAGTGTGTCTATCGACAGACACGCTTACCGAGGGCAGTTGTTGTCAGATGGTCAATCCGCTCCACTTCCTGACTTGCTGGTTCGCATAAACCCAAAGAAAACCTTTGACCACCACTGCTTTCATTCATGCATCTGTGGCCAGTTTGAGATGTTCTTCCAAAAGTTATGATTGAACACCGATCATAACTTTTGGTCTACGTATACATGTCTGTGCTGGTAGCCAGCGCAGAGCCATAGAGAGAAAGGCTCTGAGCCAGCGGAACCCGGATGTAAACAAGAGCCTTGCTCGCTAGCCTTAGGGCGCTAGCATTAGCGCTATAAGTAGCACCTTAAGACGCTAGAATTAGCCGCAGAACTGAGACTGCTCATCCCACCTCAAGTTGTGGTGGGGGATATTACACTACATGCATATATAATCCTTACCTGTTTGTCTGTTTCCCCTCCTAAATTCTCCAATGTGTGGTGCTAATGTTGTTAGCTGTGACATCACGGACTTCTTCCTCAGGCAAACGGACACGTTTCAGATTGTTGAAGTGCGCCCCCTGCTGTTGGGAGTCTTCTTCTTCTCTTGTTCTTTATGAATTTTTCTCACAGTGTGTCATATATGTTCAACTGTGTCTTGTTCCTCACAATATTCACATCTGCCAGTGTTATGCTTCCCTATTTTGAATAATGTACCATTTAATCCTGTGTGGGCAAATCTAAGTCTTGATATAAGATAAGATAGTCTTTATTGATCTCACATTGGAGAAATTCACTTGTCACATCGGCTCAATAGTCAGTCAATAGTCAGCAGTAGGAAAGGGTGCATCAGTTATATACAGTGTATCTTCCTATATACAGTGGATCAAAAAGAAAGTGAGAAAAAAAGTAAGAATTAAAAAAATACAAAAGAAATCGGAGTAGGCAGGTGATGTCATGTGTACTTCCCGGTTATATACATACATACATACATACATACACACACACACATTATATATATATATATATATATATATATATATATATATATATATATATATATATATATATAGACAATGCAAAGTGCTTTACATGATTAAAATACAGGAAAAGAAAACAGAAAATGTAGACATCAATAAACAGCTGGACTAAAAAAGTTGAACTAATGCTGTTTCAGTAGAACAGTTTAACTAGAACAGTCAAAAACAGTCCTAAACAGATGTGTTTTTAATCTTGATTAAAAAGAACTCAGGTTTTCCGCACTTTTACAGTTTTCTGGAAGTTTGTTCCAGATAAGTGGAGCGTAGGAACTAAATGCTGCTTCTCCTTGTTTAGTTCTGGCTGTAGGTACGCAGAGAAGGCTGGAGCCAGAAGACCTTAGTGCTCTGGATGGTTGATACACTGATAACAAGTCTGTGATGTATTTAGATGCGTTCAGCAGCGTTCTGGATCAGCTGCAGCTGTCTGATCCACTTTTTAGGCAGACCTGTGAAAACACCGTTGCAGTAATCGATTCTACTAAAGATAAACGCATGGATTAGTTTTTCCAGATCCTGCTGAGACATCAGTCCTTTAATCCTGGAAATGTTCTTCAGGTGATAGAAAGCCGATCTTGTATATATATATATATATATATATATATATATATATATATATATATATATAGGCCTACATACACATGTACTGACATATATTCACTTGGTGATAGCAGCAGAAGTTCTTCCGGATCATTGCACAGGTTATAGCACAGTGTATTAAATAGATTATTGCACATTATTTATTGCCCAAAGTTATAACAGTTGTGGTTATATAGAACAGATTGCTGGATCAATGTGTGCTTCTGTGCTTTTTTGTCTGTCTTGTTGTGTCTCTGCTCTGTCTTCTGTAACCCCCAGTCGGTCGAGGCAGATGACCGTTCATACTGAGCCCGGTTCTGCTGGAGGTTTTTCCTTCCTGTTAATGGGGAGGTTTTTTTTCCCTGTTGCTTCATGCTTGTTCAGTATGAGGGATTGTTGCAAAGCCATGGACAATGCAGACTACTCTCCCTGTGGCTCTACGCTTTTTCAGGAGGAAATGCTGCTTGTCAAGACCTTAATGCAATCAACTGGTTCCCTCGGCTAAAATGTTTATCCATTTTAGCCGCGCAATCCTCCATAATTAAAGTCCGACAGTCCACAGATGGCAACAGTTTGTTGATTCAAAATTAATTGTTCATCCACTTCAGCAACCGATGCATTGGAATTACGCCCTTATGTGTGCACACTATATTTAGATGGCCATCATATCGGTGGTAGCGCTACACATACCTAATCCAGACGAATGATTGTTCAAATCCAGCGCCGAGCTGATCAACTGCGTCCTCACGATGTCTATCCTGTCCGACGTCACCTCAGGTGAGCTGAGTTCGATCAGCTGATGCTCCACTCCAAACACGTAACCTCCAGCCCAGTCTTATCTTGCGCAATCACCACCATCAACCATGCAGAAACACGTATCTTTACTTATGCACAGTTCGTGAAGATGCACAAACAGTTTTTGACTGGTTTTGTAGCGGCCAAGCCAATACTTTAAGCCACTGAGGTGCTGCATCGGGGTAATAGAGTTGACGCGCTTATTGTTACCGTTTTGGGATGAATTAGAGTCCGAGTCGTCAGGGCATGTTGAACGCTTCGTCCATTTATTTTCCTCTTTGCATATCAAATGTCCATCATACATGAACACATCTCCAGACAACATATAAAGCAGACTTGCTTGCTTGTATTTATCTTTTTGCGGTCAAAAACTGTTTTCCCCTTCCGGGTGGAAAACCTACCTATCAAAGAAAAGTTCCCCCCTTAAAAAGACATGAACGCTAATTACCCAATCAATGCATTTGCGCTCCTACATATAGGATTAAAGATTAAAATCTTATTTCTTTTAAAGGCCATCTAAAGATATTTTAAAGCTGCTTCCACTTTTGGACGAATGTGTATAAATGGTTTGGTAAAATATGTACCGTGACTTACAGATGACGCCCAAACATTTGGGTGTGCTGCCATCTAGTGTTGGAAATAATAAATGTTTTTTCCTTCAAAACACAATTCATGTTATAAATAATTGTCAAAAAAATATGGTTGGACGTAGCAAAAATGTTTTTGATAACTTTTGATCCTCTATGTGTGAGGAATTTTTTGGAGTAACTTTGAATGCCATAAGTGTAACGGTTTAGGAGTAGTTTATTCAAATGTAACCCCCAAAAATATGGGAAAATGACATCTTTGATGAGAAATGAATGATTTCCTGTAGGAGGTAGCCCATTGCTTCAAGAGGCTTTTTTGTAGGGCCTATGAAGTTACATGCACTTACCGAGTTTCATAATTCTCAGACAAAGCATGGCTTGGGGCTTACTGATTTAATGCGTTTTTAATGGTTTTCCACAAACCTGATTTTTGCAATGCGACAGCTCAGGCAAATATGCATATTTCATAAAACCTTTGATAACTTTTAAACGTCAATGTCTTAACTGCATGCTGAAAAAATTTGAAAGTAATAGGTTAAAATGCCTAGGACTAGTTCGTTAAAGTTTGAGGCAAAAACGGCCAATATTTTACCCTTTGACCCAAAATAGCAGACTTCCTGTGGGTTTTAGAGCATACACCCAAGAGACTTTTTTTCATAATTTTAAAAAACCTACCTAGGTAAAAAATTTCAGCTTTCTACGTGTTACGGTTTGGCCCAACTCACTCTAGTTGGCGCTGTTGAGCGGGTTTGCCACGCCCGTTTTCAATTACACTAAAATCATGCGATTTCTCACGGGGGACAATTTTGGGCAAAGTTTGGTGAGTTTTCATGCATGTTTAGGCCTCCAAAAAGCCGTTTCAAAAGTCCCAAGAATAAATAATAATAATAATAATAATAAAATCTGCAGTTACAATAGGCCTTCGCAGCGCTTAGCTGCTCGGGCCTAATAATAATAATAATAATAATAATAAAATCTGCAGTTACAATAGGCCTTCGCAGCGCTTAGCTGCTCGGGCCTAATAATTAAAGCCGCAAGCGGCGATGAGCGGCCCTCGCAGCCAAGCACCGCTGGGGTACGCGCACCTCCTGCCGCCAGCCACCGCAGAAGCTGTCACGCATTTTCCCTGCCCGTCCACCGGGCGATTCACACGAACCCGTACGGCAGCGCTCCACCCCCCCCCCACCCGACTCACAAAAAATCAGGTGCAGATCGGTCGATGCAGCGAGGAGATACAATCGTTGAATAATGATAATGCATTTGGCCACCGGGCCGGACCGCTGGGATTGTAAAGAGATGACATGTTGGAACTATATAAATAAAATTGGATTGAATTAATTTGTCTTTATATAAAACACATGAGTTGCCTCTTGGCATGGCATGCACTAATATATATATATATATATATATATATATATATATATATATATATATATATATATATATACATATACATACACACATTTGACCTAATAAAATACATTATTCATGTTTTTATTAGGTCAAATGCAATAATTCAATTCAATTTTATTTATATAGCGCCAAATCATGAAACATGTCATCTCAAGGCACTTTACAAAGTTACGTTCAATCATATTATACATATTGGGTCAGATTATACAGATTGGTCAAAAATGTTCCTATATAAGGAAACCAGTTGATACATATTGGGTCAGATTATACAGATTGGTCAAAAATGTTCCTATATAAGGAAACCGGTTGATTGCATCAAAGTCTCGACAAGCAGCATTCACTCCTGGAGAAGCGTAGAGCCACAGGGAGAGTCGTCTGCATTGTACATGGCTTTGCTGCAATCCCTCATACTGAGCAAGCATGAAGCGACAGTGGGAAGAAAAACTCCCCATTAACGGGAAGGAAAACCTCCAGCAGAACCGGGCTCAGTATGAACGGTCATCTGCCTCGACCGACTGGGGGTTACAGAAGACAGAGCAGAGACACAACAAGAGAGACAAAAAAAGCACAGAAGCACACATTGATCCAGTAATCTGTTCTACATTAGATGGTAATAGCGGGTAAGCCGTCTTCTTTGGATGATGTCACAGTTAACAGAACGCCAGACCAGGTGTACCTACTATGAAGATAAAAGAGAGAAACAGAAAATTAAAGCAGAAATGACAACACGTAATGCATAATTGAAGAACAGTAGAACTCTATAGAGTGAGAAAATTAGATCCTGACGTCCTCCAGTAGCCTAAGCCTATAGCAGTAAAACTATAAAAGGTAGCTCAGAGTAACATGAGCCACTCTAGTTATAAGCTTTGTCAAAAAGGAAGGTTTTAAGATTAGTCTTAAAAGTAGACAGGGTGTCTGCTTCACGGACCAAAACTGGGAATTGGTTCCACAGGAGAGGAGCCTGATAGCTAAAGGATCTGCCTCCCATTCTACTTTTAGAGACTCTAGGAACCACCAGCAGACCTGCAGTCTGAGAGCAAAGTGCTCTGTTAGGAACATACGGGGTAATCAGAGCTCTGATATATGATGGAGCTTGATTATTAAGGGCTTTATACGTTAGAAGAAGAATTTTAAATTCTATTTTTGATTTCACAGGAAGCCAATGAAGGGAAGCTAAAATTGGAGAAATATGATCCCTCTTGTTGATTTTCATCAGAACTCTTGCTGCAGCATTTTGGATCAGCTGAAGACTTCGAACTGCATTTTGTGGACTTCCTGATAGTAACGAATTGCAATAGTCCAGCCTTGAAGTAACAAATGCATGGACTAGTTTTTCAGCATCACTCCTGGACAGAATGTTTCTAATTTTGGCGATATTCCGGAGGTGAAAAAAGGAAACTCTGGAAACCTGTTTAATATGGGATTTAAATGACATGTCTTGGTCAAAAATAACACCAAGGTTTTTTACTTTATTACCAGAGGCCAAGTTATTGCCATCCAGATTAAGTGATTGGTTAAGAAGTTTATTTTTTGAGGACTCTGGCCCAAAGATTACAACTTCGGTCTTGTCAGAATTTAGATGCAGGAAATTTAAAGTCATCCAGCTTTTGATGTCATCAAGACATGACTGCAGTTGAAGTAATTGATTGGATTCATCAGGATTTATGGATAAATATAGCTGAGTGTCATCAGCATAACAGTGGAAATTAATCCCATGCTGTCTGATAATTTTGCCGATCGGAAGCATATATTTAGTAAAGAGAATTGGTCCAAGGACTGAACCCTGTGGTACTCCACAGGTGACCCTAGAGTTTAAGGAAGATTTATTATTAACATGAACAAACTGGAATCTGTCCGACAGATAAGATTTAAACCAGCCTAATGCTTTTCCCTTAATCCCTACAGTATGCTCAAGTCTTTGCAGGAGAATATTTTGATCAACTGTATCAAATGCAGTACTGAGATCTAACAGGACAAGTACAGACACAAGTCCATTATCTGAGGCCATGAGAATATCATTAGTGACCTTCACCAGAGCTGTTTCAGTGCTATGATGAGCTCTGAAGCCTGACTGAAACTCCTCAAGTAGGTCATTGCTTTGTAAATGTTCACAAAGTTGATTAGCAACTACTTTCTCAAGAATTTTAGATAAGAAAAGAAGATTAGATATAGGTCTGTAGTTTACTAGCTCATCTTGATCAAGAGAAGGTTTCTTAAGTAAAGGTTTAATAACAGCTACTTTAAAAACCTGTGGTACATATCCATTTACTAAGGATAGATTAATCATGTCTAAAATAGGACCACTGATCAAAGGGAATACCTCCTTAAACAACTTAGTTGGGATTGGGTCTAACACACAGGTAGAAGTTTTAGATGAAGCTAAGATTTTAGATAGCTCAGAAAGCTCTACTGCTTCTAAACAGTTCAAACACTGTGCAGGTTCTAAAGATTCCTCCAATGCTGCCTTACTTATAATAGATAATAGATATAATAGATTGTATTTTACGTATCAGGTACATAATACACACACACACACATACGATATTATACGTAATATAATAACCATTATAACAATTTAAGAAACTAGTTATAATGGTTATATATCAAAAAAGAACATGGAACACAAAAAACATGGTCCATCATATGGGAAGGAGGGACCTGTTGGACCTTTCTATTGCATCCCCTGTCCCTTGATCCGATCAGCCATTTCGACACTGCCCTCTCCAAATCCTTCCTGGTGATCTGTCTGGTTAATGTGTTGTTCTTTAAAGCTCCTGCGGGAAACATATCTTATGGTCACTTTATATGTACCAACACAACTCTCAACTACAATTGTAAAGTCAACTATGTTAAGGTGAAATTTACCAACAAACGATCAGTTTTATATCAATTACCCAAGATTTAAATTGTAATTTTGGGTGAAGTATCCCTTTACATAATTGACTTTACAAACCTGCAAACGTCAGAATGAACTGGGAAAAAGCTAAGAAAAAAAGATCAAAATTCAAAGCTGACTGGCCAAGGCTGTCACATTTTTTTACTTCTTTCTAAAATCTGGCATTATTAAATTGCCCATAAAAAAATTAAAAACCAAGGAAAAATTACAAAATGTAATTTTTTTGATAAGAACAGCTGTTGACTGGAAGATCTGTGCAAGAAAATCTTGAAAACATTTCTTATATGATAACATTTCTGGAGCACCTGTTTTGAGGGGACATTTATGTCCTTAAGGTGAGGGTATTATTGACATTAGAAAATTAAATTCATAACATACATAAATTTCCCTCGACAGACACAAATATCCTAAAGTTACTATATTACAGTTATTATCCATTATGCACTTACCAAATATGACTTCAAACAGATTTAAAGTCCTGAATTCCTACTTTCCATTCCAGCCCACAAAGTTGTACTGCCTTGACAGGCCATAGTCCATGATGAAGAACATCATACGTCTTGTGGCCTCATCCACAGTCCTCCCACCAATGTCTGACACTGCTGTGACCTAAGGGGGAACAAAAACAGTTCAAAGCTAATTCATTTTTATATCTTACAGGAGTAAACACGATGCAAAGACAAACTCTGGGTCTAGATTATTTCCATTGTTGATTAATCTATTGATTATTTTAACAATTAATTGATTGGTTGCTATAATAATAAAATGTTACAAAATTTTGAAAAATGTCAGTGTTTCCCAAATCTCTTGTTCTGTCAACAAAACATGGAGATACTCAGTTTATTGCTTAAGACTTTTTATGACTCTGTGGTGGCCTCAGCCCTTCTCTACGCTGTCGTCTGCTGGGCTCCAGGCAGCGCAGAACGGGACCGAATGAGTCTGAATAAGCTGGTGAGGAAGGCCACTTCTGTCCTGGGCTGCACTCTGGACTCAGCGGAGGAAGTAGCTGAGAGGAGGGTGTTGTCCAAGTTCACATCCATCATGGACAACACCTTCCACCCCCTGCGCCAGACTGTAGAGCAGCTGAGCAGCTCCTTTAGTGGCAGACTTAGACACCCTGTCTGTAAAAAGGAGCGCTACCGCAAGTCATTCATTCCTGCTGCTATCAGAATATACAGTGCTGCACTGTAACTGTAACCAATGTGCAATAATCTAATTCACTGTGCGATAACCCGTGCAATAATCCTGAAAGAAGTGACTTCTGCTGCTATCAGTAACTGTAACCACAACTGTTATAACTTTGGGCAATAACTAATGTGCAATAATCTATTTAATACACTGTGCTATAACCTGTCCAATGATCCAAAGAACTTCTGCTGCTATCACCAGGTATATATGTCAGTACATGTGTATGTAGGCATATGTATGTGTCACAGGACAGGTTGCCCTGTGACTGGCAACCTGTCCAGGATGGACGAGCCCCCACCCCCCACGACCCCGTGTGACGCCGAGCTGCGTTTCCCCATCAGATACGGCTTGACGTCACACCTGTAGGGAAAAGCCGGTATAAATCGATGAAGGATGGGATGTTAATTTTTTAAAAAGTTTAATAAAATTGCTCAAAGTTTATCAGAAAAAAACATAACTTGCTTTTAAATATGGACATTTTTAATAAGCAAAATGTTAATGTATTTCGTAAAGTTATTGTTGAAGTTAATCTTGGCTGCAGTACTCTGTTTGGCAGATGTTTTGGGGTTGGAGTAAAACGAGTCCATAGATCCACAGACAGGAGGCTTGTTCAGTGGTTTCTAGTACGACTTGCTTCTGCAGTGTCGCTCAACTGCGTGTAAAAATAAAAAAAATTACTTCATAAAAGCTCTCTGAGAATAACCTCTGGCCTCACCCAGTTAGAACCCGCTCTCCAGTCCATGTTGTAGCTGCAGTTTTTTTTTTTACGTCGTTTCCTTAATAATCTGTACAAATCAAAATCCTTGTCATTTTATTAAGAGTGTCGTGGTGCGCAGCGGCTCATCAGGTGGAGCTGCTGCATATTGACTGATAGCCGCTCTGACTGCAGCTCTGCCTTCTTTTGTTCAGAAAAGCGCAGGTGAAATTATTTAATTTATTATTTAACTTTTTCCAAATCGGACCCTGTCAAATGCGGGACAAATGCGCGTCATGGTAAATTAGCCTTTACTCTTCGAATTTTAAATAAAGCGTTACAGCGAATATTGAGGAGGTCCCTGATTGGTTTATCAGCTAAGTTGCTGGAAGCCAGTGAATACACGCTGAAAGGTGACATGGCCACAGGTGGAAATAATTCATTAATTAACTGGAGCAGCGACAGTGTGTCTGTCGACAGAAACGCTTACCGAGGGAAGTTGTTGTCAGATGGTCAATCCGCTCCACTTCCTGACTTGCTGGTTCGCATAAACCCAAAGAAAACCTTTGACCACCACTGCTTTCATTCATGCATCTGTGGCCAGTTTGAGATGTTCTTCCAAAAGTTATGATTGAACACCGATCATAACTTTTGGTCTACGTATACATCTCTGTGCTGGTAGCAAACGCAGAGCCATAGAGAGAAAGGCTCTGAGCCAGCGGAACCCGGATGTAAACAAGAGCCTTGCTCGTTAGCCTTAAGGCGCTAGCATTAGCGCTAATATTAGCGCCTTAAGGCACTAGAATTAGCCGCAGAACTGAGACTGCTCATCCCACCTCAAGTTGTGGTGGGGGATATTACACTACATGCATATATAATCCAAAAAGCCTTACCTGTTTGTCTGTTTCCCCTCCTAAATTCTCCAATGTGTGGTGCTAATGTTGTTAGCTGTGAAATCACGGACTTCTTCCTCAGGCAAACGGACACGTTTCAGATTGTTGGAGTGCGCCCCCTGCTGTTGGGAAGTCTTCTTCTTCTCTTGATCTTTATGAACTTTCTCACAGTGTGTCATATACGTTCAACTGTCTGTTGTTCCTCACAATATTTACATATGCCAGTGTTATGCTTCCCTATTTTGAATAATGTACCATCTAATCCTGTGTGGGCAAATCTAAGTCTTGATATGAGATAAGATAAGATAGTCTTTATTGATCTCACATTGGAGAAATTCACTTGTCGGCTCAATAGTGTGTGTGTATATATATATATATATATATATATATATATATATATATATATATATATATATATACACATGCCTACATACACATGTACTGACATATATTCACTTGGTGAAAGCAGAAGAAGTTCTTCTGGATCCTTGCACAGGTTATAGCACAGTGTATTAAATAGATTATTGCACATTAGTTATTGCCCAAAGTCATAACAGTTGTGGTTATATAGAACAGATTACTGGATCACTGTGTGCTTCTGTGCTTTTTTTGTCTGTCTTGTTGTGTCTCTGCTCTGTCTTCTGTAACCCCCAGTCGGTCGAGGCAGATGACCGTTCATACTGAGCCCGGTTCTGCTGGAGGTTTGTCCTTCATGTTAATGAAGGAGGTTTTTTTCCCCTGTTGCTTCATGCTTGCTCAGTATGAGGGATTGTTGCAAAGCCATGGACAATGCAGACAACTCTCCCTGTGACTCTACGCTTCTTCAGGAGGAAATGCTGCTTGTCAAGACTTTTATGCAATCAACTGGTTCCCTTATATAGGATTAAAGATTCAAAGCTTCTTTCTTTTAAAGGCCAGCTAAAGATATTTTAAAGCTGCTTCCACTTTTGGACGAATGTGTATGAATGGTTTGGTAAAATATGTACCGTGACTTACAGATGACGCCCAAACATTTGGGTTTGCTGCCATCTAGTGTTGGAAATAATAAATGTTTTTTCCTTCAAAACACAATTCATGTTATAAATAATTGTCAAAAAAATATGGTTGGACGTAGCAAAAATGTTTTTGATAACTTTTGATCCTCTATGTGTGAGGAATTTTTTGGAGTAACTTTGAATGCCATAAGTGTAACGGTTTAGGAGTAGTTTATTCAAATGTAACACCCAAAAATATGGGAAAATGACATCTTTGATGAGAAATGAATGATTTCCTGTAGGAGGTAGCCCATTGCTTCAAGAGGCTTTTTTGTAGGGCCTATGAAGTTACATGCACTTACTGAGTTTCATAATTCTCAGACAAAGCATGGCTTGGGGCTTACTGATTTAATGCGTTTTTAATGGTTTTCCACAAACCTGATTTTTGCAATGCGACAGCTCAGGCAAATATGCATATTTCATAAAACCTTTGATAACTTTTAAAAGTCAATGTCTTAACTGCATGCTGAAAAAAATTGAAAGTAATAGGTTAAAATGCCTAGGACTAGTTCGTTAAAGTTTGAGGCAAAAACGGCCAATATTTTACCCTTTGACCCAAAATAGCAGACTTCCTGTGGGTTTTAGAGCATACACCCAAGAGACTTTTTTTCATAATTTTAAAAAACCTACCTAGGTAAAAAATTTCAGCTTTCTACGTGTTACGGTTTGGCCCAACTCACTCTAGTTGGCGCTGTTGAGCAGGTTTGCCACGCCCGTTTTCAATTACACTAAAATCATGCGATTTCTCACGGGGGACAATTTTGGGCAAAGTTTGGTGAGTTTTCATGCATGTTTAGGCCTCCAAAAAGCCGTTTCAAAAGTCCCAAGAATAAATAATAATAATATAATAATAATAATAATAATAATTAAAGCCGCAAGCGGCGATGAGCGGCCCTCGCAGCCAAGCACCGCTGGGGTACGCGCACCTCCTGCCGCCAGCCACCGCAGAAGCTGTCACGCATTTTCCCCGCCCGTCCACTGGGCGATTCACACGAACCCTTTCGGCAGCGCTCCCCCACGACTCACAAAAAATCTGGTGCAGATTGGTGGATGCAGCGAGGAGATACAGCCGTTGAATAATGATAATGCATTTGGCCACCGGGCCGGACCGCTGGGGTTGTAAAGAGATGACATGTTGGAACTATATAAATAAAATTGGATTGAATTAATTTGTCTTTATATAAAACACATGAGTTGCCTCTTGGCATGGCATGCACTAATATATATATATATATATATATATATATATATATATATATATATATATATATACATATACATACACACATTTGACCTAATAAAATACATTATTCATGTTTTTATTAGGTCAAATGCAATAATTCAATTCAATTTTATTTATATAGCGCCAAATCATGAAACATGTCATCTCAAGGCACTTTACAAAGTTACGTTCAATCATATTATACATATTGGGTCAGATTATACAGATTGGTCAAAAATGTTCCTATATAAGGAAACCAGTTGATACATATTGGGTCAGATTATACAGATTGGTCAAAAATGTTCCTATATAAGGAAACCGGTTGATTGCATCAAAGTCTCGACAAGCAGCATTCACTCCTGGAGAAGCGTAGAGCCACAGGGAGAGTCGTCTGCATTGTACATGGCTTTGCTGCAATCCCTCATACTGAGCAAGCATGAAGCGACAGTGGGAAGAAAAACTCCCCATTAACGGGAAGGAAAACCTCCAGCAGAACCGGGCTCAGTATGAACGGTCATCTGCCTCGACCGACTGGGGGTTACAGAAGACAGAGCAGAGACACAACAAGAGAGACAAAAAAAGCACAGAAGCACACATTGATCCAGTAATCTGTTCTACATTAGATGGTAGTAACGGGTGAGCCGTCTTCTTTGGATGATGTCACAGTTAACAGAACGCCAGACCAGGTGTACCTACTATGAAGATAAAAGAGAGAAACAGAAAATTAAAGCAGAAATGACAACACGTAATGCATAATTGAAGAACAGTAGAACTCTATAGAGTGAGAAAATTAGATCCTGACGTCCTCCAGTAGCCTAAGCCTATAGCAGTAAAACTATAAAAGGTAGCTCAGAGTAACATGAGCCACTCTAGTTATAAGCTTTGTCAAAAAGGAAGGTTTTAAGATTAGTCTTAAAAGTAGACAGGGTGTCTGCTTCACGGACCAAAACTGGGAATTGGTTCCACAGGAGAGGAGCCTGATAGCTAAAGGATCTGCCTACCATTCTACTTTTAGAGACTCTAGGAACCACCAGCAGACCTGCAGTCTGAGAGCAAAGTGCTCTGTTAGGAACATACGGGGTAATCAGAGCTCTGATATATGATGGAGCTTGATTATTAAGGGCTTTATACGTTAGAAGAAGAATTTTAAATTCTATTTTTGATTTCACAGGAAGCCAATGAAGGGAAGCTAAAATTGGAGAAATATGATCCCGCTTGTTGATTTTCATCAGAACTCTTGCTGCAGCATTTTGGATCAGCTGAAGGCTTTGAACTGCAGTTTGTGGACTTCCTGATAGTAACGAATTGCAATAGTCCAGCCTTGAAGTAACAAATGCATGGACTAGTTTTTCAGCATCACTCCTGGACAGAATGTTTCTAATTTTGGCGATATTCCGGAGGTGAAAAAAGGAAACTCTGGAAACCTGTTTAATATGGGATTTAAATGACATGTCTTGGTCAAAAATAACACCAAGGTTTTTTACTTTATTACCAGAGGCCAAGTTAATGCCATCCAGATTAAGTGATTGGTTAAGAAGTTTATTTTTTGAGGACTCTGGCCCAAAGATTACAACTTCGGTCTTGTCAGAATTTAGATGCAGGAAATTTAAAGTCATCCAGCTTTTGATGTCATCAAGACATGACTGCAGTTGAAGTAATTGATTGGATTCATCAGGATTTATGGATAAATATAGCTGAGTGTCATCAGCATAACAGTGGAAATTAATCCCATGCTGTCTGATAATTTTGCCGATCGGAAGCATATATTTAGTAAAGAGAATTGGTCCAAGGACTGAACCCTGTGGTACTCCACAGGTGACCCTAGAGTTTAAGGAAGATTTATTATTAGCATGAACAAACTGGAATCTGTCCGACAGATAAGATTTAAACCAGCCTAATGCTTTTCCCTTAATCCCTACAGTATGCTCAAGTCTTTGCAGGAGAATATTTTGATCAACTGTATCAAATGCAGTACTGAGATCTAACAGGACAAGTACAGACACAAGTCCATTATCTGAGGCCATGAGAATATCATTAGTGACCTTCACCAGAGCTGTTTCAGTGCTATGATGAGCTCTGAAGCCTGACTGAAACTCCTCAAGTAGGTCATTGCTTTGTAAATGTTCACAAAGTTGATTAGCAACTACTTTCTCAAGAATTTT
Organism: Fundulus diaphanus; assembly: GCA_037039145.1. Taxonomy (NCBI): domain Eukaryota; kingdom Metazoa; phylum Chordata; class Actinopteri; order Cyprinodontiformes; family Fundulidae; genus Fundulus; species Fundulus diaphanus. The sequence continues at coordinate 8,047,654 of CM073132.1, forward strand.
AGATAAGAAAAGAAGATTAGATATAGGTCTGTAGTTTACTAGCTCATCTTGATCAAGAGAAGGTTTCTTAAGTAAAGGTTTAATAACAGCTACTTTAAAAACCTGTGGTACATATCCATTTACTAAGGATAGATTAATCATGTCTAAAATAGGACCACTGATCAAAGGGAATACCTCCTTAAACAACTTAGTTGGGATTGGGTCTAACACACAGGTAGAAGTTTTAGATGAAGCTAAGATTTTAGATAGCTCAGAAAGCTCTACTGCTTCTAAACAGTTCAAACACTGTGCAGGTTCTAAAGATTCCTCCAATGCTGCCTTACTTATAATAGATAATAGATATAATAGATTGTATTTTACGTATCAGGTACATAATACACACACACACACATACGATATTATACGTAATATAATAACCATTATAACAATTTAAGAAACTAGTTATAATGGTTATATATCAAAAAAGAACATGGAACACAAAAAACATGGTCCATCATATGGGAAGGAGGGACCTGTTGGACCTTTCTATTGCATCCCCTGTCCCTTGATCCGATCAGCCATTTCGACACTGCCCTCTCCAAATCCTTCCTGGTGATCTGTCTGGTTAATGTGTTGTTCTTTAAAGCTCCTGCGGGAAACATATCTTATGGTCACTTTATATGTACCAACACAACTCTCAACTACAATTGTAAAGTCAACTATGTTAAGGTGAAATTTACCAACAAATGATCAGTTTTATATCAATTACCCAAGATTTAAATTGTAATTTTGGGTGAAGTATCCCTTTACATAATTGACTTTACAAACCTGCAAACGTCAGAATGAACTGGGAAAAAGCTAAGAAAAAAAGATCAAAATTCAAAGCTGACTGGCCAAGGCTGTCACATTTTTTTACTTCTTTCTAAAATCTGGCTTTATTAAATTGCCCATAAAAAAATTAAAAACCAAGGAAAAATTACAAAATGTAATTTTTTTGATAAGAACAGCTGTTGACTGGAAGATCTGTGCAAGAAAATCTTGAAAACATTTCTTATATGATAACATTTCTGGAGCACCTGTTTTGAGGGGACATTTATGTCCTTAAGGTGAGGGTATTATTGACATTAGAAAATTAAATTCATAACATACATAAATTTCCCTCGACAGACACAAATATCCTAAAGTTACTATATTACAGTTATTATCCATTATGCACTTACCAAATATGACTTCAAACAGATTTAAAGTCCTGAATTCCTACTTTCCATTCCAGCCCACAAAGTTGTACTGCCTTGACAGGCCATAGTCCATGATGAAGAACATCATACGTCTTGTGGCCTCATCCACAGTCCTCCCACCAATGTCTGACACTGCTGTGACCTAAGGGGGAACAAAAACAGTTCAAAGCTAATTAATTTTTATATCTTACAGGAGTAAACACGATGCAAAGACAAACTCTGGGTCTAGATTATTTCCATTGTTGATTAATCTATTGATTATTTTAACAATTAATTGATTGGTTGCTATAATAATAAAATGTTACAAAATTTTGAAAAATGTCAGTGTTTCCCAAATCTCTTGTTCTGTCAACAAAACATGGAGATACTCAGTTTATTGCTTAAGACTTTTTATGACTCTGTGGTGGCCTCAGCCCTTCTCTACGCTGTCGTCTGCTGGGCTCCAGGCAGCGCAGAACGGGACCGAATGAGTCTGAATAAGCTGGTGAGGAAGGCCACTTCTGTCCTGGGCTGCACTCTGGACTCAGCGGAGGAAGTAGCTGAGAGGAGGGTGTTGTCCAAGTTCACATCCATCATGGACAACACCTTCCACCCCCTGCGCCAGACTGTAGAGCAGCTGAGCAGCTCCTTTAGTGACAGACTTAGACACCCTGTCTGTAAAAAGGAGCGCTACCGCAAGTCATTCATTCCTGCTGCTATCAGAATATACAGTGCTGCACTGTAACTGTAACCAATGTGCAATAATCTAATTCACTGTGCGATAACCCGTGCAATAATCCTGAAAGAAGTGACTTCTGCTGCTATCAGTAACTGTAACCACAACTGTTATAACTTTGGGCAATAACTAATGTGCAATAATCTATTTAATACACTGTGCTATAACCTGTCCAATGATCCAAAGAACTTCTGCTGCTATCACCAGGTATATATGTCAGTACATGTGTATGTAGGCATATGTATGTGTCACAGGACAGGTTGCCCTGTGACTGGCAACCTGTCCAGGATGGACGAGCCCCCACCCCCCACGACCCCGTGTGACGCCGAGCTGCGTTTCCCCATCAGATACGGCTTGACGTCACACCTGTAGGGAAAAGCCGGTATAAATCGATGAAGGATGGGATGTTAATTTTTTAAAAAGTTTAATAAAATTGCTCAAAGTTTATCAGAAAAAAACATAACTTGCTTTTAAATATGGACATTTTTAATAAGCAAAATGTTAATGTATTTCGTAAAGTTATTGTTGAAGTTAATCTTGGCTGCAGTACTCTGTTTGGCAGATGTTTTGGGGTTGGAGTAAAATGAGTCCATAGATCCACAGACAGGAGGCTTGTTCAGTGGTTTCTAGTACGACTTGCTTCTGCAGTGTCGCTCAACTGCGTGTAAAAATAAAAAAAATTACTTCATAAAAGCTCTCTGAGAATAACCTCTGGCCTCACCCAGTTAGAACCCGCTCTCCAGTCCATGTTGTAGCTGCAGTTTTTTTTTTTACGTCGTTTCCTTAATAATCTGTACAAATCAAAATCCTTGTCATTTTATTAAGAGTGTCGTGGTGCGCAGCGGCTCATCAGGTGGAGCTGCTGCATATTGACTGATAGCCGCTCTGACTGCAGCTCTGCCTTCTTTTGTTCAGAAAAGCGCAGGTGAAATTATTTAATTTATTATTTAACTTTTTCCAAATCGGACCCTGTCAAATGCGGGACAAATGCGCGTCATGGTAAATTAGCCTTTACTCTTCGAATTTTAAACAAAGCGTTACAGCGAATATTGAGGAGGTCCCTGATTGGTTTATCAGCTAAGTTGCTGGAAGCCAGTGAATACACGCTGAAAGGTGACATGGCCACAGGTGGAAATAATTCATTAATTAACTGGAGCAGCGACAGTGTGTCTGTAGGCAGCTTACCGGGGGAAGTTGTTGTCAGATGGTCAATCCGCTCCACTTCCTGACTTGCTGGTTCGCATAAACCCAAAGAAAACCTTTGACCACCACTGCTTTCATTCATGCATCTGTGGCCAGTTTGAGATGTTCTTCCAAAAGTTATGATTGAACACCGATCATAACTTTTGGTCTACGTATACATCTCTGTGCTGGTAGCAAACGCAGAGCCATAGAGAGAAAGGCTCTGAGCCAGCGGAACCCGGATGTAAACAAGAGCCTTGCTCGTTAGCCTTAAGGCGCTAGCATTAGCGCTAATATTAGCGCCTTAAGGCACTAGAATTAGCCGCAGAACTGAGACTGCTCATCCCACCTCAAGTTGTGGTGGGGGATATTACACTACATGCATATATAATCCAAAAAGCCTTACCTGTTTGTCTGTTTCCCCTCCTAAATTCTCCAATGTGTGGTGCTAATGTTGTTAGCTGTGACATCACGGACTTCTTCCTCAGGCAAACGGACACGTTTCAGATTGTTGGAGTGCGCCCCCTGCTGTTGGGAAGTCTTCTTCTTCTCTTGATCTTTATGAACTTTCTCACAGTGTGTCATATACGTTCAACTGTCTGTTGTTCCTCACAATATTTACATATGCCAGTGTTATGCTTCCCTATTTTGAATAATGTACCATCTAATCCTGTGTGGGCAAATCTAAGTCTTGATATGAGATAAGATAAGATAGTCTTTATTGATCTCACATTGGAGAAATTCACTTGTCGGCTCAATAGTGTGTGTGTGTATATATATATATATATATATATATATATATATATATATATATATATATACACATGCCTACATACACATGTACTGACATATATTCACTTGGTGAAAGCAGAAGAAGTTCTTCTGGATCCTTGCACAGGTTATAGCACAGTGTATTAAATAGATTATTGCACATTAGTTATTGCCCAAAGTCATAACAGTTGTGGTTATATAGAACAGATTACTGGATCACTGTGTGCTTCTGTGCTTTTTTTGTCTGTCTTGTTGTGTCTCTGCTCTGTCTTCTGTAACCCCCAGTCGGTCGAGGCAGATGACCGTTCATACTGAGCCCGGTTCTGCTGGAGGTTTGTCCTTCATGTTAATGAAGGAGGTTTTTTTCCCCTGTTGCTTCATGCTTGCTCAGTATGAGGGATTGTTGCAAAGCCATGGACAATGCAGACAACTCTCCCTGTGACTCTACGCTTCTTCAGGAGGAAATGCTGCTTGTCAAGACTTTTATGCAATCAACTGGTTCCCTTATATAGGATTAAAGAATCAAAGCTTCTTTCTTTTAAAGGCCAGCTAAAGATATTTTAAAGCTGCTTCCACTTTTGGACGAATGTGTATGAATGGTTTGGTAAAATATGTACCGTGACTTACAGATGACGCCCAAACATTTCAAATATCCAAAAGTTACTATATTACAGTTATTATCCATTATGCACTTACCAAATATGACTTCAAACAGATTTAAAGTCCTGAATTCCTACTTTCCATTCCAGCCCACAAAGTTGTACTGCCTTGACAGGCCATAGTCCATGATGAAGAACATCATACGTCTTGTGGCCTCATCCACAGTCCTCCCACCAATGTCTGACACTGCTGTGACCTAAGGGGGAACAAAAACAGTTCAAAGCTAATTAATTTTTATATCTTACAGGAGTAAACACGATGCAAAGACAAACTCTGGGTCTAGATTATTTCCATTGTTGATTAATCTATTGATTATTTTAACAATTAATTGATTGGTTGCTATAATAATAAAATGTTACAAAATTTTGAAAAATGTCAGTGTTTCCCAAATCTCTTGTTCTGTCAACAAAACATGGAGATACTCAGTTTATTGCTTAAGACTTTTTATGACTCTGTGGTGGCCTCAGCCCTTCTCTACGCTGTCGTCTGCTGGGCTCCAGGCAGCGCAGAACGGGACCGAATGAGTCTGAATAAGCTGGTGAGGAAGGCCACTTCTGTCCTGGGCTGCACTCTGGACTCAGCGGAGGAAGTAGCTGAGAGGAGGGTGTTGTCCAAGTTCACATCCATCATGGACAACACCTTCCACCCCCTGCGCCAGACTGTAGAGCAGCTGAGCAGCTCCTTTAGTGGCAGACTTAGACACCCTGTCTGTAAAAAGGAGCGCTACCGCAAGTCATTCATTCCTGCTGCTATCAGAATATACAGTGCTGCACTGTAACTGTAACCAATGTGCAATAATCTAAATCACTGTGCGATAACCCGTGCAATAATCCTGAAAGAAGTGACTTCTGCTGCTATCAGTAACTGTAACCACAACTGTTATAACTTTGGGCAATAACTAATGTGCAATAATCTATTTAATACACTGTGCTATAACCTGTCCAATGATCCAAAGAACTTCTGCTGCTATCACCAGGTATATATGTCAGTACATGTGTATGTAGGCATATGTATGTGTCACAGGACAGGTTGCCCTGTGACTGGCAACCTGTCCAGGATGGACGAGCCCCCACCCCCCACGACCCCGTGTGACGCCGAGCTGCGTTTCCCCATCAGATACGGCTTGACGTCACACCTGTAGGGAAAAGCCGGTATAAATCGATGAAGGATGGGATGTTAATTTTTTAAAAAGTTTAATAAAATTGCTCAAAGTTTATCAGAAAAAAACATAACTTGCTTTTAAATATGGACATTTTTAATAAGCAAAATGTTAATGTATTTCGTAAAGTTATTGTTGAAGTTAATCTTGGCTGCAGTACTCTGTTTGGCAGATGTTTTGGGGTTGGAGTAAAATGAGTCCATAGATCCACAGACAGGAGGCTTGTTCAGTGGTTTCTAGTACGACTTGCTTCTGCAGTGTCGCTCAACTGCGTGTAAAAATAAAAAAAATTACTTCATAAAAGCTCTCTGAGAATAACCTCTGGCCTCACCCAGTTAGAACCCGCTCTCCAGTCCATGTTGTAGCTGCAGTTTTTTTTTTACGTCGTTTCCTTAATAATCTGTACAAATCAAAATCCTTGTCATTTTATTAAGAGTGTCGTGGTGCGCAGCGGCTCATCAGGTGGAGCTGCTGCATATTGACTGATAGCCGCTCTGACTGCAGCTCTGCCTTCTTTTGTTCAGAAAAGCGCAGGTGAAATTATTTAATTTATTATTTAACTTTTTCCAAATCGGACCCTGTCAAATGCGGGACAAATGCGCGTCATGGTAAATTAGCCTTTACTCTTCGAATTTTAAACAAAGCGTTACAGCGAATATTGAGGAGGTCCCTGATTGGTTTATCAGCTAAGTTGCTGGAAGCCAGTGAATACACGCTGAAAGGTGACATGGCCACAGGTGGAAATAATTCATTAATTAACTGGAGCAGCGACAGTGTGTCTGTAGGCAGCTTACCGGGGGAAGTTGTTGTCAGATGGTCAATCCGCTCCACTTCCTGACTTGCTGGTTCGCATAAACCCAAAGAAAACCTTTGACCACCACTGCTTTCATTCATGCATCTGTGGCCAGTTTGAGATGTTCTTCCAAAAGTTATGATTGAACACCGATCATAACTTTTGGTCTACGTATACATCTCTGTGCTGGTAGCAAACGCAGAGCCATAGAGAGAAAGGCTCTGAGCCAGCGGAACCCGGATGTAAACAAGAGCCTTGCTCGTTAGCCTTAAGGCGCTAGCATTAGCGCTAATATTAGCGCCTTAAGGCACTAGAATTAGCCGCAGAACTGAGACTGCTCATCCCACCTCAAGTTGTGGTGGGGGATATTACACTACATGCATATATAATCCAAAAAGCCTTACCTGTTTGTCTGTTTCCCCTCCTAAATTCTCCAATGTGTGGTGCTAATGTTGTTAGCTGTGACATCACGGACTTCTTCCTCAGGCAAACGGACACGTTTCAGATTGTTGGAGTGCGCCCCCTGCTGTTGGGAAGTCTTCTTCTTCTCTTGATCTTTATGAACTTTCTCACAGTGTGTCATATACGTTCAACTGTCTGTTGTTCCTCACAATATTTACATATGCCAGTGTTATGCTTCCCTATTTTGAATAATGTACCATCTAATCCTGTGTGGGCAAATCTAAGTCTTGATATGAGATAAGATAAGATAGTCTTTATTGATCTCACATTGGAGAAATTCACTTGTCGGCTCAATAGTGTGTGTGTGTATATATATATATATATATATATATATATATATATATATATATATATATACACATGCCTACATACACATGTACTGACATATATTCACTTGGTGAAAGCAGAAGAAGTTCTTCTGGATCCTTGCACAGGTTATAGCACAGTGTATTAAATAGATTATTGCACATTAGTTATTGCCCAAAGTCATAACAGTTGTGGTTATATAGAACAGATTACTGGATCACTGTGTGCTTCTGTGCTTTTTTTGTCTGTCTTGTTGTGTCTCTGCTCTGTCTTCTGTAACCCCCAGTCGGTCGAGGCAGATGACCGTTCATACTGAGCCCGGTTCTGCTGGAGGTTTGTCCTTCATGTTAATGAAGGAGGTTTTTTTCCCCTGTTGCTTCATGCTTGCTCAGTATGAGGGATTGTTGCAAAGCCATGGACAATGCAGACAACTCTCCCTGTGACTCTACGCTTCTTCAGGAGGAAATGCTGCTTGTCAAGACTTTTATGCAATCAACTGGTTCCCTTATATAGGATTAAAGAATCAAAGCTTCTTTCTTTTAAAGGCCAGCTAAAGATATTTTAAAGCTGCTTCCACTTTTGGACGAATGTGTATGAATGGTTTGGTAAAATATGTACCGTGACTTACAGATGACGCCCAAACATTTCAAATATCCAAAAGTTACTATATTACAGTTATTATCCATTATGCACTTACCAAATATGACTTCAAACAGATTTAAAGTCCTGAATTCCTACTTTCCATTCCAGCCCACAAAGTTGTACTGCCTTGACAGGCCATAGTCCATGATGAAGAACATCATACGTCTTGTGGCCTCATCCACAGTCCTCCCACCAATGTCTGACACTGCTGTGACCTAAGGGGGAACAAAAACAGTTCAAAGCTAATTAATTTTTATATCTTACAGGAGTAAACACGATGCAAAGACAAACTCTGGGTCTAGATTATTTCCATTGTTGATTAATCTATTGATTATTTTAACAATTAATTGATTGGTTGCTATAATAATAAAATGTTACAAAATTTTGAAAAATGTCAGTGTTTCCCAAATCTCTTGTTCTGTCAACAAAACATGGAGATACTCAGTTTATTGCTTAAGACTTTTTATGACTCTGTGGTGGCCTCAGCCCTTCTCTACGCTGTCGTCTGCTGGGCTCCAGGCAGCGCAGAACGGGACCGAATGAGTCTGAATAAGCTGGTGAGGAAGGCCACTTCTGTCCTGGGCTGCACTCTGGACTCAGCGGAGGAAGTAGCTGAGAGGAGGGTGTTGTCCAAGTTCACATCCATCATGGACAACACCTTCCACCCCCTGCGCCAGACTGTAGAGCAGCTGAGCAGCTCCTTTAGTGGCAGACTTAGACACCCTGTCTGTAAAAAGGAGCGCTACCGCAAGTCATTCATTCCTGCTGCTATCAGAATATACAGTGCTGCACTGTAACTGTAACCAATGTGCAATAATCTAAATCACTGTGCGATAACCCGTGCAATAATCCTGAAAGAAGTGACTTCTGCTGCTATCAGTAACTGTAACCACAACTGTTATAACTTTGGGCAATAACTAATGTGCAATAATCTATTTAATACACTGTGCTATAACCTGTCCAATGATCCAAAGAACTTCTGCTGCTATCACCAGGTATATATGTCAGTACATGTGTATGTAGGCATATGTATGTGTCACAGGACAGGTTGCCCTGTGACTGGCAACCTGTCCAGGATGGACGAGCCCCCACCCCCCACGACCCCGTGTGACGCCGAGCTGCGTTTCCCCATCAGATACGGCTTGACGTCACACCTGTAGGGAAAAGCCGGTATAAATCGATGAAGGATGGGATGTTAATTTTTTAAAAAGTTTAATAAAATTGCTCAAAGTTTATCAGAAAAAAACATAACTTGCTTTTAAATATGGACATTTTTAATAAGCAAAATGTTAATGTATTTCGTAAAGTTATTGTTGAAGTTAATCTTGGCTGCAGTACTCTGTTTGGCAGATGTTTTGGGGTTGGAGTAAAATGAGTCCATAGATCCACAGACAGGAGGCTTGTTCAGTGGTTTCTAGTACGACTTGCTTCTGCAGTGTCGCTCAACTGCGTGTAAAAATAAAAAAAATTACTTCATAAAAGCTCTCTGAGAATAACCTCTGGCCTCACCCAGTTAGAACCCGCTCTCCAGTCCATGTTGTAGCTGCAGTTTTTTTTTTTACGTCGTTTCCTTAATAATCTGTACAAATCAAAATCCTTGTCATTTTATTAAGAGTGTCGTGGTGCGCAGCGGCTCATCAGGTGGAGCTGCTGCATATTGACTGATAGCCGCTCTGACTGCAGCTCTGCCTTCTTTTGTTCAGAAAAGCGCAGGTGAAATTATTTAATTTATTATTTAACTTTTTCCAAATCGGACCCTGTCAAATGCGGGACAAATGCGCGTCATGGTAAATTAGCCTTTACTCTTCGAATTTTAAACAAAGCGTTACAGCGAATATTGAGGAGGTCCCTGATTGGTTTATCAGCTAAGTTGCTGGAAGCCAGTGAATACACGCTGAAAGGTGACATGGCCACAGGTGGAAATAATTCATTAATTAACTGGAGCAGCGACAGTGTGTCTGTAGGCAGCTTACCGGGGGAAGTTGTTGTCAGATGGTCAATCCGCTCCACTTCCTGACTTGCTGGTTCGCATAAACCCAAAGAAAACCTTTGACCACCACTGCTTTCATTCATGCATCTGTGGCCAGTTTGAGATGTTCTTCCAAAAGTTATGATTGAACACCGATCATAACTTTTGGTCTACGTATACATCTCTGTGCTGGTAGCAAACGCAGAGCCATAGAGAGAAAGGCTCTGAGCCAGCGGAACCCGGATGTAAACAAGAGCCTTGCTCGTTAGCCTTAAGGCGCTAGCATTAGCGCTAATATTAGCGCCTTAAGGCACTAGAATTAGCCGCAGAACTGAGACTGCTCATCCCACCTCAAGTTGTGGTGGGGGATATTACACTACATGCATATATAATCCAAAAAGCCTTACCTGTTTGTCTGTTTCCCCTCCTAAATTCTCCAATGTGTGGTGCTAATGTTGTTAGCTGTGACATCACGGACTTCTTCCTCAGGCAAACGGACACGTTTCAGATTGTTGGAGTGCGCCCCCTGCTGTTGGGAAGTCTTCTTCTTCTCTTGATCTTTATGAACTTTCTCACAGTGTGTCATATACGTTCAACTGTCTGTTGTTCCTCACAATATTTACATATGCCAGTGTTATGCTTCCCTATTTTGAATAATGTACCATCTAATCCTGTGTGGGCAAATCTAAGTCTTGATATGAGATAAGATAAGATAGTCTTTATTGATCTCACATTGGAGAAATTCACTTGTCGGCTCAATAGTGTGTGTGTGTATATATATATATATATATATATATATATATATATATATATATATATATATATATATATATATATATATACACATGCCTACATACACATGTACTGACATATATTCACTTGGTGAAAGCAGAAGAAGTTCTTCTGGATCCTTGCACAGGTTATAGCACAGTGTATTAAATAGATTATTGCACATTAGTTATTGCCCAAAGTCATAACAGTTGTGGTTATATAGAACAGATTACTGGATCACTGTGTGCTTCTGTGCTTTTTTTGTCTGTCTTGTTGTGTCTCTGCTCTGTCTTCTGTAACCCCCAGTCGGTCGAGGCAGATGACCGTTCATACTGAGCCCGGTTCTGCTGGAGGTTTGTCCTTCATGTTAATGAAGGAGGTTTTTTTCCCCTGTTGCTTCATGCTTGCTCAGTATGAGGGATTGTTGCAAAGCCATGGACAATGCAGACAACTCTCCCTGTGACTCTACGCTTCTTCAGGAGGAAATGCTGCTTGTCAAGACTTTTATGCAATCAACTGGTTCCCTTATATAGGATTAAAGAATCAAAGCTTCTTTCTTTTAAAGGCCAGCTAAAGATATTTTAAAGCTGCTTCCACTTTTGGACGAATGTGTATGAATGGTTTGGTAAAATATGTACCGTGACTTACAGATGACGCCCAAACATTTGGGTTTGCTGCCATCTAGTGTTGGAAATAATAAATTTTTTTTCCTTCAAAACACAATTCATGTTATAAATAATTGTCAAAAAAATATGGTTGGACGTAGCAAAAATGTTTTTGATAACTTTTGATCCTCTATGTGTGAGGAATTTTTTGGAGTAACTTTGAATGCCATAAGTGTAACGGTTTAGGAGTAGTTTATTCAAATGTAACACCCAAAAATATGGGAAAATGACATCTTTGATGAGAAATGAATGATTTCCTGTAGGAGGTAGCCCATTGCTTCAAGAGGCTTTTTTGTAGGGCCTATGAAGTTACATGCACTTACTGAGTTTCATAATTCTCAGACAAAGCATGGCTTGGGGCTTACTGATTTAATGCGTTTTTAATGGTTTTCCACAAACCTGATTTTTGCAATGCGACAGCTCAGGCAAATATGCATATTTCATAAAACCTTTGATAACTTTTAAAAGTCAATGTCTTAACTGCATGCTGAAAAAAATTGAAAGTAATAGGTTAAAATGCCTAGGACTAGTTCGTTAAAGTTTGAGGCAAAAACGGCCAATATTTTACCCTTTGACCCAAAATAGCAGACTTCCTGTGGGTTTTAGAGCATACACCCAAGAGACTTTTTTTCATAATTTTAAAAAACCTACCTAGGTAAAAAATTTCAGCTTTCTACGTGTTACGGTTTGGCCCAACTCACTCTAGTTGGCGCTGTTGAGCAGGTTTGCCACGCCCGTTTTCAATTACACTAAAATCATGCGATTTCTCACGGGGGACAATTTTGGGCAAAGTTTGGTGAGTTTTCATGCATGTTTAGGCCTCCAAAAAGCCGTTTCAAAAGTCACAAGAATAAATAATAATAATAATAATAATAATAATAAAATCTGCAGTTACAATAGGCCTTCGCAGCGCTTAGCTGCTCGGGCCTAATAATTAAAGCCGCAAGCGGCGATGAGCGGCCCTCGCAGCCAAGCACCGCTGGGGTACGCGCACCTCCTGCCGCCAGCCACCGCAGAAGCTGTCACGCATTTTCCCCGCCCGTCCACTGGGCGATTCACACGAACCCTTTCGGCAGCGCTCCCCCACGACTCACAAAAAATCTGGTGCAGATTGGTGGATGCAGCGAGGAGATACAGCCGTTGAATAATGATAATGCATTTGGCCACCGGGCCGGACCGCTGGGGTTGTAAAGAGATGACATGTTGGAACTATATAAATAAAATTGGATTGAATTAATTTGTCTTTATATAAAACACATGAGTTGCCTCTTGGCATGGCATGCACTAATATATATATATATATATATATATATATATATATATATATATATATATATATATATATATATATATATATATATACATATACATACACACATTTGACCTAATAAAATACATTATTCATGTTTTTATTAGGTCAAATGCAATAATTCAATTCAATTTTATTTATATAGCGCCAAATCATGAAACATGTCATCTCAAGGCACTTTACAAAGTTACGTTCAATCATATTATACATATTGGGTCAGATTATACAGATTGGTCAAAAATGTTCCTATATAAGGAAACCAGTTGATACATATTGGGTCAGATTATACAGATTGGTCAAAAATGTTCCTATATAAGGAAACCGGTTGATTGCATCAAAGTCTCGACAAGCAGCATTCACTCCTGGAGAAGCGTAGAGCCACAGGGAGAGTCGTCTGCATTGTACATGGCTTTGCTGCAATCCCTCATACTGAGCAAGCATGAAGCGACAGTGGGAAGAAAAACTCCCCATTAACGGGAAGGAAAACCTCCAGCAGAACCGGGCTCAGTATGAACGGTCATCTGCCTCGACCGACTGGGGGTTACAGAAGACAGAGCAGAGACACAACAAGAGAGACAAAAAAAGCACAGAAGCACACATTGATCCAGTAATCTGTTCTACATTAGATGGTAGTAACGGGTGAGCCGTCTTCTTTGGATGATGTCACAGTTAACAGAACGCCAGACCAGGTGTACCTACTATGAAGATAAAAGAGAGAAACAGAAAATTAAAGCAGAAATGACAACACGTAATGCATAATTGAAGAACAGTAGAACTCTATAGAGTGAGAAAATTAGATCCTGACGTCCTCCAGTAGCCTAAGCCTATAGCAGTAAAACTATAAAAGGTAGCTCAGAGTAACATGAGCCACTCTAGTTATAAGCTTTGTCAAAAAGGAAGGTTTTAAGATTAGTCTTAAAAGTAGACAGGGTGTCTGCTTCACGGACCAAAACTGGGAATTGGTTCCACAGGAGAGGAGCCTGATAGCTAAAGGATCTGCCTCCCATTCTACTTTTAGAGACTCTAGGAACCACCAGCAGACCTGCAGTCTGAGAGCAAAGTGCTCTGTTAGGAACATACGGGGTAATCAGAGCTCTGATATATGATGGAGCTTGATTATTAAGGGCTTTATACGTTAGAAGAAGAATTTTAAATTCTATTTTTGATTTCACAGGAAGCCAATGAAGGGAAGCTAAAATTGGAGAAATATGATCCCGCTTGTTGATTTTCATCAGAACTCTTGCTGCAGCATTTTGGATCAGCTGAAGGCTTTGAACTGCAGTTTGTGGACTTCCTGATAGTAACGAATTGCAATAGTCCAGCCTTGAAGTAACAAATGCATGGACTAGTTTTTCAGCATCACTCCTGGACAGAATGTTTCTAATTTTGGCGATATTCCGGAGGTGAAAAAAGGAAACTCTGGAAACCTGTTTAATATGGGATTTAAATGACATGTCTTGGTCAAAAATAACACCAAGGTTTTTTACTTTATTACCAGAGGCCAAGTTAATGCCATCCAGATTAAGTGATTGGTTAAGAAGTTTATTTTTTGAGGACTCTGGCCCAAAGATTACAACTTCGGTCTTGTCAGAATTTAGATGCAGGAAATTTAAAGTCATCCAGCTTTTGATGTCATCAAGACATGACTGCAGTTGAAGTAATTGATTGGATTCATCAGGATTTATGGGTAAATATAGCTGAGTGTCATCAGCATAACAGTGGAAATTAATCCCATGCTGTCTGATAATTTTGCCGATCGGAAGCATATATTTAGTAAAGAGAATTGGTCCAAGGACTGAACCCTGTGGTACTCCACAGGTGACCCTAGAGTTTAAGGAAGATTTATTATTAACATGAACAAACTGGAATCTGTCCGACAGATAAGATTTAAACCAGCCTAATGCTTTTCCCTTAATCCCTACAGTATGCTCAAGTCTTTGCAGGAGAATATTTTGATCAACTGTATCAAATGCAGTACTGAGATCTAACAGGACAAGTACAGACACAAGTCCATTATCTGAGGCCATGAGAATATCATTAGTGACCTTCACCAGAGCTGTTTCAGTGCTATGATGAGCTCTGAAGCCTGACTGAAACTCCTCAAGTAGGTCATTGCTTTGTAAATGTTCACAAAGTTGATTAGCAACTACTTTCTCAAGAATTTTAGATAAGAAAAAAAGATTAGATATAGGTCTGTAGTTTACTAGCTCATCTTGATCAAGAGAAGGTTTCTTAAGTAAAGGTTTAATAACAGCTACTTTAAAAACCTGTGGTACATATCCATTTACTAAGGATAGATTAATCATGTCTAAAATAGGACCACTGATCAAAGGGAATACCTCCTTAAACAACTTAGTTGGGATTGGGTCTAACACACAGGTAGAAGTTTTAGATGAAGCTAAGATTTTAGATAGCTCAGAAAGCTCTACTGCTTCTAAACAGTTCAAACACTGTGCAGGTTCTAAAGATTCCTCCAATGCTGCCTTACTTATAATAGATAATAGATATAATAGATTGTATTTTACGTATCAGGTACATAATACACACACACACACATACGATATTATACGTAATATAATAACCATTATAACAATTTAAGAAACTAGTTATAATGGTTATATATCAAAAAAGAACATGGAACACAAAAAACATGGTCCATCATATGGGAAGGAGGGACCTGTTGGACCTTTCTATTGCATCCCCTGTCCCTTGATCCGATCAGCCATTTCGACACTGCCCTCTCCAAATCCTTCCTGGTGATCTGTCTGGTTAATGTGTTGTTCTTTAAAGCTCCTGCGGGAAACATATCTTATGGTCACTTTATATGTACCAACACAACTCTCAACTACAATTGTAAAGTCAACTATGTTAAGGTGAAATTTACCAACAAATGATCAGTTTTATATCAATTACCCAAGATTTAAATTGTAATTTTGGGTGAAGTATCCCTTTACATAATTGACTTTACAAACCTGCAAACGTCAGAATGAACTGGGAAAAAGCTAAGAAAAAAAGATCAAAATTCAAAGCTGACTGGCCAAGGCTGTCACATTTTTTTACTTCTTTCTAAAATCTGGCTTTATTAAATTGCCCATAAAAAAATTAAAAACCAAGGAAAAATTACAAAATGTAATTTTTTTGATAAGAACAGCTGTTGACTGGAAGATCTGTGCAAGAAAATCTTGAAAACATTTCTTATATGATAACATTTCTGGAGCACCTGTTTTGAGGGGACATTTATGTCCTTAAGGTGAGGGTATTATTGACATTAGAAAATTAAATTCATAACATACATAAATTTCCCTCGACAGACACAAATATCCAAAAGTTACTATATTACAGTTATTATCCATTATGCACTTACCAAATATGACTTCAAACAGATTTAAAGTCCTGAATTCCTACTTTCCATTCCAGCCCACAAAGTTGTACTGCCTTGACAGGCCATAGTCCATGATGAAGAACATCATACGTCTTGTGGCCTCATCCACAGTCCTCCCACCAATGTCTGACACTGCTGTGACCTAAGGGGGAACAAAAACAGTTCAAAGCTAATTAATTTTTATATCTTACAGGAGTAAACACGATGCAAAGACAAACTCTGGGTCTAGATTATTTCCATTGTTGATTAATCTATTGATTATTTTAACAATTAATTGATTGGTTGCTATAATAATAAAATGTTACAAAATTTTGAAAAATGTCAGTGTTTCCCAAATCTCTTGTTCTGTCAACAAAACATGGAGATACTCAGTTTATTGCTTAAGACTTTTTATGACTCTGTGGTGGCCTCAGCCCTTCTCTACGCTGTCGTCTGCTGGGCTCCAGGCAGCGCAGAACGGGACCGAATGAGTCTGAATAAGCTGGTGAGGAAGGCCACTTCTGTCCTGGGCTGCACTCTGGACTCAGCGGAGGAAGTAGCTGAGAGGAGGGTGTTGTCCAAGTTCACATCCATCATGGACAACACCTTCCACCCCCTGCGCCAGACTGTAGAGCAGCTGAGCAGCTCCTTTAGTGGCAGACTTAGACACCCTGTCTGTAAAAAGGAGCGCTACCGCAAGTCATTCATTCCTGCTGCTATCAGAATATACAGTGCTGCACTGTAACTGTAACCAATGTGCAATAATCTAATTCACTGTGCGATAACCCGTGCAATAATCCTGAAAGAAGTGACTTCTGCTGCTATCAGTAACTGTAACCACAACTGTTATAACTTTGGGCAATAACTAATGTGCAATAATCTATTTAATACACTGTGCTATAACCTGTCCAATGATCCAAAGAACTTCTGCTGCTATCACCAGGTATATATGTCAGTACATGTGTATGTAGGCATATGTATGTGTCACAGGACAGGTTGCCCTGTGACTGGCAACCTGTCCAGGATGGACGAGCCCCCACCCCCCACGACCCCGTGTGACGCCGAGCTGCGTTTCCCCATCAGATACGGCTTGACGTCACACCTGTAGGGAAAAGCCGGTATAAATCGATGAAGGATGGGATGTTAATTTTTTAAAAAGTTTAATAAAATTGCTCAAAGTTTATCAGAAAAAAAACATAACTTGCTTTTAAATATGGACATTTTTAATAAGCAAAATGTTAATGTATTTCGTAAAGTTATTGTTGAAGTTAATCTTGGCTGCAGTACTCTGTTTGGCAGATGTTTTGGGGTTGGAGTAAAATGAGTCCATAGATCCACAGACAGGAGGCTTGTTCAGTGGTTTCTAGTACGACTTGCTTCTGCAGTGTCGCTCAACTGCGTGTAAAAATAAAAAAAATTACTTCATAAAAGCTCTCTGAGAATAACCTCTGGCCTCACCCAGTTAGAACCCGCTCTCCAGTCCATGTTGTAGCTGCAGTTTTTTTTTTTACGTCGTTTCCTTAATAATCTGTACAAATCAAAATCCTTGTCATTTTATTAAGAGTGTCGTGGTGCGCAGCGGCTCATCAGGTGGAGCTGCTGCATATTGACTGATAGCCGCTCTGACTGCAGCTCTGCCTTCTTTTGTTCAGAAAAGCGCAGGTGAAATTATTTAATTTATTATTTAACTTTTTCCAAATCGGACCCTGTCAAATGCGGGACAAATGCGCGTCATGGTAAATTAGCCTTTACTCTTCGAATTTTAAATAAAGCGTTACAGCGAATATTGAGGAGGTCCCTGATTGGTTTATCAGCTAAGTTGCTGGAAGCCAGTGAATACACGCTGAAAGGTGACATGGCCACAGGTGGAAATAATTCATTAATTAACTGGAGCAGCGACAGTGTGTCTGTAGGCAGCTTACCGGGGGAAGTTGTTGTCAGATGGTCAATCCGCTCCACTTCCTGACTTGCTGGTTCGCATAAACCCAAAGAAAACCTTTGACCACCACTGCTTTCATTCATGCATCTGTGGCCAGTTTGAGATGTTCTTCCAAAAGTTATGATTGAACACCGATCATAACTTTTGGTCTACGTATACATCTCTGTGCTGGTAGCAAACGCAGAGCCATAGAGAGAAAGGCTCTGAGCCAGCGGAACCCGGATGTAAACAAGAGCCTTGCTCGTTAGCCTTAAGGCGCTAGCATTAGCGCTAATATTAGCGCCTTAAGGCACTAGAATTAGCCGCAGAACTGAGACTGCTCATCCCACCTCAAGTTGTGGTGGGGGATATTACACTACATGCATATATAATCCAAAAAGCCTTACCTGTTTGTCTGTTTCCCCTCCTAAATTCTCCAATGTGTGGTGCTAATGTTGTTAGCTGTGACATCACGGACTTCTTCCTCAGGCAAACGGACACGTTTCAGATTGTTGGAGTGCGCCCCCTGCTGTTGGGAAGTCTTCTTCTTCTCTTGATCTTTATGAACTTTCTCACAGTGTGTCATATACGTTCAACTGTCTGTTGTTCCTCACAATATTTACATATGCCAGTGTTATGCTTCCCTATTTTGAATAATGTACCATCTAATCCTGTGTGGGCAAATCTAAGTCTTGATATGAGATAAGATAAGATAGTCTTTATTGATCTCACATTGGAGAAATTCACTTGTCGGCTCAATAGTGTGTGTGTATATATATATATATATATATATATATATATATATATATATATATATATATATATATATATATATATATATATATATATACACATGCCTACATACACATGTACTGACATATATTCACTTGGTGAAAGCAGAAGAAGTTCTTCTGGATCCTTGCACAGGTTATAGCACAGTGTATTAAATAGATTATTGCACATTAGTTATTGCCCAAAGTCATAACAGTTGTGGTTATATAGAACAGATTACTGGATCACTGTGTGCTTCTGTGCTTTTTTTGTCTGTCTTGTTGTGTCTCTGCTCTGTCTTCTGTAACCCCCAGTCGGTCGAGGCAGATGACCGTTCATACTGAGCCCGGTTCTGCTGGAGGTTTGTCCTTCATGTTAATGAAGGAGGTTTTTTTCCCCTGTTGCTTCATGCTTGCTCAGTATGAGGGATTGTTGCAAAGCCATGGACAATGCAGACAACTCTCCCTGTGACTCTACGCTTCTTCAGGAGGAAATGCTGCTTGTCAAGACTTTTATGCAATCAACTGGTTCCCTTATATAGGATTAAAGATTCAAAGCTTCTTTCTTTTAAAGGCCAGCTAAAGATATTTTAAAGCTGCCTCCACTTTTGGACGAATGTGTATGAATGGTTTGGTAAAATATGTACCGTGACTTACAGATGACGCCCAAACATTTGGGTTTGCTGCCATCTAGTGTTGGAAATAATAAATGTTTTTTCCTTCAAAACACAATTCATGTTATAAATAATTGTCAAAAAAATATGGTTGGACGTAGCAAAAATGTTTTTGATAACTTTTGATCCTCTATGTGTGAGGAATTTTTTGGAGTAACTTTGAATGCCATAAGTGTAACGGTTTAGGAGTAGTTTATTCAAATGTAACACCCAAAAATATGGGAAAATGACATCTTTGATGAGAAATGAATGATTTCCTGTAGGAGGTAGCCCATTGCTTCAAGAGGCTTTTTTGTAGGGCCTATGAAGTTACATGCACTTACTGAGTTTCATAATTCTCAGACAAAGCATGGCTTGGGGCTTACTGATTTAATGCGTTTTTAATGGTTTTCCACAAACCTGATTTTTGCAATGCGACAGCTCAGGCAAATATGCATATTTCATAAAACCTTTGATAACTTTTAAAAGTCAATGTCTTAACTGCATGCTGAAAAAAATTGAAAGAAATAGGTTAAAATGCCTAGGACTAGTTCGTTAAAGTTTGAGGCAAAAAACGGCCAATATTTTACCCTTTGACCCAAAATAGCAGACTTCCTGTGGGTTTTAGAGCATACACCCAAGAGACTTTTTTTCATAATTTTAAAAAACCTACCTAGGTAAAAAATTTCAGCTTTCTACGTGTTACGGTTTGGCCCAACTCACTCTAGTTGGCGCTGTTGAGCAGGTTTGCCACGCCCGTTTTCAATTACACTAAAATCATGCGATTTCTCACGGGGGACAATTTTGGGCAAAGTTTGGTGAGTTTTCATGCATGTTTAGGCCTCCAAAAAGCCGTTTCAAAAGTCACAAGAATAAATAATAATAATAATAATAATAATAATAATAAAATCTGCAGTTACAATAGGCCTTCGCAGCGCTTAGCTGCTCGGGCCTAATAATAAAATCTGCAGTTACAATAGGCCTTCGCAGCGCTTAGCTGCTCGGGCCTAATAATAATAAAATCTGCAGTTACAATAGGCCTTCGCAGCGCTTAGCTGCTCGGGCCTAATAATAATAATAATAATAAAATCTGCAGTTACAATAGGCCTTCGCAGCGCTTAGCTGCTCGGGCCTAATAATAATAATAATAATAAAATCTGCAGTTACAATAGGCCTTCGCAGCG
This sequence comes from Fundulus diaphanus, assembly GCA_037039145.1. Taxonomy (NCBI): domain Eukaryota; kingdom Metazoa; phylum Chordata; class Actinopteri; order Cyprinodontiformes; family Fundulidae; genus Fundulus; species Fundulus diaphanus. The sequence goes on from CM073132.1 coordinate 8,068,161, forward strand.
CTTAGCTGCTCGGGCCTAATAATAATAATAAAATCTGCAGTTACAATAGGCCTTCGCAGCGCTTAGCTGCTCGGGCCTAATAAAATCTGCAGTTACAATAGGCCTTCGCAGCGCTTAGCTGCTCGGGCCTAATAATAATAATAATAATAATAAAATCTGCAGTTACAATAGGCCTTCGCAGCGCTTAGCTGCTCGGGCCTAATAATAATAATAATAATAATAATAATAATAATAATAAAATCTGCAGTTACAATAGGCCTTCGCAGCGCTTAGCTGCTCGGGCCTAATTAAAGCCGCAAGCGCCGTTGATCGGCCCTCGCAGCCAAGCACCGCTCCTTGGTCACCACGGGGGTTCGCGCACCGCCGGCCGCCAGCCACCGCAGAAGCTGTCACGCATTTTCCCCGCCCGTCCACCGGGCGATTCGCACGAACCCGTTCGGCAGCGCTCCCCCACGACACACAAAAAATGTGGTGCAGATCGGTCGATGCAGCGAGGAGATACAGCCGTTGAATAATGATAATGCATTTGGCCACCGGGCCGGACCGCTGGGGTTGTAAAGAGATGACATGTTGGAACTATATAAATAAAATTCAATTGAATTAATTTGTCTTTATATAAAACACACGAGTTGCCTCTTGGCATGACATGCACTATATATATATATATATATACACATTTGACCTAATAAAATACATTATTCATGTTTTTATTAGGTCAAATGCAATAAATTAATTCAATTCAATTTTATTTATATAGCGCCAATTCATGAAACATGTCATCTCAAGGCACTTTACAAAGTTAAGTTCAATCATATTATACATATTGGGTCAGATTATACAGATTGGTCAAAAATGTTCCTATATATGGAAACCAGTTGATTGCATCAAAGTCCCGACAAGCAGCATTCACTCCTGGAGAAGCGTAGAGCCACAGGGAGAGTCGTCTGCATTGTACATGGCTTTGCTGCAATTCCACATACTGAGCAAGCATGAAGCGACAGTGGGAAGAAAAACTCCCCATTAACGGGAAGGAAAACCTCCGGCGGAACCGGGCTCAGTATGAACGGTCATCTGCCTAGACCGACTGGGGGTTACAGAAGACAGAGCAGAGACACAACAAGACAGACAAAAAAAGCACAGAAGCACACATTGATCCAGTAATCTGTTCTACATTAGATGATAATAGCGGGTGAGCCGTCTTCTTTGGATGATGTCACAGTTAACAGAACGCCAGACCAGGTGTACCTACTATGAAGATAAAAGAGAGAGAACAGAAAGTTAAAGCAGAAATGACAACACGTAATGCATAATTGAAGAACAGTAGAACTCTATAGAGTGAGAAAATTAGATCCTGACGTCCTCCAGTAGCCTAAGCCTATAGCAGTAAAACTATAAAGGTAGCTCAGAGTAACATGAGCCACTGTAGTTATAAGCTTTGTCAAAAAGGAAGGTTTTAAGATTAGTCTTAAAAGTAGACAGGGGTTCTGCTTCACGGACCAAAACTGGGAGTTGGTTCCACAGCCTGATAGCTAAAGGATCTGCCTCCCATTCTACTTTTAGAGACTCTAGGAACCACCAGCAGACCTGCAGTCTGAAAGCGACGTGCTCTGTTAGGAACATACGGGGTAATCAGAGCTCTGATATATGATGGAGCTTGATTATTAAGGGCTTTATACGTTAGAAGAATAATTTTAAATTCTATTCTTGATTTTACAGGAAGCCAATGAAGGGAAGCTAAAATTGGAGAAATATGATCCCGCTTGTTGATTTTCATCAGAACTCTTGCTGCAGCATTTTGGATCAGCTGAAGGCTTTGAACTGCATTTTGTGGACTTCCTGATAGTAACGAATTACAATAGTCCAGCCTTGGAGTAACAAATGCATGGACTAGTTTTTCAGCATCACTCCTGGACAGAATGTTTCTAATTTTGGCGATATTCCGGAGGTGAAAAAAGGAAACTCTGGAAACCTGTTTAATATGGGATTTAAATGACATGTTTTGGTCAAAAATAACACCAAGGTTTCTTACTTTATTACCAGAGGCCAAGTTAATGCCATCCAGATTAAGTGATTGGTTAAGAAGTTTATTTTTTGAGGACTCTGGCCCAAAGATTACAACTTCGGTCTTGTCAGAATTTAGATGCAGGAAATTTAAAGTCATCCAGCTTTTGATGTCATCAAGACATGACTGCAGTCGAAGTAATTGATTGGATTCATCAGGATTTATGGATAAATATAGCTGAGTGTCATCAGCATAACAGTGGAAATTAATCCCATGCTGTCTGATAATTTTGCCGATCGGAAGCATATATATAGTAAAGAGAATTGGTCCAAGGACTCAACCCTGTGGTACTCCACAGGTGACCCTAGAGTTTGAGGAAGATTTATTATTAACATGAACAAACTGGAATCTGTCCGACAGATAAGATTTAAACCAGCCTAATGCTTTCCCCTTAATCCCTACAGTATGCTCAAGTCTTTGTAGGAGAATATTTTGATCAAATGTATCAAATGCAGCACTGAGATCTAACAGGACAAGTACAGACACAAGTCCATTATCTGAGGCCATGAGAATATCATTAGTGACCTTCACCAGAGCTGTTTCAGTGCTATGATGAGCTCTGAAGCCTGACTGAAACTCCTCAAGTAGGTCATTGCTTTGTAAATGTTCACAAAGTTGATTAGCAACTACTTTCTCAAGAATTTTAGATAAGAAAAGATTAGATATAGGTCTGTAGTTTACTAGCTCATCTTGATCAAGAGAAGGTTTCTTAAGTAAAGGTTTAATAACAGCTACTTTAAAAACCTGTGGTACATATCCATTTACTAAGGATAGATTAATCATGTCTAAAATAGGACCACTGATCAAAGGGAATACCTCCTTAAACAACTTGGTTGGGATTGGGTCTAACATACAGGTAGAAGGTTTAGATGAAGCTAAGATTTTAGATAGCTCAGAAGGCTCTACTGCTTCTAAACAGTTCAAACACTGTGCAGGTTCTAAAGATTCCTCCAATGCTGCCTTACTTATAATAGATAATAGATATAATAAATTGTATTTTACGTATCAGATACATAATACACACACACACACACACATACGATATTATACGTAACATAATTACCATTATAACAATTTAAGAAACTAGTTATATATCAAAAAAGAACATGGAACAGAAAAAAACATGGTCCATCATGTGGGAAAGAGGGACCTGTTGGACCTTTCTATTGCATCCCCTGTCCCTTGATCCGATCAGCCATTTCGACACTGCCCTCTCCAAATCCTTCCTGGTGATCTGTCTGGTTAATGTGTTGTTCTTTAAAGCTCCTGTGGGAAACATATCTTATGGTCACTTCATATGTACCAACACAACTCTCAACTACAATTGTAAAGTCAACTATGTTAAGGTGAAATTTACCAACAAATGATCAGTTTTATATCAATTACCCAAGATTTAAATTGTAATTTTGGGTGAAGTATCCCTTTACATAATTGACTTTACAAACCTGCAAACGTCAGAATGAACTGGGAAAAAGCTAAGAAAAAAAGATCAAAATTCAAAGCTGACTGGCCAAGGCTGTCACATTTTTTTATTTCTTTCTAAAATCTGGCTTTATTAAATTGCCCATAAAAAAATTACAAACCAAGGAAAAAATACAAAATGTAATATTTTTGATGAGAACAGCTGTTGACTGGAAGATCTGTGCAAGAAAATCTTGAAAACATTTCTTATATGATAACATTTCTGGAGCACCTGTTTTGAGGGGACATTTATGTCCTTAAGGTGAGAGTATTATTGACCTTAGAAAATCAAATTCATAACATACATAAATTTCCCTCGACAGACACAAATATCTTAAAGTTACTATATTACAGTTATTATCCATTATGCACTTACCAAATATGACTTCAAACAGATTTAAAGTCCTGAATTCCTACTTTCCATTCCAGCCCACAAAGTTGTACTGCCTTGTACAATCACCATGGCCATAGTCCATGATGAAGAACATCATACGTCTCGTGGCCTCATCCACAGTCCTCCCAACAATGTCTGACACTGCTGTGACCTAAGGGGGAACAAAAACAGTTCAAAGCTAATTCATTTTTATAGCTCACAGGAGTAAACACGATGCACACACAAACTCTGGGTCTAGATTATTTTCATTGTTGATTAATCTATTGATTATTTTAACAATTAATAGATTGGTTGCTATAATAATAAAATGTTACAAAATTTTGAAAAATGTCAATGTTTCCCAAATCTCTTGTTCTGTCAACAAAACATGGAGATACTCAGTTTATTGCCATAAATGAGCAAAGAAAACAGAAATATTCACGTTTATGAAGCTGAAATCAGAGACGTAGGACTCTTTTGTTGGGTGTTCACGTCAATAATAAGATGGACTGGACTCATAACACCGACGCTCTGCATAAGAAGGGCCAGAGCCGCCTCCATCTCCTGAGGAGGCTGAGTTCCTTTGGAGTGAGCAGGCCCCTGCTTAAGACTTTTTATGACTCTGTGGTGGCCTCAGCCCTTCTCTACGCTGTAGTCTGCTGGGCTCCAGGCAGCGCAGAACGGGACAGAATGAGGCTGAATAAGATGGTGAGGAAGGCCATTTCTGTCCTGGGCTGCACTCTGGACTCAGTGGAGGAAGTAGCTGAGAGGAGGGTGTTGTCCAAGTTCACATCCATCATGGACAACACCTTCCACCCCCCTGATTGCAGATTATATAGCAATCATTCTGATTGCTATATAATCTGCAATCAGATTATACAGTGCTGCACTGTAACTGTAAGCAATGTGCAATAATCTATCTAATTCACTGTGCGATAACCAGTGCAATAATCCTGAAAGAAGTGACTTCTGCTGCTATCAGTAACTGTAACCACAACTGTTATAACTTTGGGCAATAACTACTGTGCAATAATCTATTTAATACACTGTGCTATAACCTGTACAATGATCCGAAGAACTTCTGCTGCTATCACCAGGTGAATATATGTCAGTACATGTGCATGTAGGCATACAGGTAAAAGCCAGTAAATTAGAATATTTTGAAGTACTTGATTTATTTCAGTAATTGCATTCAAAAGGTGTAACTTGTACATTATATTTATTCATTGCACACAGACTGATGCATTCAAATGTTTATTTCATTTAATTTTGATGATTTGAAGTGGCAACAAATGAAAATCCAATCAGCTAAGTTGCTGGAAGCCAGTGAATACACGCTGAAAGGTGACATGGCCACAGGTGGAAATAATTCATTAATTAACTGGAGCAGCGACAGTGTGTCTGTCGGCAGCTTACCGGGGGAAGTTGTTGTCAGATGGTCAATCCGCTCCACTTCCTGACTTGCTGGTTCGCATAAACCCAAAGAAAACCTTTGACCAACACTACTTTCATTCATGCATCTGTGGCCAGTTTGAGATGTTCTTCCAAAAGTTATGATTGAACACCGATCATAACTTTTGGTCTACGTATACATGTCTGTGCTGGTAGCCAACGCAGAGCAATAGAGAGAAAGGCTCTGAGCCAGCCGAACCCGGATGTAAACAAGAGCCTTGCTCGCTAGCCTTAAGGCGCTAGCATTAGCGCTGATATTAGCGGCTATAATTAGCCGCAGAACTGAGACTGCTCATCCCACCTCAAGTTGTGGTGGGGGATATTACACTACATGCATATATAATCCAAACAGCCTTACCTGTTTTTCTGCATCCCCTCCTAAATTCTCCAATGTGTGGTGCTAATGTTGTTAGCTGTGACATCATGGGCTTCTTCCTCAGGCAAACGGACACCTTTCAGATTGTTGGAGTGCGCCCCCTGCTGTTGGGAAGTCTTCTTCTTCTCTTGTTCTTTATGAATTTTTCTCACAGTGTGTCAGATATGTTCAACTGTCTCTTGTTCCTCACAATACTCACATCTGCCAGTGTTATGCTTCCCTATTTTGAATAATGTACCATTTAATCCTGTGTGGGCAAATCTAAGTCTTGATATAAGATAAGATAGTCTTTATTGATCTCACATTGGAGAAATTCACTTGTCACATCGGCTTAATAGTCAGTCAATAGTCAGCAGTAGGAAAGGGTGCATCAGTTATATACAGTGTATCTTCCTATATACAGTGGATCAAAAAGAAAGTCCATCCATCCATCCATTTTCCAAACCGCTTTATCCCTCATGGGGTCGCGGGGGTTGCTGGTGCCTATATCCAGCGTTCACTGGGCGGGAGGCGGGGTACACCCTGGACAGGTTGCCAGTCTGTCGCAGGGCAACACAGAGAGACAAACAGGACAAACAACCATTCACACACAGACTCACACCTAAGGACAATTTGGAGAAGCCAATTAACCTAACAGTCATGTTTTTGGACTGTGGGAGGAAGCCGGAGTACCCGGAGAGAACCCACGCATGCACAGGGAGAACATGCAAACTCCATGCAGAAAGACCCAGGGGTGTACTCGAACCCAGGACCTTCTTGCTGCAAGGCAACAGCGCTACCCACTGTGCCACTGTGCAGCCCGTCAAAAAGAAAGTGAGAAAAAAAAATAAGAATTAATTAAAAAAATACAAAAGAAATCGGAGTAGGCAGGTGATGTCATGTGTACTTCCCGGTTATATACACATATATATACATACATACATACATACATACATACATACACACACACACATACTGTACATACACATATATATATATATATATATATATATATATATATATATATATATATATATATATATATATATATATATTTTAATCTTGATTAAAAAGAACTCAGGTTTTCCGCACTTTTACAGTTTTCTGGAAGTTTGTTCCAGATAAGTGGAGCGTAGGAACTAAATGCTGCTTCTCCTTGTTTAGTTCTGGCTGTAGGTACGCAGAGAAGGCTGGAGCCAGAAGACCTTAGTGCTCTGGATGGTTGATACACTGATAACAAGTCTGTGATGTATTTAGATGCGTTCAGCAGCGTTCTGGATCAGCTGCAGCTGTCTGATCCACTTTTTAGGCAGACCTGTGAAAACACCGTTGCAGTAATCGATTCTACTAAAGATAAACGCATGGATTAGTTTTTCCAGATCCTGCTGAGACATCAGTCCTTTAATCCTGGAAATGTTCTTCAGGTGATAGAAAGCCGATCTTGTAATTGTCTTTAGACAATATATATATATAAAGTGTATATATATATATATATATATATATATATATATATATATATATATATATATATATATATATATATGCCTACATACACATGTACTGACATATATTCACTTGGTGATAGCAGCAGAAGTTCTTCCGGATCATTGCACAGGTTATAGCACAGTGTATTAAATAGATTATTGCACATTATTTATTGCTTAAGTTATAACAGTTGTGGTTATATAGAACAGATTGCTGGATCAATGTGTGCTTCTGTGCTTTTTTGTCTCTCTTGTTGTGTCTCTGCTCTGTCTTCTGTAACCCCCAGTCGGTCGAGGCAGATGACCGTTCATACTGAGCCCGGTTCTGCTGGAGGTTTTTCTTTCCTGTTAATGGGGAGGTTTTTTTTCCCTGTTGCTTCATGCTTGTTCAGTATGAGGGATTGTTGCAAAGCCATGGACAATGCAGACGACTCTCCCTGTGGCTCTACGCTTTTTCAGGAGGAAATGCTGCTTGTCAAGACTTTTATGCAATCAACTGGTTCCCTCGGCTAAAATGTTTATCCATTTTGGCCGCGCAATCCTCCATAATTAAAGTCCGACAGTCCACAGATCGCAACAGTTTGTTGATACAAAATTAATTGTTCATCCACTTCAGCAACCAATGCATTGGAATTACGCCCTTATGTGTGCACACTATATTTAGATGGCCATCATATCGGTGGTAGCGCTACACATACCTAATCCAGACGAATGATTGTTCAAATCCAGCGCCGAGCTGATCAACGGCGTCCTCACCGATGTCTATCCTGTCCGACGTCACCTCAGGTGAGCTGAGTTCGATCAGCTGATGCTCCACTCCAAACAAGTAACCTCCAGCCCCGGCTTATCTTGCGGAATCACCACCATCAACCATGCAGAAACACGTATCTTTGCTTATGCACAGTTCGTGAAGATGCACAAACAGTTTTTGACTGGTTTTGTAGCGGCCAAGCCAATACTTTAAGCCACTGAGGTGCTGCATCGGGGTAATAGAGTTGACGCGCTTATTGTTACCTTTTTGGGATGAATTAGAGTCCGAGTCGTCAGGGCATGTTGAACGCTTCGTCCATTTATTTTCCTCTTTGCATGTCAAATGTCCATCATACATGAACACATCTCCAGACAACATATAAAGCAGACTTGCTTGCTTGTATTTATCTTTTTGCGGTCAAAAACTGTTTTCCCCTTCCGGGTGGAACACCTGCCTATCAAAGAAAAGTTACCCCCTTAAATAGACATGAACGCTAATTACCCAATCAATGCATTTGCGCTCCTACATATAGGATTAAAGATTAAAATCTTATTTCTTTTAAAGGCCAGCTAAAGATATTTTAAAGCTGCTTCCACTTTTGGACGAATGTGTATGAATGGTTTGGTAAAACATGTACCGTGACTTACAGACGACGCCCAAACATTTGGGTTTGCTGCCATCTAGTGTTGGAAATAATAAATGTTTTTTCCTTCAAAACACAATTCATGTTAAAAAATAATTGTCAAAATAATATGGTTGGACGTAGCAAAAATGTTTTTGATAACTTTTGATCCTCTATGTTTGAGGAATTGTTTGGAGTAACTTTGAATGCCATAACTGTAACGGTTTAGGAGTAGTTTATTCAAATGTAACACACAAAAATATGGAAAAATGACATCTTTGATGAGAAATGAATGATTTCCTGTAGGAGGTAGCCCATTGCTTCAAGAGGCTTTTTTGTAGGGCCTGTGAAGTTACACTACAGATACAATAGGCCTTCGCAGCGCTTCGCTGCTCGGGTCTAATAATAATTAACACTACAGATACAATAGGCCTTCGCAGCGCTTCGCTGCTCGGGCCTAATTAAACACTACAGATACAATAGGCCTTCGCAGCGCTTCACTGCTCGGGCCTAATTAACACTACAGATACAATAGGCCTTCGCAGCGCTTCGCTGCTCGGGCCTAATTAACACTACAGATACAATAGGCCTTCGCAGCGCTTCGCTGCTCGGGCCTAATTAAACACTACTGATACAATAGGCCTTTGCAGCGCTTCGCTGCTCGGGCCTAATATTTAAACATTACAGATACAATAGGCCTTCGCAGCACTTCGCTGCTCGGGCCTAATTAACACTACAGATACAATAGGCCTTCGCAGCGCTTCGCTGCTCGGGTCTAATAATAATTAACACTACAGATACAATAGGCCTTCGCAGCGCTTCGCTGCTCGGGCCTAATTTACAATACAGATACAATAGGCCTTCGCAGCGCTTAGCTGCTCGGGCCTAATTAAACACTACAGATACAATAGGCCTTCGCAGCGCTTCGCTGCTTGGGCCTAATTAACACTACAGATACAATAGGCCTTCGCAGCGCTTCGCTGCTCGGGCCTAATTAACACTACAGATACAATAGGCCTTCGCAGCGCTTCGCTGCTCGGGCCTAATTAAACACTACGGATACAATAGGCCTTCGCAGCGGTTCGCTGCTCGGGCCTAATAATTAACACTACAGATATAATAGGCCTTCGCAGCGCTTCGCTGCTCGGGCCTAATAATAATAATAATAATAAAATCTGCAGTTACAATAGGCCTTCGCAGCGCTTAGCTGCTCGGGCCTAATTAAACACTACAGATACAATAGGCCTTCGCAGCGCTTTGCTGCTCGGGCCTAATAAAACAGCTACTACAGCGCATACGAGCACGCAAATTTTAAGCACTACAACTGGATGAGTTAACCGATGCGGCTGGACTGGCACATCTCTTTTGGATCATGCGATACATTCATGAAGAGACAGTTAAAGAGGATATGCTCTTCTGTAAACCTCTGGAAATTAGGACAATGGCAGAGTAAATTTTCAAAATGCTGTAAATGCGCATGGGCTTATGTGGACCTCTTCAGCATTGCAATGTCCTCCATAAGCAGGATTGTACTCAAATTTTGCACAGCCGTGCATTGTGTCCCTCATCTAAATGGTTCCTATATGAGCCATCTTGAGTAGAAACCTTTGTGAGGTCTAACATCTCACTGTCCCCCCACTGAGCAGTGCTGTGTGCCATCTGTATTGCTAATGCTAACTACTACTACCTTCAACTGCTGCTTGTACAAAGTTGTGAGACGCATCTGTTAAAAGTGACAAATTAAATCTGCCTTCATGGTTGCCACTGGATTCACATTTCAAAAGATTTGATATGAATCTGATTCAGGACCACATGTGGATGTGGCTCAAATGTGACTTGAAAAGATCAGATTTGGGCCAGATCTGAGTGTCCGTACCGGTTCTAAACCATTCCCTGATCACTGCACCTGCAAAAAAATCTGATTTTGGCCACATTTGTCTTCAGTGGGAATGGGGTCTTAGGATTCTTTGTGAATACAGGTACTTTTGCCATGTCTGAAGTTCCAAAGCTTCCTAGCTCAATTTTTGTCACTTATGTTTGCATAAAGAGTTCAAAGAATTCACCATAAGTGATAAATGAAGAGATAAATGGTATTTTCATAAATTTTCGATTAAGCCTATGTACTTAAATTGTTTGACACCCGTTAGCAGACAGGCAGCAGCCACAGTCGACAGAGAAGGAAGCTGCCCAACACTGCATAAAGAGAATTGCAGTAATCCAGTCTAGAAGTGATAAAAGTGTGTATCAAACTTTCAGGGCCACTGTAGGGTAAGTAAAGTTTAATTTTACTTAAATGACCTGAAACTGGGTCGGCCTTTCTGGTTCAGGACTTTACTGGTTTAAATTCTACTTTAAGAACAGGGACATTTTTTTGTCAGTAGGCAACTTTACATCAGAGACCACGAAAATCACTCCCAAGGGTCCATCCTGGGTCCCCCTCCTATTCAATATCTACATGCTCCCTCTAGCACAGATCATAAAAAACAACATAAGCTACCATAATTATGCAGACAACACACAGCTATAATAATGTCACCAGGAGACTGTGAACCCATTCAAGTGCTGAGTAAATTCTTAAAAGAAATGAATGCATAGTTTTGCCAAAACTTTTACTTTTACCAATTATATATCGGAATTGATTGGGGTGCCGGTGACTATTGGCCCATGCAGTCATTATTTAGGTGTTTGTTTGTTTTGGACTTTTCTGAACTTCTCTTGAATCACCCACCATCCTATCCACCTGTCACCTCTCAACCACCTGCGTCTATCCAATCAGCTCAGTCACCAGTCAATTAGCCCAATCAGCTCCACCTGCTGCCAGTAATTACTTTCAACTCTGCTCACCTGTGTCCCTGTCCATATATACCTGCCAGAACGTCTCATCTTGTCTCGTGTAACATACTTTAACTCTATCAGTTACTGTGTGCTCTGCCAGCTGGACTCTTCTGCTTCCCTTTTGTGATAAAAGTTGCCTGTGTCTGTGTGCTGCACAATCCTGCCTGTTTCCCCATGAGTTCCACCTGCTCGCTCTGCCCGTTCTGGTGGTTCCTCGGTTCACATAAGCCTGCACCTTCTATATCTGATCAGCTCGTGCCTTTATCATTCAGTCAAAGTTTGGCACCACCTGCGTCTTCTGGTCCCCTGCTCATCCCTGCCTGCCTGCACCACCAGCCATTACTCATCTGTCAAGTCTGGTTCTGCTTTCCTTTCTCAGCTGCCACAACTCATCCCTCTGTATAAACCTCTTAAGAAAAAGTAACTCTGTGTTTGTCTGAATATTGGGTTCACCAGCATTATCCATTACACATGTGTTTTTTTCTGAAGACAATTCTTTCTGCAGGTATTTTCCTCCCACTGAATAAATGTCTAACATCCTTAAATTTGGTCCAACTTAAAAGAAATTTCCTTGAAGTTTGTGAGTGAGATAACAAAATGGTGAATCTTGTACATCAAGCGCACTTTATAATAAATTTTAAATACTTTCTTTTCCAGCCTTTTATTGTTTCACAAAAGTTGCACATCAAATAAAATGTTTTAAATGAGCTCCAAGGTCATGGCCTGTGACAAAATCATAAATATTCTTGCTAGCGTAATATTTTTCTGATAATTTATCACATATTTAGTTTTTCAAGAAAAGGAGAATATATAAGATAAATTGTTCAAAACAAAACAGGAGTCTTCTCAAAAAACCATAGGATACACCTTGTGTCAAAAGTTAATTTATGACCCTTATGAACTGTATATGACCTTGTGATTTATGACACCTGTCACCCCCTCCTTCCAAAAAATATGATTTATGACCCCCCTTCCAAAAAATATGATTTATGACCCCCTTCCAAAAAATATTATTTATGACCCCCCCTTCCTTCCTTCCTTCCTTCCTGACCCCCTCCCTTTTTTATGAGACCTCTCACCCCTATGTGAACCCCTCTCCTGAACCCCCTTCCTGACCCCCACCCTGCACACGCACACACACACACACACACGCACACGCACACACACACACACACACACACACACACACACACACACACACACACACACACACACACACATTCCTGTCACCAGGCTACACACACACATATACACACACACATTACTTCAAGTATTTATTTGCCTATTTTTTTTAATTATTCTTTAATGCATATGGGGATGGTCAAGAAATGTGCTTATTGTAGGGTTACTTATAACCAAACATGTAACTTTATTTAATTCTTTAATGCATATGGGGACAGTCAAGACATGTGTTTTTTTTTTTTTTTTGTGGATTACTTATAACCAAACGTGTAGCTTTAGTTGTATGAACCTTCAGACTTATAGTCTGCATTTGCAGGATAGGAAACTTTGCTCTTGACACTAAAGGGCTGTGGTTGATGACAATAAACAGATTATCTACTTAAATCTGTAGCTCATACAGAACAACGGGAAAGAAAAGGAGGCAATAAAATAAAATAAATACCATCTCCGTGCATGCTCCCCTCTTGTTCTACCAATAACCACACAACGGCAAGATTTTCTCTTCAATCCTTTCTCCCCTCTAAGCAAACGGCAGGATCTTAGCTAAAAGTGGGTCAGTGGACGCGGCCGCTCATAGTGTCTTACACGGTCGAAATGTGAGCTCCAGCCGTTCTGTCTCGGGGGGGGGGGGCAGTTTGTTAAAACCTCAATGCCTCTGTTCGAGGTGTCGATGTGTCTGAACCCTAATCAATCAGACCTGTAAAACCCAGCAGGACACTTCACCGTGTTCTTATAATCAAACGGTTTCCACCCCACCGCAGCCGGGCCAGGTGGTTGTCAGAAACAGCGGTTCTAGCAATAAAATTGAGTCAGACAATAGCGTGGCGCCGAGACGCGACTCTGCTGACACCTTTTAGGCATACAGCACCGGATCCTACAATAGGACGGGTGGGAGAATAGACTGCCCCCCCGCCGCGTTGCGTATCAATCTGCATATCAGCATACTATGCGCCCAGGAAATAAAATAAGATCAGACTTTTTAGACGCTGGGCGAAACATCCGCTAGACTCGGGATCAAACGGTTTCCACCCAGCCCCTGCTGCGTTACACCTCTTCAACAAAAGCATACAGGCGCCGTTGATCTACAAGATTCTGGCCTCCCGTGTCACCCCCCTTAGGAGGCGGGCAGATTAGAAGTCGCAGGTTTACTTTGAAAACCCTTTAAAAACTATCAGTCTGAACTTAGTCTTAATGCGACAGGTAGCTGATTCCTGAAGTATGTCACCCGGTCCGTCACCACATCGAGTTACGGCTCAGATACATTCCGATGGGCTCACCGAATCGCAGGAGTATAACCAAATCACCGCCGGTGAGTAAACGTTTTAAGGTTTTATTTTTTATCTACAGCCAATAGCTACTTTTGTTCAATTCTCTGTAGACTGTTTTACGGGGTTCCCCCTGTGACGCTAGGGGAAAGATTATGTATCACGTGTGACGCTGAGGCGTTCAAGAACGACTTGGTTTCCCCAGCTTTTCAACGGCTCACAGAACAATATTTATATATATATGCATATATATATTTATATATATATATATATATATATATATATATATATATATATATATATATATATATATATAAATAAATAATATTTTTCAGGACCCACGCCTCGAGAGCTCGAAGGAATCGACTTCACCCAGACCGATTTTGGTGAGAAGTCTTTCAAGCTTATATTGATTTTATTTTAATACTAGCCCTAACCATATGTTTGTAACCATTTTTATTTTTATTTCTGTATTTCAGATTTGAACAGGTGCATGGACGAATATTACCGCTCTTCCAACCAGGTCAATACTAACTGTTATGCAGGAGCGAGCATTCTCCCTCAATCGGGCAGACAGCGAACGCCTCGTCAAAATCGGCTAAGTCTCAAAAGGAGACGTGATACGTTTGAAAGCGCCCGCGGGTTTGCGCGACAGAGGAGCGGAGAACCTGACGTCGGATACATAGTGATCGGTCCGCCTGAGTCTCCCGTCCGAGAAGTTGTGAATTCACCGGTTCCAACATTTCAGGACCCAGACGTCTTCGGCAACCGAGAAGCTAACCGGCAAACGGCGATTCATGCCGCGCCTGTTCACCAGGACCCACACGCGGCGCGTAAGTTAACTATTTTAGCTCTGAATCTTACCCCGATTGTACATTTCCGAATTATCTCGGTTCATTTAATCTATGTGTTTTATTTAGCCGCAGTAACAATCCACCGAGACATCGTAGCCGAAGCGGCGTTTACGGCTGAAATATTATCTCCCACCGCAGCATTTAACCAGCCGGACGGTAAATCAACATCTGTTTACTTTGTTTATTCAGTATTTAATTTATTTATTTTTATCTTTCCGCATCTAGTACCCCTGTATGAAAAAAATAAATAAAAAAACTCTGTCTCTGTATGTTTTAATTTCTTCAGTAGCGGCTCACTCTGTAACCGAGAATATACCGGTTGAATCTCCGGTTGAATCTCCGGCTCTTGCTTCTACAGAGCAGTTACCCTGTAAGTCTGCAACTATTCATTGTTATTTTTATATTTTATTTATTTATTTATTAATTTATTTGTTTTTGGCTGCAGTTCAAGCAGACACTGCCGGTGAAACAATACATCTGCATTCCCCGGTAGCCGCCCAGGCTGTAGTAACACAGGGGGATATACTTATCCCGCAATCTCCAGTTTTGACCCCGCCATCACAGGATCTTCCTCTCGACACCTCAACCCCTCAGCCGGAAGGTAATTGAATACCTGTTTTGTTACTATTTTATCCGGTATTTATATTTAACTTTATAAATTATAAATAAAATTTCTTCAGCTGCACTGCCCTGCGGGCAAGCAGATCCAGCAGATCCAGCCTCCCTGCCTGCAGCCTCCTGGGCAGACACAGCCAATCAACCGTTAGAGGGTATCCCCCCTCCACGAACAGCTTCCAGGGCTGACATAGCAGAGCAGACTCTACAAGCAGTTTCTACACCGGCAGTAGCAACAACAGCAGCTCCTCAGCCCAGCTGTAAGCCCTCAATTGGTCATTGTTATTTTTATTCTCTAGTTATAATTTATTTATTTATTAATTTATTCTTTATGCTCATGTTTGCAGTAACTCGAGCCACCTCTAGCTTGATCAATCTCCGTTCATCTGTCCTGAAACTCCAACAAGACATCGGCCGGATAATCATCAAAGCTCGTGCTGTGAAAAGGATTATTCAAGGTATAATTTAATTTCAAAGCATTCATATAATTAGTTTGTGATATATTAATTTTTATTCAATCCTGATTACGTTAAAAATCTAATTATATTCTTTTTTATTTGTATCACAGAAACATCAGCGGTTGTTGAGCAAATTCTGTCATCAGGAGACAGAGCACAGCTTTACTGCATGCAGGCTGGAGAACTTGTGACATCCTGCCAGATTTTGCTGAATCAGTTGTTCCGGTCACCGGCATTGGACCGTGCAGCAAGTGAACAGATAGGCCCTAGCTTGATCAATCTCCGTTCATCTGTCCTGAAACTCCAACAAGACATCGGTCGGATAATCATCAAAGCTCGTGCTGTGAAAAGGATTATTCAAGGTATAATTTAATTTCAAAGCATTCATAGAATTAGTTTGTGATATATTAATTTTTATTCAACCCTGATTACGTTAAAAATCTAATTATATTCTTTTTTATTTGTATCACAGAAACATCAGCGGTTGTTGAGCAAATTCTGTCGTCAGGAGACAGAGCACAGCTTTACTGCATGCAGGCTGGAGAACTTGTGAGATCCTGCCAGATCCAGGTGGACCAGATGTTCCAGTCGTCAAGACTGCACTCAGTGTAATCAAGTAAAATTGTGACTTCTGTAAAAATGGGGAGCCAGCAAATGAGACATGCGTTAAATGAAATGTTGAAAGCTGTAAACGAATTACAAAATATAGCAGTTGATGACACGTCTGGGGTTCTGAATCTACCTAATGCTTCACCCTCTCGGTTAGAAGAAGCCCTGCAACAATTAAACGCTTCATTCTCTCAACCCTCCTCCCCGGAAAATGATTCGCCACACTTTGAGATGCAGGTTACAAATGTTCTAAATGATATCACGCAAATGGTTAACGAACTTCAAAATATTCCAGTTCAGGATACGTCTGGGGGTGCTAATTTACATGAATGTAATGGTTCACCAGATAGACAGCAGGTTCACGCCGGCCAGGGTTGGAATTATGAACGTTTATCGTTGCTAGAACAAGCCCTCCATCAATTAAACGCATCCTCCTCTCAGTCATTTAACCCTAATCCTGCAGGCGAACAGTCTCATCACCACCTGCAGCAGCACGGGGGTAGTTTAAATCAGACTGTTGTAGAAAATCATATTCCGTCTGGTTCTTATAATACAGTTTCGCAAAACCCCACCTCCAGCACGCATCAACAGCCAGACATGCAGGGCCTGCAGGATCAGCCCTGCACCAGCCAGTCAGCTGTAAACAGCTCTGAGCACACTCAGCGGTCCTCTACATCCAGCGTCCAGCGTGACCGCTTCAATGTCACAGAAATAAGACGCTCTTTAAACATCACCGCAATGCAGCCTGGTGAGATTCCTAATCCCGTAGAATTTTACACACAGGTTTATGATGTTCTGGCTGACTTGGCAGAATCTGTTATTCCTCTAACGTCTCGTAACGACATTACTCAGCTTGAATTAAGCGGGCATGGGTTTTGTCATCATACCGTCGTACAAGTCAATGGCGAAGGCGGTTCAATTTTGCCTGCATTTCAGGAATTTTTAGACGACTTAACACAATCTAACGAGGAGTTAACCGACAATGTAGAAATTGTCCTTCAAGTTGTAAGAATGCCAAGCGGGGGTGCAAGACGTAAGTAAGGCTGTTAAAACATTAGACTGTGAACTGATCCATAAAAAACGGCGGTATCTATATATTGCTGAAAATTCTTCTAATCAACTTTGTTTTGCAACAAGTCTAGCACATCTCTTTAATCCGACTTTTACAGACAGTGAAGCCGTCCACCAAGGGACAATTTGGCAGCATATGGCAGGTCTGACCGAGCAGACTCCTGTAACTTTTGGTGATGTGCACAAATTTGAAAATATTCTCAACAGGAAAATTGTCGTATTCTATAAAGACAGCAAGGATGCACTGCTTCGTAATTTCCAGACTGACTTTTCAGATCGTTCAAATCCAATTTTTATGTTTCTGTTCAAAAATCATTACTATGGCATTAAAAGTCTCACAGCATTCACAGGCTCTAATTACATCTGCAGCTACTGCTTTAGCGGCTTCCAAAACATCAACAGACATAACTGTCAAGGTCGCTGGGCGGTTTGCCTTGACCCGAACTGTACGATGCAGCCGTACAGTTCTGTGCAATGCATAGACTGTAAGCGCATATGTCGTAATCTGCAATGTTTTAATAGCCACAAGGTGCCCAGATTGAAGCCCAAACTCAACAAGCATGTGAGTAGCTGTGACACCACTAAATTCTGTCCTGTTTGTAAAAAGCTATATGATTTGTCAGCAGGCAAAGAGAGCAAACCTCACGAGTGTTCCATAAAATGTCCGATCTGTCATGAGAAAGTGCCTGCCGGTGCTGATGTAACGTTAAACGGTCATCAGTGTTATATTCAGCCAAGTCTGACTGATGCTGAACTCAATGACAAATTGGTTTTCTACGATCTCGAAACTTTTACAGATAAGTCTGGTTCACACATTCCATATCTTGCCTGCGCAAAAACGTTGAAGGGGGAAATTTGGTATTCCTATGGGTTGAACTGTGTCAAGGAGCTTCTGCTTCATTTTCGGAGAGCTTGTTATAGAGGTTATACATTTTTAGCTCATAACAGTCGAGGGTTTGACTCTTACTTGATTCTGAGTGTGATGGTTCAGTTGGGTATAAAACCACATTTAATAACGCAGGGAAGTAAAGTTCTCTGTTTTACCGAGCGGGACTACAGCCTGAAATTCATAGACAGTCTCTCATTCCTTACTATGAAACTCAGCCAGATGCCAAAAGCGTTAGGCTTCACTGATCACGCTAAAGGTTTTTTTCCCCACTTGCTCTCCTCTGAGAAGACTTTAAACTACGTGGGCCCGCTTCCTCCACCTAGTTTCTACGCTGTGGAACACATGAACCCAGCCGAGCAGGAACGTTTTTCCAGCTGGTACAACGAGGCTTGTAAGCATCCCTTTGACTTTCTGAAAGAGGCTCTTTATTATTGCAAAAATGATGTGGAGATTATTTTCAAGGCATGTGTGAAATTCAGAGAAGAGTTCTTTAAAGAGACAAATGTGGATCCATTAAAGTCCATAACGATAGCATCTGTTTGTATTAAAGCTTTTACTTCAAATTTCCTGCTCCCTAACACTTTAGCCATACCTTCCCCTGTGGATTACCGCTGGCAGTGCAAGACTTTTTCGGATGCGTCCATTCAGTGGTTAGAGTGGGTAGCTGCTGAACGGGGCATTTTCATTCAACATGCTCTTAACAAGGGGGAGGTGCAACTAGGACCTTATTATGTGGATGGATTTGCAGAGATTCGAGGAGTAAAGACTGTGTTTGAGTTCAATGGATGCTTTTATCACGGATGTCCCAGCTGCTTTCCAGCTGACCAGAAATGCCCGCTCAGAGGAGTCTGTTTTGAGACTTTCCATTATGCTACCATGGAGAGAGCCAGGGTATTGGAATCGGTTTATGGGGTACATGTTGAGATGATGTGGGAACATACTTGGAGTTTGATGAAGGCGTCACACTCGGGTCTCAAAAGGTTTCTGGAGTGTTTCAGCGCACCTGTACCTCTTCGCCCTCGAGATGGTTTGTTTGGGGGCCGGACTTGTGCTCTTAGGCTCAGGTACATGGCCGAAGAGAATGAGTCTGTACGTTATGTAGATTTCACATCTCTGTATCCATTTGTGAATGCCAGCTGCAGCTACCCGTTAGGCCATCCCAAAATCATTTGCAAAGATTTTGACGATCCTCATAACTATTTCGGCTTCATCAGGGCGACCGTGTACCCGCCTCGTGGTCTGTTTTTCCCCGTTCTGCCATACAAGACATCTACCGGTAAACTGGTGTTCACACTGTGCCGGGCTTGCGCCGAGATGAACTACCAGTCGGGTCCTTGCACTCACTCTGACGAAGAGAGAGCGTTAACAGGTGTATGGGTAAGTGTGGAATTCAACAAGGCTCTTGAGCAGGGATATCGGCTTGCTAAAATCACTGAGGTTTGGCATTTTGAAAAACAGAGCAGTTCAATCTTTAAACCGTATATCCACACATTTCTCAAGGGTAAACAGGAGGCTTCAGGTTTTCCGGCTGAGCCAAGGACGAGGAAAGTCGTATGAAATATGTGGCAGACTACAAACGTGAGCAAGGCATCCAGCTAGATGTACGGAAGATTGAGGTTAACCCGGCTAAAAGGCAGGTGGCTAAATTGTGTCTGAACAGTTTTTGGGGCAAATTTGCACAGAGAAATTATTTGGCTCAGACAAGCATTGTCAGCGAGCCCGAAGAGTTTTTTAACTTTCTATTTTCCGGTAAATACACAGTAAGCTACTTTCACTTCCTGAACGATGAAATGTGTATGGTTCAGTGGAAATACAGCAAACGTTGCGTCTCTCCACCCAACAAGGTGAATAATGTTTTCATCGCTGCCTTTACAACTGCCCACGCACGTCTGAAATTGTACACCTGTCTCGAAAGACTTAAGGAGCGTGTTTTGTACATTGACACGGACAGTCTGATCTATGTGGTTAAACCGGGTCAGTCCTCCCTCGAGCTCGGACATTTATTAGGTGACTTGACTGACGAACTTTCAGGTGACTCGATAGAGCAGTTTGTTTCCGCAGGTCCGAAAAGCTATGCTTACCAGACCAGAAGCCAGAAACGGGTTGTGATGAAGTTTAAAGGTATCACTCTGACTTGTGAATGCTGTGAGAGAGTGAATTTTGACAGCGTGAAAGAGTTGGTTTAAGGTTATTTGTAAGGTTCTACAGAGGATGTTTTACAAGCCCCGCAACACACCATCAGAAGGCATAAAAGAAATTTCCAGCTTCAAAATGCCACATTTCAGAATAAGCTCCGGGTCGTGTATGACAAGAGAAGGCTTTTTCCTGACGGTACAACTCTTCCGTTTGGTTATTAAAGGCTAACTGAGAAAAATAAAATGTCTCTCTCTCGTGAAACACAGGAGGTCGAATTTGACCCTAGACTAAAAACCCCCTTTTCACTTCTAATAGCAGGGCCGAGTGGTTGTGGTAAATCCTATTTTGTTAAAAGTGTTTTGCTAAATTGTAACCATGTAATGGATGTTGTTCCTGAAAATATAGTCTGGATTTACACCTGTTTCCAAAGTATGTATTCTGAATTGCAAAAAATGAATAAAAAGATTAAATTCATCGAAGGACTACCTGATTCTTTTGATGATGAAAATCTGTTTCCTCCTGATCAAAATCATTTGGTTATTTTAGACGATGTGATTTTCCAGGCTTCGGACCATCTGGAAGTGGTGAAGATTTTCACTCAATACAGGCATCATAAAAATATGACTGTTATAATGTTAACTCAAAATATTTTTCATAAAGGGAAGTATAGTCGTACCATCAGTTTAAATGCTAATTATATGGTGTTATTTAAGAATCCTAGAGATAAACTGCAGCTGAATATATTAGCCCGTCAAATATTTCCGTCAGAGAAAACTTTCTTTACGGAGAGTTTTCAAGACGCCACCAGAGAACCTCACGGGTATTTAATCGTGGATCTGACTCCCACTTGCCCAGACCGTTTCAGACTGAGAACTGGAATGCTCCCGGGTCAGTGGCCAGCTGTTTATGTACCTAAATTAAATTA
Organism: Fundulus diaphanus; assembly: GCA_037039145.1. Lineage (NCBI taxonomy): Eukaryota > Metazoa > Chordata > Actinopteri > Cyprinodontiformes > Fundulidae > Fundulus > Fundulus diaphanus. The sequence continues at coordinate 8,089,560 of CM073132.1, forward strand.
ATTATTTTAGCATGTCAGCTCGCATAAGACGGAATGTTCCCTTATTGAGAGCCATATATCAAGCCACAGCAAAGAAGCGTAAAGACATTCTTGCTCACTGCTCACCCGACTTTCTCAAAGCCTTGTGTGAAATAGCTCTGAATATCTTAAAAGGTAACGTGAAAATATCTCATTCCCAGCATAAAAAATTGCAAAAGCAGAAAAAAATAATCAGACTGCTGGCTGATAAAAGAACCGGGTTAAAACGTAAACGGGTGGTTTTGAAAAATCAAACGGGCGGTTTTATTCTTCCTCTTCTGACTGCCGTCGCCCCTTTAATCGGAGAGCTGGTGGGAGGTCTCATCAGGAGATGAGAAAAAATGTCTCTTAGGACGGCGCAAAAGATGTATCTGGTTTCACCGCATCAGTTCAAACGTTTCACCCCGACGGACCCTTCCATCAGAGAGACCGCTGAAGAGGATTTGGATTCTAAAATGAGAGAGATTCTGAATGAACCGGGACTGAGTTCTTATGAAAAAATTAAAAGGTACAACGCTCTGTTGCAGAGATATCTGACTCTAATGAAACAAGGTCAGCTTGAGGAACCCCGAGTGACTTTAACTGTGCAACGTGACCCTGTGCCTGAAAATAATGATGCGGACTCTGGCTCTGGTTCTACAGCCTCTTCTGCTGAATTGGATCAGACCGCTAATGACATTTTAAAAGCTCTACCTAACAGAGATCGCAAAAACGCTGAATACATACTGAAAAGGTTAACGCAAGTTGGCCCGAGTTGGACTTCGAAAGGGGAATTTGTTTACCGCGATTGTGTGATGGGGGGCTCACATTTGGTCGATTTGTTGAAAAACCTCCTGGTTCAGTTCAAGAGGAAAACACAGAGTCAGGAACCTGTAGGTTGGACCCCGTTCATGGCTGCCTTGAAGGAGCTAAACATCCCTGTGTCATCAGTCAGTAACCCGCAAGCCCGCGACCAATACAGAGGCATGACAGAAACAGGTGTATCGGAGAAGAACAAAGATAAACCCGTCGTGAAACGAAAAGGAAAAATCGTGCTGTCTCCTAAATTCCCCGGAATAGACTTTATGGATCCCACCCCTGGGAAAGGACCTGCTCGAAGCAAGAGAGTCAAGAAAACCCCTGCATGGTTGACATTTTCACCCTAAAAGTCTGTATGAAATAAAAAAATGGAGAAATGAATTTGTAATAAAGAAAACTTTAATGTTTCAAATTATTCATGCGTACAGTGTTTTTATTTAGACAAGTTACAGCTTGTAACAATCTTTAAACATTTGCAAAGAACACGTTCCGTGAATAAACGAGCACGAGGCCCTATTTTTGATACAATGCTGATATTTTTTCACAAAATCATATACCATGAGATCATTTTTATAAACATCGTCGTGGTAGGTAGCCAATATTTCATGCACTGAAAGCCCACAGGCTTTATGACACAGATAATAAACACAGTGATGACCGCAAACAGTTGATAGAGTGTCTTGAAGTTGGCGATTATGATACAATATTTTCGAGGATCTCTCTTTCAAAAATGCCACTATGCTCGGTGGATAAAATTCAAAATCAGGACTGAATCCATAAGAGTCGAAAAAGGTGGTTCGATCATTCTCTTCCAAAGTCAAAGCTAGCCAGTGTTCTCCAGGCATGTGTGAAGGATGAGTGTTTACGATGAAATATGCGGGTCCTTTGTACGTGCGTTTCAGTAACGGGAGTTGATCGGATGCCCAGACCCCGTGAAATAAATCCCCCAGAAGATGATGCATCACACTTTCGATCTCGTGGTTATTCATGTTTTTAATAAAAATCCACCAGGACCTGCCTTTTTGAGTCGATTTCCAAAATTGAATCGTAACACGCGTACACGATCAGGGTGGTCGTGTGAGGCAACGGAACTCTGAATCTCATTTCCAGTCTCAAATTCCCATTACACACCGGTGACAGAGCGTCAGCGTCCTCGCTCGGGTTGAGATTAAAAACAAACAGGGAGTAACCCTCGTTAAATTCCTCTCGAGCGATGCTTAAAGGAAGGTCTTTTAAATGACGACCTGTAGCGGTGAACATGTTATAATATTCCCTCACTGAAATACCGTCATTGAATTGAGGCTGAAATGCTTTGGCTGGCACCTGTCTGCCGTCTTTGCAGAGAGCTAAATATTCCACATCCATATGCTTAAAGTTGAAAGGGGACAGGCTTCTCCTGCCTGTGAACGCTTCGTGGTTGACCATACCTAAAACGACATATTTAGGAAAGGTTCCTAAAAACAGATTCTCCTGTGTACATATCCTGGAATTTTCTGGGATAGAATATGTTTTCACGTTCACGCGAGAAAGAGGATAGAGAGCATTTCCTCTCATTAATGCTGAAGCGTGCCCCAGCCGTATAGCCGGGGAGACTGAAACTTTTTTCACAAAAAGAGATGCTCCTAGAATTTTCAGCCGGAAGGTTGAATCACGAGGTCCCATGAGAGAGAATGCGTCGCTGGTCCTGGTTAATTTAACCCTCATGTCGACAGAATTCAGAAGGAGTCTTTCGCAGAAGAATATATCAGCGTGAAGCGGGCCCATCAGGTGTAACTCTCTCGAATTAGCAGTGAAAGAGGCTCTCCGGTTAGCGCCCGAATTAGGACCATTGACAAAAACAATCGAGTCGATAGCTCCCGCAGTGTCTTTGTAAAAGAGACCTGCGCTAAATTGACTCTTTAAAGTATCCTCCGAATAGTTGAGCAGAGTTTCAATAATCGCCCTGTAAGGATGGGTTGCGCTACTCTGTGAAATTAACCTATCTCCCAGAATAACATCGCATTGACTGAACATTGTATTCAACGGGTAATTTATGAGTCCGACGGCCGCGTCATTAGCCAGGTCGCTGCCGTCAGCGTTGGTGATCTTTAGACGGACATGTAGCAAGGTGTCGTTCAAATCCATGTATTTTCCTCCATCTCCGGGAATAAAGAACTCAATAGGCCCCGTGTCTGTAATAGCTGACACGGGTAATATTTCGGTGTAGACCTTATCTTCGATGGATAGTTGAGTCATAGGGACCGTGAAAAGATCGAGTTCGGCCAGGGTACATTCTGACGATTTCTGATGTATACACGCTCACCCAGGTTCTTTTGGTGGAGTAGATAGATTACAGAGGGCTATGCAGAGAGAAACCGGGAAAAAGGTCCCGGTTGAAAAGGCTCGCGACTTTTTATCAGAACAAGATGCATATTCTTTACATAAACCAGCAAGAATAAGATTTCCTAGAAATAGAGTGTTTGTCACCATGCCTCTGAGACAGTTTCAAGCAGATCTTTGTGATATGCAGAATTTGTCCAAAGAAAATGACGGATACAATTATCTATTAACCGTTATCGATGTATTCTCCAAAAGAGCCTACGTCAGAGTTTTAAAAAGGAAAACAGCGTCCGATGTCGTAACAGCTTTCCTGTCTGTTTTAAAGGAGAGTGGGGTTCCAAAGAGACTTCAAACTGACGACGGTAAAGAATTTTTCAACAAATCATTCAAAGCGTTAATGGATAAAAACGGTATTGAACATTTTTCCACGGCTAGTGAAATAAAAGCATCAGTCGTTGAGAGGTTTAACCGTACGTTAAAATCAAGAATGTGGAGATATTTCACAGCAAACAACACTCTCCGTTATGTAAACGTGCTTCAGGATCTGGTCAAAAGTTACAACCACAGCTATCATTCGAGTATTAAAATGACCCCTGTGGAAGTCACCGCTAGTAACACTTTTCAGGTGTTTCAGAATTTGTACGGGACTAATTCCAAACGCTGCACAAAACTCAAGATGGCGTTTAAGCAGGGTGATCATGTCAGAATATCGAAAGTGTGATATTTAGATGGAGAACCCGTCCGAGGTTCTTTTTATGCTGAGGAGCTTCAAAAGGTCAAAATATCAAAAAACAAAATGTATCAAGTGGGTGAAATATTAGACAAACGCACAGTTCGGGGGGTCAGACAGGTCTTAGTACATTGGAAAAATTGGCCGGAGAAATTCAACAGCTGGGTGAGAGCCGATGACCTCCGTGATGTATAAAACAAGGCGCTGCTCTCCGGAGGGGTGACATTGCAACATGGATCGCTTAACTGAGGACCAGGGGTTTTATCTGACGCTGCCGTCCAACGCTAGCCTCAATGTTTTTAAGGATAATAGCATATCGAGTTTCCGTGTGGATTTAGCCCAGCCTATTAACTTACAAGGTCAGTGGCTTTGACGGAGGTTTCTTATCCACATACATGGCATAATGTCCCCTCAGAAAACGCCTATTTCGAATCGCGGAAAGCGGATGAAGCAAAAGTCCAACGCGTACAGATTGCAAGCGGATACTATACTAATTTGAATCAGCTTATCACAGAGATTGAAGCCCATCTGAGAAAGATAGATTCAGATATTTATTTCAAAGTTAACCGCACTGCTAACATGCTAACTTTTCAAGCAGGTGGCCAGAACCACCTATGTTTTTACGCTCCAATCGCCTTTATGTTAGGCACGGAACCTGGAGAATGGGTCAAATTTGATCACTGGCACGCCCCACGACCTATAGACTTTAAGACGGGGTTATACCATTTATATTTATACAGCGATATTGTGGCCCCACAGATGGTAGGGGACGCTCACGCCCCCCTCTTGCGAACCGTCCAGGTCCAAGGTGTTTTTGGGGATGTTATAACTGAAACTTTCCATAATCCTTACTATTTACCTGTTGCTAAGAAACACATTGAAAATATACAAGTTGAAATAAAAACGGATCAGAACACCCCTGTGAAATTTACATACGGAAAGTGCATCGTGAAGTTGCATTTCAGACCTGTGACCTCACACCGAGCATTCACGTGAAACAGATTGTGGATATAAAAAAACACGCACGACTGCGACCGGAATCATTCATAGCTGTGCCACGAGTCGCACCAGCAACGTTGCAACGTACTAAAACGTGAGAAGGAAAAAAAAAAAAAAAAAAATCAAGAAAACATGGTTTTCCTGAGAGAAGACCCACACCGTTTCGTCTCCTATTACCAAAGCCAGGTTGGGGGCGCTTTACCAGGTTAACACTTATCGTGCATGTATTTTCCGATCGCTGCAGTCAAAAGACGATACAGCACAGTTTTCACAGCTCTGATGAACCCGAAACGAATCCACCCATCGTTTTCATCGGCGCCGCTCTCACCGTCTGACAGGCTGTCCACAGATTGCGACAGGGGCGCTGAGGCCTGATCTGTCTGGCTCTCAGGGATTTGCTCCACCGCGGAGGCTGGATCTACATGCCCGCAGGGGAGCTTTGAGTCATCCTCCGTCTGGCTCTCAGGTGGTGATGCCGGCGGTGAGGCTGGATCTGCTTGCCCGCAGGAGAGCTCTGAGTCTTGGGAAAGCGGTGGGGAGGCGGGAAGATCCACAGCTTGTGAATCTTCATCCCGGGTCGCCGTTTGAAGTGGCGAGGGAGTAAACTTGGAATTGTCACTCCTTAAAACAAAGACCTCATGGTGTAGGTTGAGGCCTTCAGGGCGAGATCCGGTCCAGATCATGGTGTTTCTCTTTAGCGATGTGAGGATGCTCTCGCTGGTAAGAAGTCCTGTCAGCGAAACTGCACGGAGTCCCGATCGGTCTGGCCGGTTGTATTTATATACAGAGAAGGGTGTGGTTAACGTTAAAGGGGCGGTATTGGCAGTTGTGAGGGCCGGGTCTAAAAAGCGAGCGCTTTTTTGACCCCCAAAATGTCTTTCCAGTTGCGGCAGTCGCGAAACAGCGTTGAAATACGGTCTGCTATTCCGATCATCTTGTCACGCCAGGCATCAAAGGGGATGGATAGCAAGGTCCTGAAGACCCCACATTCTGAATTATAATAATCCAACATGAACATAACCGTCTGTGCTTCATCTTGAGCTTTTCTGAGACTTGCACGGAAAAACCATCGACCGCTAACCCCCGTCTTTGACTGCCAAGTAGCTGAGAAGATCCGGTTTCCTGAATCTTCAGGTTGGTCTGCACTCGCCTGCAGCGTTTAACCGCGGGTGAGTCATTGATTTCATCCTCGGTTTGTTGATGTGACCATTTCCCCCGTTTAGCTGGGGGCGCGTCCTTGATTTCATCCTCGGCTTGTTGATGTGACCATTTCCCCCGTTTAGATGGGGGCGCGTCCTTGATTTCATCCTCGGCTTGTTGATGTGAACGTTTCACCCTTTTAATGGTGGGCAAATCCTTGATTCCGTGCTCGGCTTCTTGTCTCTCAGAGGGCCCTGCCGGAATAGGTTCTTGGGGATTTAATCGAATGAAGCTGGTTTTTCGTCTCACAGAGGGGCCTGCTGCAGCATTCGCTTCTTCAGGACCTAGTCTGCGAAGCATGATAAGTTTCAGAACAGCCCAATCGTTCGATGTCAGCATGCCCAAGGAGTGGATAGTTTGCAGCTCGTCACCTTCATCATCCAGTTGATAGAGGTACATCTCCCCGGATTCATATTTGAAGACGTACCCCCATTTACCGCGGGCTCCATAGGGTTCCAAAGACCATTGTTCTTGCAGACGATGGCTCGGAGGCATCTGAGTTCTACATAAAAACAGCGTACCCTTGTGAGGGGTATACTGAGATCCCCAAAAATCGCTCTGATCACGGCAAATCGTGACGGGTGTCTCGGCAATTATGGGTTCAAAAGTGCTTCTCCCAGACGGCATGTTGAAAAGTATTCATTCACTACGGACGCTGGAGAAAAGGGGCTTATATCATGAGAGAAGCGGTCATGGGCGGGTCCCGGGGCGGGACTTGAGCCGAAAATGGGTGATGGGTGGCAGGTGTCATAAAATGTGGGGGGTCAGGAAGGGGGGTCCAGATGGGGGGTCAGGAGAGGGGTCACATAGGGGTGAGAGGTCTCATAAAAAAGGGAGGGGTCAGGAAGGAAGGGGGGTGTCATAAATCATATTTTTTGGAAGGGGGGTGTCATAAATCATATTTTTTGGAAGGAGGGGGTGACAGGTGTCATAAATCATAAGGTCATATACAGTTCATAAGGGTCATAAATTAACTTTTGACACAAGGTGTATCCTATGGTTTTTTCTTCTCTATTGGTGACCAAAACCCTGTAGATGCATTCCAACTTATTATGCTCCACCTCTAAGCAAACACAGGGAAGAGAGCTAAATATATAGGACAGTTGTATGGCAAAGACCTTAATGCATTAAGCAAATTGAACAGCTGCTGTTTCCCTTATCTGGCTAATGATGAAAACTGCTGAAGAGACTGAACTTTGCTTCCCACAGCTGCTTAATTCATCCTGCAAAAAGACTATGCTGCTTCCATCTGTATCCCTGGTTTTTCACTTAACATTATCTTCCATTTCTCTTCTTACTGTATTTCTTAACCTGCTGGTCATCATCTCCATCTACCACTTCAAGTAAACAACTAATTCATCGTTTGAAAAGGAACAGTTTGTGAAAGTTGTTTTGAAAGAACTTGTGCGGTAAACCTTACAATCACTAATAGCATGGTGTTTTTTTTCTCATTTCTTTAGGAAGCTCCATAGCCCCACCAACATCCTCCTGCTCTCTCTGGCTGTCTCAGATTGCATGGTGGGATTCCTCATTTCATTTCAAATAGTGCTGATAGATGGCTGCTGGTATCTTGGTGACATCATGTGTGCTTTCTACTTTATTTTGGACTATGTTATCACTACTGTTTCAATAGGAACCATGGTGCTTATCTCTGTTGATCGTTACATTGCCATTTGTTATCCCCTGCATTACCCCAGCAAAGTCACTGAAGAACGAGCAAAGATGTGTGTTTCTGTGTTTTGGATGTGCTCAATTCTCTATCATTGTGTTCTACTCAGGGACAACCTACAACACCCAGGCAGGTATAATTCCTGCTCAGGAGAGTGTCTAGTTTTTCTAGATTATATTGGGGGAGTTTTTGACCTTTTGTCATCCTTTATTTGCCCTGTCACTCTGATTATCCTTCTGTATGTGAGAGTATTTGTAGTTGTTGTGTCTCAGGCTAGAGAAATGCAGTCTCATGTTGCAGCTGCCTCTCTTCAGGGTTCAGTGAAAGTCACAGCTAAGAAATCTGAAATGAAAGCAGCCATAATACTAGGGGTTGTTGTAGTTGTGTTTCTGATATGCACCTGTCCATATTTCTGTGTTACACTAATAGCAGAAGATGCTGCAGTCAGTTCTTCATCTGTGGTGTTTCTTCTGTTTTATTTTAATTCTACCCTGAACCCTCTGATCTACGCACTGTTTTATCCCTGGTTTAGGAAATCTGTTAAACTAATTCTTACATTACAGATCCTGAAGCCAAAGTCTTGTGACATTGTCATGGTGTGAAGAAAGTTCAACAAACAAAACTTGTTTAAATTAATAAACTCTGGATGTATATACACCCATCAAGATAAATTGCATTTATTCTTGTCCTGTGATAGAGGCAAAGCCAAGAAAGGCAAGGAATGTTTATTTGTATACCCCATTTCAGTAACAACACAATTCAATGTGCTGTACATGAACAGAACATAAGAAAACATTACAGAGATGTAAATACATTTTCCTGCTGTTTATGTCAGAAGCAGGGGTGGAAAGTAACGAGTTACATTTATTTGTGTTACTATAGTAAAGTACAGTTTGTTTGTACTTTGTACTTTTTAAGTAGTTTACAAAAAAATTAAACATTTTCTTGGACTTCAGTTTGATTCTGTTTAAGCTTTTTACTCAGTTACATTTAAAGTCCCATCCATTAGTTTGTAAAAAAAAATAAGAAGAAAACAAACAACAAGGTGGCACATGAATCAGCTGTTAGCGGCGTGAGCAAAAACACACCAACTATGGTTGATAAATAGATCAGGTTATCTGCATTTACAAACTTAACATCAAACCTACACAAGTATGTGGAGGTAAAAAATGGTTTAAGTGAGAAACTATGCTGATTTTTCTGGGATAGTGACACTTGATATGCTAATGAGTTTCTTTTCTTAACATTGGACGTAATCTAAAGCTAAAAACAGCATTATTAGCGCTAACCAGGTAACATCTAATTACTGCAAATAGGAGTCAATAAGTGGATGGTGTCTGGTTTATATTCATGACTATGACCATGCAAATACGCAAAATAATAATATAACAATTCATGTAAATAAAATCTGTTTTATCCGGTACTTGTGATTAAAATCGGCATTAGCGAAAGGAGAATTGAGAGCATCAGCGGCCTGTTTCAGAAAGGAGGTTAAGTGAAAACTCTGAGTATGTTAAACCTGAAATGAGGGAAACTCTGGGTTTTCTGTTTCAGAAAGGGAGGTAAGTGAAACCTGAGAAAGCAGAGTAAGTCAAGCCCGTTTCTGAAAGAGAGGTAACTTATACTCAGAGTCAGTTACCATGGCAATTTACTCTGTGAACCTAACCTGGTCGGGAGCAGGTTTTCTTCAGAAAACCCAGAGTTTATTTTGGTCTCCTCCCCTTTTTTAAAGAGGAAGTGGTGTTTAAACACCTCATTGATTCTTTGGGGTCATATTCATTGCGCACATTTCAGTCACTTAGAGCGCATCAAAGGGAATGAAATGGCATGTCCTTTTATGGATGATCCTGTTGACGAAGAGGCTGTATTACTTCGTAGGGAGTTACATTTACGTCGGGAAAGGATTTTGAGGCCCAGAGTGGATTTTTTGTCATATCCCTATCCATTTTTATTTGAGCGTTACCGTTTTTCTTTACAGTCAATAAGATACATCCATAATCTCATCCATCCTTACATCAGAAACATCAACCATCGCGGCCGTGCTCTTACATCCGAGCAGATTCTTTGCGTTGCCTTACGTTTCTTTGCGAATGGAAGTTTTCTTTATAACATCGGGGATGCTGAACATATTAGTAAGGCTACTGTTTGCAGAGCAGTAAGGAAAGTGTGCCTCGCTCTTAAGCGCTTTCTGAGAATTTTTGTATTGTTTCCTGGGCACAAACCAGTGAGAGTCATCAAAGAGGAGTTTCACAGGATTGCAGGTCAGTGGTGTATAAATCGGTTTAAATGAGGCTAACCTGATAAATTACATTCAGTTAAGAATATCTTGCTGCGACCCCTGGAAGTAACCTAATAATTAGAATTCCCTTTAGGATTTCCGAATGTGGTTGGATGCATTGATGGCACACATATTCTGATCATTGCACCTTCTGAAGCGGACTATGTGAACAGGAGATCCAGCCACAGTATTAATGAGCAGGTACACTGACAGCCTACTGTTTCTAATGGTCAAAGACTACACCACAATACTGTAACATCTCTCATTCTTTGCACTGTCAAGATCATATGTGATGCTGCACATATAATTACAAATGTGGAGGCCAAGATGCCTGGCTCTGTTCATGACTCAAGAATCTATCGGGAGTCAACCCTGAGCAACAGACTGGAAAGGGATAAGTAAATGTATATCCTATACACATATTCCAATGTATGCACTAAACACTTACAGGGGAATTTCTATGCAGCTCTAAAGCAATGTGAAATTTCTTACAGGAGAGATTGATGGCTTTCTGCTGGGAGATATGGGTTACCCATGCCGACCAAATCTTATGGCCCCTTACCCAGAACCTGAACCAGGCCCACAGCAGCGCTTCAATGTGGCACACTGCAGGACGAGAGCCCTGGTGGAGATGACCATAGGCCTGTTGAAAGCACGTTTCCAGTGCCTACGTCACCTCAGGGTAACCCCTGAAAGGGCCTGCGACATTATTGTGGCATGAGTTGTTCTCCATAATATTGCCAAAATTAGAGGGGAGCAACACCCTGCCCTACAATTACAAGACCCCGAGGAAGACCCCATCAACCCTGCAGATTTCCAGGATGGAAGGGTAGTCCGGGATATGATATGCCGCAATGTCTTCTCAGATTAATACACATGATATCCACCACCACCTCAAAAAAATGAATAAACACAAAATCACAGCAATTTATGGTGTTGTTTATTTCATACAAATGCAACCACAAAATAAAATAATTAATAAACAAAATCACAGCAATTTATATGGTGTTCTTCATTTGCTAAAAAAAAGAAAACAAGAAAAAAGATTTTAAAATAGTTTCAATACTTCCTAGAATTCACCTGTGACCAAACACTCACCTCTAGCTTTAGTTTCAGAATGTCAATTTCCAGATCTGCCTTTTGGATCTGGCCAAGTATACAAGTTCTTTGCTGTTTTTTTCTATCTTTTTAATAAGAAGAAGTCTATATAACTCCTTAACTGGGAACTGAAAATACATTAGATTAGAGTTACATCATGAATGTAGTCTAAAATTCAGAATGAAACTGTGGCATTTACTGTAAATCACTGAACTGTGTCCATCTGTGCACCAGAAGTTGATGGACCTTCCTCCTGCTGTTCTTCCACACTCTGGGGGGTAGAGATAAGAATGACCATTTATAGATATAAACTTGGATTCTATAGGCTACTCCACATATAAATGTGAATGTGTAGATTGTTTGATTTGTAGACATATAATATTAAAATGACCTCTGTAGGCCTTTCTGTGGCAGCAGAAACGGTTTCTTCATCCCCATCATCCTGTGAAGATGAGCATTTCATAGAGTACACTTTATAATACTATTTGTCATAATTGATGGTGTATGGAGTAGGCTACTGACAACTGTATGGGGTACTGTTGGGACAGGAGGCTCCAAGAGGCAGATATTACCATCCGAATCTGTTGGGACCAACAAAAAACCCAACCCAAAGTAATATAAATGGAAATATCACATTTAGTCTATATAAAAAAAATAACACTGTAGGTAGACCTCTTACATTTTATGAAGGCACTTAAATCTTCTGGAGTGACTGGCTCTGATGAAGTCCCTCCAGGAATTCCCTCAGCCATTGGCCTTCCAGCATTTAGGCTCAGGGCCATCTCTTCTGCATTTGTCAGGGGTGGTGGTGCAGGTCCTCCCCCTGTTTTACGAGCCTCTGCCTTCTTTCTGTTGGCTGAGTAGAAGTCAAATGAGAATGAACATTTAGACCTATGTCAAAAATGCTGCTGCACTGCTAGACACTGAATGCCATTTAGTCATTTAATATGTCAAATTGTAAAGCCAGGTAGCTACTCTACTCCTATGATGTGCTCAAGGCTTACCTGCTTGAAGTATGTTTTTATATTTCATTTTCAGCTGCTGCCATGTTCTTTCGATGCCTGCAGGATTGCACCTATCCATGAAAATTAAATTAGGTTTAATAAAATACTGTTCTTCCAGTTTCACCTCTGATATTATAACAGTTGGGTAAGTTACTCTAAAATAGTTCTTAATTACTAACTACAAATTTTATCTTCAACAAGTCTAATTAGATTAATGTAATAATTACTGTCTCTGGAAAGTATTGGTCTACTTACAAATTTGTTTTACTTACTTATTAATTACTTTCTAAATCCCAAATCAACCTCAACCACTTGCACAATACAAGGAGAGACAAGAAACTGCACTTCTAATGCTTTCAAATAAACAATATTCAATTGCATGAATTAATCTTAAATTGACCAAAGTGTGTAACTAGAGGGAGAAAGTTAAATTAAAAATATACCTTTTAAAATTTGATATTAAATCCACTATTGTTTTATAGTCTTTAATTTAATTACAGTATTTAGATGACTTAGTAACTTAATTCATTACACCCAACACTGTATAAAAGTAATTAAAATGTAAACTTACGCATTGACTCGAGCAGCTATTTTCTCCCAAGCTAACTCTCTCTCCTTCGCCGCTGCAGCCGTGTTGCTTTTTTTTTTTAAATACATGTTCAAATTCTGCATATGCTTGCATAAGCACATCCAGTTCTGCTGGTGAGAAATATGCACACCTTTTTTTGTCTGACGCTGTTGCCATGGTGACTCGTAATATCTGCGCTCCATTGATAATGGCTTTTTATAGTTGTGGTGCACGCGCTTAACTCAGAGTCAGTCAACTCAGAGTTGATTGAACTAACTCATTTCAGCTGTTCTAAAACCCAAAACTCAGAGTTTCCCATCTCAGGGTAAGTCAACTCAGAGTTCAAGTTTTAACTCAGAGTTGGTTGAACCTCCTTATTGAAACAGGCCCCATGTGATTAGTTTGGAGTTAAGTTACTTAAAACTATTATATATGGGTTAATGGAAATATTACACACAGGATGGGGCCTGGTGGTGTGTATGAAGGTAATTTTGTTCCAATTCAATTTGTGCATTGTAAGTGTGAATTTAAAGTTGTAGAGGGAGTTAAATTAAAAAAAAAAATTACAAGTACAATTTTTTTTACACCTGTTCAAATTTTAAGTACAAGTACACAAATTGTGTTCTGTGAGTTGCACATCAAAAACCTCTTACATTCTCAGTTTTGCTCCAAATGGTCCAGAACTATTGTTGCTAAACTATTTGTGCATTGTAATTTTGGTGTTTTGTAATTGTAGATTTTTTTAAATCTGTCACAAGTACAAAATAAAGTTACACCTCTTCAAATTCTTGATTACAAGTACACAAATTGTGTTCTGTGAGTTGCACATCATAAGTGTCTGTCATTCAGTTCTGCTACAGTTGATCTAAGACAAATGGTGCAAAACAAATTAAAACACGTGTATTAAAATCTTCAAAAAAAATTTTTTTTATATTTTTTTCCCTTAACACAAATACAAATCAACAAGTACAACTGCACGAATCTGCTCCTGTGAGTCACAAATTCATCTTTACAAGTTACGCCTTCATTTTCACTTTTGACACAACTGCCCCAACAGTAAAAATGGTCTGTGACTTGTGGGTAGTACCCTTGATCAGACAGCAGGGGGAGCTGCCTGCTCGGTCAGTCTGTACCAACCGGAAATACACACTGCCTTGTTGCCTTTTAAGTACTCTGCACACATATGCCTTTGAAGGACGCAGCTGTCACTGTCATAAACAAAGCCATGTTTTTCTTTCCTGTCACTACAATTTTGAAACGAAAACCCAGAAAATTTTAATGAAAAAAACGGCCCGTTTTTGGATTTCGCCAATTCCATTTTCCATTTTCTCCTTCGGCCGGTTTCACGGCTGGCCCGGAAGTGCAGGAAAATATTTCAAAATAAAAGCATCGATGTAACATAATGGAAGCCTGAAGAAAAAAATAATAATGAAGCGTAGAGATGTCTTGAATAAAAAAAGGACGGTTTTACGTTGCAACATGATAGTTTATTGTAGAGACATGAGCTTTATTACATTATTGTGTGTTTTATTAGTGGAACATGAAACATAAAAGCAAATCACATGCTGTAAACCAAAAATATAGAAGCAAAGTTTATTTTTCTCATCAAGCAAACCCCCTCAAGCAAAACCCATCTTCACTATTGGATTACTGTCTATATGTGTCTTGATTTTAGTGAACAGTACATATTTTTGAAGCTAACACAGAAATTAAGATTTTTTTCATTGATTTATTTGATTTATCTTCACTCACAAATAAATACAAATACTGCCACGGGGACCCAGCAAACACGTCCAGGTGGGGCCCATAAGGGTCTCACTTGGGCTAGAAGGGCTTCAGCTGGGCATGGGCTCAGGGTGGGCTCTGTTGCTGGGACCATGTGGGAAGCCCATCTACTGCCCACATGACTCATGTGGGCAGTAGATGGGCTAGACCAAGCATGGGCAATAGGTGGGCTCCAGTTGGGCACGGTTTACAAATTCAAAATTCGACATGTTATATAACAACACACACTGAAAGGTCTCCTTTTTTATGCTATTTTATTTATTCATATATTATTTATTAGTGTGCGATTAAAAGTCTTTAATCGCACACTAATCCAGCCTATTTCGATGATACATTTATAAATTATTTAAATCATTTAAATTTAAATCACTTCACAACCCCCCTTTCAGTGAAGCGGCGAAAATTTAGATCTCAAAATTTTACTGAGATGACAGATCAATATGTTTCATAATAAACCGGCCCTGATCAGTATTTCATATTCTTAAAGTTTTTAATGTCTCTTCCTTTATTGTTTTCACACAGGTGAATTCCACTTTCATATTGATACACTGGAATTAATGTCAAACCAAAAAGTATGTGTGTTGTTTTTTTATTATTTTATGTATAGCGTAATGATTTTGTACACTTTTCATTTAGTTAATTCTGTTCTAACATCACCACGCTGTGGATTAAGTAGCTTTTAAGAGCTTTTTAAAAAAACATGTTTTGCTAAGATGTCTTGCAAACGAAGCATGCTAAGAATTTAGTATTTCATTAATTGTAGCCTTTATTAACAAACTTTAGGAGGGGAAAAATAAATTGCCACAATTCTCAATTCAGTCACTAGCGGGCAGTGAACACGAGACAGGGAAACGTTTATAATGTTCACATTTTAATAATTTCACAACTAAATTAGTATCTTGAAAATCACCCAAGCTAACTAAACAAATACAAAAATTGTTTGAAACAGAACTAAACCTTGGATCATCCAGGATCATCCAGTAGTCTCGCTAAGAAAACAGTTTAATTTCTGCCGGAAGTGGATTTCGACACCACGCTTAGCCGGAAGTTAACAGACGCCATCTTGTTATCCTAGGAGAGGAGACGGTTATCTTTCGGACGACATACAGGTAAGAATATACCTCTACATCTAATAAATACTGTTTTTCGAAAAGTAACTATAAAGAGTGCAGGAGCTAGGTTTAAAGTGTCTGCTGCAGACATAGTTTAGAGAATGCTACGGGTTTGAGAGTAATAACAGCAGCAACAAAAAAAGCCACAGTTTTAGGTGACCACGACCGCAGCTGCTACCGCCGTCAGCTCGGAGCTTCCGCTCTGTGGCACATTCTACCGTCTTAAGGGAATCAGAGCTGGACTTACACTATTAGACCTTAGCTACTTGGGCTGTTTAGTGTATTTATTTTTTTTATTGTTTTTTTGACAGTCGGTATTTGACGGAAAGTTAAAAGGGCCGTGAGTATACCCCAACGCCGACTGTTTTTAACGCGCGTTAATGGCGCTGATGTTTTTTTTCCCTCGCCGCGCTGGACTTTTTTTTCTTTCCCCTCGATGCGGTAGTTCCAGTGACCCACGCTCACTGTTTCCAAGCCTGATTATTTCAAACGACTTTAAGTTTTTTTTCTATTTGCGGGTTGCTGTTCTTTGGGTTTGTTTCTAAAAGTGAAGTCGCTTTTTGACTCTTAAATAAATGATAATGCAGTGCATATATCCAGCTGAAATCCCCCCGCCTTATAATGCACACATTAGCCTATAGTCACCTCTGTGATGCGATAAACTCAAAACAAATCTAGCTTCATTTTACATGGATTTAGATCTGTGATTGACCACAGAAATAAATTTTCTAACCAAATCATTTGCAGTTGTTGGTTGGAGTTTGTTATCTCTTGTGTTTGTTATCATAGCTGAAAGCTAAAACATTTATTATTATTTTTTTTAAATAATGGAGAATTCAAAAAGGAGGAAAATATTGGCAAAAGTGGAAGAACATTTGCTTATGCTCGAAAAGGAGTTGACTGATTTGTTGGCAGTTAATTCTGAGAACATAGATTCCATGGACACTTTCTACTATGCTTGCGATGAGAATTTATCAAGTAATCATGAAGAAGAAAATTCCACTGATGTTTTTTATGACTGTAACATTCCATCATTTGATCATATCAATGAAAATTGGATTCATATGATATGCCAGATAGTGACAGTATAGATCTTACAATGATGGACAGACGCTGATCTCCTCTTCTCGTGGCAATAACTGTTTTTCTGTTGGGGGAAATGTTATTGTGCAAAACATATTGTCACATTCCGACACCGTTAAAGTACTGTGTAATTCCTTTGAAAACGCCCAACCGTTTTTAACCTATCCAATGGACTCCTCACTTATTGGAATTCGTTTTGTCTTCAATTTATCTGAACATTTGCAGCTACTACCTCTGGAGGACTTAAAAACAAAAATGGTTATGTTACCACACAAGACTGGATATGTGGCATTGCCACTCCTGCACTAGTGCTTTGTTTTTCTTTTTTGTTTTTTATTTGTTGTTATGCATGTATGAATTTCTATTGATGTGTATTTTTTTTCTTTAAGCATGTTGTCTTTTGCATTTGTTGATTTTGAAAATGGTGGAGGTTTGGCAGTGATTCCGACCAAATGGTTTATCGGGCCTGAGGAGGATGAATGCTACTGACCACCAGCAAAAGTTAAAATTGCAAAGGCGGTCATAGAGCAACAGGACCCACACTCTGACCATAACATATATTTCCTGCAGGAGCTTTAAAGAAGAACACCTTAACCAGCGAGATCACCAGGAATGATGTGAAGATGGCAGTTTAGAAATGGCTGATCGGATCAAGGGACAGGGGAGGCAATAGACAGGTCCGACAGGTCCCTCCTTCTCCCACTAGATCCACTTCTTGCTCAGCGGAAGAAAATTTGTTATGGGACCTTTTTTTTTCCTGTTCCATTTTTTTTCTTGATTGTAGTGACTACTTGTCTATGAAAAAACCTAAAAGTAAACAAACAAAAAATACATTTAAATCAAATTGTCTCTTGATGAATAGTGGGTTTCTGGTTTTACGCAGTACAAAAACTTCTCAAAATACGTCAAAATGCAGTTCCGTGAGTTTATTCCAGGTTTCTTCAGGAAAAAATAAACTTGATACAAACTGAAAAACTACTTGCCACCTCTCCTGCCCTGGTTTCCTGAAAGGACAGGTAGATTGACAGACTGCAGCACTGGTAAAAAAATCATAAGCCCACCCACTTTCCTCCTGAGCTACCTGGAGTACATGTATTTATACACCAAATGAACTAAATAATCTGAGTTCTAAAACAAAAATAGGGAAATAGCTCCTACATTGATGTATAACACTTTCATAACTGGTTATAATGGTTATTATAATCTGTATCACATTGTGTGTGCGTGTGTATTATGCATCTTATTTGATCTGTAAAATACTATTATTGCTTTTCATTTAATAAAAAAAGCTTGATTAATGGCATGGCATTTTTATTTTATATAGTGGATAGAGTCAACTCATGCTGCTTGCATGGGACATTTCAGTTTTACAACGAAAAAGGCAGAAAACGGAACAGAACTTAACTCATACAATAATGTATTTATCCAGAAACAGTGTGGGCTTTCTTACAATACTGAATGCTCTATAATTGTATTTGTTATTTTTGATTATGCACATATGTTAGCTTTTTATTCTAAAAAATCTATAATATTACAGCAGCAAATTATCAAAGTTTTTCAAAACCTGTTTAAAAGCTCCAAATGGGGCTTCAGATCATACAGCAACAATTGTGCTGTCATTGTTTTACAGGGCAAAATTTGCATTTGCTGACTCTTGTTCTTTAACTACTGATGGATATACAGGAATAGAGTCATACAAGTGTCAATTCCCAATTCCGTTTTTTTAAGGTTCACATTAAGTTCTCAAAAATTAAATGTTGAACATGGGTCAATACTCATTAAAACCTTAAAGTAATCAAAAAGTAATCAAAGTAATTAGTTACATTACTTTTTAAAAGTAATCGAAAAAGTTACACTACAATTACATTTTAAACAAAGTAACTGTAACGGATTACATTTTTAAAGTAACTTACCCAACACTGTATATATATATATATATATATATATTAGATCTGAAAGCATACAGGGAAGTGCTGTGGTGAAATATGATGCCAGCGTATGGCCTGTCAGGGTTCTCTGTGTTTCCGTACTCTAACTCTACTCCACAGGTTGTTCTTGTTGACTGGGGGGCGTGGCCCACACCTGTGGCTCGTTAAGGGCGACTTCCACTGGCTTCCACTGGCTTTTTAACCTTCCTATGGTGTTAGGGTCCCGACGGAGTTTTAACATGCCTTAGATGGGCAGAGCTCGTTTCCCAGATTGTCAGTCATTCGGATGCACTTTCCAGGATTTTATCACCGAATTTAAGACAGTCTTTTCAGCTGAATTGGATTCGGTACATCAGTCTCGTTCACTACTCTCTTTAAAACAGCATGGACGACGGGTCTCTGATTTTTCTGTTGTTTCGTACTTTTGACTTTAATCTGATCGACCAAGGATTAGTAGACCAGCTCCGTATTCAGACCGTGCCGTTATCCCTCCAAGTTTCCGCTCTTGATGGAGGAAAATTGCCCCTAATTACTCATCAGACTAAGCCTCTAGAAGTTATAGCATCTTGATCCTGACCCGCGGGTCTAAACTATGTCCCGAAATCAGTTCGTCCTGAGGTTTTACGTTGGACCCATGACTCAAAGTTCTCCGCCCATCCCGGCATCTATAGAACACAATCGCAGGTGTCCCGGCGGTTTTGGTGGCCGTCCTGGCCTAAAGATGTGCGTGAATATGTTCTAGCTTGTCCTGTATGTGCCGAGAACAAGCCTTCGAAACGGCCGCCTTCCGGTCTGTTGAATCCTCTACCTATTCCCAAGCGCCCCTGGTCTTACATCGCACTGGACTTCGTTACAGGACTCCCTTCATCCCAGGGCATGACCACCATTTTAACTGTCGTCGACCGATTCTCCAAATCGTGCCACCTCATCCCGATACGTTAGCTGCTTAACGCCCTACAAACTGCACAACTTCTTATAAGACATGTATTCAGGCTCCATGGAATTCCCACTGACATCCTTTCTGACCGGGGTCCCCAGTTTGTCTCTCAGGTCTGGCGGCACTATTGTTCTGCTCTCGGTGCCCGCTACATTCTCACCTCTGGATATCACCCTCAAACTAATGGCCAAACCGAGAGAATGAATCAGCAGTTGGAAACTACCCTTTGTTGCCTCACCTACCGACTGGAACAAATTTTTGCCTTGGGTCGAGTATGCTCTCAACTCACACGTGTCTTCTGCTACTGGACATTCAACCCTTCGAAATAGCCCTTGGATACCAACCACCTCTCCTACCCACCGATGAGCTCTGAATACCCCTATCGTCTGTTAATGAATACATCAGTCGTTGTCAAGAGACCTGGAGATCTACAGTCACTGCTCTCACTCGCACCGCAGAGCAGAACAAGAGGTTTGCCGACCAGCACCGTGTTCCTGCCCCCCAGTATCGCCCCGGTCAGAAGGTCTGGTTATCATCCAGGGACGTGTTAACTAATCTGCTAAGAAACTTGCCCCCCGATTTACTGGACCCTATGAGATCGAATCTGTCATCAGTCTACTTCCGTTCGTCTGCGCCTGCCTCCTCACTCCTGGGTTCACCCCACCTTTCATGTCTCTCAGATAAAACCAGTGATTGACAGTGAACTTTGGCCTTTCTCTCAGTAGAAACACCAATTTGACCTAAATTCTACCTCATAGCTCTTTCCAGAAAAATCTTAGTAGCAACTCAAGGGCTCAGGGTCACATTACAACTAAAATAACATTTCCATGTTGTTTACCAGTTTCTCCAGTTAAGTAATGTACAAACATGACCTATTATGTCTCAGAAACATACATTTTGGAGGCAATATTTAAAATGTATGCTTTTACTTCCTGTAAATTGGTCAGATTTGCTCAGCAGCACATCAAGTTGTTGGAGGCATAAATAAATCTCCAATCCAATAAAAATAGGGATTTTGTAAGCAAAACAATGGTAGACCTCTACCGGAAAAGGAAGGTACCAGTGGGAAACACGAGACATCGCTGATTGGACGACGGTGCCGTTTGACTTTTAAACCGGAAGTCATTTCTGAAAACATGAATATTGTTGGTGCCCCAAACATAGCTGACTTTATCCAGGAATATTTTGAATCAGGATATACGTAAGAGGTGATACTGGATATTAGTTATGGGTCTGGCAACACCGACGCGTCGGCGCATTGTTGTGGATGGCCTCCCCACAACGTAATGATTTGCACTAAGTCCTTCAAAAATTCTAAGTTCTTGGTAAGGCAGTTAAAAATATCCAACAGTAGTCAAAAAGTGAACAAAGGTAGCTGAGTTTCAGTCCAGGGTGGTTTATTGCAACAACACAAGACAACCACACGTGAGATGTTCTCCGGACAACATCTGACAACATACAGAAAGTGGTCTGCTTATATACATTTTCTGGATCTTGGGGCTCCTCCTCTGAGCCCCTCCCATTTTACATAATTTCCATTGCTTTTTCCACGGATATCTTTGTTAATTTTTTACCTATCAGTGGAAACTTCCATAGGGTGTGTTTTTTTAAAAACATGGTTACACATCACAGCTCCTCCCAAACATGGCCCCTCACTACTGCCCATTTCCATATGGTTACACGTCATTACCTTTTCCGAACATGGACCATGCATTTTCTGTGTTCATTTTGCAGCTTTTCATGTTCTGTTTTACATTGCAAATGGCTTGATCTTTGACCCAGAGGTTTTTTTCCATTGCCCTGGTTTTTTCCATTGACCCCCAACCTCTTATTCTGGACTTGTAGCGTGACACACACACATGTTTCTTAGGTAAATGTTACAGCACACCTTATAACCATTGTGATAAGAATATATTTATTATAAGATATTGATCCACCACAATATTCATTGTGTGATATTAATCCACTACATTCCCCCCTGTGATCCTGAAAAGGGTCACAAAATAAATCACACTCTACAAATGATTGTCGATTTATCATGACTATGAATTTCTAGAGTAAATATTACTAGCACACCAAAGGCTAATTGTAATTAATACTTAGCACACCACAAACGTACCATGATTAATACCAACGTCTAAGATCAAAACACACTTCTACTAGTAGTGAGGGATACACAAAACTATGATCACACAGTAAAACATAATATTTATAGTTAAACAAAGAGGGAACCCCCCTTGGCACTCTTGTGAGGACTTTTCCTCTTGCTTACTTTTTTTTATAGAAGGATTTTCAGGATTTGTTTCAGCAATGATACTGGGCCTCAGGTTGACATATCCGTGCAGCTTGAACACCTGTTAGGACACTGCAACCCTTACCCAGAGGGCCCTGCACACCCTACATCAAACGAGTTGATGTTTAAATATTAATACCAATACTCCATCATGCCCGCTGTATCAGGCTAACCAGTCACTTAATGGTCAGTAGACCTTCATTACAACCAACATATGAGCAATCCTATCGGTGCTCCCTGCACAGTATTAGTACTGTCACATAGGTTATAGACATACATAATTATATTTATCTTTTTAAGCATGCACCATCATATTTATTATTGAAGTATACATAATCATTTCATCATTCACATCAGCTTAGTTTTCTCTTTTCTTTTTGTTTTTTATTGAAAGTTCTAAGGTTGGGGATTGGGGAAAACCACCCCCCTTGGAGGTCGATTCCCCAGTCGTTCTGTGGAAGTCCCAGGAGCACATCCCTGTAGCTGTGCCAGTGTCGTAGTAGCTAAACGCCACTGCAATACTTGCCATCTTGCTGTGTCCCGTTCTGCTGTCATTTGCAGCAGTTTTTCCTGTAAATTGACAATAGTCTGTTGAGCATCTTGAAGTCATTGTGTCAGATTGTCCTGTTCTTGGGTTAACTGGCATACTCTAGCCCTATATTTGGCTTTGTATGTGCTGCGGCGAATTGCGAATATGTGCTTCTTAGACGCCGGAGATAGACCTTTGACCAGCAGAGTGTAAACTCCAGTATCCATTGAGGCAATTTCAGTTTTTAGGTCTTGGGCGGTTCTGTAACGATCCAGAGGGCTCATTAGAAACCCCTGGACGTGGCTCATCTCGAGGGAGCTCAGTTGCATCTGCTGAAAAATATTAACAGTCGGCTCCAGTGCAGGATTTCCCATCGCGGTTGGACCCGTCGTCATCGTGCCCGATGTAGATGGCCTCTCATGACCAGCTCTGTTTGGCCTTCCTTGGCCCGGTGTGGATGGAAACTCCCAGGCAGCTGTGTCCGGCAATCCTCGGTCTGCTGGGTCCTCGGGGCTGATTGGGCTGAAGATGATCCTCAGGGCCCCTGGTGATGGCGGGTCATCCATCTGTAGCTCTCCGAGGTCCCCCATTCCTCCCGGTGGTGCAGCGCTAGGCCCCTCTGCTGGATCGTCTGGACGCCTATTAGGGAGACCAGTGCCTGTACCTACATATGCTTGTGTGCCTAACGACGCATGTGCGGCGTCTGTGTTTCCTCTATTTGCACATTCCTGCCAATCCTCAGCGGGTGTGTGGTGTACATTAAAATAAGCGTCCGCCATTTTCAGCAGTCTGCATGTGGAGACATAGTATGTTATAGGTATATATCCACATGAGGCATATACTTTCCTAAAAGAATTTATAAATACTTTTAGCATGCAAATTACTATTTCTAAGCTAATCTATAAATACTTGACATACAAATAACTACATCTACAGTTGTTTATAAAGACTTGGCATGCCATGAACTATATATGTAATATCAGAAAAAATATGCACGTACCTGGTGGGGGTGAGAGGGGATCATGGTATTACTTTATATGACTTGGTCTATCTGTACCTCTATTATGGGGAATTGACCAGTTACACTCACAATAAGTTTTGAGACCAACCCCCGAATGAGGGGTACGATGCAGCAGACAACTACTAATATTATCAATATTATAGTTCCTAGCATTATTCCTGCCGCTTTGAGGTATCTTGTCCACCCAAGCTTATTGAACCAATCCCAAAACCCCTTCAGCTGAGTGTTCCAGTTAGATCTCTCCACATGTTCATCTCTCATGCGCTTCATTTCTTGAAGAACACCTGTTAGGCTGCCGTTAATATCAGTATGCATAAGGATTAAAGTACAACAATCTGTCCCGATATAATCACATAGCCCCTGGTCCCCGGCCATACGGGATTCCAGTACGAACCTATGTTGTAAAACCATTAGTGATGTAGCATGTAATTGTTCTTTTATAAGGTCTACGCCCTTTATTGTAAAATTTATAAACCTTTGTTGATTGTACCATAGGAGATTTATCCACCTACTATTTCGAGCTATGTATTGCGCATTGGTAATTGCTCCGAAGAATGGTAACGAGCCGACCCCTCTCCCAGATTTTATCCAATCA
Organism: Fundulus diaphanus; assembly: GCA_037039145.1. Classification (NCBI taxonomy): domain Eukaryota; kingdom Metazoa; phylum Chordata; class Actinopteri; order Cyprinodontiformes; family Fundulidae; genus Fundulus; species Fundulus diaphanus. Next base: position 8,113,524 of record CM073132.1, read on the forward strand.
CTTCCTATAGCAGCATGTTCATCTGGCACCCCTAATGGGACCTGATCCCATGTAATGTATACTTCATCTGACATTTGCCAATTCTGTTTGTGCTCAGTAGGAGTACTTCTTTTTGTACGGTTTCTTATTTCATTAGGTGTTTTGTTGCTGATTTTTTGATTATCTATTATTAATTTTAGTTGTCCTGTAAGCATTACTGGAGCACAGATACCTTCCCACTGAGGAGGCAGTGAGGATAGTATTTGCTCAGTATTATGACACAACCAAAAAATGTCTCCTAAAGGGACAGATCCTTGCGCCAGACTCTTTACTCGATATTGAGCTACTGCTGTAGGTTAGAGGTCATAGATAATATTTCCTCCATCTGGTACTATTTGTTTACAACTTATATTACTTTTAAGGCTAGTTTCACATAGTTTGATGTAGCTAACGTTCCCTCCTGCTGCCGGTGGGTACCACGGTATTTTATTACATTTCACCATCTCATCTGCAGTCTCCATTTTGCTAGAGGTTCTTTCGGTTACCTCTTCTAATTCTGTTCCTCGTGCTATACAAAATGGAAAGCTTAGTTTAGCCGGCTTTTGCACTATTGGAGGGAGGGAAGATGTACTCATTACTTCATTTATTGAGGAGGTTAGTGCTTCGGGGCATCTTTTCCTGTCTTTTGTCCATGATGGTAAACCTGCAGCCATATGCATAACACAGTGAGCAAAACATTCTGATATGTCTGGGCAGTCACCTATTTTACTTACTCTGAAGGGTTGGTAACTGCTTAGCATTATAACAGGCTATACAATCATCTTTAGGCCGCTTTTTAGCTGTAAACATAGCTTGAAACATGTTCATTTGCCATTGTGACGTTTTTAATTTATTCAGATCCCTTTTCTGTCTTTTGTTTATTAATTTTACTACTCTATGAGCTCTTTCTATCGTCATTATTTGTTTTGTTAGTATGTTTTGGCACATGTTTGTTTTGCATCTTACCGTAATGATCACCATCCCATCCCCATGGCAGTCCATGCATTGTGGAGTTCCAAGCCAATGTTTTCCCATTGACTCGTCTCCTAAAATTTCCTCAGACATCACATAGTCATAACCTTCGGTTTGCACATGCATTAATGATTTATTCTCCCCACCGTTATTACTGATTATCCCCTGGTTAGTAGCTAGTGTTATCATTGCTAGTGCACATGTCTCTTTTTGACGCTTTACATGTGAGTGTGCATTGTTAGTGGTGAGCTTAAAAAGGTCCCCCCGTGTTAACCCAAAAAGGGTTAACAAAAGAAGAAAACTAGTCAGATTCGGAAGAAGACGCATACGAGTGACGCCCAGACGGCGCTGGAGTGGGCGGACACGACCCGCTCGCCGACCCAGACGTGCCGTCCGAGGAAGTGGAAAGGGAGGGAGGGGGTGGGGAAGGTGAAGGTGAGGGATGTGGAGAAGGGGAAACAGTTCCAGCACTGTCTGATGAGTGATGAAAAAAAGGTTCTTCCAGTGCCTCAGAGCTGGGTGAGTCTGAGACAGACCTGCCAGGAGTCTGAGTGGTAGGAGAATCAGCATTACTGCTGCCAAAGTCAGAAGGCGAATCGGAAGCAAAAGAATGAACATTATCATTCTCAGAGTCCCCTGACAGTGAAGCCCGTCGGGCTGCCAAGCGGGCTGATCGTCTCTGGCCATCAGACGATGACGGGGTTGAGGATGCATCAGTGCTCGCCCCAGGTACTACATCAGACGCCTGTGAATGTGCTATGCTAGTATGCGGAGGGAGACTTGCTGCTGCCCTTTCAGCATGCGCAGAGCCCGTCGGTCCTGGATCAAGGCCAGGTGGGTCTGGTGGACGATGACGTGTGCAGTGGTTTTTATGGAACCAGAAGGGCTTACCTTCAACTTTTAGGGCAGTGGGAGTGGTAAGAACAACTTTAAAGGGCCCTTCCCTACGAGGTTCGTTCCACTGACGTCTAAATACTCGTATGAACACTCTGTCACCGACTTGGACGTCTCTGACGTCCACTGGAATACGTGTCTCGTCTCGGTTGTGAGCTGCTTTCACCTGTTGAAATATAAGTCTGTGAGTACGGGTTAGGGACCTGAGATAGTCCCCCAGTTCTCGTTCAAGTTGCGCCAGGGAAATCCCCTCCTGGGGCCCTCGCACCTGTGGGAGAGGCATAGGTCGACCTGTAAGCATTTCATGAGGAGTAAGATGGGTTAATCGGTTAGTTTGAGAACGCATTGCCATCAGTGCAATCGGCAACGCATCCACCCACGTCAGGCGGTTATTGCTATCAGCAATAATCTTTGCAATCTTGGTTTTGAGCACACCGTTGGCTCGTTCAACGGATGCCTGCGACTGGGGATGATAAACACAACCAAATTTTTGTTTTATACACAACTGGGTGAACATCGCCTGGACGACCTGTGAAATAAAGTGAGGTCCGTTATCAGACGAAATAGTATCAGGCATACAAAACCTGGGAAACACTTCTTTACATAAAAAACTTGCTGCTGATTTGTGATCGTTCTTAGCAGTGGGGCAGGCTTCTATCCATCTGCTGAAACTACAAACAACCACAAGCATGTATCTCTTTCCCTGCACACGAGTTAACATGTCAACATAATCCATAATCAGATGACGAAAAGGGCCATCCGGCATGGGGATATGTGCTAAGGGTTGTGTGAACATTTTTCGCACATTGTACTTGGGGCAGTGTGGGCATATAGCTAATTCTCTGTCTACCATAGGTGTCAAATAAGGTGACCACCATACTGCCTGCAATTTTCGAACAACTTGGGCTCGCGAACAATGATCAGGTTCATGCATTATTCTGATAGCTGTTGGCAATAAGGACAAAGGAAGTACAAAATGTCCTCGGAAACTTCGCCACAACCCTGCATGGGGGTGTGATGTGCGTACCGCCCCCCTTTGCACCCACAATCGTTTTTCTGCTTCAGAGACGCTGTTCTGCGCCTCAATTAATGAGGCTAAATTAGTGATGGGTCCACAGTCAGCTGCAAGAACCATTGGTCCTTGTATTGCAGGTCCTGTGGCTTCTTTGGCTGCCTCATCTGCTAAGTTATTTCCTATTGCTATAGGTGTTTTTGCCGTCTGATGTGCAGCACATTTTACAATAGCTAACGCAGATGGGAGCTGCATGGCTTGTATTAATTCCATGACAGCCTGCCCATGTGTCACCGGGGTGCCATCAGTTCGAACAAAACCTCGCTGTTTCCAGATGCTCGCGTTTATATGGCATACCCCATACCCATACGCACTGTCTGTATAAATGGTGACTCTTTTACCTGTAGCTAATTTACATGCAGCTGTTAATGCTTTTATCTCTGCCAATTGGGCAGAGCAAGGTTGGTCAAGGCTCATGGACTGAACTTTTGTATAGGTGCCGTCGGGGTCAAGCCGGACCACTCCATATCCTGCTTTGTTCCCCGTCTCACCTCTGACGCATGACCCGTCAACAAACAATGTTAGATCGGATAGGATTGGGTGATTGTATAAATCCTCCCTTACTTTCATGAAGGCGTCCGTCTCCTTGACACAATCATGGGGCTCACCTTCTGTTGGCAATACCATTCTTGTGGCCGGGTTGATCGTGACACAACGTTGCACGGTAAGGTCAGGTCCTGAAAGCAGAACTTCATAACCAGTGCGACGAGCTTGGGTTATCACAAAGCGTGGGCTTGTGAGCAGTGCATGCAATTGATGTGATGTATACAAGAAAATAGGGTGGCCCATAGTAATTACTGAGGCCTTTTTGTATGCAAATGCCGCTGCTGCCAAGCCTTGATAACAAGGAGGCAGGCCTTCTTCAACTCCATCTAATTTTGGACTGTAATAAGAAATTGGTTGTTTACCTGTGGGGGTGTCTTGCATCAATACTGCACATGCATACCCTTGTCGCTCTGCCACGTACAGATGAAATGGTTTGCCATAATCTGGATTGGCCAGAGCAGGAGCCGTTTGGAGATCTTGTTTTAGCAGCTGAAACGCTCCCTCTGCCTCGTCTGTCCACTGTAACTGAGCCGACTGGTGTCCTTGGCCTGCGGCTTTAATAAGTGCTCAATGGAGCAGATTTGATGGCATAATCACACACCCACGGTCTGCTGTAACCTGCCATGCCAAGGAAAGACAACATGTGACCAACAGTTTGAGGTTTGGGCAATTTGGTAATGCCTTCTATTTGGGACGGCGCGATAGACCTCTTGTCCCCACTGAGTTGCCTGCCGAGGTATTCTACTGTTTGTTGGCAGAATTGTTTACTTACTTTGTGTCCTCCTTCTGCCAATGCAGTCAACACCGTAATGGAGTCTTTTTCACACTGCTCTTTTGAGGCAGAACAGATCAAAATGTCATCAACATACATGAACATGGTGGATGGTAAGTCTAAGTGATTCAGATCATTTGCCAGCACACGATTGAAAATAGATGGTGAGTGTACAAACCCTTGGGGTAATCGTGTGTACGTATATTGCTGACCTTTGTACGTAAATGCAAACAGATACTGGGAATCTGGATGCACAGGCACACTGAAAAATGCTGAACACAGGTCTATCACAGTGAACCATTTTGTACCCGGGGGTATGTTGCTTAACAGTGTATGGGGGTCTGGTACTATCAGTATTTCTTCTGCTACAACGGCATTGATTAATCTTAGATCATGGACTAATCTATATTCATTACCGTTAGGCTTTTTTATGGGAAAAATTGGTGTGTTACAGGGGCTTACTGTCGGTTTTAGAACGCCTACAGTTTCTAATCCTGTTATAATGGGCTGTACGCCTTCTACTGCTTCATGTTTGAGGGGGTATTGTCTTTGAAAGGGTAATTTAGCATTTAATTTGGTGGTGAATTTGATGGGGTCAGCTGATTTTACTAAACCTACATCTGTTTTGCTTTTGGACCACACCTGCTCAGGAACTTGTTCTAATAGTGATGCGTGCTCCTCAGTCACCGCCATTTGTCTTTTCCCAGGCACTTTGATGTGTTATGCTATTACTTCATCTGCTTGTGAAAATGAGATTTTGAAGAATAGTCCATCTTTTGATACACTAATCCGGTTCCATGCAGTATCGATCCATTCCGTGACTTTTTTGGCTTCTCGAATCATGGGACCCAGGTCATGCGACTCGTACTGGTCAGCAATCAGCAATGTGACATGCAGCGCTGAGTCAGTGACCTGGAACCATTCGGCAATGTCTTTTTCATGAAACTTGACAACGGCTGCGGCTCCAATATGTCAGCATATTGGATGACAGTTGTTTTGTTGTTAATTTCTTCATCCCAGCTTTTCTCGTAGTCTTCATGTTTCTGTCCTTTGTCATAAAACATGGTGCAATGGAGGGGGAGGAAAGGCTCTTTGGATTCGTCGTAGTGGTTCATTATCAGAGGTCTCCATGTTTCCCACTCCAATTGGAGGAAAGAAGTAGGTGACGTGAGTTTTATCCAAAATACTTGGTCTTCGGGGTCATGATTTGTCATTTGTAGGGTCATCTGTGGGCCCAGTGGCATCATGAAGGCTTTGCTGTTGTCAGTTGCTTCAAAATAAATTCCATTTGGAGTGCATTTAATCTTTGTGTTGAGCTGGCATAACACATCTCTGCCCAGCAGATTAATTGGCGTATCTGCTGAATAAAGTAGTGGTGCATACACAGTCTTTTCTCCTATAATCATGGGAACTGGCTCAGTCATGGGTATTATTTGGGTCTTCCCAGAGAAACCTACTGTTCGAATCTTTGATGCTGAGAGAGGCAGGCCAATTCCACTTTTACCTATGCAGGAGTATGCAGCTCCTGTGTCAATCATGAATTGATGATGGCTGTCGTATATTGTGACTTCAATTGTGGGTTCCGTTTGTGGGCGTTGTGTTAATACAGGTAGAATGGCCTCTCTTTCAGGTTTCTCTGGGCACCCCTATTGCCAGTACGCTTCAGGCCCTGCTCCACCGTTGGCAGGTCCCGTGGCAGGGTGCTGGGGTCCCATCCATGGATTGGTTGGGCAGTCTCTTTGCATGTGTCCGACTTGTCCACATCCCCAGCACTGCAGCCTCAGCTGCTGTTGTCCCATGTCTGGACCCGCCTGGGGCATACGCTGGTATTGTCCGTGAGAGGGCCTCCTCAGGGCTCCTTGTGGTCCTCTCCATCTTCCCCGCATGGGTGGCCCCCCTCTTCCTCTTCCAGTCATCACGTGCTGGGGACCTGTTCCCTGATTTAGATGCACATGGATGGGAGGGACCTGTTGAGTTTGGGCCCCTCCTGCAGGTGGTGCTGTTGGATACTGCATCTGCTGTGTGGGTGGAGGGATAGTGGGAGATATCACTGGGGCTTGTACGACTTCACCTCCTGCTGGTCCACTCTCAGCTGTGGGAGCGGCTGCCACTGTCAGTGCTGCTTGATGTTTAGGCTTCTCTCTGTCTTTCTTTGCTTTTGTTAATTCTCCAATTTGCAGTTGGGCCAACTTTGTGGCCAGCATCTTGCTTTGGTCTTCAAGCGCTTGTTTTTCAGCTCGGTGCATGTTTACATAATGTATGACATGCTCCGAGAACGCAGGCCAGTCCATTTTTATGAGTCCCACCACTCCATCCAGTTTGGCCTGTACTTCTTTGGGCATGGCACCTTTGACGTACATTTTAAATAGTGCCTTGGTTGATTCTTGCTCATCCCATTCACTTCCTGTCTCTGCTTTCCACATTTGTTGAAACTTGTGCAGAAACTGGGCTGGGCTCTCATCATCTTTTAGACATTCTTCTTTCAGCTTGGTTGGGTCTCTGCGTGAGGGATATTTGTTTCTCAGGGCTTCCCATACTCGGGGTCTCATATGGTTGAAGGGTAACCCGTCACACCGGTGTCCGCGCATGACCCCTGGAAGCCCGGCCACCACAAACCCTTCTTTGGCTGCCGAGTTTCCTGCCATTTTTATTAGCAGTGCTTTGATGTCTCCCGCTGCCAAGTTGATGCCCCCCGTGATTTCTTCTAGCTTTTCTATCCATCTGTCTGCTCCGTCTGCCAGCGGCGTCAGTCTTCCTGCAAGCGTTATCATGTCCATAAATGACCATGGCATGTATCGGTCTTCATTAGGTCCTTTGGAAATTAAGGGCATGATCTTTGCCTCCTGCCCCTGTGCTGCTGTGCCTGCGATCTCGTTTCCATTGCGTGATTGCGGTGCTTTTCCACCTCCACGTCCACCTCAAGTTCAGTTGCGAGTTGTTTTTTTCACACCTGAAAACATCGCTCTCCTTTCCGTGACCTCCCGAGGTCTTACAGCTGGGCCCTTCCCGCTCTGTCTGGTCCTACTGACAAAATGTGGGGATATTATGTCGTTCCCATCATCCAGACGTCCAGCTGTGTCCCACAGTTCCATATCTCTTTCTATTTCGTCCTCTTCCCCTTTTTCTGCTTCTGTGAGCATAGCTTTGATGTGCTGGTCAGGGTGGTCCGCGAGGTCAATCTGGGCTGCCTCCTCCATACACTGCTCAACCTCCTGTCTTTGCTTCTCCTCTCGTTGCTTTCTTGCGCACCTTTGTAATTCCTTTAGGTTTTCCTCATATTCCCTTACTTCTTTTCTCAGTCTTTCCACCTCCTCTTGTTCCTCTTTTTTTCGCCTTTCTGCTTCCCTTTGTCTCTCCAAACGTTCCCTTTGTTTCCCCCAGCTGCGGACTAATGTAAGGCGCTCCTGCAATTCCTCCAGCTCTGTGGTTGTTCTTTCTTCCACCGATTCTGACCTTTCTTTTGGATTCAATTTTCTAAGTGCCTGAGGGAGAGTAGTGGGCCATTCGACTGATGCGGGCAAATGAGCCCTAGGAGGTGTCGGTGGGCTGGAGCATGCACTATCCTCCTCTTCATCTAACGAGCAGCTTGGCATCTCTTCTTGGCTTATATTTCCCCAATTTTCCTGCTGTCTATCTCTTTTTCCTTTTTCTCCCTCCCCCTCGTTATCCATTACTAATTTTAACCTCCCTGTGATTTTACCCCTACTAATTTTATCTGTACACACTGGGTACTGCCCTGCTGCTGCAGGATGATAAGGAGGTGGCTTAGAAGCAGTATACTCAGGTGCTGTTGGGTTTTTATTACTTTCGACTTTAAAATATTGCAAGATATCTCTCTGTTCAGCATGTTTCTGTTTTTTACGCAACTGCACTTGGTCATTTCTTGCATCGTTATGCCGCAGCCTTTCTTCTACTTCATCATAGCATAACGGGTCAAAGCTGCCTTCTATAGGCCAGCGATTCCTCCCAGATGTTATCTTATGCCATTCAATCATGCATTTTTGAATTCTGCGTTTGTTAGAAGGATGTGTTATCATTACTAATTTAGCAGGTCGTCAGTTCCTTAGTCTGTTTGCTCACGTTGGTTCCCATGGCACTCAGCAGTCAGCGGACACTGTGGCCTGTGTCTATTTACTTAGGGCTGAACGACTTTTGAAATAATCTAATTATGCTTCTCTTTGCTACTGTAATTTTAATGTGATTATTTCCAATCTAATTTTACTCACATACAAACAAGAAATCTACTTGTTTCCTTGCTGTGCAGCTCAATTGTTAAAAGACTCACCGCATCTAAATTCAGAACAGCAATGATTGTGTTTTAACCTAACTATATTTTAACCTAGATTGCAATTTTTGACCTTCCTCTTCATTAATCGTAGGAAAAGAAAGAATGGTCTATAACTAGAGTTGTTTGTACACAAGGACTAGTTACACCTAGAACCTTTATTGTTTCTATTAATCAGAATGTTATTCAATAGACTAGCTTTTAGTTAATTTGGACATTTAATCCTTGTTAAATTTAAGGTGCAGTCTACAGGCAAGTCTAGCTTTAAACTAATTGATCTGTATTTTTATGCTACGTATGATTATAGAGACTTCCAAATCTAGTAATAAAATTAGATTATCTCCCTGCTGCTATTGTCTTTCTTTTTATGTGGAGGCAACCCCACTTTTAACGTTTTACCAACACCTAATTGACACGTTTTAGTTTCCTAATTGTTAGTAGCTAAAAATTGTAGACTCTGTGATTTTGGAAATTGCGTTTATATTAAGACTGCTATTAATTGTCCAGCCCAGCTATTTACTAACCCTTTTAGTCCCTATTTGTCTGATTTTATCAGGTCCTGCTCTTTCCAATATAGATTTTTTCCTTTTTTAACTTTTTTACCTTTTTCGATCTGTTATATTTCAACAATCTAGGGTTAGGGTATTTCTGTTATGCTGAACTTCTTGTTTTATCCTTTGTTTTATAGTTTTTATTATATATATTTTACTACTACCAATTCTTATTGTTTATCATTATCTTATCTTTTTATGTTTTATTGCTTAAATTTTATTTTGTTCTATACCTTGTTTCTTTCGAATATATATCTGTATCCTTATCACTGTCAATTTATTATTTATTATTATCTTATTTCTATGTATTATTGTTATAGTTCCCCTTTCCCTTATTTCCCCTTTAACAATTAATCTACACTCTACACAAACATAACACAGACAGATATATATATTTTATGTTTTTCTTAAGCTATAGCTCTCACCTATGCACTTCTTGTGCTTTACTCTGCAGGCTTATATTATTCTTACAATAACTTTCCTCACTGTCTCTTACAGTGGCATACGCATTATTCCCAGCTTCCAGGCCTCACGTCCTTGCTAGGCAAGTGAGGGACGTCTCCTTCGAGCGGTACTTCTTACTCTGACTATCGCTTAGCCAGGCCTCTTTAATCATCAATACTTTTGCACAACTTCATAGCACACTTCGACTATCACTTAGTCACCAATACCCTTATTCTGCCACAGATATGAACCATACACTAAATGCATCCACTGCTCAGAGCGGCTGTCTCATCAGACTTGTCAATCACTTTGACCGGTTTGTCCCTACTTCTCTACCTATTATCTATTTCAGATACAAAACAGTTCTTTGCACCAATCAATATCTTAAGCAAAAATGCATAACATAGCTTGTTTTATGATTAACCCAGCTGTGCACAAGATAGTTCATGCATCAATCAATACCTTACACAAAAATGCATCAGTTTTTCGTTAGCCATATATTCATGCACGTATACTTTTTTCATCAATTGATACCTTAAACAAAATTGCAGCAGTTTACATTAGCCATATATTCAACACTTTATACAAACATGCAGCCACATACAATTAGCCATATATTCACATACACATAAAACAACAATAGCCATACTTTCACTCATACATATTAGACAATAATGCTGCCACGTACAATAGCCATACATTCACACACACACACACACACACACACACACCTCTGGACCGCTCTCCAGCCTATTCTGTTCTTCTTTTATGTTATTTTTGTATATATTCTTCTTGTTATGTTATTGTTTTGTGTATGTTACTAAATTTAGATTGCTAGGTTCTTTTAGGAGAGCTGTGTGATTCCTGACGTCCACTAGCCGCCTGCCGGAGGCCGGTTCCCCACAAATTTAGATAATTGTAACAAATTAGTATCTCACCTGTATTGGTGGATTCTTAAGGGCCCTTGGGGTTCCTGAAGTCCAACCGGTGGCAGCAGTCGTCCGAGATCACGCTTCCTCCTGGCTCGGCTCGCCAAAATGTTGTGGATGGCCTCCCCACAACGTAATGATTTGCACTAAGTCCTTCAAAAATTCTAAGTTCTTGGTAAGGCAGTTAAAAATATCCAACAGTAGTCAAAAAGTGAACAAAGTTAGCTGAGTTTCAGTCCAGGGTGGTTTATTGCAACAACACAAGACAACCACACATGAAATGTTCTCCGGACAACATCTGACAACATACAGAAAGTGGTCTGCTTATATACATTTTCTGGATCTTGGGGCTCCTCCTTTGAGCCCCTCCCATTTTTACATATTTTCCACTGCTTTTTCCACGGATATCTTTGTTAATTTTTTACCTATCAGTGGAAACTTACCTAGGGTGTGCTTTTTTAAAAACATGGTTACACATCACAGCTCCTCCCAAACATGGCCCCTCACTACTGCCCATTTCCATATGGTTACACGTCATTACCTTTTCCGTACATGGACCATGCATTTTCTGTGTTCATTTTGCAGCCTTTCATGTTCTGTTTTACATTGCAAATGGCTTGATCTTTGACCCAGAGGTTTTTTTCCATTGCCCTGGTTTTTTCCATTGACCCCCAACCTCTTATTCTGGACTTGTAGCGTGACACACACACATGTTTCTTAGGTAAATGTTACAGCACACCTTATAACCATTGTGATAACAATATATTTATTATAAGATATTGATCCACCACAATATTCATTGTGTGATATTAATCCACTACAGCATGCGTCGGGCTCATAGAGCAAAACTCGTGTAGATGTGCGTATCATTATCAGAAAGTCACGTGACTCTAACTAACTGTGACACGGCAAACTGCGTTTATAAGGAAGAATAGCTGTCAACGGGATGCATCTGCAAAAAGAATATTTAATCTTTACTGGTTCATCAAATTCATCAAGAATTATGGAGGTCTGCTTCAAGCCAAACAAAAGGTTCCGCCGGCCGTGTGGGACCATTTTGATCTCATATCGGAAAATAAGGTAATTGTTTTAATATCCTTATTGTTTCATCCTGTTCCTCTCAGAGTTTCACTTGATCTATCCGAATTGACATTCATTTCAAGAGACTCTTAGTTTACTGTGATGTTATTTTTTGAAGGTTAAATGTTGCTTTTGTTCAACAGAACTTTCTTGTTAAAACAAAAGCACCTCCTCAATGCTGAGACATTATAGGGCCAAGCACGTGAATGAAGACCCAGATACACCATGATAAACTCAGGTATACAGCCATTTTACAACTTACAGTTGCTTTATTGATAATTCCTTTTAATTTATTCTTTACCTGACTTTTAACCATTAAGCTTCCAGGAAGCAGATGCTGGATGAGGCTCTGCTTAATTTCACCCTAAAGGACTGCCAGCCCCTCAGCATTGTGGAAAATGAAGGGTTCAGGGAACTGGTTCAGGTCCTTCCGCCATCATATGTTTTGCTACTCAGAAAGGTTTGTGTGGAAATTATCTAAAGTAGTAGTTTATTTATCCAATTTGTTTCATCTTTAATATCTCTCTCTCTCTCTCTCTCTCTCTCTCTCTCTCTCTCTCTCTCTCTCTCTCTCTCTATATATATATATATATATATATATATATATACATACATACAGTCAGGAAACATTTTCCTCCACCAGCACCACGTCGTGACCTGGCCACTATCCTGCATGAAGAATGGCTTAAAATCCCTCTGACCACTGTGCAGGACTTGTATATGTCATTCCCAAGACGAATTGACGCTGTATTGGCCGCAAAAGGAGGCCCTAAACCATACTAATAAATTATTGTGGTCTAAAACCAGGTGTTTCAGTTTCATTGTCCAACCCCTGTATATATATATATATATATATATATATACACTACCGTTCAAAAGTTTGGGGTCACATTGAAATGTCCTTATTTTTGAAGTAAAAGTACTGTACTATTCAATGAAGATAACTTTAAACTAGTCTTAACTTTAAAGAAATACACTCTATACATTGCTAATGTGGTAAATGACTATTCTAGCTGCAAATGTCTGGTTTTTGGTGCAATATCTACATAGGTGTATAGAGGCCCATTTCCAGCAACTATCACTCCAGTGTTCTAATGGTACAATGTGTTTGCTCATCGGCTCAGAAGGCTAATTGATGATTAGAAAACCCTTGTGCAATCATGTTCACACATCTGAAAACAGTTTAGCTCGTTACAGAAGCTACAAAACTGACCTTCCTTTGAGCAGATTGAGTTTCTGGAGCATCACATTTGTGGGGTCAATTAAACGCTCAAAATGGCCAGAAAAAGAGAACTTTCATCTGAAACTCAACAGTCTATTCTTGTTCTTAGAAATGAAGGCTATTCCATGCGAGAAATTGCTTAGAAATTCAATTCAATTCAATTCAATTTTATTTATATAGCGCCAAATCATGAAACATGTCATCTCAAGGCACTTTACAAAATCAAGTTCAATCATATTATACAAATTGGGTCAGATTATACAGATTGGTCAAAATGTCCTATATAAGGAAACCAGTTGATTGCATCAAAGTCCCGACAAGCAGCATTCACTCCTGGGGAACCGTAGAGCCACAGGGAGAGTCGTCTGCATTGTACATGGCTTTGCTGTTTGATGTTTAGGCTTCTCTCTGTCTTTCTTTGCTTTTGTTAATTCTCCAATTTGCAGTTGGGCCAACTTTGTGGCCAGCATCTTGCTTTGGTCTTCAAGCGCTTGTTTTTCAGCTCGGTGCATGTTTACATAATGTATGACATGCTCCGAGAACGCAGGCCAGTCCATTTTTATGAGTCCCACCACTCCATCCAGTTTGGCCTGTACTTCTTTGGGCATGGCACCTTTGACGTACATTTTAAATAGTGCCTTGGTTGATTCTTGCTCATCCCATTCACTTCCTGTCTCTGCTTTCCACATTTGTTGAAACTTGTGCAGAAACTGGGCTGGGCTCTCATCATCTTTTAGACATTCTTCTTTCAGCTTGGTTGGGTCTCTGCGTGAGGGATATTTGTTTCTCAGGGCTTCCCATACTCGGGGTCTCATATGGTTGAAGGGTAACCCGTCACACCGGTGTCCGCGCATGACCCCTGGAAGCCCGGCCACCACAAACCCTTCTTTGGCTGCCGAGTTTCCTGCCATTTTTATTAGCAGTGCTTTGATGTCTCCCGCTGCCAAGTTGATGCCCCCCGTGATTTCTTCTAGCTTTTCTATCCATCTGTGCCTTGCAATGAAAGAGTCCTTCAGCACTTCTGCGACGTTTAACCACATGTGATGCACTGCATATTTTTTCACAAGGCCCACTCTTTATTGTCTGGACAAGCAAATGAGCATAAAATTACTCTGGGGCATAATTTTCTTTTTTTTCCTTTCCCGTTACCTGAAAGGATGACACCCTGAGTGGTGACCCACATTGCCCTTAAAAAAAAACTTTGAAAAACCATGATTGAACATTATAATCAGAGTAGTAGAAAGAAAAGGAAAAACATTGTGATGTTCGGCATATTTTTCAGTAATATCTCTATCAAGATTAGGTTATGAAATAGGATAAAACATTTACATGTATAGTGACAGTTTACATTTAGCTGAAATATTTTAACACCATGTTCTGTGTGCAGATTTAGCAAAACTTTCAAATTAAATCCCGATGAGAAACTGTTTTAACGGAAAACTCAAGAGAAAGTGAGAAAAAAACATCAACAATTGAACATAATTGACAGCTACATCCATTTGCTCAGTCCAATCCCTCCTCAAATGTTACAGCACACCTTATAACCATTGTGATAACAATATATTTATTATAAGATATTGATCCACCACAATATTCATTGTGTGATATTAATCCACTACAGCATGCGTCGGGCTCATAGAGCAAAACTCGTGTAGATGTGCGTATCATTATCAGAAAGTCACGTGACTCTAACTAACTGTGACACGGCAAACTGCGTTTATAAGGAAGAATAGCTGTCAACGGGATGCATCTGCAAAAAGAATATTTAATCTTTACTGGTTCATCAAATTCATCAAGAATTATGGAGGTCTGCTTCAAGCCAAACAAAAGGTTCCGCCGGCCGTGTGGGACCATTTTGATCTCATATCGGAAAATAAGGTAATTGTTTTAATATCCTTATTGTTTCATCCTGTTCCTCTCAGAGTTTCACTTGATCTATCCGAATTGACATTCATTTCAAGAGACTCTTAGTTTACTGTGATGTTATTTTTTGAAGGTTAAATGTTGCTTTTGTTCAACAGAACTTTCTTGTTAAAACAAAAGCACCTCCTCAATGCTGAGACATTATAGGGCCAAGCACGTGAATGAAGACCCAGATACACCATGATAAACTCAGGTATACAGCCATTTTACAACTTACAGTTGCTTTATTGATAATTCCTTTTAATTTATTCTTTACCTGACTTTTAACCATTAAGCTTCCAGGAAGCAGATGCTGGATGAGGCTCTGCTTAATTTCACCCTAAAGGACTGCCAGCCCCTCAGCATTGTGGAAAATGAAGGGTTCAGGGAACTGGTTCAGGTCCTTCCGCCATCATATGTTTTGCTACTCAGAAAGGTTTGTGTGGAAATTATCTAAAGTAGTAGTTTATTTATCCAATTTGTTTCATCTTTAATATCTCTCTCTCTCTCTCTCTCTCTCTCTCTCTCTCTCTCTCTCTCTCTCTCTCTCTCTCTCTCTATATATATATATATATATATATATATATATATATATATATATACATACATACAGTCAGGAAACATTTTCCTCCACCAGCACCACGTCGTGACCTGGCCACTATCCTGCATGAAGAATGGCTTAAAATCCCTCTGACCACTGTGCAGGACTTGTATATGTCATTCCCAAGACGAATTGACGCTGTATTGGCCGCAAAAGGAGGCCCTAAACCATACTAATAAATTATTGTGGTCTAAAACCAGGTGTTTCAGTTTCATTGTCCAACCCCTGTATATATATATATATATATACACTACCGTTCAAAAGTTTGGGGTCACATTGAAATGTCCTTATTTTTGAAGTAAAAGTACTGTACTATTCAATGAAGATAACTTTAAACTAGTCTTAACTTTAAAGAAATACACTCTATACATTGCTAATGTGGTAAATGACTATTCTAGCTGCAAATGTCTGGTTTTTGGTGCAATATCTACATAGGTGTATAGAGGCCCATTTCCAGCAACTATCACTCCAGTGTTCTAATGGTACAATGTGTTTGCTCATCGGCTCAGAAGGCTAATTGATGATTAGAAAACCCTTGTGCAATCATGTTCACACATCTGAAAACAGTTTAGCTCGTTACAGAAGCTACAAAACTGACCTTCCTTTGAGCAGATTGAGTTTCTGGAGCATCACATTTGTGGGGTCAATTAAACGCTCAAAATGGCCAGAAAAAGAGAACTTTCATCTGAAACTCAACAGTCTATTCTTGTTCTTAGAAATGAAGGCTATTCCATGCGAGAAATTGCTTAGAAATTCAATTCAATTCAATTCAATTTTATTTATATAGCGCCAAATCATGAAACATGTCATCTCAAGGCACTTTACAAAATCAAGTTCAATCATATTATACAAATTGGGTCAGATTATACAGATTGGTCAAAATGTCCTATATAAGGAAACCAGTTGATTGCATCAAAGTCCCGACAAGCAGCATTCACTCCTGGGGAACCGTAGAGCCACAGGGAGAGTCGTCTGCATTGTACATGGCTTTGCTGCAATCCCTCATACTGAGCAAGCATGAAGCGACAGTGGGAAGAAAAACCACCCATTAACGGGAAAAAAAAACCTCCGGCAGAACCGGGCTCAGTATGAACGATCATCTGCCTCGACCGACTGGGGTTACAGAAGACAGAGCAGAGACACAACAAGAGAGACAAAAAAGCACAGAAGCACACATTGATCTAGTAATCTGTTCTACATTAGATGGTAATAGTCGGTGATCTGTCCTCCCTGGATGATTTCACAGTCAACAGAACGTCAGACCAGGTGTACCTACTATGAAGAAAAAAGAGAGAGAACAAAAAGTTAAAAGCTGAAATGACAACAGTCATTTCAATGTAATGCAATGCAAATCTGGAGAACAGTAGACTGGAGAACAGTAGAAATCAGTAGAGTGAGAAAAGTAGGCCCTGATGTCCTCCAGTAGCCTAAGCCTATAGCAGCAAAACTATAAAGGTAGCTCAGAGTAACATGAGCCACTCTAGTTATAAGCTTTGTCAAAAAGGAAGGTTTTAAGATTAGTCTTAAAAGTAGACAGGGTGTCTGCTTCACGGACCAAAACTGGGAGTTGGTTCCACGGGAGAGGAGCCTGATAGCTAAAGGATCTGCCTCCCATTCTACTTTTAGAGACTCTAGGAACCACCAGCAGACCTGCAGTCTGAGAGCGAAGTGCTCTGTTAGGAACATACGGAGTAATCAGAGCTCTGATATATGATGGAGCTTGATTATTAAGGGCTTTATACGTTAGAAGAAGAATTTTAAATTCTATTCTTGATTTAACAAATTGAAGATTTCCTACAACGGTGTGTACTACTCCCTTCAGAGGACAGCACAAACAGGCTCTAACCAGATTAGAAAAAGAAGTGGGAGGCCGCGTTGCACAACTGAGCAAGAAGATAAGTACATTAGAGTCTCTAGTTTGAGAAACAGACGCCTCACAGGTCCCCAACTGGCATCTTCATTAAATAGTACCCGCAAAACACCAGTGTCAACATCTACAGTGAAGAGGCGGCTGTGGGATTCTGGGCTTCATGGCAGAGTGGCAAAGAAAAAGCCATATCTGAGACTGGCCAATAAAAGAAAAAGATTAAGGTGGGCAAAAGAACACAGACATTGGACAGAGGAAGACTGGAAAAAAGTGTTGTGGACGGATTAATCCAAGTTTGAGGTGTTTGGATCTGTTAAGCATGGTGGAGGTAATGTGATGGTCTGGGGTTGCTTTGGTGCTGGTAAGGTGAGAGATTTGTACAGGGTAAAAGGGATTCTGAATAAGGAAGGCTATCACTCCATTTTACAACGCCATGCCATACCCAGTGGACAGCGCTTGATTGGAGCCAATTTCATCCTACAACAGGACAATGACCCTAAACACACCTCCAAATTGTGCAAGAACTATTTAGAGCAGAAGCAGGCAGCTGGTATTCTATCGGTAATGGAGTGGCCAGCGCAGTCACCAGATCTGAACCCCATTGAGCTGTTGTGGGAGCAGCTTGACCGTATGGTACGCAAGAAGTGCCCATCCAACCAATCCAACTTGTGGGAACTGCTTCTGGAAGCGTGGGGTGCAATTTCTCCAGATTACCTCAACAAATTAACAGCTAGAATGCCAAAGGTCTGCAATGCTGTAATTGCTGCAAATGGAGGATTCTTTGACGAAAGCAAAGTTTGATGTAAAAAAAATCTTATTTCAAATACAAATCATTATTTCTAACCATGTCAATGTCTTGACTCTATTTTCTATTCATTTCACAACGTATGGTGGTGAATAAGTGTGACTTTTCATGGAAAACACAAAATTGTTTGGGTGACCCCAAACGTTTGAATGGTAGTGTATATATATATATATTTTTTTGACTTGGTGTGGTTTTCAGACCATCAAACAAATGTTGGCCTAAAAGTGCAAGGAGGAACGGGAATGAGTGAAAATGGAAGGACAGGGCAGTGAGTATAACCGCTGACATGTGGACGTCTGTAAACATGGATGCTTACTTGGCTCTTACCTGTCACCACATTAATGAAAATTTGCAGCTGTGTACATCTGTGCTGGGTGTGCTATATGCTGGTGAAGATTCTCAGTCATCCAGGTCATGGTCATTCCAAAGAAGTTAAAAAACAAAACAACTGGCCTTTTTTTCCGAAGTTTGAAGACGTTTGGCTTCCTTATTACTTAAGCCAATGGCTTATTTTGCATGTTATCTAAGCCATTACAAGGCCTTTGTTGGGCAGTAATATAAAGCTTGCTACTCCACACTACTCCAGACATTTTGAATTGAGAAAGCTTTCTGGATTGAAGACGGCGAAGCGTCTTCAAACTTCAGAAAAAAAGTCCAGTTGTTTTATTTTTTTACTTTTTTGGAATGGGTGTGCTATACTTTCCACAAAGTCGCACTGCTGACAATAATTTGTTTGTTCATGTACTAAAATGCCAATTTGTTCTTTTTAGATAACCTTTTGGCAACATCTTGACATTGAAGTGGGCAGGCAGACTAAAAGTCCACTGCTGAAGCCATCCAGGAGGTGCACAGAAACCTGTCAGAGAGCAATATTGCTAGGTCCCAGGATCCTATGATATACTGGAAAAACCAAAAGACAGTCTATCCAGACCTCTTCCGCCTTTCATTACAATTTCTCTGCACTCCAGCATCATCTGGGCCGTGTGAGCTGCTGTTTTCTACAGCTGGAGATGTGATATCAAAAAAGTGTAACAATTTCAAAATGTTGGAACAACTTTTTTTTATTTTTAATAAAAATTTGTAAAAAAAAAATGTCAGTCCACAAGCATCCTCATTCACAACATGTTTACTTAGAGGTTATTACGTTATGATACAGGTTCACATTATTTGACGGTATCTAAATATAAATGAAAATATGAAATAATACAATGCAACATACAATGACTTAAATTATATATTGTGTATACTAGGTCATCAAATCAGTGTCAGTTAACTGTCAACTAGGTTGCCTGTAGGGATTTTTAAGGTCCAGCAGGTGTCAGTATTCAGTGACACAGTATCAATACAGTTTGGTAACATGTCGAAACACTTAATGACGCCTCATCTACCCATCAATACTGGATATGCTCAACACTAATAACGAAATTTCAGTAAGTTTGTGTACACTGAAGACACACTTAAAAGAAAGTGGACTGTACCTCTTCCCTCCTTTGAATAAGCGATAATCAGAATTACTTCCGGTTTAAAAGTAAAATGGTGCCGTAGTCCAATCAGCGTTGTCTCATGTTTCCCACTGGCACCTACCCTTTCCGGTAGGTTAATGTCGTTGTGTTTTTCTTAATGTTGTTGTGTTTTTCATGTCATTGTTTTTCATAATGTCGTTGTTTTTCTTAATGTTGTTGTGTTTTTCATAATGTCGTGTTTTTCAATATGTAGTAGTGCTTTTAAATTTGTAGTTGCGGTTTGCACTTCAGGGCCACCGTTTTATGAAGGTTTTTTTGTTCCAGAAGTATTTGTGGCTTGTAAGCAGGAATTTGAAGTTGCAGAGAGAGTTTCATTCCAAGTTTTGTATTTGTAGAATAAAAAAAAAATCACAAGTACACAAATTGTGTTCTGGGAGTTGCACATCAAAAACCTCTTACATTCTCAGTTTTTCTCCAAATGGTCCAGAACTATTGTTGCAAAACTATTTGTGCATTGTAAGCGTGAATTTGAAGTTGTAGAGAGAGTTCCATTCCAAGTTTTGTATTTGTAGTATTAAAAGAAAAATCACAAGTACAAATTTTTTTACACATGTTCAAATTTTAAGTACAAGTACACAAATTCTTTTCTGAGTTGCACATCAGAAATGTCTTCCATTCAGTTTTGCTACAGTTGATCTAAAACAAATGGTGAAAAACAAAGTCAAACACGTGTATTAATATCTTCAACAAATCATTTTTTATATATTATTTTCCTTATCAGAAATACAAATCAATAAATACAACTGCAAGAATCTGCTGCTGTGAGTCACAAATTCAACTTTACAAGTTACGCCTTCATTTTCACTTTTGACACAAATGTCTCACCAGTAAAAATGATCTGTGACTTGTGGGTAGTACCCTTGATCGGCCAGCAGCCTGGTCGGTCAGTCTGTACCAACCGGAAGTACATATATGGCTTACTGCCATGTTGCCTTCCAAGGACCCAGCCCACAAATGCCTTCGAAGGACGCAGCCAAGTGCACCTCGCTGCAGCAAACAGAAAGGGGCGGGGACGGACCACTGTCAGTCTCATACCTTATATGGAAATGGGACCATTGCACTCAGGAAATGAAGGGGGCTGTAAGGTTTAAAGCACCTAAAACATTCCTTAAACAACACACAGGGAAGAAAGACAACAGACGGTAATTTTGCTCTCGAGAGGAGAAACGACAACGATCTGCTCCTTTACAAATCTTCCATCGCTCTGAAGCATACCTTGTCGTCACCTCTCTTTTTATTTCCAATAGGGGAGGTCCCTAATTACAAAACACAGTTGCAGCACTAAGGAAGTAGGGGAACAATGACATCCAAGATAACGCAGCATGATTTAATCACATCTCTTCCAGGCACTTAATGCAGACCATTCACTACTCAGAGAATGGGTCACAAGTATCACAGATAACTGGGTGCATCACAGTTACACAAATTCCAGGCGCGGATTCAGGCGCGGATTCAGGCGGGGGCGCAGGGGGCGCGCGCACCCCCCTTTTGGAGACCAAAAGTATTTTTTTAAAGAGACCGAAATTTTAAACATCCTTCATAGAATTACGATTAAGAGCCAGTACCTTTCATTTAGAACGCACTGTGACGCCGGCGCGGCATAAATTGTCGTCGCAATCACCGATACTGCGGGCGGCATTTAGTGCCCAAATATGGGCAGTAATGGCGGCCTGACGTCACATCCTGTGTTGTTTCTTAGCAGAGGCATTGCACTCCTACAGCTGCGATAAACAACAATTATTTCGGATTTCCAGAGGACTTCACCATTGAAATTTTCGAGAGCTATTGTTGAAGCAACAATGCCCACGCGCATGGCAGTTTGATGTTGCAATACATCGGTTAAGAGTGGAAAAACATCACAAAAATAAGGAGATGGCTGCCGCAGCAGACAGATTCAACTCACATCGTTCCTTTTTGGTCTCCTTGCCTCAAACTGGGCTGGATTTCGTCAAAAATCAGGTTGCTGTCAAGAAAGTCTTCTATAGATTCCAAATCGCTCTCAGATGATGATGATAAATCCATGAAACTCCATCACTATCACTAATTAATCCATCACTCTCTGCCGCACCGGTCGTGGCCATTTTAAATAACAGCGCGCAGTGACGAGCCTGTTCTTCTTCTACGACTACTACTTCTTCTTCTCTTTTTTAATAGTGGTTGGCAAACAACTTTTAGGTGCATTACCGCCACCTTCCAGATTGGAGTATGGATCAACCTTAATCTTATATTCTCCCCACAGAAAAAAGGTATGATGATCGTTAGAAAATTTTGATTATGAAAAAACATTGAGTTTTCACAAGTTGTGTAAAGTTGTAAAGTAGTGCAATTTCAGGAAAACTTTTTCCAGTAACGGGAAAGTTTAAAAATACATTTTTGTTGCACAGTTTTTGAAAAGTAATGAAAAAAAGAGTGTAAAGTAAAAAAAAATAGTGGACATTGACACCCATACAATAGTTATTGTGTAGTGTGTATTGTCTGATTTAAACCTTTTAGAGCCACATGCGTTTTATTGTTAAAACTAAGAATGGTCTCCTTTATGAAAACATACTAGGCTTAAAACTATTGCCAAGCAACTTGCATATGATGAACGATGAGAGTGAGAAAGAGATCTTTACATCATATAAAGATGATCTACCATCAGGATCAACATTCAGGCAGGAAGTGAAGTTGTGGCACACAAAGTGGTCATCATCAGTGGAAAAACCCAGCTCTCTCCCTGAAATTCTAAGGATAACAAATATGAAGTGCTACCCAAACATTTCTATGATTCTTCACCTTCTGTCAGTTATACCTTTTACACGTGCTTCTGTGGAACGTGCTAACTCAGGCCTTAAAGCAGTGAAAACTTTGCTGAGGTCAACAATGGGACAGAAAAGGTTTGTGGCTTTGCTACTTATGTATGTCCACAAGGAAATTCATTTAGACATCAACAAAATCATAGACATATTTGCCCAGAAGCATCCTAAAGGGTTGACATTCATAAACCCATTATCATCGTCATCATAAAGTTAAAGGTGTTGTAAAAGAGAACAATATTCTTTGTTAAGTCTTACTGTTCTATTATAGGCTTATGGCTTAACTTCACCATACATGTTCATGGTTTAACTTACTTTAAAGATTTTTTTTCCTCAACGTGGTTTGTCTTGTTAAAATATGTTAAAATATGTCACTTGAAATATACCACACTGTTCTTAAGTCCTTGGGTCTTTCTAAGTATTTTTTTTCTTAATATAGTTTATATGGTTAAAATATATTGTTAAAATACATATATATTTTTAAAACTCCTTTATCTTTTTATTTCATTTTCTGTATAAATATAATTTCTGGAAATAAAGAAAATATTTGTTTGATTAATTGTTGATAAGGATAATTTTTTCTTCAAAGTACTTTTTAACCTTGTGCATGCTGTAAAAAGCACGAAATTTTGACTTAAAAACCCATTTTCAATTACAATAAGATAATCATGCTAATTCCACTTATGTTCATCCATTAAAATTATTATCAATTAAAAAACCCATCCATCCATTTTCCAAACTGCTTTATCCCTCATGGGGTTGCGGGGGTTGCTGGTGCCTATATCCAGCGTTCACTGGGCGGGAGGCGGGGTACACCCTGGACAGGTCGCCAGTCTGTCGCAGGGCAACACAGAGAGACAAACAGGACAAACAACCATTCACACACAGACTCACACCTAAGGACAACTTGGAGAAGCCAATTAACCTAACAGTCATGTTTTTGGACTGTGGGAGGAAGCCGGAGTACCCGGAGAGAACCCACGCATGCACAGGGAGAACATGCAAACTCCATGCTGAAAGACCCAGGGGTGTACCCAGGACCTTCTTGCTGCAAGGCAACAGCGCTACCCACTGTGCCACTGTGCAGCCCTTTTAAAAAACCCTTAGATGAATAATTAGGCTGATGTGAAAGAGTAAAGATGGCATTCTTTGGTCATTTAGCCTCACATTGTTTCGACCCCATGACCCTTGACCCTTGACCCCATGACCCTTAGGTGCGCACCCCCGTTTGAAAAATCCTGGATCCGCCCCTGAATTCCTTGTATCATTATCAACACAACATGTTTCCTGTCTTCTGCGGGTCTCCCAGAATGGCAGTAGATAGTGAAGGACACAAACAAACGATAAAGCTACAACACTAACCACCTCACATATATATTCCAGTAAATATATGATGACAAACCCAATAAATCATTAACACAATAAAAGAAATATAAAATATTCCCAACAGGGGCACTAGTGACACTATTTCCTGTACCAGCTGTTATAATAATTATAATAATAATAACGCATTTTATTTGACAACACCTTTCAAAACGCCCAAGAACACTTTCAACATTAAAAATACAAATTAAACTGTAAAGAAATGGCTAAAAATCGTGTTATGTTTATATTAGATGAAAATAGAAAAGTAGATAACTTTTTATTTTTAAATTTTTATTAAATCTTATTTTCGGATGTTAAAATTACATTAGTAACAAACAATCTAAAATAAGCAACAATAAGGAATCATTATGGAGATGTATTTATCTATCCTTACACCCTATCACAAACAAATGTCATAAAACCTATATCAAATTAATAGTTTAGAGACAAATGTATATTACATTAAGAACACATTTATCCATCCATTAATTATCATACACGCACACTTATCCCTATAGTGGGGTTGTGAGGGCTGCTGCGGTGGATCCTGGACAGATCGCCAGTCCATGACAGATTAAGAAAACAGATATAACCAAATACTTGCTGGTGCTGAAGTTCAAATAATAGATTTTGATGTTGTGAATGGTACTCCTAAAATAAATAAGTTAAAATCTAAAATATAATAGCGTGTGCCTTATTTAATAAGGACTAGATGGAAAAGAGGTTTGGTCGGTAATACATTTAGTCAACAATTTTGGCCAACTTAGTATGTCCATTCACAGTGCACTTTTGTTCTGTTTATTTCCCAAATATTTTTCTTATTAATCAAATTGTGAATACAATTTAGAAACAAACCTAAGGAACTTCTAACAAGTGGCATTCTGAAAACTATAATATACTTGGTTGCAGGCGACCTGGCTCAACTATTATCATTGTTTACCATAATGCCTCATTGGAAACTTTTCCTATAAGGACTCCAGTAAACTGATTGGTATCCCACTATTCCATTTAGAAATTCCATATCAATTCTACCAATTGCAATTGATTCATAAACTGCGCTCCAAAGACCTTAAATACCCAATTTTTGCAAAACCCAAAGTGATTCATTTAAAATTTTTAAATGTAGCTTCAACCTGGAAAGACTCATTCAAAGAAAGTAGGTTTTAGAGAGTTTATTTGACAAGAAATAATCTTCGGCGCTCGGACCCCAGTAGTAGACATGGCACTGGTAATCGCCAGAGAGAATGATCCGCTTTGGATGAGTTTTTTTTTTTTCTATATGAAAACCTTTTTGAATAAAGTCATTGGATACATAAATTAAACTAATGTGTAAATTCTAACCATAACTGTCTTCATCTCACCTGCTCAGCCAATATCCTGATTATGCGCCTCCGTCCCAGCCTAACGGCGGCAGTCTCATCTCCTCCACCCTTTATAAAGTCCGGCTTGATGCTTGATGTGTGCAACTGCTCTTCACCTGAGCTTTGTTGACCTTCACACAGCATACCTTTCATCTTATGTTTGTGACATGACTTTGTAACCATACAAAATGTTTCTGTATGTACTTGCTTTATTACAAAAAAACAATAGTTGATTTTGACTGTTAAAACATAAACAACTTAGCCGTATGTCAGGTTTGTAAAGAAAATTTGTATTGATTCCAGTCATTGTTCAAAAAGAATAAGATACATTGTATTTTAAGTTATTTAAAGTTAAACAACGCTGTTACAATATATTTACAACTACTTTATTGGTTCTACTCTCTTCAAGATATTACAGCCACAATGTAACTTTGTCCGGAAACAACACCATTTCTTTGAAACCCAAATAATGGTAATAATGTAATACATAATATTGAAAGAAGACATTATGAAAAATAATGACTGCATAAGTCAAAAGGCAAATGTGCTTCAGCGGAAATGATTTAAAATGGCATGTCACAAAAATAAAAAAATATGTGAGTACTGAAATGTGTAACAGACTGGAAAACAACTAATATTCTCCTTGCATACAGTATTGACATTCAGGGCAGTGTCCAGGTATGCCATCAGAGTAGCAACGAGGGTACTATCCTCATCTTCCATTTCCGGTGAAGCCCACACAGTCTTTATATTGTCGGTTGCAGGAAGAACACGTTTCAACCACAAAAGGAATCTGATTTTGTGCCTTGAATGACTTTGAAAATTTACCCCAGTTGATCTCACCTGTTAAGAAAAAATAGATTTCATGTAGTTCAAATCTAATTTTGCATGTTTTAAATGAAAAAGTCAAAGGTCCTTACCATCCAGCCAAGCAAAGTGAGTCTTCTTCCCGGAAACTGGGTCAGACACAATGGCTTCAAAGCACTTGAAGGTCGATGCCAAGGTGTGTCTTGGCATGCCAGGGTGAGGTAAGCTTTGTCTCCCTGTGCTAGTACCACCTCCTGAAGAACAGCTTCAAGTCCATTCAAAGGCATCTGAAAACAAAATTAAATAAAAAAACAGGTGCATTGCAAGACTGTCATACCGGAAGAATGGCTATGACATGTGATTATGCATGAATCTGTCATGAATCAGAGCAGGGGACCCAGAATTCAACTAGACCAGCAGAGGTTCGGTAAAAGAATATTTATTAACAAAATCCAAAAACCAAAAAGGGCAGAGAAACAAACAGTCCAGTTGGGCAGGCAGGGCAGGAACAGACAAAAACAGGATGGCACAGATTTCTGGAGACAAGGTGGTTCAAAATCCAAAAAGCAAAACATAACAGAACTTGCAAGAGGAGAACTCACCTACACTCAACAAGACGACCTGGCACTGATGTCTGGTCTCAACAGTTTATATGGAGGTGGAAGCAGGTGAAACCGGTTAGAGGTGATTGCAGCAGGGGTGGAGTTAGGCAGGTGTGCAGAATAAGTAATTAGACCAGACATCAGTGCTGAGGCTCAAAACAAGAACAGATCAGACAAATCTAAAAAGCTGACAAGACAAGTGGACAGAAACAAACTACACATGATCTAATAAAGAACAAAACAACCCTGAAGTACAAACCTAAAACAGAAAATAAAGCTAAGACTAAAACTGATGACAAAACAGGATAAACTAGCAGTAAACAAGAACCTAGACAAGACAAAACTCAAAGCAACCAGAGAACCTAAGGAAGGAGGGCAAAATACCTTAAACATAAACCAGAAAAAAACCCAAATCATGACAGAATCTTACCTGTAAGATTGGCGATATCGTTTGCACCTGCATGGTGAAGAGCATTAAACAATAATTGATACTTTATATCTCTCAGTATGTTATCCTTTCCATCTCTAATGGTATAGATCCGCCATCCGCAACCAACGGACCTCAGTCCGGATACGGACCCATATGCCATCCCATCCGGACCCGGAATATATTGTTAAAATATTTGTTAATTTTGACGGGAGAATTAATTTTAAACCGGAGCATTTATTTTTTTCCCTATCTGACACAAGTGCTTTTACCAGCACTGCACTGAGCAAGGATTGGAAGCTACAAACCAATCACGTGCGAGTCATACTAACCACGTGGTTCAACTAGCGAATTGAATCGTCAGCTTGAACTCAGAGCGAGTTGTATGAGCAAACCGAAGCAGAGGTTTGTAGCCAGGCACAGACATCCACGCAGTGTGATATAAGGAAGAGGAGGTGAAAGGTGAGCGAAAAGCGATTGAAGCGAGAAACGCAGGGTGATACAGGAAGACAGGGCGTTAATTACAGTCAGAAGAGGTGCAAACACTATGGCGCTTTCTAAAAAGAGAAAAGTAGATGCCGAAAATCGAGCGTTCAACACGGAATGGACTGATGCGTACATGTTCATTCTTCCACCCGCGAGCACGAAACCAGTGTGCCTCATATGCTCCGAAACCGTGGCACTTATTAAAAGTGCCAATGTCAAGCGTCACTATGAGACTAAGCACAAAGCATTTGACCAATCATACCCCCCTAAGTCCGAACTCCGGACGCAGAAAATTCGAAGTCTCACTGCCCAATATGATCAGTCCACCAGGGTATTAAGCCGTGCTTTCAGCGCACAACAGCGTGCTAATGAATGTTCCCTCCGTGTTGCTTGGGTTTTAGGGAAACACAAAAAGCCCTTTACAGATGCAAGTATTGTCAAAGAGTGCATGACTGAAATAGCAGAGGCGTTACTTGATGGTAAAGAAAAAGATGAGCTCTGTGACAAAATAGAGAAAATACCCCTGTCAGCCTGTACAGCCACAAGGAGAAGTGAGATACTAGCTCAAGATTCACTGTCCCAGCTGGAAGAAGCTATTTGTAAGGCACCGTGTGTTGGCCTGGCTGCGGATGAATCTACTGATGTGTCTGACAATGCTCAGCTATTGGTTTACATAAGATTCTTAAACAGGGAGAAAAATCAGTTCTGTGAAGACCTCTTAGGTGTGACTCCCCTGCAGACCACTACCAAAGGAGAAGACATCTACCTGGCCATTAAGGAAATGCTAGCACAGCGAGGAATAGAGCCAAAACAAGTGATATCAATAACCACTGATGGAGCCCCTGCCATGATAGGGAGAGAAAAGGGAGCTGTGGCAAGGTTGAAAGAAGACAACGCTGACCTGATCTCTTACCACTGCATTATTCATCAGGCTGTCCTTTGCTCCACCCTGTCAGATGAGTATGCTGAGGTGATGAAGACAATGATGAAAATCATAAACTTTCTCAGGGCATCTTCTTGTCAGCATTGCATGCTCAGGGAATTTCTCAAAGAGGTTGATGCAAACTCTGATGATCTTTTGCTACACAACAATGTTAGATGGCTCAGCAAAGGCAGGGTGCTAGAGCGATTTTGGTCAATTAGACATGAAGTAACAGCTTTCTTGGAACAACTGGAAAGTCAGAAAGCAGCCAACTTTTCTGTCTTTCTAAATAAACTATTTTTGATGGGGGGAATTGTATCAATTAGGATTAGCCTGGTGCCCACAGCAAATGGAAGCATTGTGGTAAAAAGACACAAGATGTACTTGTGCAAAGGGGTTCAGGAAACCCTCACTACTACTATACTCTGGACATCCCAAACACACCTCCACATAAGTCAGCCTCAGCCCTGAAACAGGAAGGGAGACAAGCTATAAACAAAAATGCAAGATGAAATGACAGAAACAAATCTGCATGTCACTCTCTGGTACAAAAACAGCCCAGGATCGGACCCAGATTATGAAAAACAAGTTGAAAAATGTACACCAGCAACAATAACAGTGGATTACCTCTACTCAGATGCTCACAGCACCACGGTAGCAGGAATAATCTTGCAAAAAACAAAAAACAAAAACAAAACTAAGAGGTTTAACAGAATGCATTTCCCCTCACATGTCGTTTAAAAAAAACACAAAAAAAACCCCAGTGTTTTAGAAACAGTTGGGACAGATATGTTAGACCCAATCCCAACCAAGTTGTTTAAGGAGGTATTCCCTTTGATCAGTGGTCCTATTTTAGACATGATTAATCTATCCTTAGTAAATGGATATGTACCACAGGTTTTTAAAGTAGCTGTTATTAAACCTTTACTTAAGAAACCTTCTCTTGATCAAGATAAGCTAGTAAACTACAGACCTATATCTAATCTTCTTTTCTTATCTAAAATTCTTGAGAAAGTAGTTGCTAATCAACTTTGTGAACATTTACAAAGTAATGACCTACTTGAGGAGTTTCAGTCAGGCTTTAGAGCTCATCATAGCACTGAAACAGCTCTGGTGAAGGTCACCAATGATATTCTCATGGCCTCAGATAATGGACTTGTGTCTATACTTGTCCTGTTAGATCTCAGTGCTGCATTTGACACAGTTGATCACAATATTCTCCTACAAAGACTTGAGCATACTGTAGGGATTAAGGGAAAAGCATTAGGCTGGTTTAAATCTTATCTGTCGGACAGATTCCAGTTTGTTCATGTTAATAATAAATCTTCTTCAAACTCAAGGGTCACCTGTGGAGTACCACAGGGTTCAGTCCTTGGACCAATTCTATTTACTATATATATGCTTCCGGTTGGCAAAATTATCAGACAGCATGGGATTAATTTCCACTGTTATGCTGATGACACTCAGCTATATTTATCCATAAATCCTGATGAATCCAATCAGTTACTTCGACTGCAGTCATGTCTTGATGACATCAAAAGCTGGATGACTTTAAATTTCCTGCATTTAAATTCTGACAAGACAGAAGTTGTAATCTTTGGGCCAGAGTCCTCAAAAAATAAACTTCTTAATCAATCACTTAATCTGGATGGCATTAACTTGGCCTCTGGTAATAAAGTTAAAAATCTTGGTGTTGTTTTCGACCAAGACATGTCATTTAAATCCCATATTAAACAGGTTTCCAGAGTTTCCTTTTTTCACCTCCGGAATATCGCCAAAATTAGAAACATTCTGTCCAGAGGTGATGCTGAAAAACTAGTCCATGCATTTGTTACTTCAAGGCTGGACTATTGTAATTCTTTACTATCAGGAAGTCCACAAAATGCAGTTCGAAGTCTTCAGCTGATCCAAAATGCTGCGGCAAGAGTTCTGATGAAAATCAACAAGAGGGATCATATTTCTCCAATTTTAGCTTCCCTTCATTGGCTTCCTGTTAAATCAAGAATAGAATTTAAAATTCTTCTTCTAACGTATAAAGCCCTTAATAACCAAGCTCCATCATATATCAGAGCTCTGATTACCCCGTATGTTCCTAACAGAGCACTTCGCTCTCAGACTGCAGGTCTGCTGGTGGTTCCTAGAGTCTCTAAAAGTAGAATGGGAGGCAGATCCTTTAGCTATCAGGCTCCTCTCCTGTGGAACCAACTCCCAGTTTTGGTCCGTGAGGCAGACACCCTATCTATTTTTAAGACTAATCTTAAAACTTTCCTTTTTGACAAAGCTTATAGTTAGAGTGGCTCGTGTTACCCTGAGCTATCTCTATAGTTGTGCTGTGATAGGCCTAGGCTGCTGGAGGACATCAGGGTCTAATTTTCTCACTCTACTGATTTCTACTGTTCTTCATTCTACGGTTCTCCAGTTTTGCATTGTATTACATTGAAATGACTGTCGTCATTTCAGCTTTTAACTTTTTGCTCTCTCTCTTTTTCTTCATAGTAGGTACACCTGGTCTGGCGTTCTGTTAACTGTGACATCATCCAGAGAAGACGGCTCACCCGTTACTACCATCTAATGTAGAACAGATTACTAGATCAATGTGTGCTTCTGTGCTTTTTTGTCTCTCTTGTTGTGTCTCTGCTCTGTCTTCTGTAACCCCAGTCGGTCGAGGCAGATGACCGTTCATACTGAGCCCGGTTCTGCCGGAGGTTTTTTTTTCCCGTTAATGGGTGGTTTTTCTTCCCACTGTCGCTTCATGCTTGCTCAGTATGAGGGATTGCAGCAAAGCCATGTACAATGCAGACGACTCTCCCTGTGGCTCTACGGTTCCCCAGGAGTGAATGCTGCTTGTCGGGACTTTGATGCAATCAACTGGTTTCCTTATATAGGACATTTTGACCAATCTGTATAATCTGACCCAATCTGTATAATATGATTGAACTTGATTTTGTAAAGTGCCTTGAGATGACATGTTTCATGATTTGGCGCTATATAAATAAAATTGAATTGAATTGAATTGACTCCCAGCAGCAGATTCGTGCAGTTGTACTTGTTGATTTGTATTTGTGTTAAGGGAAAAAAATATAAAAAAATTTTTTTTTGAAGATTTTAATACACATGTTTGAATTTGTTTTGCACCATTTGTTTTAGATCAACTGAAGCAGAACTGAATGACAGACATTTAAGGTTAAGTTAAGGAGATTCCATTTATCTCCTAGGCTCTTTTTCTTCCTGGGGGGGTCGACTTTTTGCACTCCTAAAGGCAGAGAAAAGTTTAAGGATAATTGTTTGCAAAGGTGTTGGTAAAAACTTGGGATTTGCGTGCGGTCACCGCGGTGAAAGTCCGGGAGACCCTGGCCAGGTCTCTGAAAATACTGTGAACCTTGAGAATTTGGGTTGAGAGGGTCCCCTTTTTAGGCACAGAGGAAAATACGTCTTCCTCTGTGTTTAGCATAAAAGCAGCCATTCTGAGAATTTGGGTTTAGAAGGTCCCCTTGTTAGGCACAGAGGAAAATATGTCTTCCTCTGTGTTTAGCATAAAAGCAGCCATTCTGACTGACAGGCACGCCATTACGCGTGGCTTCTAAAAGATCCGTTGGATTTTTGGTATCGATAGTTCCAAAAGTTCTCTTAAAGAACTTTAAAAGCAGCTAATCCAACTATATTTAAAAAGAGCGCGTAAGAGTTGGATTTTTGGTTTCGATAGTTCTAAAAGTTCTCTTAAAGAACTTTAAAAGCAGCTAATCCAAATATATTTGAAAAAGGTAAGTAAAAGGGTACCTACAGAGCGCATAAGAGTTGGATTTTTGGTTTCAATAGTTCCAAAAGTTCTCTTAAAGAACTTTAAAAGCAGCTAATCCAAATATATTTGAAAAAGGTAAGTAAAAGGGTACGTACAGAGTTAACTGAAGCTTGGCCAGAAAGGGTGAATGTGTTTGTGTGTGTGTGACACGTTACTGACATTGAGCCAGTGGAAGTGAAGGGTAAGGGTGCACCTGTTCAGGTGACATATAACCTGCTCATCCTGAGAACACTGGCTCATTGAAAGTGCCGTGTAAAAATACTATAATAAGGCATATAGGAACATAATAAGTTTTGGTGTCTGAGAGATAAAAAATAAGCCCTCACTGGACCGGGCTCTGGGCACTATAGCGGCAGGTTGGCCAAAACGTATGAGTGCTGGAATGGCTGAAGATCCAGTAGCAAATGAGCTCCAGGGGTGTTTTTTAAGAACACTGCTGGAGACAGGAAAAGGGAGCATAATGGCAAACTGAACATCATCTAAAATAGTTCGATGAGTGGTGCGAAAAAATGAGGGGAGACAGGGTTTTTGGTGATACAGAGGGGCCTCCGCCAGAAGCCCAGATGTGTACTCACTATTTACAAATGTTAAAAAATAGACTAGCCCAAGCATAAGTAAAAACGGCTGGTGCTGGCGAGTTTGCTTGGGAAAAATGCCAAAAAGAGGAAATCAAAATAGCAGGCTTGATAAAACTAACCAAACTTTATTTCAGCATATGCTTCTCAGGCCTCGACAAACAACAACATGAGAGTGAAAGTCTTCAGGGGGTAAGTGAATCATCTTTTTTCAAACAAGAAGGTAAGTACACAACTCCTCCAGTCATTCCGGACATGTCTGCTTCTGGTGCAGCCGCTGTTATGCAAAACAATCTGTGTGGTGATACTAGAGAACTGTTATCCAAGGCCAGGAGTGTGGTGACTTCATCAGACCCTTCGGTGCAGGTGCCTGTTATGGATTTATGTGGGGGACAGATAAGCTGTGACGTAAGACCGATACATGGAAAAAGTAGGTTAGATAAACACAAACGAGACCAGCTACGGGATGCGATAGAACAAGAGGTAAGACACGCTCTTAAAATTGCAGAATCAGATGACACACGTTATGAAAACCGATGACACGCACAAATACAGGGCGGAAAAGGACCCCAGATATAATCTGCATTCTAACAAAACTGATCTTTCTTTACCTGCAACAAAACAAAGTGTGCAACTGCCATTGTTTCAGACTCACAGTGCTACAGGACAGGTGCATGCAGTTGCTTACAACCCTCTATCAGGTGCTGACGGTGTTCAGCTGAGGAACATGCTCCCTGATCCAAGAGAAGGGGCGCACCTTTGGATCAAAGTAGTCTTGAAGATTTTGAGCGGGCATGTATTGGCTATTGGTGATGTGAGGACTGGCTTATCAGCATACCGGGAACCACATGAGGTACATGCGGTTGAAGTTTCTGCTGAAACTGACGAACTAGGAGCAGCTGCTCCTTTGGCCCCGGTGGCACGGCAACTTTGGAGCACACTGAGGACGTTTTATCCAGTGAGTACGGATTCTGGCCTTTTAAATGACACTACACGTTATGCAGGGGAGACGGCCTCAGTATATGTGGACAGAATGTTGAAAGTATGGGAAGACCAGATGGGCTCTTGCCCGTTATCAGGCACGCTGCAGGAACTGTTTAAACAGGCAATGTTAAAGGGCCAAACCGAGGATGTTGAGGAGGACATGGACAGAATGGTTGCAAGTTATGATGTGCCTTTAGATCAATGGATGGCTGCTCTGGTACATCAGTTGGATAGGGGTGAAAAGGCCTTGTTTCTGTTCTTCAACAGTAAACAAGGCCTGGTGTCTGCCAACCATCTTCACAGAGCATTTTTACTGGGGATAAAATGCTTATCACCCGAGCCAGCACTGAACACTCATTACCATCCACCTAAATCGTTTTTGTCCATACTTAGGAACAAGAAAAGGACTTAAGGAGTTTGGGAGTAACATGCCAGAGAACTATGATTTTTTAATTTTTTTAATTTTTTCTTTTTGCAACGAATGAGCAGCTGCCTGAGAACCCTGAGCTGACCACTTATGCGCGAATAGATTCCTGCCTGCCACGTGCTCAGACTGGCCTGACGGTTTTACTTGCGTTATTGATGTACGGACTCTTTTTATTTCACAACTGTTTTTTTTCTTTTCTCTTTTCCACTGACTTCTGTTATGGAAATATAATCACTTATATTTAGTAGTGTAGTTTAAAGTAATATAGATGTTAACTTTAACCCAGTGACCTAAACAGATGAGGATGTATAACAAATGTTGGATTCACACTTCAGTGGGCATGTGTCAGGCACAGGATGCAGCAAGGAGATATGACAGTCTTGTGAGCAGATAACTCTTTTAAAAGTGCTTGTCACAAGGTTTTACTATTGTTCCAGTTAACCCCAGGAACCGAGCTAAGAGAATAGATTAAATTTAATGGTCAAAGGTCAGGAAACAGATGTTCTCAGCAGACCCAATGGCTCAAGCAAACTTAGAAAAAAGGTTGGTCCAGCCCCCGTTTGGAGCCGTCCGTGGGTTCAAAAGGAAGAGACGAACGTGTAAGCTTTGAGACACTTAGGACATGGGCAGAGAACGGTAAGGTATTCGCGGCTGTGATAAAACTTGTAAGTCTCCCACTTTGGAATTCCAAATTGTAATAAATATATGTTTAACTGTTTTTTGCCTCTGAATTCATTGTCTCTACTCTGTGTGCCAAATCTTCGACCGGGTGAAACGAGACGGGCCGTAAGGTGAACGGGCCCCACACATAGATCTCGTTAAATGGTGACGTGACCCGGATTTGGCAAGTGAGTAGTCTTTTTTGAACATTGGACACGAAGGAGGACCTTTGCTACAGCATCACAGGTCGACCAAAAACAGGTAAGGAGATTTTTTCTCCATTGGCAAAATGTTAGATGTGTAGGCTAAATTAAAGTGGTGCTGTGTTTTAAGATACTCTCTTCTCAAAATATCAGAGGCTGAACAGTACAACTATGTTTGAATGGAATTTATGTTGAAACCCAGAAAAGAGCGAATGGGATTTATGTGTAAGTTTGCGTCAAAATAAACGTAAAAAGAAGATAGAATGATAAAATAGAAGAAACAGTCAAGAACCTTATGGTGAGACTGTCAGAAGAATAAAATAAAACGAAATAAAAAGATAAAAATTACAAAGGTCTCGAGGTTTGGTCAACTCAACTCCAGCCTGACAAACTGGTGATTTTTAGGACTGAGATGAAACGTTGTCTCGGAGAAAGGAGACTCCAAAGAAACGTAGCGATAGGAACGGCCGAGAATACATAAACATCTAAAAGTTGAGGCTAGGACAGCAAGACCTTTAAAGTGAGCTGTTATAGAAGATAAGAGATTAAAAAAGGGGCCCCAGGAGAACAATGGGATTGTTCTCTAGTATCAGAACAGGGTTTTGATGTATGACGATTAGACGCGGAGTTATTTATAAAAGGACGTTTCGTCAAGTGGAAGGGTATTAAAAGGAGACCCTCTGCGCGTGCAAGGCTGTCTGTCTTGGTCGGTTTAACAATTTTGTTTTGGTAAAAATGGGATCCATGGTGTGAGTGATCAAGATCTCCGGTGTGAGTCTGTCTCTGTGTGTGTGCGCGGCTTCGAAGTCTCTTGTGTGTGTGTGAACGGGTGGTTACGCAAGCGTATGTGTGGCTGTGAATAGCTTTGCATGTGTTGTTTTTACGGTGGAAAAGTACTGAGTCAGGAAGCTGTGTGTAGCCGGTAACAATAGCCAGGATCATGGCAGGAGCATTTGACCAGGAGTTTCAGGACGACGCATGGGGATCTGCCCCTTGGAAGCCCTTGGGTGAACAGGTAGAGGCGCTGATGGGTTTTGTTGAAACGCATGAAAACTTAGATAAAAAGACCCAGTCGGCGTGGAGACAGAAAGTTCTTGGAGCCGTCACGGCAGAGGAGAAACGGCTGGAGCACAGTGAACCCCTGGGCAAGTATCTGGTGAAACAATATGCTAAAAGTAAGAAACATCTTAATGATTGTATACAAAGACAAAAATCAGTTGGTTTGTTGCATTTTGGGATGCGTGACCAGGAAAAGGCAGATCTTGAGGTTAAATCATGGGGAAAGTTATTGGTAACTTGGCAGGGGATTAAAAATTTGTTTGAAACAAAAGAAGAAACAGCACAATCTCCACCCCCATACAATTTAAACACTCCTTCTTCTGGATTGTATCCAGTTCTGGATGTAAGGGGTGGTGAATTAGTGGTGGAAACGCTCCCAGAATACACCCCCAGGGGCGACACGTTTAGACGGCACTCAACACCCGCATACGTAATTTAATACACCACCCATATCCCTCACCCCTTTGAAGTCATGTGAGCCTTTTCTCGCTCGAGCTGTTCGCGAGAATTCGTCTCAGTCTGTTAACAGGCCTTCCTCCCCGCCTATGGCCCATCCCATTTTTCAGATGACGAAAGCAGGCCCTGGGGAACAAGCGTTGCAGGCTAAGGAACCTGGAGTAAGATCGCCCTCTAGGGGCTGTTCTTCTGCATCTTCAGAAGACACACAACAACCAACAAGTTTAAATCATGTTGATCTTAATAAAACAGGAACTAGATTACCAGCAGCTTTGACTAATGTCAGGTTTAATAACCCACATTCACCAGAACCTGAGATTAATGTTAAAATGTCGCTTAAAGGGGTTTGGAAGGAGGACGATTCCACTGACTTGTTAAATGTGCCACTGTTGGATTTCTCCTTAGAGGGAGAAATGCATGCTGAAGAAGGCATGGTAGATAATAATGGGTTATATCATTCTACCGAGGAAACAGAATTTGCAAGACGACAGAGGGCATCACGGACTCGTGGTGTGAGTAGGACTTTAAATAACAGCCTTCGCAGCATGCATCCAATGACAACTCGTTCTCAAGGTCCCACTAGAGTGCAGATGCCTATATTACAAAATAATATGGGCACAGAAAACTATGTCCCTTATTCCTTTAGTGATGTACAAGCCTTGGTGGACAAATTGCCTAGTATCGCAGCTGGTGGCAGATTGTGGCTTGCCGAACTCGATAATTTAACTAAAGGAACTAAACTGGCTTTGGGTGATTTTAGAGTTGTTCTAGGCCGTTGTGTTCCTGCTTCAACTGCATATGACATTGAATATGAGGCTCAAACATCCAACATTAGGGATGAAACTTTATTTTCTTCAGTTATCACTCGTTTGGGGAACGCAATAAGAGAACATTTCCCATTATCAACCCCTGCAGCGGTTCCCAAGTTCGACTGGGATCCCTTACAGCACCCAAAGGACTACATCACTCAAGCTGAGGAGAGTTGGATCAAACACACAGGTGTAAATCCAAAAGGGGATAGATCTAACTTAGGTGAATTATTCAGGGAAGCAGTCCTGAAAGGTGTGCCTCCTTTGGTGTCACAGCTGATGAAAAAGAATCCTGAGATGCCTAGTTGTAAGTATGCCCGCTGGGAAAAACATCTTGTACATCATTTGCATGTTGCTCAGGATGAAGAGAAAAAGAAAAAACAAGAGAAAGAGGACATTCTGTAATGATTTGCTAGGATTGAATCCAAAGTTTAGCCGAACACGGAGCTGATGCTAAAAAAGTCTTTATTGACACAGATGATGGGTCCTCCAGGCTGACAAAAAGGCAAAAGGCTGGGACAGACTCAAAAACAGGACAGATCATGTAGGGCAACAGACAGATAATATAAACTGAGACTGCAAGGCTCTTACCAGGAGGTTACGAACAGGGACAAGAAGAGATTTTCCGGCAACTAACAGAAAACAAAGGCGGGCTTAAATAGGCGACAGAACCGGAGAGCAGGGTGGGACTAATTAACAAAAACAGGTGGAAATAATTAAGGGAGCACACTGACTGACAGACAAAAAAAACCTAAAGTAGACTAAACAGACACAAGCTGAAATAAAAGCTAATGACACTAACAAGGTAAACCAAAACATTACACCAACTAAACGAGGATCCAGACAAGACAGAACTCAAAACAACCAGACAATCAAAGACAGGAGAGAGGAGGAAAACTAAAACTAATAACATAAACCAATACTTAACTTGGAATATTACAGAGCGCCCCCCTCAAGGGCGGATTCCAGACGCCCTCCAACATGTACTAAAGTCCACAACAGAAATTAAAAAAAATCAACACGGGCGGGAGGAGGGGGTTCCAGGACGGAGGGTCAGAGTCTGAAACAAATAAACTGATAATGAAGTCCAAAAAGTTCAAAAAGAAAACAACCCACATTGGACGAATCAAAACTAACAGTCTCTAAGACAGAACAAGAGTCTGGTGGACGTCCCGGAGGACGGCCCCGGCGTGACAGGTTCTCCAGCGGGCGGTCCCGGCGTGACAGGTTCTCCGGCGGGCGCCCCCGGCGTGACGGGTTCTCCGGCGGGCGGCCCCGGCGTGACGGGTTCTCCGGCGGACGGCCCCGGCGTGACGGGTTCTCCGGCGGACGGCCCCGGCGTGACGGGTTCTCCGGCGGACGGCCCGGTGGGCGGATCAGGCGAGACATGTTTTCAGGAGGCCGTCGGCGGAACAGGACGACAGGGGACCGTCGGCGGAGCAGGGTGACAGGAGACCGTCGGCGGAGCAGGACCCTCAGAGGCCGTCGGCGGAGCAGGAATCTAGGACCCCGACTCCTGCAGAGGGAGAAAACAGAACAGGGTGCCGGACTACAGGCTAAGGGAGGCGTCAGACTACAAGCTAAGGGAGGCGCCGGACTACAGGCTAAGGGAGGCGCCGGACTACAGGCTAAGGGAGGCGCCGGACTACAGGCTAAGGGAGGCGCCGGACTACAGACTAAGGGAGGCGCCTGGTTACTAGCTACAGGCGGCGGTGCCTGGTTACCGGCTACCGGTGCGGGAGCCTGGCTACAGGCGACTGAAGAGGGAGCCTGGCTACAGGCTGCTAAGGAGGGAGCCTGGCTACAGGCTGCTAAGGAGGGAGCCTGGCTACAGCCTTCAGGAGGCCCCGGGCTACAGGCTTCAGGAGGCCCCGGGCTACAGGCTTCAGGAGGCCCCGGGCTACAGGAGGCCCCTGGCAACAGGCTTCAGGAGGCCCCGGGCTACAGGCTTCAGGAGGCAAAGTCAGACCCTTAGCCACCAGAAGTCTTAGGACCAGCTTCTGGAGGGTTTCAGAAAGCGACATCCAATAAAGTCTCTCCCAAAATTGGCTGTCCATGAGGGTAGTAAGTGGTCTAGGCTTACACCTAACTCCAAGAGGCTCAAAGTCTCCAGGGGACCACGGTTGTTGAATCCTCTTCTGAGGCCCAGGGTATCCGAAGAGCGAAGGATCCCCCTGGGTCCCCGCCTCACAGGTCAGTGACGGATCCATCTGTGTTCCCACGTCACACGTCGGCGACGGACCCCTCTGGGTTCCCACGTCGGACGTCAGCGACGGACCCCTCTGGGTTCCCACGTCGGACGTCAGGGACGGACCCCTCTGGGTTCCCACATCGGACGTCAGCGACGGACCCTTCTGGGTTCCCACGTCGGACGTCAGCGACGGACCTCTCTGGGTTCCCACGTCACACATCAGCGACGGACCCTCCTGAGTTCCCACGTCGCAGATCAGAAGAAGCAGGTCCTCCTGGACCCCCTTCTGTGACTTGGGTGAAGGCAGGTCCTCCTGGACCACCTCTCTGGACTTGGGCAGAGGCAGGTCCTCCTGGACCCCCTCGTTGGGCTTGACGGGAGCTGAGGCGTCGGCCGGACCCTCGGGGACAGGCTCAGGAGCCGAGGCGTTTGCCAGACCCTCGGGGACAGGCTCAGGAGCCGAGGCGTCGGCCAGACCCTCGGGGACAGACTCAGGAGCCGAGGCGTCGGCCAGACCCTCGGGGACAGACTCAGGACGGCTGTAGAAAGCCTGGAATGCTGACCTGTAATGCCCCTCCACCTCCTTTAATTTCTTCTCCAGCTCCTCTGAATAATGACTGAAGAGAGCCTCCCTGAGGCGTTTAATGAGGGGTGCAAATGTCCTTATCTTGTCCTCCAAATCCTTGTGATCAGCTTCTGCAGCGCCTCTAGGAGGAGCTGTGGGCAGATTCGGACAGGGAAGTGGAGGACCCCGGTCTGCTGAACAGGAAACAGCGGAGGAAGATGACGGGGCAGCCGGCAAGGGCTGAGAAGCAACGACCGTTCGAGGCTGAACTGACTCGGCTGATAGCTGCTCAGAACGGCTGGAGGAGTGGTCAACAAGCCGCCGTCTTCTCCTCCGGCGGCGGGATGGCGGGCTTGGCGGGGATGTCGATTCCTCCTGACGGGAAGGGACCGCCGACGCCAGCGGCGATTCATGCGCCTCATCGCCAGGAGAAGGAAATGGGACCGACTCCAGAAAAAGGTCCGGACGGAGCTCCCGGATCACCTCCGCGTCAACCTCCAGAAAAAAGTCCGGATCCGGCATGAACGGCGGTGAGGGGGACCGACAGGAGAAATCCGGTGAGTGACTGCGAGAGGTGAATGGAGCGCAGGTCTGGGCAAGCTCCTCCGGAACGGAGAGAACGTGTTGGCATTGGATTCATGTGGCCGGAAAATACTGTAATGATTTGCTAGGATTGAATCCAAGGTTTAGCCGAACACGGAGCTGATGCTAAAAAAGTCTTTATTGACACAGATGATGGGTCTTCCAGGCTGACAAAAAGGCAAAAGGCTGGGACAGACTCAAAAACAGGACAGATCATGTAGGGCAACAG
Source organism: Fundulus diaphanus (assembly GCA_037039145.1). Lineage (NCBI taxonomy): Eukaryota > Metazoa > Chordata > Actinopteri > Cyprinodontiformes > Fundulidae > Fundulus > Fundulus diaphanus. Next base: position 8,154,311 of record CM073132.1, read on the forward strand.
ACAGATAATATAAACTGAGACTGCAAGGCTCTTACCAGGAGGTTGCGAACAGGGACAAGAAGAGATTTTCCGGCAACTAACAGAAAACAAAGGCGGGCTTAAATAGGCGACAGAACCGGAGAGCAGGGTGGGACTAATTAACAAAAACAGGTGGAAATAATTAAGGGAGCACACTGACTGACAGACAAAAAAACCTAAAGTAGACTAAACAGACACAAGCTGAAATAAAAGCTAATGACACTAACAAGGTAAACCAAAACATTACACAAACTAAACCAGGATCAAGACAAGACAGAACTCAAAACAAACAGACAATCAAAGACAGGAGAGAGGAGGAAAACTAAAACATAACATAAACCAATCCTAAACTCGGAATATTACACATTCATGATCAATTAAACATATTGCAATTATTAGACGCTAAACGTCAGTTGAGTAAACGAAAAACAGAAAAAACTGAACATGTTATGGTCTCAGCAGTTGCATCCCCTGGGGCTCCATCCCCGATGGTGACACCTCAGTTTAATCCAATGCAAGGGGGAGGGATCCCCCCTCCTGTTTTCTATCCTCCATGTAACTACAGATCTGCGGGTTCTGCACGTGGATTCAGATGGCGACTTGGTGGACATCGTGGACGGTCAGGTTGGAACCATGGTCTGAGAGGATGAGGTGGATATGGCAGACCTGGGAGAGCACCTGTCGACATTTGCTTCAATTGTGGACAAGTTGGGCACTGGGCACGGGATTGTGTTGCCCCACTGGGAGGTAACATTGTGCCGCCGAACCCTAATATGGCCCCGCCTCCGCAAGGTCAGTACCCCCAGCACGGGGAAAACTTTTATGGACAATTTTGACACATCCCTGAGAATAACTACAACAGCATGAGTACCACAGACCCCATGCTGCCAGCGAAAGTTGGAGAGGACTATATGAACTTTTTAGTCAACACTGGAGCCACATATTCCACTATTATCAATCAGCCATCTGCCCCTGTGCTGTTGACTAAGACTGTGTCACTGATGGGTTTCTCAGGGAAGGAACAGCGTCTGCCGTTAACTTTACCACTTCTGGTGAAAGTTGGAAACCAGAAACTGCATCATTCATTCGTATGGTCTCCTTCTATACCTGTCAATTTGATGGGAAGAGACTTGTTGATTAAACTGGGAGCCACAGAGCTTTGCGGACCTCAAGGTTTGACTGTTACCTTTCCAGACGGTTCTTCCCTAGCATGTGGTCACACTTTCCAGGATGGACAATATCTGGTTCGACCCGTGGGGGAAGAGTTTGCTGACATCTACTGGGGACTCTTAACAGAACCTGCTGAAACTGGTGTTCTCTCTGTGTTCCAGCTTTGGAAGCCTTGGATTCAAAGCCTAGGTTCCTACCTGACTCCACCTGATCCGCCACACGTGACTCTGTTCTACGACATAAATCACGCAGATTGGTATGAGGAATCATTTGCTGCAGAACTTGAAGGTAACGCATGGACAGTCACATCTAAGAACATATATGTGGCCCCTGAGGGGGTGGCAGCCGCGGTGATGTTAACTCCTGAACAACAGCAATGGTATATGATGTCAGATGAAGCATTTCCTCATATTTCTCTTTCTCTCCATTCTGAGCGCCAGGCCAGAAAGTTAGGAGGTATGATTAAGCGTTCCCTCCAGACCACTGATTGGGCACCAACCAGCGTCCCAGGTTTGCTGTTTTCCAATTCCACTAACACATATCAGATTGTCTGTGATGCTACTGACAAAGTTCTTTTGAAACCATGGCAGGGAACATACTGACCATCATAAAGCAGCAGAGATGTTGGATGCTCTCCCATCACAACTCTGGGCAACCAGTCCCACAGACGTGGGATTAGTTTCATGTGCTCCAGTTTCATTTTAGGTTGCGACTGAGTCTCCTATTTGGGTGAATCAGTATCCACATAAACCTCAAGCGGAGGAAGGCATCGCTGACACCATCGCAGGCCTTTTGACAGCTGGAGTTTTAGAACCCTCTGTATCAGCCTGGAACACACCCATTCTGCCAGTGGAAAAGAAACAAACTGGTAAATATCGCATGGCACATGATCTTAGAGCCGTAAATTCTGTTTTGAAGACACCTACAATCCCTATACCTAACCCATATGTGGCCATTTCCAGTTTGGAGCCCTCTCAGCAGTGGTACACATGTATCGACTTGGCGAACGCATTTTTCTGTCTTCCTTTAGCTGAAGAATGCATAGACGTTTTTTCATTCACTTATAAAGGTCGCCAGCTGCGTTACACCAGACTGCCACAGGGTTTTGCTCTATCACCAGGTATCTTTAATCAGGTTTTGAAAGATGTTCTGCAGACATGTCCTCTGCCAAGAAACACCACCCTTATTCAGTACGTGGACGATCTGTTGTTGGCTTCACCAACTGCTGAGATCTGCCTTAAGGCTACAGAGCTGGTTCTGAGACACCTCCATGAACATGGGTTCAAGGTCAGTAAGGATAAATTGCAAATTGCCAGAAAACAGGTTTCTTTCCTGGGCCGTGTCATCTCCGCAGGAACAACGAGCATGTCCTCCAGTCATAAGCAGAGCATTTTGACACATCTTAAACCGCTGCGTGTGAAAGACATGCTGTCTTTTCTGGGATTGACTGGTTACAGCTGTAACTATATTCCCGGCTATGCAGACCTGACGCAGCCTTTGAGGGACCTCGTGAAGGCGCAAGGTATGAGAAAACTAAATAATGTTTTGATTTGGACTCAGGAAGCGGAAGAAGCATTTGTTCTGCTTAAACGACTTGCATCTGCTGCTGAATTGACTCTTCCAGACTACTCTATCCCATTTTTTCTTGATGTTTCTGCAACAAAATTCGCGCTTAACGGCATTTTGTTCCAGAAACAAAGGGGAGAGAGGAAAGTATGGATGTACACTCACCGGCCACTTTATTAGGTACACCTGTCCAACTACTCGTTAACACTTAATTTCTAAGCAGCCAATCACATGGCGGCAACTCAGTGCATTTAGGCATGTAGACATGGTCAAGAGAATCTCCTGCAGTTCAAACCGAGCATCACTATGGGGAAGAAAGGTGATTTGAGTGACTTTGAACGTGGCATGTTTGTTGGTGCCAGAAGGGCTGGTCTGAGTATTTCAGAAACTGCTAATCTACTGGGATTTTCACGCACAACCATCTCTAGGGTTTACAGAGAATGGTCCGAAAAAGAAAAAGCATCCAGTGAGCGGCACTTCTGTGGGCGGAAATGCCTTGTTGATGCCAGAGGTCAGAGGAGAATGGCCAGACTGGTTCGAGCTGATAGAAGGGCAACAGTGACTCAAATAACCACCCGTTACAACCAAGGTGGGCAGAAGAGCATCTCTGAACGCACAGTACGTCGAACTTTGAAGCAGATGGGCTACAGCAGCAGAAGACCACATCGGGTGCCACTCCTTTCAGCTAAGAACAGGAAACTGAGGCTACAATTTGCACAAGCTCATCGAAATTGGACAATAGAAGATTGGAAAAACGTTGCCTGGTCTGATGAGTCTCGATTTCTGCTGCAACAGTCGGATGGTAGGGTCAGAATTTGGCGTCTACAACATGAAAGCATGGATCCATCCTTCCTTGTATCAACGGTTCAGGCTGGTGGTGGTGGTGTCATGGTGTGGTGAATATTTTCTTGGCACTCTTTGGGCCCCTTGGTACCAATTGAGCATCGTTGCAACGCCATAGCCTACCTGAGTATTGTTGCTGACCATGTCCATCCCTTTATGACCACAATTTACCCAACCCATGATGGCTACTTTCAGCAGGATAATGCGCCATGTCATAAAGCTGGAATCATCTCAGAATGGTTTCTTGAACATGACAATGAGTTCGCTGTACTCAAATGGCCTCCACAGTCACCAGATCTCAATCCAATAGAGCATCTTTGGGATGTGGTGGAACGGGAGATTCGGATCATGGATGTGCAGCCGACAAATCTGCGGCAACTGTGTGATGCCATCATGTCAATATGGACCAAACTCCCTGAGGAATGCTTCCAGCACCTTGTTGAATCTATGCCACGAAGAATTGAGGCAGTTCTGAAGGCAAAAGGGGGTCCAACCCGTTACTAGCATGGGGTACCTAATAAAGTGGCCGGTGAGTGTATATATCAGTAATGTTGGACAACATGGAAAAACGTCACCCCCAATGCACACAATATGCAGCAGCAATAGCCAGAATGATTCAAAAGACTGCACGTTTAGTCATGGGACACAGTGTAACCATTTTGACAACTCACAGTGTTGTGGCTTATGTGAATTCACAAAGCTTCACTATGACTGTACTCAGACAACACAGGCTGTCCAAAATCTTGGAAGCACCCAACATCATATATACACATGAAGGTGTAAACATGGCAGATGGCATGACGGATGGCGAACCCCATCAATGTGAAGAATTGGTCTCCAGGATGGAGAAGGTAAGACCAGATCTAGAAGCCAGTCCTATTGAAGGCCCACAGGTGAGACAGTTGTTCACAGATGGCTGCTGTTTCAGACATGAAAGTGAAGGACTGAAAGCTGCCTATTCTGTCGTGGAGCAAACAGGCTCAGGATTTGTAACAAGGAAGGCAGAAAGGTTACAAGGACCTCAGTCAGCGCAGAGAGCAGAGCTAATAGCAGTGATTGAGGCATTAAAGTTGGCAGAACAACAAGAGGTAAATGTATATACAGATTCAGCTTATGCCACAGGTGCAGTTCGTGTGGAGTTATGTCAGTGGTTGAGAGCAGGATTTTTGACAGCGAGGGGAAAACCGATAAAACACGAGATGGAGATGAGAGAATTGGCCGAAGTCCTGCGATTGCCGGCCAGGATTGCTGTGATAAAGTGCAAAGGACACAATACCAGTAATTCTGACATTGCATTAGGGAATCAGGCTGCAGACCAGGTTGCCAAAGCAGCTGCTGGATATGCGCCTCAGATGATGATGGTGACGGTGGAAGAGGAGCTGAGAGAAGAGTTGAGCATGAGTAACATTAAACAGTTGCAGAGCAGAGCAGCTCCGGAGGAGAAGAATATGTGGAGGCTCAGAGGAGCCTCAGAGCAGGAAGGTTGCTGGAGAGGGCCAGACTGGTTTTTCCTCCAGGTTTGAAACAGAAGCTTTTTTCTGAGGCACATGGTGTTGGACATGTGGGCGTCAGGCAGATGATGGAAAACTTGAACCATTGGTGGCATCCATTTATGTCGGACATGGTCAAGCCTTTTGTAAAAAGTTGTACACTGTGTGGTCAATTTAACTCAAAGAAGACTTTGAAACCTTTGCAGGGCAAATTTCCTTTGATCACAGTTCCTGGGAAGGAAGTGATTCTTGATTATACAGACATGGTGACCCGAGCTGGAAGCTTTAAGTATTAGTTGGTGTGTGTGGACGCTTTTACAGGGTGGCCAGAGGCTTGGCCTGCTAGACGAGAGGACAGCAAAACGGTGTTAAAATGCCTCATTAACCATTACATTCCCAGGCACGGGTTCCCTGAAAAGATAAGGACTGACAATGGAACCCACTTCAAGAACCAGGACCTGCAACGAGTGGAGTCCAGTTTAGGGCTCACACACAGGTTTGGCACCGTATATCACCCCCAGTCGCAGGGCGAAGTGGAAAGGATGAACCTGAACTTAAAAAATAAGTTGGCTAAAATCTGTGCACAGACGAAACTATCATGGGTTGATGCCTTGCCTCTCGCTCTGATGTCAATCAGGTCTGCGGTTAATTCAACCATAGCATTTACTCCTTACGAGCTGGAGACGGGAAGAAGGTTTCCTGGGCCCCAACGTCGACCACCGGGAACTGCAGGCGACTTGCAGAGTCTGACAAGTAAGGAGTACTTTTCACAGTTGCAGGCTGTGCTGGAGGCGTACACCAGGATACGTGGACATCCCACGGAAGGAAAAGGAGGAACACCACCTTCGGACGTCGACTGGGTTTGGCTCAAGGTCATCAAAAGAAAGTGGTCGGAGCCGAGGTTCACGGGACCCTTCGAGGTGACCGAGAGAACCTCACATGCGGTGAGGTTGAGGGGAAAAGGTAATACGTGGTTTCATTGGAGCCAGTGTGCACCAGCAGCAGAACCTCAGAGGTCGTTGACGGAGGTTCAGGAGGTTTAAAGGAGCGGCTCAGCTGATTGGGCTCAGTCAGCTGTGAATAGAACCAGACTCAGGGTCATAATAAAATCCTCTGGTTCTTGACACTACAGGCAGTCTACCTGTGTGTTGAAGATCCAGCCTGAAGATTCATCACGGTCATATTGAGTGGCTGTGGGACGCCACCCTTCTTCTAAGAACGTCTGGAAGAAAGAAGTTGATGTTGATGTGAAAAAAAAAACCAAAGACCCTTGTAAACATTTAAGTGATTTTGTATGCTTTTTATCTTTCTAAGACTTAACTATAACAAATGTTGAGATATTTATTTACTTTTTACAATATTTTTTGGTCTTATATTTCTATGATACTTTGACTTGTTTAGACTACAACACTGTTATCAGGTTACATTTGCCAGTGAAGGACCTTCATGGTAAGTTGGTAATAGTTTTAGGATTTTGTTGAGCTGAAAAGAGGGTTTATTTTTGTTTCATACTCTTTATAGATAAAAAATTTTTCAGGTGAAGGAGCAAGTGTTTCCCGGTCTAAAGATACGATTTTTTACGTACAGAGTATTCCGGTTATTGTAAAACGTTGAACATGGAGTGGAAATTGGGTACTGGGTTAATTCCGCGGAAGCTGACTTTGGGTTTATGGATTCTGATTCTTATGTTGGGCATGGTTGTTTTGAGCATTGTTATTCAGGAAGCAGGTGCTGCTGATCCTATCAGGCGTCAGGAGTGGGCCATCCAGGATAAAGATGATTGTCTGACTCAACATCGTGGTATTGAACTGCATTACACTTTAGGAACAAGGGTTGTATTTGAATTTGATTTATGTTCAGTGGTAAATTGTGGGGACGACCCATCAATCTGGCAGGAATCTGATGTTTATGCTTGTGTGTTGCCAAAGGGGATTCCTGACTCCCCCATACCTTGGTGCTACCGCTGGATTTATATGGGGTGGCACACCGGAAATGAGGCTGTTCCGGTGCGCCATGCTGGGTTTGATAAATTACTACAACAAGCATTGACCCTTACCAAAGGCCATCGTCAGGTAGTACAAAGTGTTAATCCCATTATCTTGACCATTTCTGGGTTGAACATTAATCCTTATTTTGAGGCATACACTGGGGTTTATTCTGAATATAGTAGTGGAGTTACTAAGCCCAAACCTTGTAGTATTAGTCCGTCAGGGTTTTATCTTGTCCTTGGAGCAGGTGCATGGGATAACGGTCCCGTTGGTTTGATTAAACTTTCTCTACATAATGCAACTACTTCTGGTGTACAGATTCTTTCACCACAAGTGGGGAAAGCCTTGTCCTCTTCAGGAGGACTTCATGTAGATTATAATAAATTGACCCCTGGTAATATTCTTAAGAGTTCTACAGGGGATAGGAGACACAATTTGTGGGTTTCTTGGATGGCTCAGACTGCCAGACAATACACGGCTGAGAGCTGTGTAGCATGTGCTGCGGCTAGGCCAATTTTAACAACAGAACCAGCACCTTTATTTCCTTTTGAGGATCCTACAGGATATGATTGCATTTTAGAGTTGACAAAAGGCTGCTCGGTGGGGTGTGAGTTCTATCATGATCTTTTCCCTCCTATAAACAATGACACTATACCGGGGCCCTTTACTCCTGGTAATCACATTAAACAGTATGTGTGCTTTAATTTCACAGGGGAAGGGACAGAGGATTTATCAACGTTAGGTGTGATTCCACCGGAGTGGAGTAAATTTGATTTTCATTTTCAAGGCATAGGTTCATGGGCAAGAGCTGGATTGTATTATTATTGTGGCGGAAGACAGTTGTTTGTTCGGATCCCTTTTGGCTCTGTGGGTGTGTGTGCCATGGTAAGGTTGGTGGCACCACTGTTGTTAATGGGACCAGGTTTAAACCAGGAACACTTGTTACATAGAATTAAGTGTAGTTCTGATTTTGATTTGGCATGTAATTCTCCTACATACATAGATTCGATCGGCGTGCCCAGGGGGGTTCCCGACAGATATAAGTTGGTAGATCAGGTTGCAGCAGGGTTTGAATCCATATTCCTTTGGATTACTCCTAATAAGAATGTTGATAGGATTAATTACATACATTACAATGTGTTACGTTTGTCTAATCTGACTAGAGATGCTGTTGAGGGTCTGGCGGAACAATTAGCTCCTACCTCTCTTATGGCTGTTCAGAATAGGATGGCACTGGATATGCTTTTGGCGGAAAAAGGGGGTGTTTGTGCTATGTTTGGAGATATGTGTTGTACGTTCATTCCTAATAATACAGCACCGGATGGGTTGGTGACTAAAGCTTTAGAAGGTTTGAGGACTCTGAGTAACACGATGCATGAACAAGCAGGAATAGATAATCCTTTGGATAAATGGCTGACGCAACCTCTGGGGAAATGGAAGAACTTGATTATTTCTATGATGCTTTCTCTGTCAGTGTTTTTGGCAATTTTGGTTACGTGCGGCTGCTGCTGTGTCCCCTGTTTGAGAACTCTCGCTGTTCGATTTATTGTCACTACTATTGAAAAGGGCAAAGTTTCCTCGTCTTCTCCCAATAATCAGATGTTACAGGTGGGGACAGAGCCTCCTCTAAAGGATGTAAGATTGGAGTTGGTTCAGTATCATGGGGTGATATAATGAGATTTTTCAGGTATTATCCTGTTTGATTTGGTATTGTTTTATGCATATATACTGCTCTGCATGTGTTTGATACTGCCCTATTAGTTACTGCAGTATGGTTTGGTAGTACTTTTACATTTTTATGAGTTACTCATTTAATTTTTTCTGATTTATTTCACTGTTGATTTTGATTTGTTTGACTTGCTAAGGTTAATTTCTGCATGCCTTGTTTCTGATGTTTTGCCACAGTATGTTTACCAAATTCACAGGGGTGTTTTTTCTATGTCTCACATTTTTAGTTTTATGCTTCTATATTCAGTACCTGCATTTTTGTGGACTCTCTTTTTGAGAGTCCAAAGGGGGAATTGTTATGGAAATATAATCACTTATATTTAGTAGTGTAGTTTAAAGTAATATAGATGTTAACTTTAACCCAGTGACCTAAACAGATGAGGATGTATAACACAGGTTGTATTCACACTTCAGTGGGCATGTGTCAGGCACAGGATGCAGCAAGGAGATATGACAGTCTTGTGAGCAGATAACTCTTTTAAAAGTGCTTGTCACAAGGTTTTACTATTGTTCCAGTTAACCCCAGGAACCGAGCTAAGAGAATAGATAAAATTTAACGGTCAAAGGTCAGGAAACAGATGTTCTCAGCAGACCCAATGGCTCAAGCAAACTTAGAAAAAAGGTTGGTCCGGCCCCCGTTTGGAGCCGTCCGTGGGTTCAAAAGGAAGAGACGAACGTGTAAGCTTTGAGACACTTAGGACATGGGCAGAGAACGCTAAGGTATTCGCGGCTGTGATAAAACTTGTAAGTCTCCCACTTTGGAATTCCAAATTGTAATAAATATATGTTTAACTGTTTTTTGCCTCTGAATTCATTGTCTCTACTCTGTGTGCCAAATCTTCGACAGGGTGAAACGAGACGGGCCGTAAGGTGAACGGGCCCCACACATAGATCTCGTTACTTCCATGTTTGATTTTATCTGTTATGACGTTTATACTTTGATGTTGCATTATGTTGATCGCTATGGCTTTATGATTAAGAATGGAAACTCTCTGTTACAGACACACACACCAAGACCTACAGTTCTTGCAATCTTTTTGCTTTGTTATATATAGAGCCAGGATCTGATGGGTACCACAGATCCATAAATTACTTGGTAAGGCTAATTTTTAGATTCAATACAGGGTGCCTTCTCGCTCAGATTGGCCCAGAGTGGGATTCCCCTAGACTGGGCTCCATCAGTTTTTTACCATTTCTTAGACGAGATGGGGTTTTTCTGCTGAAGACCCAGCCCGCCCTGTGATGCCCCCTACTGGTACTCTTGGATTTGTGAGGTTTGAAAGTGATGGATGTTTGTCCATTGGAATGGGGGGTGGAGGACCAAGTAGGAGGTTTCTTGGGGTGGAGGTAGAGTAGACGAATTTGGCTTTGATTACTGAACAAGTCTTAGCTTACCTAGTCTAAAGTAAACTTAAAATAATGTGCGCATAGGAACATAAAACAGGCCTAGCTCAAATAGTTGAACCCTAAATTGTGGATAAAATAATTGGACTGTGGTCCAAGCATTTGAGTGATAAATGCTGAATTATGAATTATTCATGCTAATTGATGCTACGATGCTTCCATTGAGGGTTGTCCGGCCCATTTCTTGGAACTGTTTTCGTTGTGATGTGCCTTTGGGGCACACCAACAGGGTGGGGGCTAACGGACAACTGGACTGTTTTTTTTATGATGTGCCTTTCGGGCACACCAACAGAGATTGTGTGACCCCACAGACTGAGCCGCACTATCGACTGTCATGGAGATCACGGATGGATGGACTCTGGAAGCCGGAAGCTGACATGCTTGGATTGCTTGGACTGGACGGAATGACCGACTGTTCTGGGAGAGGGACAGCCTGAGAGCTGTCGTTCCATTGGTTGATCATCTTTGGTGATGTGCCATTTAGGCACATCATCAGGGGGTCTGTTAGGATATCAACGAGGTCAAGTGGAACGAGCTGTTTATCCCAGAACTGCATGGCACACTTGGATAGCACTGACCCAAAAGATTGGCACATATCTATCAGATACCACCCCGGAGGTGACACAGTTTCCCCACTGATGTCACAGGTTGGATGTGTACAGCCCTTGCATGGGTGTGTACCTAGATCCCTATATAATGTATGTGTGATGAGCAATCGGGGCTTCTTGCCGATCAGGAGCCCATCAGCGCTGGTGTAACTGTAAGTGTTTCTCTGTCTTTACATAGATAAAATATAACTAAAAGTATACTTGTCTGTTTTATGCGTCCTACATTCAAGGTAATGATTAAGTGGGGTCGCCTGACTGGGTAAAAAGAGCTGGGTCCACCGAGGGTATATCACCGTAGACGGGGTACGGTGGTTCATAACATACTCAAGAATTTGAAGAGGTGTAACTTTATTTTGTACTTGTGACAGATTAAAAAAAATCTACAATTACAAAACACCAAAGTTACAATCCACAAATAGTTTTGCAACAATAGTTCTGGACCATTTGGAGCAAAACTGAGAATGTAAGAGGTTTTTGATGTGCAACTCACAGAACACAATTTGTGTACTTGTACTTAAAATTTGAACAGGTGTAAAAAAGATTTGAACTTGTGGTTTTTTTATTCTACAAATACAAAACTTGGAATGAAACTCTCTCTACAACTTCAAATTCATGCTTACAAGCCACAAATACTTCTGGAACAAAAAAACCTTCATACCGTTTGCCCCCTTTTTCCTTCTTACACTTGAGTTCAACACATCCACTCGGCAGAACAACGCTACAATGTGGCACACATCAGAACCATGAACATTGTAGTGAGCACCTACACAGTGCTTACAAGTCGGTTTCATTGGCTGGAGGTGCGCTCATACATAGCCCAGAAATGGTTTAGCAGGTCATAGTTGTCTGCTACAAGTTTCACAGCATTGCCCACTGCCACAGGTTGGAGGATGCTGCGCTGACTATGGAGGACGCCAAAGTCTGACCATATATGGTAGCAGGCATGCAGACACAGGGCAATCTGATTTAAAGCCTCTACTCGTGAGCCATTTGAAGTGTGCATTTTATTGAAATAATTTATACAATTGAACAGAGATGATGAACACCATGATTAAATATTGTGGCATATTTGGAAACAAACCAGATAGAATTGTAACAGCGACATGAGAAAAAAAAGATGAATGTAAAACATGATCACTGTGACATTTACCAGGTCTCTACTTTCTGTTCTTTGTAACAATATTCTTATCTGGGGCTTTGGATTTTCGCAAGTTGTACTGGTGGCCACCTGTGCGCTCTCCTCCTCTTCATTCACTGGCAGCACAATTGAAGGACCACTAGTGCCAGCTCGTCTGGCCAGACACAGCACTGACTTGGTGCCTTGTGTGACCTGCGTTGGCTTAGGTATCATTGCGGAGAAAGCGTGCAACATTTGATACAGATCTGACCTCCTGTGCAATGTACCGTTCTGCGTCCATTTGATGCATTTGTTGTTGCAGCATTTGTTGATCACTGTTATTACATTTAGGATGCTTTTTGGGTTCTGCTGGGGTGTTTCCCTCTGTAAGATGACAGGAGGAGCACAGCAACAAGTTTCCAACATGTAAGAAATATTCTGCAGTTGAGAATGAAGGGATGAACATTATTAGGTAATGGTTATGATGGACATATATAAAATAATAAAGTCACCTTAAGTATGGAATCTTGTAGTACTGTATTTGCCAAAACACAGCAAATTCATGTTGGATTAAATAAATAAGTTATTATGGGCCCACTTTGGTTTACTATTTTTAAGTCAAGTGAGTCATATGCCGTTCATTCCAACAATCTGCTCATCACAAAATGATTCCTGTATCCGTTACTCGATTGAAGAGAAAGGGGTCTTGACAAAGTGGGCTGAATTTAAAGGAGGAGAGACAAAGGGAAGCAACAGGGTGGATAATTAGACACATGTGAGCTGAGGGATACAATCGTGCTGAAGGAGTGTTATGCCAGAAACCTGTTTGATTATGAGTATTATTGTTAATTATAATTTGCTATTATAATCTTAATAATAGATTATTCAAACTCAAATGGTAGCTATAACAAATGTAATTCAAATGGTTGTGATCCAAGGGCTACAAGCCTGTAATGACTAACACTAACAATGCATTTATTAATTAGCTGTTATGAACTTATTTATGCTGGAAAAGTGTGATCTGACCGGTTGTTGACCGATTAGACTTATCCAGCAACGTTGATAACTGAAATTATAATTGCAATTGGGGTTTTAACCCTTACTTCTTTATCACAAACCAATGAAAATGTCTCAGTTATTCAGTTGTTAACTCAAAAGAGGTACTTCTTTTGCTCTTAGAGACCATCCAACTTCTGGATCAAAATAAACACAAACAATTACTATTCCACATGTTATTATTTATTAAACCAAAATAATTCTCTGTTACAGTAATTATTATATTTAATGAACACTAGGAAACACTACTCGCTGTTCAAAGAACATGCAAAAGAAAATAAACGAAAATAAAACAAGTCAAAATGGGTTAAATGAGAGGTAGCAATTCTTAATTCAATTCACAGTTGTTTAAACATCACATTCAAGAAGTCGGCAGTTTGACGTAGCAGCATTGAAAGACAAAATAGCTTTGAGAAAACAGACCTGAAACTAGGTGGGCGCTCTTTGTATTCCACAATGAGCTAAGCTAACCGTTTAGAGCTACTTTGCCCCTTTCAAAGATGGCGGCTATGACGACATCTGACCTACGATCTTGACGAGTGAGGAGGAGGTCCTAATGACATAGCTAGCGCACACGCCTAGTGCAAGGTGGGCTTTGTTTAGAGGCGTTTTCTCTCCTGAACAAAGCTTCAAAGAAAGTGCGCGAAGCTGAAAATGTAGACAAAGAGATCAAAGATGAAGATAGGAAGAGAAAAGGAAATTTGACTCTCGGCGGAGTCAGCTTATAATTAAACCAAAAACAACACAGCCAAAATCACTTATGAAATGCATGCACACACATCAGTAATATCCAGCACAGTTAAAAGCAAACTCCGTCTCTTAGTAATTAAGCATTAAACTAATTCTTAATAGGTTCTACCCAGGCACAAAATATCTCACCTTATGGGTGAAAAAGAGAAATAAAAAGGGGGGAAGTCCCGTTTACTTGTGTTGTCTCAGGGGATATCCTGGCTCCGAATCCGTGACTCCTGCAGCGCTTCGCCGAGCGCAGGTCCGCCAGGCAGCAAGAAAAGGGGGAACCCCGAAGTCTCTGGGCTCTGTCCGCCGCTTGTTTGGCCAAAACAAAAGCAGAGCTTGTGACGATCACTGGGAGATAGCGGCTTCCAGTAGGATCAAAATGAATTCAAAGTACTTTTAAAGTCGACCTCCTGCATAGGAAAACAGGGATAAGTTTGATTCGGAAGGTCTCGGTCCAGCGAGAAATCGAACATGTGCCACGTGGGGGAATCCCACGGGAGAAAACAGCTGTATGTCTTCCCAGTTTGCATGGTGCCAGTGAAAAAGGATGAGTTGAGCGCGCCAGGCGCTTTTTATATCATATCATAGGAACATTATCTCATTGCTAGGGCCGGTGGTCACGTTGACCATGTTGCATGCTGGGAGCTGGTGTCTGTTGACCATATTGCATGCTGGGAGCTGGAGTCTGTCACGTCATAAGATGGCATTACAGGAGGGATGGGGGGAAACATAATTAAACTAATAAGGAACAGCTCTAACAGAACTACAGAAATAAAAAGCCCATAAGCTAACTAAATATATCATAACAAGAATACACTATAAATAACTCAACAGAAACTAAACTAAAGAAAGGCAAGCATAAAATAAGGATCTAACATGACAGCTAAAATAATAATGAACAACCAGACAGAAACTGAAACTAACAACTACCAGAATTTATAATAAACATAAATGCTAAACACAAAACCAAAGACAAATTACAAGGATCTAAGGATAAGCATCACGAAATATCCGTATTGCAGGATCCCCAGGGAGGTAGCATAAACAGTGACATCCCTGGGGATCCTTACATGAGTAAGTATACAGTATATAGCTACATAGAAGCAATACACACATTACACACCAATAATTTGTATAGTATAAAACTCAAGTATTATTATTATTACTACTACTACTACTACTACTACTACTAATAATAATAATAATAATAATATAATAATAATAATAGCTTCATTACAAGAGTCATCTGCTTTGGTGACCAAAACACCACAGGTGTGTGCCAACTTATTATGCCCCGCCTCTACACAAACACAGGGAAGAGTGTTATATATATAGGACAGGTGTAGGGCAAAGAGAATGAGGCATTAAAGCAAACTGAACAGCTTCTGTTCACCTTCTCAATCAAATTATGAAAACTGTTGAAGACGCTGAACTTTGCTTCCCACTCCTGCCTAATTCATCCTGCAGAAAGACTATGCTGCCTCCATCTGTATCCCTGGTTATTCACTTAACATTTTCTTCCATCTCTTTACTTACGGTATTTCTTAACCTACTGGTCATCATCTCCATCTGCCACTTCAAGTAAACAGTTTTTGCCTCTTTTGAAAAATACACAAAAAATTTGTAAAAAATGTTTTTGGAACAGCTTGTGTGGTAAACCTTACAACCACTAATAACATGTTGTTTTATCATTTCTTTAGGAAGCTCCATAGCCCCACCAACATTCTCCTGCTCTCTCTGGCCGTCTCAGATTGCATGGTGGGATTCCTCATTTTATTTCAAATAGTTCTGATAGATGGCTGCTGGTATCTTGGGGATATTATTTGTGTACTGTATGTTAATTTGGACTATGTTATCACTTCTGTCTCAACAGGAACCATGGTGCTTATTTCTGTTGATCGTTACTTTGCCATTTGTTATCCCCTGTATTACTCCAGCAAAGTCACTGCAGAACGAGCAAAGATGTGTGTTTCTGTGTTTTGGATGTGCTCAATTCTCTATCATTGTGTTCTACTGAGGGACAACCTACAACACCCAGGAAGGTATAATTCCTGCTCAGGAGAGTGTCTAGTTTTTCTAGATTATATTGAGGGAGCGTTTGACCTTTTATCATGTTTTATTTTCCCTGTCACTATTATCAGCATTCTGTACATGAGAGTGTTTATAGTGGTCGTTTCTCAGGCTCGAGCCATGCAGTCTCATGTTGCAGCTATCTCATTTCAAGATTCTGTGAAAGTCACAGCTAAGAAATCTGAAATTAAGGCAGCATTAACACTGGGTGTAGTTTTAGTTGTGTTTCTTATATGCACCTGTCCATATTTCTGTATTACACTAATTACAGAAAATGCTGCAGTCAGTACTTCATCTGTGACGTTTATTCTTTTTTATTTTAATTCCACCCTGAACCCACTGATCTATGCACTATTTTACCCCTGGTTTAGGAAATCTGTTAAACTAATTCTTACACTGCAGATTCTGAAGCCAGACTCGCGCAACACCATCATAGTTTAAAGAAAGTTCAGTTTTCTTCATAGTTTATAAAGAGCCACATCTGGATGTAAATAAATCCTTTAATAGTCAACACATTGCGTCTCATTGAACTTTATTGTCCTAATTGTTATAGGGATGTAGTGATATTTTCCTGTCTTGTTACAGATCATAGCATCATCCTATCTTATTTAATGTGATGGTTCAGCACAAGATAGTCTAAGTTGGTCAAGCAGAATAAGAAAAACATATATAAAAAAGTTTAAAAAGTAAAAAACTGAAAATTAGTATGTGCATATGTATCTAGCCCCTTTGGTATGAAGCCCCAATAACATTTGTGTGCAACAAATTATGATGAGATCCATCCTCTTCAATGGAAAGCATGTGGTACAGTAACAAACCTGTCAAGAGATAGCTGCCCACCAGAATTCACATACTGAGCCAGGAGGGCATATATCAGAGAGGCAGCACAGAGACCAAAGGTAACCTGAAAGGAATTTGAGTGCTCTACAAAAAGATTGGAGTGTCTGTCTATAAGAGCCGTACCCTCCTTAGAGGTAGGCTTTATGAAAGAGTGGCCAGAAAAAAAATGATTTAGTGTTAAAGGGATCCATGATTAGTTGGATGTATTGGCCTAAATATGTTAAAATTTTCTTATTAACTTAAAAACTGCTGTGTCTGATATGTAAAAACTCATAATTACGTATATCCTTTGTTACATTTTTAACTGATGGAGGTCGCCATTTTTTTACCTGGCAATACATGCTATGTTGAAGATGTGGTTAGGTTCTACTGGATTGGAACCTACAGAGTTAAAGGGAGAATCAGTGAGTTTTGCAAAAATGTAGATAAGTCCCTCTTTGAATAACTGCGCATGTGCAAGACCATCTTACCTGCTCTTCAGGAGGATTGCGTGGAAAAATCTCCCAAATGTACTTTTTTCTACTGAGGCTTCTACTTTTTCTACTGAGGCTTCTTCTTCTTCTCATAAACTTGTATGCGGCTTGCTTCTTGTGACTCTCAGCCATTTTCAAATTATACCGGCAGAGCAGCGAAGCTACAATGAATGGCTAACACCAAAGCTAACTGCATACATAAACACTACAAGTGTGTATTCACAGTCAGCAAAGGGAAACGAACAAGGAACAAGTATACATCGGTGTTACTTGACAGCGTCACAATGATTGGCATGCGGGACAACCAACAGATAAGGTGATACCTCTGGAACTCGAAGGACAGAGGGAGGTGTGGGCAGGACCAATCCTATGACCAATCGCTGCCATTTGGTCCGAATGACAGCGATTGGTCACAGTTTTTACAGTTCTGCAGCTCTCACAGAGATCAGTTTTTTTTACCTTCCAGACCACTTAGATTTACTGGTTCTGGTCTACTCTGTATACCCAGATCCAAACATGGAGAAGTCCCTATGCTCCACAAATCTGGAACAAACTTCCAGAAAACTGTAAATCAATAAAAACATTGAGTTTCTTTAGATCTAGACTGAAATCTCACCTGTTTAGAGTTACTTTCAGCCCATAATAACAGGACCATTGATCAACATATTTGATGTGTATTGATGTTTTCACTTGATACAATTTAATGTTTGTTACTTGTCTCACAACTAGTGACTATTTCGATGTGTTTATGATGTTTTTATGTTTCATGATGTAAAGGACTTTGAACCGCCTTGCTGCTGAAATGTGCTACACAAACAAACTTGACTTGACTTACTTATCGTTTTTCTGCATACATAATGTATTGACTACTGTTAGGATGGAAGGACCATTTCACCCTGTATAATAAAAAGTGTTTCTGAACAGGACCACCAATTATAGCTTTACTGCTGTGCCGACTATTTTTATTCATAAGGCACCTAAACCTGCCGCCTTGGGATCAAAAAACACTGGGAGAAACATCAGAGAAAAGGAACATTGGAAGCCCTTTTAAAAAAATAAAGATACTGATACTGCAATCAATAGTGATTGTGAAACAGAAGACCTAAACAGGTGCTAATGGACCGAAGACCAGACCGATCAGATCCCAAGCAAGAGTTATTGAATCCGACACCAGACACAGAGCGCTAATTGCTGGATAACATAGTCCTACGAGTGGTACGTGTCATTTATTATTTATTATTATTATTATTATTATTATTATAGTTTTGTTCTCGTTGTTGTTATTAGAACGTTACTACATTGTCATCAATTTCAATGCGCTGCGGTTCAAACTGATATGGATTAAAGCTATTCATTGCTGTTTCGACTGGACGGAGCTAGCACTTATCCAGAATGGATTGCAGTGTAAACAACATGGCCATGTCAGTGTGACAGTATTTTATTTAAATTCATAAAAACTAAACATCTTACAGGATTTTTACTGTATTGTTTTTTACATCTAAAATACATATTTTTCAGACAAAGTCCATTGTTACAACTAATCGTGAATCCCTTTAAAAATAGGAAGCCACCTTCTGAGTATGCCAAAAGGCAAGTTGGCATCTCTCCAAATTTAGGGAGGAAAGGACTCTGGTCAGATAAGACTAAAATTTTACTTTTTGTCCACCAAGGAAAATGCTATGTCTAGTGCATACCCAACTTGTCCCATTACCCCAAGAACATGATGCCCTGAAGATGTTTTTCAGCAACAGGGAACTGGAAACTGATCTAAATTGAGGGGAGAATATAAAGTGCTAAATACAGGAATATTCTTGAGCAAAACCTTTGTCATTCTGCCTGTGATTTTAGACAGGGACAGAGGATCACCTTTAAGGAGGAAAATAACCCAAAGCATACTGATAAAGCAACAATAGAGTTTTTAAGGAGAAACATTTAGCTGCATTGAAATGACCTAGTCAAAGTCCAGACCTCAATCCAATTGGCAATCTGCGGTTATACTTGAAGATTGCCGTTCACAAGCACAAACCATCCAACATGAAGGAGCTGGAGCAGTTTTGTCTTGAGGAAGGTGCAGAACTACCAGTAGAAAGATGAGCTCATTAGAGACTCATCAAATGGCAATTGCAGCTGTAACTGCTGCAAAAGATGGCTCTGCACGATACTGATTTTAATGTGTGTGTGTGTGTGTGTGTGTGTGTGTGTGTGTGTGTGTGAGTTGGAGATGAACAGTTATAAAAGCTGAACCTTTTTTTATTTTTCATACTTGTTGTTTGCTTCTTGATAATAAAATACTAACGCATCTTCAGTGTTGGAGACATATTCCTGTCATGGTGCAGCTTTGCCTGCTGCGCCATGGACATTCATGGCACTCTCCACCTTCCTTACACCCCAGTTCTCCACTCCACCTTCTCATCAGTTACACCTGTCAGCCTTAATCCTTGATTAAGGCTGACAGGTGTAACTGTCAGGACAGGACTCTATTCACCTGCCATCCTCCCTATTTAAGCTCCCTTCAGTGAGCTCTTCCCCGTTAGATTTACTGCTAATTACTGCTCACATTCTCCATCCAAACCTCGTCATGCCTCGTGCTTTTTACGTCTGTCTACCAGAGATTCCCACGTCTGCCAGTCAGAGATCTTCCCACGTCTGTCTGCCAGAGTTTCTCACGTCTACGCCTGCCTGTCCGCCTGCCCGCCTGCAAGTATTCTCTCTGCTGCGCTGCTGGTTCTGCTGCAACCCCTGCAGTCCAAGAACTCTCCCTCTGCTGTGCTGCTGGCTGTTCCTCTACCCCAGCACTCTGAGGACTCACTCCGCTGAGCTACCGGCTCCTTCTAGACCTCAGCACTCTCTCGTCTGTCCTGCATGTTTCCTGGCTCCCAGTGTCTGCCTGGCTCCACAGCACAGCACACGCAGATCTCCAGCTCCTGCACGCCCATCTGCTTCTGCCATCACCACTCACCTGCTTCAGCCTGGTATGAACTGTTGGTCACATCCTCCACAACCCTCAACCTTCAATAAAAGCTCTTTAACTAAGCTCTATGTATGGCTGTGTTCGGGTTCGTCAAAGAAATCATGACAATTCCATAAATTAAATGTTGCAGACTCTCAGGTTGTTGAGTCCAGGTTGTAATGTAGCCAAAAATCAAAATACCAAGGTAGGGGAATGCTTTTGTAAGGCACTTTATATAAACTCACTGACTTGATATAACTCTATAAATACTGCTACACATAAACAGAAGCAATTAATTGAAGAACAAGCAAAAATATTTTCCAGTAATAGAATACTAAAGACTTAGACCACTCTTGCACCATGTAAAGACTAGAGATCCACCAATACAGTATTTTTTGAAGGTTGAGGCCAAAACTGATTATTTGGTCTAACAAATACCCAAGATGCACTCCTGATTTTATGGGGCCAATTTTTTTAAACCAGTATTGCTTTTCCTTCCCTCCATTACATAAGAAAAATGGCAGAATGATAGCAAGTGACATACAAGTCTCAAAACTTTAGGGTTT
Organism: Fundulus diaphanus; assembly: GCA_037039145.1. NCBI lineage: Eukaryota > Metazoa > Chordata > Actinopteri > Cyprinodontiformes > Fundulidae > Fundulus > Fundulus diaphanus. Next base: position 8,174,936 of record CM073132.1, read on the forward strand.
AAACCAGCTAATTTTATCAATCAACTTCAGCAGTTTGAAAGCTACACTGAAAAAACATTTGTCATATATAATTGTGTGTGTGTGTGTGTGTATATATATATATATATATATATATATATATATATATATATATATATATATATATATATATATATACACTTTAGTCAATTCAAATAAATCTACTTATTTTGCAAATCATTCTTTCCATTCTTCTGGACTTTCCTGTACGTCGGGATATAGGTCATACACTTTATTCTTAGTGGTCTTATAAATGTCTTAGAAAGTCTTAAATTTGAGTTGGTGATACCTGCTGAAACTCTGCCTCTACTTTGGTGACCAAATCCAGATAGTTGCATGCCAACTTCTTATGCCCCACCTCCACACAAACACAGAGAAAGGTACTATATATAGGACAGTTGTATGGCAAATAGACCAAGTCATACAGCAAATTGAACAGCTTTTGTTCACCTTCTTTAGTTATGAAAACCGATGAAGAAACTGAACTTTGTTTCCCACAACTGCTTAATGCATCCTGCAGAAAGACTATGTTGCCTCCATCTGTATCCCTGGTCATTTACTTAACATTTTCTTCCATCTCTCTGCTTACAGTATTGCTTAATCTGCTAGTCATCATCTCCATTTGCCACTTCAAGTAAACAGCTTCTGCTTTTTTTTAAAAGGGAGCAGCTTGTAAAAATTGTTTTGTAAGAGCTTGTGTGGTAAACCTTAAAATCATTAATAACATGTTGTTTTATCATTTCTTTAGGAAGCTCCATAGCCCCACCAACATCCTCCTGCTCTCTCTAGCTGTCTCAGATTGCATGGTGGGATTCCTAATTTTATTTCAAATAGTTCTGATAGATGGGTGCTGGTATCTTGGGGACATAATTTGTGTACTGTATGTTAATTTGGACTATGTTATCACTACTACCTCAATAGGAACCATGGTGTTTATTTCTGTTGATCGTTACATTGCCATTTGTTATCCCCTGCATTACCCCAGCAAAGTCACTGAAGAACGAGCAAAGATGTGTGTTTCTGTGTTTTGGATGTGCTCAATTCTCTATCATTGTGTTCTACTGAGGGACAACCTACAACACCCAGGCAGGTATAATTCCTGCTCAGGAGAGTGTCTAGTTTTTCTAGATTATATTGGTGGAGTTTTTGACCTTTTGTCATCCTTTATTTGCCCTGTCACTGTGATTATCCTTCTGTATGTGAGAGTGTTTGTAGTTGTTGTGTCTCAGGCTCAAGCCATGCAGTCTCATGTTGCAGCTGCCTCTCTTCAGGGTTCAGTGAAAGTCACAGCTAAGAAATCTGAAATTAAGGCAGCCATAACACTGGGTGTAGTTGTGGTTGTGTTTCTTATATGCACCTGCCCATATTTCTGTGTTACACTAATCACAGAAGATGCTGCAGTTAGGGCTTCATCTGGGACCTTCATTCTTTTTTATTTTAATTCCACCTTGAACCCACTGATCTATGCACTATTTTACTCCTGGTTTAGAAAATCTGTTAAACTAATTCTCACACTGCGGATCCTGAAGCCAGACTCGTGCAACACCATCATAGTGTAAAGAAAGCTTTCAGTTGTCTTCGTAGTTTATAAAGAGCCACTTCTGGATGTAAATAACGACATGTTTCATGAATTGGCGCTATATAAATAAAATTGAATTGAATTGAATTGAAATAAATCTTTTAATAGTCAACACATGTCTCTGATGGAATTGTATTGTTCTAATTAGATCCTCTTTCATTAGACATTTCAAAAGCCGTCACTGGGCACATTTATCTTAGAGATAAAAAAATTGCAGATGGAAGATTTTAATTTTTGATTAGAGCAAAATTATTATAGAAAAGTTAAAATCCTACAATTGAAATTACATAGTACAACACAAAGTATTCATCTTTTAGTAAACACACTTCTGACATTCTCTTTAATTTTATAGTAACATCTATTCAATGATATTTAATCACTCAAATGCAAACTTTGGTGCATTTGAAGTCTGCTTTGAATTCAACTAATGAAACTGGCTAATAACAGAAAGTGTTTTCAAAGAACCACAGACCCAAATACTGTTCTTCTATTGCTAGACCAAAAAGAGTTCAGTTTATTATTGTTAGTCATATTATATTATTTAAAATAATTTGTAAACTGGATGAATACAACAAATGAGCAAAACGTTTTTTAAATTTTGGATCTATAATAATTTACACATTAATTTCATATAAAAAAACGGACTAATAATTTTTATATAAAATGGTCGTATTTTGTAGAGCAGGTAAAAATTAACAGAATTCTTTCGGTTAAAAAAAAAATTGTCATTTTTTGGCCCTTGAGTTCCTTTGACTTGACAATTTTGGCCCATGTACCGAATGTTTTGGACACCCCTGATGTAGAGGCAATTGCAATAAATAGAGAAAAACAAATTTTACATGTCAGGCATGTATGAAAGAAAAAAAGGGAAAAAAACTTTTTTTCTTTCACAGATGCCTTTAACAATGGATATGCTGGTGAAGATTCTCAATCCAAAAAAAGGTAAAAAACAAGGCAACTGGACTTGTTTTCCGTAGTTGAAGACGTTTCGCTTCTTCTCCAGGAAGCTTTCTCAATTCAAAAAGTCTGGAGTAATGTGGAGTACCAAGCTTTATACTCCTGCCAACAAAGGCCTTGTAATGGCTTAGATAACATGCAAATTCAAAGGTTTAAGATGACTCTATAAACTGGTCTAAATCTACGGTACTGCCAATTAATTGCTCTTTCCAGAACCCCCTAGATTTACATTTGCAATCAGGAAATATTACATATTTGGGTATTACTGTGTCGTCTAAACTTGCGGATTTAGTCAAATCTAACCACATCCCACTTTTAAAAAAGATAGAAGAAGACCTGATGGAAATCACTTCCAATTTCACTCATGGGTAGGGTAGCTTCAATTAAAATGATGGTATTACCTAGAATTAATTACTTATTTTCAATGATCCCCAATAAACCATCATCCGACTGGTTTAAATCTCTAGACTCTTCTATCTCTAAATTTCTTTGGAAAGATAAACCACCCCGTATCATCTTAAAGACGCTACAGAAAACTAAAGACAGAGGTGGACTAGATCTGCCTAACTTCCATAATTACTACTTAGCAAATAGACTACAATATATCACTAAATGGATAAAACATAATCTTTTAGATGACCCCTGGATAGATATAGAACAGAAAATATGCAATAATATTAAGATTTCAGATTTGCCGTTTATTAGCTCAAATATAAAACGGCATACATGCTTTAAAAATATTAACATCAGCTCTACTCTCACAGCATGGTGGGAGTTTCTTAAAATGAAGAAATCATCACTTATCCCATGCAGTCATACACCCATCTGGAATAACCCTGACATCCTACAAAATAATAATATGATAAACTTTATATACTGGAAGAACAAAGATATTGAATATCTGGAACATTTACTTGACGGAACCGAGTTCATCAATTTTGCCAAACTAAATATGCAATATGGCATTAGTAAAAATAAATTCTTGGAATATGAAAAACTTAAATCTATAATTAGAAATAAATTTAAGGTGGTTTACAAATCCCAACTAATATATTAGAGTTCCTAGATTTAAACCCCCCCAAACTACTGTCTAAATCATACAGGACACTGACTAAAATAGATGATTCAATATCTCTTCCTATTATGAAATGGGAAGAGGACTTATCAGTTAGCTTTGAACAAAACTTCTGGGCTCAGATATCTTTAAGAACTTTCAAATTGACTAGAAACACCAACTTACAACTAATACAATACAAAATCCTTCACAGAGTACACTACACAGGACAAAGATTATTCAAGATGGGTTTGGCACAATCTAATATCTGTCCACACTGCATAGGCAATCATCCTGATAATAATATTCATGCGTTATGGTTATGCACACCAGTCCAGAGGTTCTGGACACAGATATGTAAGGACTTATCAAAGTGCCTGAGTTGTAAAATTTCACCTTCCCCATCAGTTTGCTTGCTCTGTAATTTTGAGGGAAGCCCTCTGGAAAAAAAAAAGTTTACATAATTTTCACTGCATTATGTATCGCAAAGAAAACTATCCTCATGAATTGGAAAAGTAAGGAAGATCTCAGTATCAATCAGTATAGAGATCTTTTTGTTGGATCATATTAATCTTGAGACAGCATCTGCATCCACATCTGATCGATCTCTTTGGGCTCCTTTGATCAGCACCATCACTTAGCGAATGGGGGGCGGTGGGTTGCTTCCTACAGGGCGCAGTGGCTGGATGGAGGGGTACCTGGGGCTCTGGGGGCGCTCGGAGCGGGGCGCTTGGTGGGTCTGACTCCGGGGTCTGTTGCCCCCATCTGGGGGGGGCTTGGGAGGCCTACGGGCGGCCTACAGCGGCCGCTTGCGGCGCTCTTGGGGAGCTACGCGGTGACGGACGTCGGTTACTGACCTTGTAGCTGTGCTGCAGCTAGGTGGGTCCGGGGTGGGTCTGGGTGCCTGGGGTCCGTGGGGCGCGCTGCCCTCGGGCGGGGGCCCCGGCGGGGCCTCGGGGGTTCCGGTTCCGGGGGGTGTGCCGCTTGGGGTCTGGGCCGGGGCGCGCCCGGGTGTCTGCCCCTGCACGGGGCCTCTGGTGCGCGGGGGGGCCTCGGGTCCTGTTGAGCTGGTAGGGGGGCATGGACATTAACATCTCAGGGCAGATGCTGTTCCCCTTCATTGGATCTGCACTCTGCTAGCGGGGGGAGGGGAAGGAGGGGGAGTAGGGACTAACCCAGCCTGGATGTCTACTGTCGAATGTATGGTGAGTTGTTTGAATGTTAGTGTTAGGGAGGGATTAAATCTACGGGTAGGGGGGGGGGGAATGTACGTTCTGCTGGGCTTGTGTCCGGCCCCCTGTGGGTGGTTGGCTGGCGGGCCATGCGGCCTCCCCCTGGCCCCCGGGCTATGGTGGTGCCGCTGGCGGGGGTCCCTTCTGCGGGTGGGGCTTTCGGGGAGCGGAGGTGCTTATTGGAGTCAGTAGGGGATCTGGCTCCCTGGGATGGCTCCCCAGTCCTTTGCTCCCCATCCCCGGACTCCTCCCTCTGCCTGCTCCATCACGCCGCCACACATCTAGGTCCTTGGGGAGGGGGGCGTTACTGGAGGTTGCCACTTTCTGATGACGTCCCTCTCCCCAATTTTATCATGCATTTTAGACACTTTCACTCCAAACATTTTCACAACGCACATTCATGTAGGCCATGGTATGGTGGGGTGGGGGTGAAGACGTCTGGGGCGGGTTTATGTTGTGTTAGCCTTGCCTCGGATGGCTCCCTTCACCCCCTCTCGCATTTAGACATCGAGGGTTCTGGGCAGTTGCTTGGAGGGGGGGCGCTGGCACCAGCTTCCTTCCGGAGGGGGGGTGGGCTGTGCCGTGCACCCTCTTCGGCACTCCCAGTTTTAAACACACTTGAGAACAACATGCAACAACACAACATCTGAGCGGGAGGACCGGGGTCACCGGGGCACACCCCCGATCTCCGACCGCGGCACGGAGTCTGGGGCCTGGAGGAGGAGCGGGCCACTGGGTCCGGGGTCTTGGCGGGGGGCTGCTGTGGGTAGCCAGCGGCTTGCCGGGTCTGGGGCTGATGCCTCTGCTCTCCCCAGAAAGGGGTGGGGGCAGGGGTGGCTAAGGTAAGGTGGGGGAGGGAGGGGGTTTATCAGGTATTTAGGGGGTGAGGGGGATTCTGGTTGGGTGGCCCGTACGGGTCGTGTTGACCCCCCCTCTTTGGGGGGCCTGGTCCGGGGGGCGTCTGGTCCGGGGGCGGGGCTGGGGGTCGGGCACAGGCAGTCGTATAGTTGAATTGTGGGGACCCCCCCACTTAGGATTGTTGGTTGTGAGTGCTATGTGGGAATGTGGGTACAGCGTCCTTTTTTTTGTAAGTCTGTGTGTGGTGAGTGGGGTACTAGGGAGGGACGGTGTGAATGAGTTTTTTGTTTTGTTTTTCCCAGGTACGGGTCCGGTCCGCTCCCTCTCCCAAGAACATCTCATGTCTCCGCTAGGTGCGGAGCCCATCCCACCACGTCCTGCCCCCCTCCGCTGCGCTGGCAGGCACCTTGGCCCTCTGGCGCATTGGCGGTCCTCGGGTTTGGTGCCGGCCCATTCCCGGTGGCTGCTTCGCGGGGCCTGGCCCCCCGGGGGTCGGCCGGGGCCCCCGCCGCGGGAGCGGGGCACCCCTGGGGCCTCTGGCCCTCAGTGCCCATGGCTGGGACCACTTCAGCACGGCTGGCTGCCGGTGGAGCCCATGGGCTCGTCCCCGCGGCTCCTGGGGGTGTCGGCATTGCGGTGGCTGGGGGATTTCCTCGGGGTCGTCTCTCCTCTTTCTTTGAGGGGGGGCTGCGGATTTCCTGTGTTGGCCCCACTGGGGCGCCCTGCTTTGGGGGCCCTTTGGGAGTCCGGGGTTATGGGTCCCCTGACCCCTGCCTCAGTGCTCGGGGAAAGCGGGCCTTTGGTTCTCCACAACCACTATCGAGCTATTTCCTTCTAGATAATTTTCACCTAACCTAGTGCACTCTCACAAACTCCCACAGGTGCAGGGTTCCAGGTATTAAGTGTTCACTTATATACAGAAAGCCCGTAATTTATTTATTTATTTATTTTCTGTCACTTTCTTTTTTTCAGGTATCACTTTACACATGTCTGCTTAAATAATAATACATATGATTTAGCAATGGCATCAAGGTGTTACTCGATTGTATCTGTTGCTTTATGTCTGTTGGTTGTGCTGTTCTTTATGCATCTCTCTTTCCAGGTGATGGAGCAGACATAGGACGTTTTATCATTCTCTCCCTTTTATCTCTTCTTTCTTTCACCTCTCCTCTTTCTTTCTTTCTCTTCTTGTTCTTCCTTTACTCTCCTACTTTCCCATTGTAGTGTCCATATAATTTGAAATTCTCCCTTCAGGAATCACAATAAAGCTATTTACATGCATAAATCAAGCGGAGCACTATGGCGAAAGCTGTTTGATCCACTTGTGAAAGCAAAATCTGTCGAGCTCTATTTGGCATTAAGACATCAATTCTTATTGCCACATTGCTAGACAGGACACTGGGAAAAAAAAAATAAAATAAAAAAAAAAATAAAATACATGTGTCAAGACAATATTGAGTGCACATTTTACATATTGTGGCCTGTTATAAGAATTATTATTCTGAAGTCACTATGGCCTCACACCACTCGGACAGAGGAGGCCTGGAGACCTGATGTCTGTGTATAAGATCCACTGTTTTCTGATTGCAAGGCCAAATGCTGCAGCTGCTGAGGGATACTGATTGTTTACGATAGACTGTCTTTGTTTTGTCTCATGGGAAGGCCACGGTGCAGTATTAGGGGAAGCCCGAAAAGAGAGACAGGGCAGACGCAGACTGCAGCTGAACCGTGGGGTGCGATTACTTTCCAACTATGTGAATCTCTGCTCTGTTTCTCAATAAAAGTGCTGGAACGTCATACCACCGTCTCGTCATTTAGTAAAGATGGGAACTCAGTTACTATTGTTTAATATTCCACCCAAAACTCCCATAACAATTTGGCGTCAACGAACAAGATCTCCGACCGACGAGCGAGGGAGTCCGGGGACAGGAGCTGCTTTGGCCGGCCCGGAGAGGTTATCCGGCCTCTGGTACCCCGAATGGATTTTCAAGGGATGTGGAGGAGCTCCTGGTCTCGGGGCGTCTCTGGGCGTCGGCTCGAAGATCCGAACCTTTCTTTCATGAGACGGCAATTGGTCAAAAATGCTTGCAAGCTTTTAAATTTTAAACCCCATTTTAAAGTATACCTCAAGAAATTGTAAATTTAAAACTGTAAACCTAAAAGGTAGTAAAAGTAAAAGCCGGTAGAAATAATGAATTATATTTAATCCTTAAGGCAAATAAAACAGGGTTCGCAATACCGAACGGTGACTAAGGTTTAAACATTAAACTAAAATTCAAAATTTAATTAGAATACGTTTTCAGCTGAAATACGGACTTTCCCACAAGGGGGGAGGAGGGGCAGAGTGATTTTCGCCTGGAGAGCAGGTGACCGGCTGAGCAGTTTGCAGCTGGTCCATTAAAGTCCTCTTGTCTTGGGTTTGTGCAAGAGGCTGTCCACTTCTGTTGTGGATGAAAGCGGCAGGGATGCTTAAGTCCTTGACTGTTGCGAAGACGTTTGCAGCTTTGATAAGTGGGGACCCCGACCATTATACCAAAAAGGCGACCATCGGATGTGAGGCCTTTCATTTAGTTGGTCGATCGTGCTAAGGACGTAAAAAAAATAATAATGAAAACACAAAAAAAGGATAAAATAAATAAAATAATAAAAAAAAAAGTCTGGAAGCAGAAGAGTCAGTGTAATGGGTCAAAGGCAGAGTTTTTCAGGGTCCAGCCTTGCCCCAGGGTGAGACGTTCGATTTCATGCTGAAAACGTAGGGGCCCAGACGCATGACATGCATAAATGATTTGAAATGATTTGATTAAACATGCAGATTTCTCACATAGGGGTTATTATTATTACTATTATTTTATTTTATTGCAGTACTGCTACTAAATAATAAAAATAAAATTAAGAGAAAAAAGAAAAGCGAAAATTGAATAAAATGAATAAAAACAAGGAAACGGAAACGAAACTAAAAAGGCGTTGCACCGGGGAAGCGTTTACGTGGGGACCGATTAGGCACTTCCGTTGTGGATAAAATTGGTCTAAACTGCTAATAGCGACGTATAACTTTCAAAAATGGGTAAGCATCCAAGTGTCTGTGAGACACAGAGTTGTATCCTTGCGGGACTGAAGCGTAAAACCGCGTGTGGACGAAGCATCGGGGGGTCGTAACCAGCGCACGCTCTCCACCTTTTAAACTAAGCGGGAACTTAACGCGTTGAAAACATCTTTCGGCGTTGCCATAGACGTTTTGAAAATTATGAAAAAAATAGAACTATTTAAGATAGTGAAAAAGCAGGCCTGCACGTGTTTGTCTGTCTGAATGTCATCGTTTGTATGTAACCGTACATGTGTATGTATCTATGTAACTAAACGTTCGTCTGTGTGAATTAATTCGGGGTAAAAGTAATGTTCATGGTTTCAGAATGTTCATTTGTTTTGGGAGAACTGCAGCTCCGTAATTCAAATGACATTTTAAGCATGGACTATGTTAACAATAGAGGTACAGTAAAAGAGAGATTTAAATAACAAAGTTTGTTTTTTAACATTAAATATCAGGACCAAATTAAATTGATACACGGAGAGATTAACATGGCTTGAACGGAAATATTTCAGCTTTGTTAGAAATTGGAAATAAGCGTTACATAAGCTTGTTAAGTTTACTGTTTTACAAATTTAGGCTGAGATCCTATCACTTGTTTTTTAGCCCTAAAGTAATTTAAAATTACTGAGATCTCATTGCTTATAATAATAATGATCCATCACAAACCAGTCCAGTTGAAAGAAGTTTAGATATACAAGATTTTTTATTTAAATAGATGAGGGAAAACTGTGCTTTGAACAAACTGTATGGAACTAAATATGGTTGCTTTTCTAAGGGTTTTCTATTCATTTATTTTATTTATTTTTTACTTGGAATTTGAATGCAACTAATGAGAAATTTTGAAAAGCGTCACAATATCAGAAGGCCGCGTTACACGCGTCAACAGTTACAAAATCATCTGATGTTATTAGTTATGCTGAACTGAGGTGAACCTCAGAGAGACAGTATAACCTGAGAAGGACAATAGATATGATAAACAAATCTGACCATGATTTAAACATCTGAATGTTTATGGCGAGGCTGGGTCTGTGTGTTCTGGCCTGGGGCACGAAAACTATGTCAGAGAGGGAAAAAATAAAATAAAGCCAGCTTCTGAAGGGTTAAATTCTAATTCTAATCTTGGTTTGTTTTGGGTAGCCTTCTCAATGTGCTGAATTATGGGGAAAACTCTTATTTATAGAGAAACACTAGAAGCTCAAAAACTAAAAGGGAACAATCATTGCTTTAAAGTTTCACCCTTGACCAATTAGGTTTGATAAGGTATATATGAATAAAAGTATTACTAATAGCAAATACACATGGTCAAAGGACCAGAAGGATATCAAAAAAGTTTGTAATAAGTCAAAAACCTATGTCATATTGGAAAAGACATAATTGTGCTCCTTGGGAGCGTTTTGCTTTTTTGTTTTTTTGTTTTTCGGTTATTTCTTTGTTTTGTTCATTTAGAGGTGTTTTGAACAGAGTTTCAAAGGAAAGGTAAAGAAGAGAAACCTTCCCAGGATCAGAGAAAAAAAAGGGAAAAACATCACGTTAAAGGGACGCTAAGGGGACCAGGGTTTTAACTGCATGCTATTAACACTCTGTTTTTCTCTGAGTTATTGCTTTCAGATTAAAGGAGACGCCACCTTTCTGCCAACAGAAGACTCTGAAAAGACAGTGCTAGCAGTGCGGTAAGGAGTTATAATCAGATTTGGACACTAAATTATACTTAGTTTTAACCAAGTTATGCCAGATCTTCCAGCAGGAAAGGTGGTGTCTTAAAGATGTTTGTTGCTTTCTGCTATTAACAGCTCTATCTTTCTGCTTCTTTTTCTTTGCAAATAAACCTGGTCAATATGATAGGATTGTGCTAACATAGAGATTTAGTCTCATTTTAGACATTCTCAGATGCGAGAGAATGCAGAAACAGTGCCGCAGTGCCATGGGGGCTGATCCTTGGGACAAGGACTAAAGGTGATGTCATTGACTTCAGCTTGATCCAGTTTTGAGTTTTATTTTGTCAGAGACAAAGTTTTATTTCTTGATTTTTTTTATCCTTTTGTTTCTTTTATGTTTGTCATGTTAGAGGGAACACTGTAGTTAAAATGTTTGTGACTGTTTTGCTGTAATTTCTTTTCAACCTATGGAGCGTTTCTTTGGGAAAAATGCTGGCAGAATTCATTCTGTTTGCAGGCGTGAGGACTGGAGGATGGACTCTTGATGAGAAGGAGAATGTTGGGCTGCTGAATTTAGACATTGGACTGAAAATGGACAATGAAGGACTATGGCTGAGGCATCGGACAACCTTCGACAAAAACACACAGATGAGTTCTGCAGACACGACTTCATGCATTTCACTTCAGATTTTGTTGTACACAATTAAAACAAAACACACATTACGAAACACATTAAGATTATGTAAAGGTGAAAACTTTTAAAGAAGCACCTTGATGGAATCATGGAGCAACTTAATAAATTAAGTGGGTATTATATCAACAGTTAAATAAATAAATGAATGAATTAGTTTTCACTATATAGGTAGAGTAATCTGAACTTTTAAATAGCATTTCATTTAATAAACATCTTAGAGTAAGCTGATTTCTGCTACTCTGGCAGGCTTCAATAAAACGCAAAAAAAAAAAAAAAAAAAAAAAAAAGGGTTACTGGCTAAAATGGATAAGGTTGCAATAAAATTAGCATAATGACACATCCTACTAACTAACATGGGTAAATTTAGGATTAAAGCATCAGGGTACAATTGTTACAATATTTATGGAGATTTAATATCTTTCAACTAGAACACAAATAACTCAAAAGTCTTTTTAACCAGTTAACCCGTTAACCTGAGGGCTTTTAGATCAGGATAATTTAATGGTTATCGTCCTACATACAGAAAATAAGTAAGATTAATTTAATTAGATTAGATTATGGGGACATTTTGGATCTGGTCAGGATGGTTGGGGGGCTGTGATGATAAAAGGGTAACAGCTTGAAGGTGATATCAATGAATGAAGGTTTTCTCTGAGGAACATCAAAGCAGCAAAGACATCCCACATGGGAACTCCTGTTGTGTATAGAACATCTTGAACGGGACGTAAGGTGAGATCCTTACAATGAGAGACGTTCCACACAGGGGGGTGTGGAGACCCCTGGGGCATGGCACCCAGGACGAGCTGCTGTGGACTTGACACAGCTGGTGGAACCAGAGAGGCGACGAGGTGGTCCCACAGGTTACCTGACACCTAACACTGACTGTAAAGGGTTCTGGGTTTTCAGGGTTGCTGAAAACAGAAAGCTTCAGAGAACCTTAACCCTTCCTGACCAGGCACTCAGAATACATAGATCATAGATCAGATTGCAGAGGCCTAGACAAATAGGAACGCAGAGACGCGTTCGTCCAAGAACTTCTTAATCAAAGTCCTCAATCCTCAGTTTAAGAAGATAAATAAATAAATAATCACAATGTACACAATGTATGGTTTACTTTATTTTAGGATTAATTTGGGAACTAATTCTGATTTGCTTAAGTAGCTTTAGTTGTTCTACAATGTTAGAGCGTTTTCAAAAGCTCCTGTTCTCTCTCATTGCTTTGTTTGTAGAACCAGGGCGTCCTTGAACAGTAACAGCATGGTGTAAATATTTTGTCTTTTCGGTGCAGAACAGCACCTCGCTTTCTTTAAAAAAAAAAAAAGAGAGAGAAAGTGGGAAAAGGCTTTCACATGGAAAGGCTTTCTTTTTCTCAGTTGGGTTTTTAAAATAAAACGGGAAATGTCATGAAACGAATATGTTGATGAAATTATGTTGCAGAGAACTTCAACTGTCAGACAATGAAAGTTAAGGCAAACATTGAAAGCATTCTGTTAAGAATTATTATGAATTTACTGCATATACCTTTGAACTTAAAGATTACTCTTTTAACTAATAATTAAATTGCAGAATTCTGAAAGCTAAATAATTGTGCACAGAAATATCTTGAATGTGAAAGTGCTTGGAGGATGTTTTAATAAATGACACATGAAAGGTTTTTTTTTTATAAGAACACTAATTACACCTTGTTTCTGTTCTCCAGTGGAAACAAGGACTCGTGTCTGCAGACCATCTTCACAAAGTGTTTTATTAGAGAGAAATGCAAAATAAAATGCTCAGTGCCCATCCAGACCTGAACGCTTATTACCATCCAGCTCAAACATCCAGCCTGAGAGGGGGAACCAAGAAGAGGACTGGGGATGGAGAAGCCAGAGAACTCTGATTCCTTATTCTTCAACGGGAGGAGTTGCCTGAAGAGACACTAAGCGCGATTCGATTATTTTCTGCCTTGTGCCTGAATGGCCTGAAGGCTTCCTTAACTTTGCGTTCTTGACGTTTAGAACTCTTCTCATATTGTGTTGCTGTTTGTTTAACTGCTCTGTTCCACTGACTCACATGTTTGATTTTTTTTGTGTTATGAGATCTACACTTTAATATTACATCATGTTGATCAATATGGTTTTATGGTAAAAAATGGAAACTGTTTGCTTCAGACACACAAGGATCTATGGTTTATGCACCTTTTGATTTGATATAGGAAGAACCAGGATCGGATTGGCTCTAAAGATCCTTTAATATTAGCTGGTAATGATAACACTTAGATTCAATACAGGGTTTTCAGGCTCAGATTGGCCGAGAGCAGATCTCCCTGGGAGGGGGGCATTGCAGTTTTTACTACCCCCTAGGGGTAGCTTTTTCTGTTGTTCCCCTGCCCGCACTGAACCTCTCCTGCCTTTGCTCCTGGTGTTGTAAGTTTGGAGTGGTGGATTATTGTCCATCGTAGGGGTGAGTGGAGAAAGGAGTAGGAGGGTATTCAGGGTGGGTCAGAGTAGACGGATTCGACCTTGGTTACTGAACAGGGTTTAGCTTACCATAGTCTAATGTAATTTTAAAATAATGTGCGCATAGGTACCTAAAACAGGCCTTACTTAAGTGGATGAACCCTAAATTGTAGACAAAAGCTAAATCTTTGATCTTGTGTGTTAAACCTCTATGAAGCATTCATGTTGATCTGTATTAAAAGTTCCAGCACTGCCCGGTTACAACACGGGAACCCTTTGGGTCCCACTTTACGAGTTTACAGAAATGGTTCCTCTGTGCTTTGTTCACATTTTCAAGTGATGGGTCATCTTGTTTTGTCTTGATGCTGACGACGCCATCATCAAAAAAAAAAAAAAAAAAAAAGAGAGGAATGTTATAAGAATTATTATTCTGAAGTCACTATGGCCTCACACCACTCGGACAGAGGAGGCCTGGAGACCTGATGTCTGTGTATAAGATCCACTGTTTTCTGATTGCAAGGCCAAATGCTGCAGCTGCTGAGGGATACTGATTGTTTACGATAGACTGTCTTTGTTTTGTCTCATGGGAAGGCCACGGTGCAGTATTAGGGGAAGCCCGAAAAGAGAGACAGGGCAGACGCAGACTGCAGCGGAACCGTGGGGTGCGATTACTTTCCAACTATGTGAATCTCTGCTCTGTTTCTCAATAAAAGTGCTGGAACGTCATACCACCGTCTCGTCATTTAGTAAAGATGGGAACTCAGTTACTATTGTTTAATATTCCACCCAAAACTCCCATAACATGGCCACATTTAAGTAGATCGTGCACACAATGTTCTATAACCATGTTCACTAAATTGTGCTCTCGTTTCAATAAATTGTGCCCTCGTTTTAGTAAATCGTGCGCTCGTTTGAGTAAATAGTGCACTCATTTAATAAATTGTGCACTTGCTTTACTATGCTTAAAATGAGAGCTCAATTTAGTAAAATGAGCTCACACTATAGTAAAACGAGAGCACAATATAGTAAATTGTGCACACGATTTAGTAAAACGAGCGTACGATTTAGTAAAACGAGTGCACAATATAGTTAAAGGAGAGCACAATGTAGTAAAACGAGTGCACAATGTAGTAAAACGAGCGCACATTCTCTCAACATGCAAAACATTTTGCAATGACCCCTCTAGGGCTCCGTAATAACCTGATCCAATCTGTATAATCTGATTGAATTTGACTTTGGAAAGTGCCTTGAGATGACTTGTATCATGAATTTGCGCTACATAAATAAAATTTAACTGAATTGAGAGGGAGACAGAGAGACGGAGAGAGAGACAGACAGACACACACACACACACACAGAGACAGAGAGAGAGAGAGATAGAGAGACAAAGAGAGAGTAACAAAAAGACATGCGCGAGAGCGCGCACACACAGACAGAAAAAAGAGCCCTCGTAGCCGATCTACACCACTCTCACATTTTTCTTGCTCTGACACCGTCCGACCTCAAATAGCATTGCCACTCTTATACAACACTTAATGAATACCTCACAATGGGAAAATAACTTCTACTTGTGGGTAGGAGAAGGAGAAAAAAGACTGACCTCTGCTGAACATTATTTTCTTTAAAGATAGAATCTATAAAAGCGTAGTTATTGTTTTCATGCACATACATGATTCTTCATGGCAATGCGCACTTATGCAGCGGTGGCAGGCTGGAGATCAGACATGGGTTTTTAGATAGTGGGAAAATAGTTTTATACCGACTTTAAGCTCCTCAACCACCATTTAAAAACCAATGTTAACACGTGAGTTTCAGTGAGTGAAAGTGAAAGTAAAAACCCGTAACGCTCGGCTGCTTCATTCTCAGAGAGAAAGAGAGCTTTTCCCTTCCGTTCACAGTGACAGGGGCAGACATTCAAAAGGCAATACAGCTAAATTAGATGGTTAAAAATATAATAAAAGTTGAAAATTTATTCTTGTTGTTAATGGTAATCAGTCTTACATTAGCACCCACTCTCTGCCAGGGAGGTGGCGGCAATTTATTCGGGTCACGTGACGTCAAAGCAGGGCGGCTAAATGCGCTAGTGGATGGGCCAACATATGCACAAAAATCAGCCGATAATATCGGCCATCCGATATATCGGTCGACCTCTAACATACACTGACCTCGAGTGGTAACTTTATCAGATGCAATAGTTTTCAGAAAAAGATTGGGCCCCTGATGGGAGATAGCTGTCAAATATCTGTAATAATACATGACAGAAATAACACAGCTAAAAGGATATCAAACTGTTTGAAGAATTTGAACAATTTGAACAATTTGAAGTAATTTGTAGTAGTAGTAGTATCAGTAGTAGTAGTAGTAGTGGTAGTAGCAGTAGTAGTAGTAGTAGTAGTAGTAGCAGTAGTAGTAGTATCAGTAGTATCAGTAGTAGTGTAGTATCAGTAGTAGTAGCAGCAGTAGTAGTAGTAGTAGTAGTAGTATCAGTGGTAGCAGTAGTAGCAGTAGTAGTAGTACTATCAGTAGTAGTAGTAGTAGTAGTAGTTTTTAAAGAATTTGAAGAATTTGAAGGAATTTGTAGTAGTAGTAGTAGTAGTATCAGTAGTACTAGTAGTGGTAGTAGTTGTATTATTAGTAGTAATAGTAGTAGTATCAGTATCAGTTTTTAAAGAATTTGAAGGAATTTGTAGTAGTAGTAGTAGTAGTAGTATCAGTTGTACTAGTAGTAGTAGTAGTTGTATTAGTAGTAGTAATAGTAGTAGTATCAGTAGTAGTGGTAGTAGTATCAGTAGTAGTAGTAGTATCAGTTTTTAAAGAATTTGAAGGAATTTGAAGGAATTTGTAGTAGTAGTAGTATCAGTAGTACTACTAGTAGTTGTATTAGTAGTAGTAATAGTAGTAGTATCAGTAGTAGTAGTAGTAGTATCAGTAGTAGTAGTATCAGTTTTTAAAGAATTTGAAGGAATTTGTAGTAGTAGTAGTAGTAGTATCAGTAGTACTAGTAGTAGTAGTTGTTGTATTAGTAGTAGTAATAGTAGTAGTATCAGTAGTAGTAGTAGTAGTAGTAGTAGTATCAGTTTTTAAAGAATTTGAAGGAATTTGTAGTAGTAATAGTAGTAGTAGTAGTATCAGTAGTACTAGTAGTAGTAGTTGTATTAGTAGTAGTAATAGTAGTAGTAGAAGCAGTAGCAGCAGTAGTATCATTAGTAGTAGTAGTAGTAGTAGTAGTAGTATAAGTAGTAGTAGTCGTAGTAGTATCAGTAGTAGTAGTAGAAGTATCAGTAGTAGTAGTAGTAGTATCAGTAGTTGTAATGAACAGAGGCAGCGGACCCAGAATTCAGCCAGACCAGCAGAGGTTTCTTTAAAAAGAAGGATTTTAATAACAGAAATCAAAAACAGAGACAAAATCCAAAAAAACCCTGTTGTAACAAAAATGGCAGAAAAACAAACGGTCCAGTTGTGCAGGCAGGGCAGGAACAGACAGATCAGGATGGCTCAGGTTACTGGAGACAAAAGGGGTCAAAAGCAAATCATAATCAGAATCTTGCAGGAGGAGACTCACCCATAACTCAACAAGACGACCTGGCACTGATGTCTGGTCTCAACAGTTTATATGGAGGATGAAGCAGGTGAAACCAGTCAGAGATGATTGCAGCAGGGGTGGAGTAAGGCAGGTGTGCGGAGTAAGTAATTAGACCAGACATCAGTGCAGAGGCTCAAAACAAGAAATAAATCAAAAACCAAACCTAAACTAAAAAGCTGACAGGACAGGACAAAACTCAAAGTGGCCAGAAAACCTAAGACAGGGGAATAAAATAACTAACATAACCAGAACAGAACATTACAGAGCCCCTACCTCAAGGGCGGATTCCAGACGCCCTTCAACGTTTACAGGAGTCAAAAGAAAAACAAGTCAGATCGGGCGGGGAGAGGGGGCTAATGGCTGGAGGGCCAGAGTCAGAAAACGACAACCAAAAACAAAGGTCCAAAACAAAAAACAACCCTCAAAGGGCGAATCCCACTAATACAGTCCCTAAGAAACAACAAAAGTCTCGTGGGGGTCCCGGAGGACGACCTCGGCAGGAAAGGCGCTCGGGCGGGCGTCCCGGCGGACAGTCCAGGCGCTCGGGCGGGCATCCCGGCGGACGGCCCAGGCGCTCGGGCGGGCTTTTCGGCGGACGGCCCAGGCGGGACAGGATCTCCGGCAGTCGTCCCGGCGGACGGCCCAGGCAGGACAGAACTTCAGGAGGCCGTCAGCAGACCAGGAACCTCAGAACCCAACACCTGGAGAGGGAGAAAACAGAAACTGGCACCTGGCTACAGGCTTCGGGCAGGGCCTGGCTACAGGCTTCGGGCTGGGCCTGGCTACAGGCTTCGGGCTGGGCCTGGCTACAGGCTTCGGGCTGGGCCTGGCTACGAGGAGCTGGCACTGGAGACAGTGCTCTAAAGCTACGAGGAGCTGGCACTGGAGACAGTGCTCTAAAGCTACGAGGAGCTGGCACTGGAGACAGTGCTCTAAAGCTACGAGGAGCTGGCACTGGAGACAGTGCTCTAAAGCTACGAGGAGCTGGCACTGGAGACAGTGCTCTAAAGCTACGAGGAGCTGGCACTGGAGACAGTGCTCTAAAGCTACGAGGAGCTGGCACTGGAGACAGTGCTCTAAAGCTACGAGGAGCTGGCACTGGAGACAGTGCTCTAAAGCTGCGAGGAGCTGGCACTGGAGACAGTGCTTTAAAGCTGCGAGGAGCAGGCACTGGAGACAGTGCTCTAAAGCTGCGAGGAGCAGGCACTGGAGACTGTCCTTTAAAGCTGCGAGGAGCAGGCACTGGAGACTGTCCTTTAAAGCTGCGAGGAGCAGGCACTGGAGACTGTCCTTTAAAGCTGCGAGGAGCAGGCACTGGAGACTGTCCTTTAAAGCTGCGAGGAGCAGGCACTGGATACTGTCCTTTAAAGCTGCGAGGAGCAGGCACTGGAGACTGTCCTTTAAAGCTGTGAGGAGCAGGCACTGGAGCTGAGATTGAGGGCAGGTCCTCCAGGGGCCCTTCTTGGGGCTTGGGCGGAAGCGGTCCCTCCTGGGCCTCCACGTCCCCTGCTGGCGGCGGACCCTCCTGGGCCTCCACGTCGCACGCTAGCGGCGGACCCTCCTGGGCCTCCACGTCGCTCGCTGGCGGTAACCCCTCAGGGACAGGAGCCAAGGCGTCAGCCAGACCAACCGCTTGACAGCGTTTGCGGCGGCGGGACGGCTGCGGCAGAGCGCTCCTCCCTTGGAGGTGCCGTCTTGGACCATACCCCGGGGGGCAGAGCACCAACCTGGAACCCTCAAATGATGCCCCCTGCAACTCAGCTCTGCAGGGGAAAGAGCTCCAGGATCGCAGCTGGCTCATTGTAAAGGAAAAAAAGCAACAAAAAAAGAGAACGTGCTGGTCTGGCGATGGATCCTAAACTTGGCCAGGTCGTACTGTAATGAACAGAGGCAGCGGACCCAGAATTCAGCCAGACCAGCAGAGGTTTCTTTAAAAAGAAGGATTTTAATAACAGAAATCAAAAACAGAGACAAAATCCAAAAAAACCCTGTTGTAACAAAAATGGCAGAAAAACAAACGGTCCAGTTGTGCAGGCAGGGCAGGAACAGACAGATCAGGATGGCTCAGGTTACTGGAGACAAAGGGGGTCAAAAGCAAATCATAAACAGAATCTTGCACGAGGAGACTCACCCATAACTCAACAAGACGACCTGGCACTGATGTCTGGTCTCAACAGTTTATATGGAGGATGAAGCAGGTGAAACCGGTCAGAGATGATTGCAGCAGGGGTGGAGTAAGGCAGGTGTGCGGAGTAAGTAATTAGACCAGACATCAGTGCAGAGGCTCAAAACAAGAAATAAATCAAAAACCAAACCTAAACTAAGAAGCTGACAGGACAGGACAAAACTCAAAGTAGCCAAAAAACCTAAGACAGGGGAATAAAATAACTAACATAACCAGAACAGAACATTACAGTAGTAGTAGTAGTAGTATCAGTAGTAGTAGTATCAGTAGTAGTAGTAGTATCAGTTTTTAAAGAATTTGAAGGAATTTGAAGAATTTGAAGGAATTTGTATTAGTAGTAGTATCAGTAGTACTACTAGTAGTAGTAGTTGTATTAGTAGTAGTAATAGTAGTAGTATCAGTGGTAGTTGTACTATCAGCAGTAGCATCAATAGTAGTAGCAGTAGCAGCAGTAGTATCATTAGTAGTAGTAGTAGTAGTAGTAGTATCAGTAATAGTAGTAGTATCAGTAGTAGTAGTAGTAGTAGTAGTAGTAGGAGTAGTATCTGTTGTAGTAGTAGTATTAATATCAGTTGTATCAGAAGAACTAGAAGGAATTTGAAGAATTTGGAAAATTTGAAGAATTTGAAGTATTTGAAGTATTTGAAAAATTTGAAAAAATTTGAAAAATCTGAAAAAATTGAAAAATTTGAAAGATTTGAACCATTTGAACAATTTGAACAATAAGAACGATTACAAGAGTTGAAGGAATTTGAAGGAATATAAAAAATTTGATGAATTGGAAGGAATTTGCATTCATTTCAATGGGGGCAAAAAACGCACAAAAAGTACAAATACTTTAAAAAGTATAAAAGGTACCATAACCATGAGATATAGCAGTAATGTTGAGAACGAGCCGAACGTTTTGGTATGAAAATTGTTGAAATCGGTTGAAGTATGCAGGAGTAGTTAGACCCACAAAAACGTACGGAATAATAATAATAACTAGAAAAAGCTGTTCCTATGAAACAGCGAGTGAGAATGCTAATCTGCAGAATGATTTGAGGAGAAGATGCAGAAGATCCATGCAGAAGAGAAAAAATAGCTGAAAAACATTGAAGAATTTGAAAAATTTGAAGTAATTTTTAGTAGTAGTAGTAGTAGTAGTAGTAGTAGTACTAGTATCAGTAGTAGTAGTAGTAGTAGTATCAGTAGTAGCAGTAGTTGTAGTACTATCAGTAGTAGTAGTAGTAGTAGTTTTTAAAGAATTTGAAGGAATTTGAAGAATTTGAAGGAATTTGTAGTAGTAGTAGTAGTAGTATCAGTAGTACTAGCAGTGGTAGTAGTTGTATTATTAGTAGTAATAGTAGTATTATCAGTATCAGTTTTTAAAGAATTTGAAGGAATTTGTAGTAGTAGTAGTATCAGTTGTACTACTAGTAGTAGTAGTTGTATTAGTAGTAGTAATAGTAGTAGTATCAGTAGTAGTGGTAGTAGTAGTATCAGTAGTAGTAGTATCAGTTTTTAAAGAATTTGAAGTAATTTGTAGTAGTAGTAGTAGTAGTAGTAGAAGTACTATCAGTAGTAGTAGTAGTAGTATCAGTAGTATCAGTAGTAGTAGTAGTAGTATCAGTAGTATCAGTAGTAGCAGTAGTAGTAGTAGTATCAGTAGTAGTAGTATCAGTTTTTAAGGAATTTGAAGGAATTTGAAGGAATTTGTAGTAGTAGTAGTAGTAGTATCAGTAGTACTAGTAGTAGTAGTTGTTGTTGTATTATTAGTAGTAATAGTAGAAGTGTCAGTAGTAGTAGTAGTAGTAGTAGTATCAGTAGTAGTAGTAGTATCAGTTTTTAAAGAATTTGAAGGAATTTGTAGTAGTAGTAGTAGTAGTAGTATCAGTAGTATCAGTTGTACTAGTTGTTGTATTAGTAGTAGTAATAGTAGTAGTATCAGTAGTAATAGTAGTAGTATCAGTAGTAGTAGTAGTAGTATCAGTAGTAGTGGTAGAATCAGTTTTTAAAGAATTTGAAGGAATTTGTAGTAGTAGTAGTATTAGTAGTAGTATCAGTAGTACTAGTAGTGGTAGTAGTTGTATTAGTAGTAGTAATAGTAGTAGTAGCAGTAGTAGTTATTGTAGTAGCAGTAGTAGTAGCAGTAGCAGCAGTAGTATCATTAGTAGTAGTAGTAGTAGTAGTAGTATCAGTAGTAGTAGTAATATCAGTAGTAGTAGTAGTAATATCAGTAGTATTAGTAGAAGTATCAGTAGGAGTAGTATCAGTAGTAGTAGTAGTATCAGTTTTTAAAGAATTTGAAGGAATTTGAAGAATTTAAAGGAATTTGTAGTAGTAGTAGTATCAGTAGTACTAGTAGTAGTAGTAGTAGTAGTAATCGTAGTAGTATCAGTAATAGTTGTTGTAGTATCAGCAGTAGCATCAGTAGTAGTAGCAGTAGCAGCAAGAGTATCATTAGTAGTAGTAGTAGTGGTAATAGTATCAGTAGTAGTAGTAGTAGTAGTATCAATAGTAGTAGTATCAGTTGTAGTAGTAGTAGTAGTAGTAGTAGAAGTAGTAGTAGTAGAAGTAGTAGTAGAAGGAGTAGTATCTGTTGTAGTAGTAGTATTAATATCAGTTGTATCAGAAGAACTAGAAGGAATTTGAAGAATTTGAAAAATTTGAAGAATTTGAAGTATTTGAAGTATTCGAAAAAATTGAAAAAATCTGAAAAATTTGATAAAAATTGAAAAATTTGAAAGATTTGAACAATTTGAACCATTTGAACAATTTGAACATTAAGAACGATTACAAGAATTTGAAAGAATTTGAAGGAATATGAAAAATTTGAAGAATTTGAAGGAATTTGCATTCATTTCAATGGGAACAAAAAACGCACAAAAAGTACAAATACTTTAAAAAGTATAAAAGGTACCATAACCATGAGATATAGCAGTAATGTCGAGAACGAGCCGAACGTTTTGGTACCAAAATCATTGAAATCGGTTGAAGTATGCAGGAGTAGTTAGACGCACAAAAACGTACGGAATAATAATAATAACTAGAAAAAGCTGTTCCTACGCAACAGCGAGTGAGAATGCTAATCTGCAGAATGATTTGAGAAGATGCAGAAGATTCATGCAGAAGAGAAAAAATAGCTGAAAAACATTGAAGAATTTGAAAGATTTGAAGAATTTGAACAATTTGAAGTAATTTGTAGTAGTAGTAGTAGTAGTAGTAGTAGTAGAAGTACTATCAGTAGTAGTACTAGTAGTATCAGTAGTATCAGTAGTAGTAGTAGTAGTATCAGTAGTATCAGTAGTAGCAGTAGTAGTAGTATCAGTAAAAGTAGTATTAGTTTTTAAAGAATTTGAAGGAATTTGAAGGAATTTGAAGAATTTCTAGTAGTAGTAGTAGTTGTATTATTAGTAGTAATAGTAGTAGTATCAGTAGTAGTAGTAGTAGTATCAGTTTTTAAAGAATTTGAAGGAATTTGTAGTAGTAGTAGTAGTAGTATCAGTAGTAGTAGTAATAGTATCAGTAGTAGTAGTAGTATCAGTTTTTAAAGAATTTGAAGGAATTTGTAGTAGTAGTAGTAGTAGTAATAGTATCAGTAGTACTACTAGTAGTAGTAGTTGTATTAGTAGTAGTAATAGTAGTAGTAGTTGTAGTAGCAGTAGCAGTAGCAGCAGTAGTATCATTAGTAGTAGTAGTAGTAGTATCAGTAGTAATAGTAGTATCAGTAGTATCAGTAGTAGCAGCAGTAGTAGTAGTAGTAGTAGTATCAGTAGTATCAGTAGTAGCAGTAGTAGTAGTAGTATCAGTAGTAGCAGTAGTATTAGTAGTAGTAGTATCAGTAGTATCAGTAGTAGCAGTAGTAGTAGTAGTATCAGTAGTAGTAGTATTAGTTTTTAAAGAATTTGAAGGAATTTGAAGAATTTAAAGGAATTTGTAGTAGTAGTAGTAGTAGTATCAGTAGTACTACTAGTAGTAGTAGTTATATTATTATTAGTAGTAGTAGTAGTATCAGTAGTAGTAGTATTATCAGTAGTATCAGTAGTAGTAGTAGAAGTATCAGTAGTAGTAGGAGTAGTATCAGTAGTAGTATCAGTTTTTAAAGAATTTGAAGGAATTTGAAGAATTTGAAGGAATTTGTAGTAGTAGTAGTAGTATCAGTAGTACTAGTAGTAGTAGTAGTAGTAGTAGTAGTAGTAATAGTAGTAGTATCAGTAGTAGTTGTTGTAGTATCAGCAGTAGCATCAGTAGTAGAAGCAGTAGTGGCATTAGTAGTAGTAGTAGTGGCAGTAGTATCAGTAGTAGTAGTAGTAGTATCAGTAGTAGTAGTATCAGTAGTAGTAGTAGTAGTAGTAGTAAGAGTAGTATCTGTTGTAGTAGTAGTATTAATATCAGTTGTATCAGAAGAATTAGAAGGAATTTGAAAAATTTGAAGAATTTGAAAAATTTGAAGAATTTGAAGTATTTGAAAAATGTGAAAAATTTGAAAAAAATTGAAAAATTTGAAAAAATTTGAAAAATCTGAAAGATTTGAACCATTTGAACCATTTGAACAATTTGAATAATAAGAATGATTACAAGAATTTGAAGGAATTTGAAGGAATATGAAAAATTTGAAGAATTTGAAGGATTTTGCATTGATTTCAATGGGAGCAACCAAAAACGCACAAAAAGTGAAATATTTTAAAAAGTATAAAAGTTAGCATAACCATGAGATATAGCAGGCATGCCGGGAACGAGCCGAACGTTTTGACACCAAAATTGTTGAAATTGGTTGAAGTATGCGGGAGTAGTTAGACGCCGACGGAATAATAATAATAATAATAATAAAGAAAAACAGGAAAACAATAAGTGAGAATGCTGTATAGCATTCTCACTGATAATAATAATAATAATAATAACTAGAAAAAGCTGTTCCTACGCAACAGCGAGTGAGAATGCTAATCTGCAGAATGATTTGAGGAGAAGATGCAGAAGATCCATGCAGAAGAGAAAAAATAGCTGAAAAATATTAAAGAATTTGAAAAATTTGAAGAATTTGAACAATTTGAAGTAATTTGTAGTAGTAGTAGTAGTAGTAGTATCAGTAGTAGTAGTAGTAGTAGTAGTAGTACCAGTAGTATCAGTAGTAGCAGTAGTAGTAGTAGTATCAGTAGTAGTAGTAGTAGTTTTTAAAGAATTTGAAGGTATTTGAAGAATTTGAAGGAATTTGTAGTAGTAGTAGTAGTATCAGTAGTACTAGTAGTAGTAGTAGTTGTATTATTAGTAGTAATAGTAGTAGTATCAGTAGTATTAGTAGTAATATCAGTAGTAGTAGCAGTATCAGTTTTTAAAGAATTTGAAGGAATTTGAAGGAATTTGTAGTATTGTAGTAGTAGTAGTAGTAGTAGTAGTAGTAGTAGTATCAGTAGTACTAGTAGTAGTAGTAGTTGTATTAGTAGTAGTAATAGTAGTAGTATCAGTAGTAGTAGCAGTAGCAGCAGTAGTATCATTAGTAGTAGTAGTAGTATCAGTAGTAGTAGTAGTATCAGTAGTAGTAGTAGTAGTAGTATCAGTAGTAGTAGTAGAAGTATCAGTAGTAGTAGGAGTAGTATCAGTAGTAGTAGTAGTAGTAGTAGTATCAGTTTTTAAAGAATTTGAAGGAATTTGCAGAATTTAAAGGAATTTGTAGTAGTAGTAGTAGTAGTAGTAGTAGTATCAGTAGTACTAGTAGTAGTATCAGTAGTAGTTGTAGTATCAGCAGTAGCATCAGTAGTAGTAGCAGTAGCAGCAATAGTATCATTAGTAGTAGTAGTAGTAGTAGTATCAGTAGTAGTAGTAGTAGTAGTAGTAGTAGTAGGAGTACTATCTGTTGTAGTAGTAGTAGGAGTACTATCTGTTGTAGTAGTACTATTAATATCAGTTGTATCAGTAGAATTAGAAGGAATTTGAAAAATTTGCAGAATTTGAAAAATTTGAAGAATTCGAAGTATTTGAAGTATTTGAAAATTTTTAAAAAATTTGAGAAATTTGAAAAAAATTGAAAAATTTGAAAGATTTGAACCATTTGAACAATTTGAACAATAAGAACAATTACAAGAATATGAAGGAATATGAAAAATTTGAAGAATTTGAAGGAATTTGCATTCATTTCAATGGGAGCAAAAAACGCACAAAAAGTACAAATACTTTAAAAAGTATAAAAGGTACCATAACCATGAGATATAGCAGTAATGTCGAGAACGAGCCGAACGTTTTGGTACGAAAATCGCTGAAATCGGTTGAAGTATGCAGGAGTAGTTAGACGCACAAAAACGTACGGAATAATAATAATAATAATAATAATAATAATAATAAAGAAAAACAGGAAAACAATAAGTGAGAATGCTGTATAGCATTCTCACTGATAATAATAATAACTAGAAAAAGCTGTTCCTACGCAACAGCGAGTGAGAATGCTAATCTGCAGAATGATTTGAGGAGAAGATGCAGAAGATCCATGCAGAAGAGAAAAAATAACTAAAAAACATTGAAGAATTTGAAAAATTTGAAGAATTTGAAGTAATTTGTATTAGTAGTAGTATCAGTAGTATCAGTAGTAGCAGTAGTAGTAGTAGTATCAGTAGTAGTAGTATCAGTTTTTAAAGAATCTTAAGGAATTTGAAGGAATTTGTAGTAGTAGTTGTAGTAGTATCAGTAGTACTAGTAGAAGTAGTACTTGTATTATTAGTAGTAATAGTAGTAGTATCAGTAGTAGTAGTATCAGTAGTAGTAATAGTATCAGTTTTTAAAGAATTTGAAGGAATTTGTAGTAGTAGTAGTAGTAGTAGTATCAGTAGTACTAGTAGTAGTAGTAGTTGTATTAGTAGTAGTTGTTGTAGTAGCAGCAGTAGTATCGTTAGTAGTAGTAGTAGTAGTAGTATCAGTAGTAGTAGTAGTATCAGTAGTATCAGTAGTAGCAGTAGTAGTAGTAGTATCAGTAGTAGTAGTATCAGTTTTTAAAGAATCTTAAGGAATTTGAAGGAATTTGTAGTAGTAGTTGTAGTAGTATCAGTAGTACTAGTAGAAGTAGTACTTGTATTATTAGTAGTAATAGTAGTAGTATCAGTAGTATTAGTAGTAATATCAGTAGTAGTAGCAGTATCAGTTTTTAAAGAATTTGAAGGAATTTGAAGGAATTTGTAGTATTGTAGTAGTAGTAGTAGTAGTAGTAGTAGTAGTATCAGTAGTACTAGTAGTAGTAGTAGTTGTATTAGTAGTAGTAATAGTAGTAGTATCAGTAGTAGTAGTAGTAGTATCAGTAGTAGTAGCAGTAGCAGCAGTAGTATCATTAGTAGTAGTAGTATCAGTAGTAGTAGTAGTATCAGTAGTAGTAGTAGTAGTATCAGTAGTAGTAGTAGAAGTATCAGTAGTAGTAGGAGTAGTATCAGTAGTAGTAGTAGTAGTAGTATCAGTTTTTAAAGAATTTGAAGGAATTTGCAGAATTTAAAGGAATTTGTAGTAGTAGTAGTAGTAGTAGTAGTAGTAGTAGTAGTAGTATCAGTAGTACTAGTAGTAGTATCAGTAGTAGTTGTAGTATCAGCAGTAGCATCAGTAGTAGTAGCAGTAGCAGCAATAGTATCATTAGTAGTAGTAGTAGTAGTAGTATCAGTAGTAGTAGTAGTAGTAGTAGTAGGAGTACTATCTGTTGTAGTAGTAGTAGGAGTACTATCTGTTGTAGTAGTACTATTAATATCAGTTGTATCAGTAGAATTAGAAGGAATTTGAAAAATTTGCAGAATTTGAAAAATTTGAAGAATTCGAAGTATTTGAAGTATTTGAAAATTTTTAAAAAATTTGAGAAATTTGAAAAAAATTGAAAAATTTGAAAGATTTGAACCATTTGAACCATTTGAACAATTTGAACAATAAGAACAATTACAAGAATATGAAGGAATATGAAAAATTTGAAGAATTTGAAGGAATTTGCATTCATTTCAATGGGAGCAAAAAACGCACAAAAAGTACAAATACTTTAAAAAGTATAAAAGGTACCATAACCATGAGATATAGCAGTAATGTCGAGAACGAGCCGAACGTTTTGGTACGAAAATCGCTGAAATCGGTTGAAGTATGCAGGAGTAGTTAGACGCACAAAAACGTACGGAATAATAATAATAATAATAATAATAATAATAATAATAAAGAAAAACAGGAAAACAATAAGTGAGAATGCTGTATAGCATTCTCACTGATAATAATAATAAAGAAAAACAGGAAAACAATAAGTGAGAATGCTGTATAGCATTCTCACTGACTAGAAAAAGCTGTTCCTGCGAAACAGCAGTGAGAATGCTAATCTGCAGAATGATTGAGCAAAAGATGCAGAAAACATTGAAATCAGAATTGAAGAATTTGAAAAAAATAAGAATTTGAAGATATTTGAAGAATTTGAAGAAATAGAAGAATTTGAAGGAATTTTAAAAATTTGAAGAATTTGAAGAAATTTGAATAATTTGAAATATTTGAAGAAATTTGAATAATTTAAAAAATTTGAAGAAATTTGAAGAATTTGAAATATTTGAAGAAATTTGAAGAATTTTAAAAATGTTAAGAAATTTGGAGAACTTGAAATATTTGAAGGAATTTGAAGAATTTTGAAAAATTTGAAAATTTTCAAAAAAGTTGAAGGAATTTGAAAAATTTGAAAAAAATTGAAAAATGTAAAAAATTTCAAGAATTTGAAGATTAAGAACAACTAGAAATTTTGTGAAGAAATTTAGCAAGGCGCCTTACTCGTGGTATCGTCAAAAATACTAACGGCAAGTAACACTGCGAATTTCAGCTTCCTACGGTCTTCAAAGCACCCGCAGTGGCCGTCGAAATGTGCCATGTTAAGTCAACGGACCTCCTAGAAGCCTCTGGCTAGCAGCGTTGTCATGGAGACTCCCTCACAGCTGTAGCCCTCTATTTGTCTGTAAAGGCAGAACAACCCCGGCTAAGCAGAAGTTGGTAGGACCTTCCTAAAGCTACTTCTGGTTAGTAACATGCTAACCGTTAGCCGCTAGCATGGTTGTGTTCAGTATCACCGGGTGATTGTACTCTGTCAGTTTGGTCCAAATCCTGTACTGGGATGTGCCTCAAATAGGGATAAAATACGTTGTTTATAACGTTGCCATGGTAACTCAAAATGGCTGGTGGTACAAAAAATACTTCATGGGATCAGCACACGTTTTGTTATACACACTGTGGGGATTATAATCCAAAACTCTAAATCTCCCACAACAGGATTCGATCCCATGACCTCTTGCATTCAAAGCCTGAACTTTCCATCAGAGCTATACTGTAGGCATATATGGGCATGCATTTCTGGGAACATAAGGGCTTTGGTCCCCCATTGAAAAGCATTGGATGTTTGACACCTCATAGCTTGGAGATGCTTTATGCGACGTAGGCCAGATTTCTTGTGGAGCTTTCTCTTTAAAGGACGTACAAACTCTGTGAAGCAGAAGTTGGTAGGACCTTCCTAAAGCTACTTCCGGTTAGCAACATGCTAACCGTTAGCCGCTAACAAGATTGTGTTCAGTATCACCGGGTGATTGTACTCTGTCAGTTTGGTCCAAATCCTGTACTGGGAAGTGCCTCAAAAAGGGGTGCCAATACTTTATGTCACCAAACGTGACCAAAGTTCATGGGTTAGATTGGCCTCCTTTAGCAACTCAGCCTCACCACATCTGGGCCCAGAACTCAACATTTGACCAAAACGGTCAGTAGCGCCATTTCCCACAGGTGGGTGGTGCTGTATTGGCCAATTGGGTCGTGTCTGGGCATCATGCCAGGTCCTGTTGGAAGCAAAGGCCCAATAGGAAAGCATGTGAAATCCAAAATGGGACAGAAAAGTGACACATGGCTGAAAGTCACTTGAAAATTTTAAAATGTCAAGAGGAAGTGACTGTGCGAATTTCAGATTCCTACATTAATCACAGCAACTGCAGTGAGTGTCGAAAGTTGCCATTCTATCTCAATGGAGCCTCGTCCTCTGGCTCACAGAGTTCCGTCGTCATGGAAACTCACTCACACACCTGCAGCGGGCCAGTCTACTGAAGAGCAGACACTTTGCGTCAGTCTGCCTATTGGGTTATAATGGAGAACTTTGCCTCGAACAACGCTCCATATCTCCTGATCCGTAAATGGTAGAGACGTAATTTTTTCTGCGTTTATTTCGTAACGGATAGGGGAAGAAGATAAGCTTTCGGATTTTGCTGGAAAAAGTTTAATAAAGGCGTTAAAAATTATGA
The DNA here is from genome assembly GCA_037039145.1 of Fundulus diaphanus. NCBI lineage: Eukaryota > Metazoa > Chordata > Actinopteri > Cyprinodontiformes > Fundulidae > Fundulus > Fundulus diaphanus. Next base: position 8,204,515 of record CM073132.1, read on the forward strand.
AATAATGGGAATTTTTAGCGAATTTCAGAAATCCTCTAAAAAGGTTCCCGAACAAATCGCTGTAGCTGAAAAAGTATAAGAGATATCAAAATAATTCTTTCACTGTGAGTATCAGCAGGCTTTTGAGGACTATGGAGCTCATTTTTATGTTTGTACAAAAATCGGTGTAGGCACAGCGACGATGTAAAAAAGTGGATGATGTGGAAGAATGAAGCTCCAAAGCGTTTTCGGGATGTTGCACATTCGCTGCTCCCGAACAAATTGTTCCTGCGGCAAAACCGTAACAGCTATCGACAAAATTCTTTTTTTATGAGTGCCAGAAGGGTCTGGACATTAATGTGTGAAAGTCTCATGCCTGTACATCAAACAGTTTAGGAGTAGCGACGATGTAGAAAAGTGCCTCATTTGGCGGGATGGAAGTTTGATCCTGTTTAAGCATTTTTCCAAAACGCTACTCCCGAGCAAATTGTTCCTGCGGCAAAACTGTAACATTTATCAACAAAATTCCTTTTATATGAGCGCCAGAAGGGTCTGGACATGAATGTGTGAAAGTCTCATACCTGTACATCAAACGGTTTAAGAGTAGCGACGATGCGAAAACATGTGATGTTTTAGATTTTCAGGTGTCATTTTTGAAAACCGCTCCATAGGAAATGAATGGGGAAGGTTTGGGGTTAGTGTCGCTCTGAGGTGATTTGCGAAAAATCTATAAATCCCACACCAATGATGGTTACATTTCCAGAATCCAGACAAAAATTCCTACGTTTTGATGTATAATTTATGTGGATAGGTTGAAAATTGAGCGAGTGAGAAGAAGTTGTTTGGAGAAGAAGAATTTGTTGAATTTCTAGAGTGCGCACTCTACCAACTGCCACTTGACGACCATAGCAACGCATGTTATTTGCTTAATTTCTTGAAAAGCCAAAATTATTTTAAGGAGGTACTATATGAAAATGGTAAAAGATATGAAAAAGCTGAAGTAGCTGAAGATAGCTGAAGGTTATTTGAACATTTTAAAAGTTGAATGGCGCTTCTAGCTGAAAGTAGGCTGAAGCAGTAAGCTGTCAAAAAGCTGAAAAATTTGAAGAATTTGAAGGATTCTCCATTCATTTCAATGAGAGCAAAAAACTCACAAAAAGTTGAATATTTTAAATATTATAAATGTTATAATTACCAAAAGTCATAGCAGTAATGTCCTGAAGGAGCTGAACGTTTTGATACCAGAATGGTTGAAATCGGTTGAAAAATGCGGAACGAGAAAGGCGTCGAAAAACGTACGGAATAATAATAATAACTAGAAAAGGCTGTTCCTGCGAAACAGCAGTGAGAATGCTAATCTGCAGAATGATTGGGCAAAAGATGCAGAAAACATTGAAATCAGAATTGAAGAATTTGAAAAAAATAAGAATTTGAAGAAATAGAAGAATTAGAAGGAATTTGAAAAATTTTAATAATTTAAAAGATTTGAAGAAATTTGAAGAATTTGAAATATTTGAAGAAATTTGAAGAATTTTAAAAATGTGAAGAAATTTGGAGAATTTGAAATATTTGAAGGAATTTGAAGAATTTTGAAAAATCTGAAAATTTGCAAAAAAGTTGAAAGAATTTGAAAAATTTGAAAAAATCTGAAAAATGTAAAAAATTTCAAGAATTTGAAGATTAAGAACAACTAGAAATTTTGTGAAGAAATTTAGCAAGGCGCCTGCCTCGTGGTATCGTCAAAAATACTAACGGCAAGTAACACTGCGAATTTCAGCTTCCTACGGTCTTCACAGCACCCGCAGTGGCCGTCAAAAGGTGCCCTGTTAAGTCAACGGACCTCCTAGAAGCCTCTGGCTAGCAGCGTTGTCATGGAGACTCCCTCACAGCTGTAGCCCTCTATTTGTCTGTAAAGGCAGAACAACCCCGGCTAAGCAGAAGTTGGTAGGACCTTCCTAAAGCTACTTCTGGTTAGCAACATGCTAACCATTAGCCGCTAGCATGGTTGTGTTCAGTATCACCGTGTGATTGTACTCTGTCAGTTTGGTCCAAATCCTGTACTGGGATGTGCCTCAAATAGGGAGAAAATACGTTGTTTATAACATTGCCATGGTAACTCAAAATGGCTGGTGGTACAAAAAATACTTCATGGGATCAGCACATGTTTTGTTATACACACTGTGGGGATTATAATCCAAAACTCTAAATCTCCCACAAGAGGATTCGATCCCATGACCTCTTGCATGCAAATGCCTGAACTTTCCATCAGAGCTATACTGTAGGCATATACGGGCATGCATTTCTGGGAACATAAGGGCTTTGGTCCCCCATTGAAAAGCATTGGATGTTTGACACCTCATAGCTTGGAGATGCTTTATGCGACGTAGGCCAGATTTCTTGTGGAGCTTTCTCTTTAAAGGAAGTACAAACTCTGTGAAGCAGAAGTTTGTACGAGCTTCCTAGAGCTACGTCCGGTTAGCAACATGCTAACCATTAGCCGCTAACAAGATTGTGTTCAGTATCACCGGGTGATTGTACTCTGTCAGTTTGGTCCAAATCCTGTACTGGGAAGTGCCTCAAAAAGGGGTGCCAATACTTAATGTCACCAAACGTGACCAAAGTTCATAGGTCAGATTGGCCTCCTTTAGCAACTCAGCCTCACCACATCTGGGCCCAGAACTCAACATTTGACCAAAACGGTCAGTAGCGCCATTTCCCACAGGTGGGTGGTGCTGTATTGGCCAATTGGGTCGTGTCTGGGCATCATGCCAGGTCCTGTTGGAAGCAAAGGCCCAATAGGAAAGCATGTGAAATCCAAAATGGGACAGAAAAGTGACACATGGCTGAAAGTCACTTGAAAATTTTAAAATGTCAAGAGGAAGTGACTGTGCGAATTTCAGATTCCTACATTAATCACAGCAACTGCAGTGAGTGTCGAAAGTTGCCATTCTATCTCAATGGAGCCTCGTCCTCTGGCTCACAGAGTTCCGTCGTCATGGAAACTCACTCACACACCTGCAGCGGGCCAGTCTACTGAAGAGCAGACACTTTGCGTCAGTCTGCCTATTGGGTTATAATGGAGAACTTTGCCTCGAACAACGCTCCATATCTCCTGATCCGTAAATGGTAGAGACGTAATTTTTTCTGCGTTTATTTCGTAACGGATAGGGGAAGAAGATAAGCTATCGGATTTTGCTGGAAAAAGTTTAATAAAGGCGTAAAAAATTATGAAATAAAGGGAATTTTTAGCGAATTTCAGAAATCCTCTAAAAAGGTTCCCAAACAAATCGCTGTAGCTGAAAAAGTATAAGAGATATCAAAATAATTCTTTCACTGTGAGTATCAGCAGGCTTTTGAGGACTATGGAGCTCATTTTTATGTTTGTACAAAAATCGGTGTAGGCACAGCGACGATGTAAAAAAGTGGATGATGTGGAAGAATGAAGCTCCAAAGCGTTTTCGGGATGTTGCACATTCGCTGCTCCCGAACAAATTGTTCCTGCGGCAAAACCGTAACAGCTATCGACAAAATTCTTTTTTTATGAGTGCCAGAAGGGTCTGGACATTAATGTGTGAAAGTCTCATGCCTGTACATCAAACAGTTTAGGAGTAGCGACGATGTAGAAAAGTGCCTCATTTGGCGGGATGGAAGTTTGATCCTGTTTAAGCATTTTTCCAAAACGCTACTCCCGAACAAATTGTTCCTGCGGCAAAACCGTAACATTTATCAACAAAATTCCTTTTATATGAGCGCCAGAAGGGTCTGGACATGAATGTGTGAAAGTCTCATACCTGTACATCAAACGGTTTAAGAGTAGCGACGATGCGAAAACATGTGATGTTTTAGATTTTCAGGTGTCATTTTTGAAAACCGCTCCATAGGAAATGAATGGGGAAGGTTTGGGGTTAGTGTCGCTCTGAGGTGATTTGCGAAAAATCTATAAATCCCACACCAATGATGATTACATTTCCAGAATCCAGACAAAAATTCCTACGTTTTGATGTATAATTTATGTGGATAGGTTGGAAATTGAGCGAGTGAGAAGAAGTTGTTTGGAGAAGAAGAATTTGTTGAATTTCTAGAGTGCGCACTCTACCAACTGCCACTTGACGACCATAGCAACGCATGTTATTTGCTGAATTTCTTGAAAAGCCAAAATAATTTTAAGGAGGTACTATATGAAAATGGTAAAAGATATGAAAAAGCTGAAGTATATCATAATAGCTGAAAGATATCACTACATTTTAAAAGTTGAATGGCGTTTCTAGTTGAAAGTAGGCTGAAGCAGTAAGCTGTCAAAAAGCTGAAAAATTTGAAGAATTTGAAGGATTCTCCATTCATTTTCAATGAGAGCAAAAAACTCACAAAAAGTTCAATATTTTAAATATTATAAAAGTTATAATTACCAAAAGACATAGCAGTAATGTCGTGAACGAGCTGAACGTTTTGATACGAAAATTGTTTAAATCGGTTGAAGTATGCAGGAGTAGTTAGATGCCGAAAAACGTACGGAATAATAATCAAGACCTGAAGGAACTTAATAAGTGAGAATGCTGTATAGCATTCTCACTTGACTAGAAAAAGCTGTTCCTGCGAAACAGCAGTGAGAATGCTAATCTGCAGAATGATTGAGCAAAACATGCAGAAAACATTGAAATCAGAATTTAAGAATTTGAAAAAAATAAGAACTTGAAGATATTTGAAGAATTTGAAGAAATAGAAGAATTTGAAGGAATTTGAAGAATTTGAAATATTTGAAGAATTTGAAAATTTTGAAGAAATTTGGAGAATTTGAAAAAATTAAAAAATTTGAAGAATTTGAAGATTAAGAACAACTAGAAAATTTCTGAAGAAATTTAGCAAGGCGCCTGCCTCGTGGTATCGTCAAAAATACTAACAGCAAGTAACACTGCGAATTTCAGCTTCCTACGGTCTTCACAGCACCCGCAGTGGTCGTCGAAAGGTGCCATGTTAAGTCAATGGACCTCCTAGAAGCCTCTGGCTAGCAGCGTTGTCATGGAGACTCCCTCACAGCTGTAGCCCTCTATTTGTCTGTAAAGGCAGAACAACCCCGGCTAAGCAGAAGTTGGTAGGACCTTCCTAAAGCTACTTCTGGTTAGCAACATGCTAACCGTTAGCCGCTAGCATGGTTGTGTTCAGTATCACCGGGTGATTGTACTCTGTCAGTTTGGTCCAAATCCTGTACTGGGATGTGCCTCAAATAGGGAGAAAATACGTTGTTTATAACGTTGCCATGGTAACTCAAAATGGCTGGTGGTACAAAAAAATACTTCATGGGATCAACACACATGTTTTGTTATACACACTGTGGGGATTATAAGCTAAAACTCTAAGTCTCCCATACCGGGATTCGATCCCATGACCTCTTGCATTCAAAGCCTGAACTTTCCATCAGAGCTATACTGTAGCTATATATGGGAATGCATTTCTGGGAACATAAGGGCTTTGGTCCCCCCATTGAAAAGCATTGGATGTTTGACACCTCATAGCTTGGAGATGCTTTATGCGACGTAGGCCAAATTTCTTGTGGAGCTTTCTCTTTAAAGGAAGTACAGACTCTGTGAAGCAGAAGTTTGTACGATCTTCTTAGGGCTACTTCCGGTTAGCAACATGCTAACCGTTAGCCGCTAGCATGGTTGTGTTCAGTATCACCGGGTGATTGTACTCTGTCAGTTTGGTCCAAATCCTGTACTGGGAAGTGCCTCAAAAAGGGGTGCCAATACTTAATGTCACCAAACGTGACCAAAGTTCATAGGTCAGATTGGCCTCCTTTAGCAACTCAGCCTCACCACATCTGGGCCCAGAACTCAACATTTGACCAAAATGGTCAGTAGCGCCATTTCCCACAGGTGGGTGGTGCTGTATTGGCCAATTGGGTCGTGTCTGGGCATCATGCCAGGTCCTGTTGGAAGCAAAGGCCCAATAGGAAAGCATGTGAAATCCAAAATGGGACAGAAAAGTGACACATGGCTGAAAGTCACATGAAAATTTTAAAATGTTAAGAGGAAGTGACTGTGCGAATTTCAGATTCCTACATTAATCACAGCCGCTGCAGTGAGCGTTGAAAGTTGCCATTCTATCCCAATGAAGAGTCTCCCTCTGGCTCTCAGAGTTCCATCGTCATGGAAACTCACTCACACCTGCAGCGGGCCAGTCTACTGAAGTGCAGAGACTTTGCTCACAATAAATCCCATTGGATTATAATGGAGAACTTTGCCCCGAACAACGCTCCATATCTCCTGATCCGTAAATGGTAGAGACGTAATTTTTTCTGTGTTTATTTCGTAACGGATAGGGGAAGAAGACAGGCTATCAGTTTTTGCTGGAAAAAGTTTAATAAAGGCGTAAAAAATTATGAAATAAAGGGAATTTTTAGCGAATTTCAGAAATCCTCTAAAAAGGTTCCCGAACAAATCGCTGTAGCTGAAAAAGTATAAGAGATATCAAAATAATTCTTTCACTGTGAGTATCAGCAGGCTTTTGAGGACTATGGAGCTCATTTTTATGTTTGTACAAAAATTGGTGTAGGCACAGCGACGATGTAAAAAAGTGGATGATGTGGAAGAATGAAGCTCCAAAGCGTTTTCGGGATGTTGCACATTCGCTGCTCCCGAACAAATTGTTCCTGCGGCAAAACCGTAACAGCTATCGACAAAATTCTTTTTTTATGAGTGCCAGAAGGGTCTGGACATTAATGTGTGAAAGTCTCATGCCTGTACATCAAACAGTTTAGGAGTAGCGACGATGTAGAAAAGTGCCTCATTTGGCGGGATGGAAGTTTGATCCTGTTTAAGCATTTTTCCAAAACGCTACTCCCGAACAAATTGTTCCTGCGGCAAAACCGTAACATTTATCAACAAAATTCCTTTTATATGAGCGCCAGAAGGGTCTGGACATGAATGTGTGAAAGTCTCATACCTGTACATCAAACGGTTTAAGAGTAGCGACGATGCGAAAACATGTGATGTTTTAGATTTTCAGGTGTCATTTTTGAAAACCGCTCCATAGGAAATGAATGGGGAAGGTTTGGGGTTAATGTCGCTCTGAGGTGATTTGCGAAAAATTTATAAATCCCACACCAATGATGGTTACATTTCAAGAATCCAGACAAAAATTCCTACGTTTTGATGTCTAATTTATGTGGATAGGTTGAAAATTGAGCGAGTGAGAAGAAGTTGTTTGGAGAAGAAGAATTTGTTGAATTTCTAGAGTGCGCACTCTACCAACTGCCACTTGACGACCATAGCAACGCATGTTATTTGCTGAATTTCTTGAAAAGCCAAAATTATTTTAAGGAGGTACTATATGAAAATGGTAAAAGATATGAAAAAGCTGAAATATACCATAATAGCTGAAAGATATCACTACATTTTAAAAGTTGAATGGCTTTTCTAGCTGAAAGTAGGCTGAAGCAGTAAGCTGTCAAAAAGCTGAACAATTTGAAGAATTTGAAGGATTCTCCATTCATTTTCAATGAGATAAAAAACTCACAAAAAGTTGAATATTTTAAATATTATAAATGTTATAATTACCAAAAGTCATAGCAGTAATGTCCTGAAGGAGCTGAACGTTTTGATACCAGAATGGTTGAAATCAGTTGAAAAATGCGGAACGAGAAAGGCGTCGAAAAACGTACGGAATAATAATAAAAACTAGAAAAGGCTGTTCCTGCGAAACAGCAGTGAGAATGCTAATCTGCAGAATGATTGAGCAAAAGATGCAGAAAACATTGAAATCAGAATTGAAGAATTTGAAAAAAATAAGAATTTGAAGATATTTGAAGAATTTGAAGAAATAGAAGAATTTGAAGGAATTTGAAAAATTTGAAGAATTTGAAAAATTTGAAGAAATTTGAAGAATTTGAAATATTTGAAGAAATTTGAAGAATTTTAAAAAATTTGAAGAAATTTGGAATTTGAAATATTTGAAGGAATTTGAAGAATTTTGAAAAATTTGAAAATTTGCAAAAAATTTGAAGGAATTTGAAAAATTTGAAAAAATTTGAATGAATTTGAAAAATTTGAAGAAATTTGGAGAATTTGAAAAAATTTGAAGGAATTTGAAAAATTTAAAAAAATTGAAGAATTTGAAGATTAAGAACAACTAGAAAATTTCTGAAGAAATTTAGCAAGGCGCCTGCCTCGTGGTATCGTCAAAAATACTAACGGCAAGTAACACTGCAAATTTCAGCTTCCTACGGTCTTCACAGCACCCGCAGTGGCCGTCGAAAGGTGCCATGTTAAGTCAACGGACCTCCTAGAAGCCTCTGGCTAGCAGCGTTGTCATGGAGACTCCCTCACAGCTGTAGCACTCTATTTGTCTGTAAAGGCAGAACAACCCCGGCTAAGCAGAAGTTGGTAGGACCTTCCTAAAGCTACTTCTGGTTAGCAACATGCTAACCGTTAGCTGCTAGCATGGTTGTGTTCAGTATCACCGGGTGATTGTACTCTGTCAGTTTGGTCCAAATCCTGTACTGGGATGTGCCTCAAATAGGGAGAAAATATGTTGTTTATAACGTTGCCATGGTAACTCAAAATGGCTGGTGGTACAAAAAATACTTCATGGGATCAGCACACATGTTTTGTTATACACACTGTGGGGATTATAATCCAAAACTCTAAATCTCACACACCGGGATTTGATCCCATGACCTCTTGCATGCAAAGCCTGAACTTTCCATCAGAGATATACTGTAGCCATATATGGCCATGCATTTCTGGGAACATAAGGGCTTTGGTCCCCCATTGAAAAGCATTGGATGTTTGACACCTCATAGCTTGGAGATGCTTTATGCGACGTAGGCCAAATTTCTTGTGGAGCTTTCTCTTTAAAGGAAGTACAAACTCTGTGAAGCAGACGTTTGTACGAGCTTCCTAGAGCTACTTCCGGTTAGCAACATGCTCACCCTTAGCCGCTAACAAGATTGTGTTCAGTATCACCGGGTGATTGTACTCTGTCAGTTTGGTCCAAATCCTGTACTGGGAAGTGCCTCAAAAAGGGGTGCCAATACTTTATGTCACCAAACGTGACCAAAGTTCATGAGTTAGATTGGCCTCCTTTAGCAACTCAGCCTCACCACATCTGGGCCCAGAAGTCAACATTTGACCAAAACGGTCAGTAGCGCCATTTCCCACAGGTGGGTGGTGCTGTATTGGCCAATTGGGTCATGTCTGGGCATCATGCCAGGTCCTGTTGGAAGCAAAGGCCCAATAGGAAAGCATGTGAAAGCCAAAATGGGACAGAAAAGTGACACATGGCTGAAAGTCACTTGAAAATTTTAAAATGTCAAGAGGAAGTGACTGTGCGAATTTCAGATTCCTACATTAATCACAGCAACTGCAGTGAGCGTCGAAAGTTGCCATTCTATCTCAATGGAGCCTCTCCCTCTCAGAGTTCCGTCGTCATGGAAACTCACTCACACACCTGCAGCGGGCCAGTCTACAGAAGAGCAGACACTTTGCGTCAGTCTGCCTATTGGGTTATAATGGAGAACTTTGCCTCGAACAACGCTCCATATCTCCTGATCCGTAAATGGTAGAGACGTAATTTTTTCAGTGTTTATTTCGTAACGGATAGGGGAAGAAGATAAGCTATCGGATTTTGCTGGAAAAAGTTTAATAAAGGCGTAAAAAATTATGATATAAAGGGGATTTTTAGCGAATTTCAGAAATCCTCTAAAAAGGTTCCCGAACAAATCGCTATAGCTGAAAAAGTATAAGAGATATCAAAATAATTATTTCACTGTGAGTATCAGCAGGCTTTTGAGGACTATGGAGCCCATTTTTATGTTTGTACAAAAATCGGTGTAGGCACAGCAACGATGTAAAAAAGTGGATGATGTGGAAGAATGAAGCTCCAAAGCGTTTTCGGGATGTTGCACATTCGCTACTCCCGAACAAATTGTTCCTGCGGCAAAACCGTAACAGCTATCGACAAAATTATTTTTTTATGAGTGCCAGAAGGGTCTGGACATGAATGTGTGAAAGTCTCATGCCTGTACATCAAACGGTTTAGGAGTAACGACGATGTAGAAAAGTGCCTCATTTGGCGGGATGGAAGTCTGATCCTGTTTTAGCATTTTTCCAAAACGCTACTCCTGAACAAATTGTTCCTGCGGCAAAACCGTAACATTTATCGACCAAATTCCTTTTATGTGAGCGCCAGAAGGGTCTGGACATGAATGTGTGAAAGTCTCATGCCTGTACATAAAACGGTTTAGGAGTAGCGACGATGTGAAAACATGTGTCGCTTGGGAATGTCAGGTGTGATTTTTCACCACACCTCCATAGAAAATCAATGGAGAGCTTTTAGGTTTCGTGGTGCTCTGGGGTGATTTGCGAAAAATCTATAAATCCCACACTAATGATGGTTACATTTCCAGAATCCAGACAAAAATTCCTACGTTTTGATGTATAATTTATCTGAATAGAGTGAAAATTGAGTGAGTAGGAAGAAGTTGTTCAGAGAAGGATAATCTATAGGATCGTTAGAGTGGCCACTCTAAATGAACTCCCTAGCAACCATAGCAACGCATTCATTTCTCTGAATTTCTTGAAAAGCCAAAATTATTTTAAGGAGGTACTATATGAAAATGGTGAAAGATATGAAAAAGCTGAAGTAGCTGAAGATAGCTGAAGGTTATTTGAACATTTTAAAAGTTGAATGGCAATTCTAGCTGAAAGTAGGGTGAAGCAGTAAGCTGTCAAAAAGCTGAAAAATTTGAAGAATTTGAAGGATTCTCCATTAATTTTCAATGAGAGCAAAAAACTCACAAAAAGTTAAATATTTTAAATATTATAAAAGTTATAATTACCAAAAGACATAGCAGTAATGTCGTGAACGAGCTGAACGTTTTGATACGAAAATTGTTTAAATCGGTTGAAGTATGCAGGAGTAGTTAGATGCCGAAAAACGTACGGAATAATATTCAAAGACCTGAAGGAACTTAATAAGTGAGAATGCTGTATAGCATTCTCACTTGAATAAAGAAAACAGGAAAACAATAAGTGAGAATGCTGTATAGCATTCTCACTTGACTAGAAAAAGCTGTTCCTATGCAACAGCAAGTGAGAATGCTAATCTGCAGAATGATTTGAGGAGAAGATGCAGAAGATCAATGCAGAAGAGAAAAAATAGCTAAAAAACATTGAAGAATTAGAAAAATTTGAAGAATTTGAACAATTTGAAGTAATTTGTAGTAGTAGTAGTAGTAGAAGTACTATCAGTAGTAGTAGTAGTAGTATCAGTAGTATCAGTAGTAGTAGTAGTAGTATCAGTAGTATCAGTAGTAGCAGTAGTAGTAGTAGTAGTATCAGTAGTAGTATTATCAGTTTTTAAAGAATTTGAAGGAATTTGAGGAATTTGAAGGAATTTGTAGTAGTAGTAGTAGTAGTATCAGTACTACTAGTAGTAGTAGTTGTTGTTGTATTATTAGTAGCAATAGTAGTAGTGTCAGTAGTAGTAGTAGTATCAGTAGTAGTAGTGGTATCAGGTTCTAAAGAATTTGAAGGAATTTGTAGTAGTAGTAGTAGTAGTAGTAGTATCAGTAGTATCAGTAGTACTAGTTGTTGTATTAGTAGTAGTAATAGTAGTAGTATCAGTAGTAGTAGTAGTAGTATCAGTAGTAGTGGTAGTATCAGTTTTTAAAGAATTTGAAGGAATTTGAAGAATTTAAAGGAATTTGTAGTAGTAGTAGTAGTAGTAGTAGTATCAGTAGTACTAGTAGTAGTAGTAGTAGTAGTAATAGTAGTAGTATCAGTAGTAGTTGTTGTAGTATCAGCAGTAGCATCAGTAGTAGTAGCAGTAGCAGCAATAGTATCATTAGTAGTAGTAGTAGTGGTAGTAGTATCAGTAGTAGTAGTAGTAGTATCAGTAGTAGTAGTATCAGTTGTAGTAGTAGTAGTAGTAGAAGTAGTAGTAGTAGGAGTAGTATCTGTTGTAGTAGTAGTATTAATATCAGTTGTATCAGAAGAACTAGAAGAACTAGAAGGAATTTGAAGAATTTGAAAAATTTGAAGAATTTGAAGTATTTGAAGTATTCGAAAAAATCTGAAATATTTGAAAAAAATTGAAAAATTTGAAAGATTTGAACCATTTGAACCATTTGAACAATTTGAACATTAAGAACGATTACAAGAATTTGAAGGAATTTGAAGGAATATGAAAAATTTGAAGAATTTGAAGGAATTTGCATTCATTTCAATGGGAACAAAAAACGCACAAAAAGTACAAATACTTTAAAAAGTATAAAAGGTACCATAACCATGAGATATAGCAGTAATGTCGAGAACGAGCCGAACGTTTTGGTACGAAAATTGTTGAAATCGGTTGAAGTATGCAGGAGTAGTTAGACGCACAAAAACGTACGGAATAATAATAATAATAACTAGAAAAGGCTGTTCCTGCGAAACAGCAGTGAGAATGCTAATCTGCAGAATGATTGGGCAAAAGATGCAGAAAACATTTAAATCAGAATTGAAGAATTTGAAAAAAATAAGAATTTGAAGATATTTGAAGAAATAGAAGAATTAGAAGGAATTTGAAAAATTTGAATAATTTAAAAGATTTGAAGAAATTTGAAGAATTTGAAATATTTGAAGAAATTTGAAGAATTTAAAAAATGTGAAGAAATTTGGAGAATTTGAAATATTTGAAGGAATTTGAAGAATTTTAAAAAATTTGAAAATTTGCAAAAAAGTTGAAAGAATTTGAAAAATTTGAAAAAATTTGAAAAATGTAAAAAATTTCAAGAATTTGAAGATTAAGAACAACTAGAAATTTTGTGAAGAAATTTAGCAAGGCGCCTGCCTCGTGGTATCGTCAAAAATACTAACGGCAAGTAACACTGCGAATTCCAGCTTCCTACGGTCTTCACAGCACCCGCAGTGGCCGTCAAAAGGTGCCCTGTTAAGTCAACGGACCTCCTAGAAGCCTCTGGCTAGCAGCGTTGTCATGGAGACTCCCTCACAGCTGTAGCCCTCTATTTGTCTGTAAAGGCAGAACAACCCCGGCTAAGCAGAAGTTGGTAGGACCTTCCTAAAGCTACTTCTGGTTAGCAACATGCTAACCATTAGCCGCTAGCATGGTTGTGTTCAGTATCACCGTGTGATTGTACTCTGTCAGTTTGGTCCAAATCCTGTACTGGGATGTGCCTCAAATAGAGAGAAAATATGTTGTTTATAACATTGCCATGGTAACTCAAAATGGCTGGTGGTACAAAAAATACTTCATGGGATCAGCACATGTTTTGTTATACACACTGTCGGGATTATAATCCAAAACTCTAAATCTCCCACAAGAGGATTCGATCCCATGACCTCTTGCATGCAAATGCCTGAACTTTCCATCAGAGCTATACTGTAGGCATATACGGGCATGCATTTCTGGGAACATAAGGGCTTTGGTCCCCCATTGAAAAGCATTGGATGTTTGACACCTCATAGCTTGGAGATGCTTTATGCGACGTAGGCCAGATTTCTTGTGGAGCTTTCTCGTTAAAGGAAGTAAAAACTCTGTGAAGCAGAAGTTTGTACGAGCTTCCTAGAGCTACTTCCGGTTAGCAACATGCTAACCGTTAGCCGCTAACAAGATTGTGTTCAGTATCACCGGGTGATTGTACTCTGTCAGTTTGGTCCAAATCCTGTACTGGGAAGTGCCTCAAAAAGGGGTGCCAATACTTTATGTCACCAAACGTGACCAAAGTTCATGGGTTAGATTGGCCTCCTTTAGCAACTCAGCCTCACCACATCTGGGCCCAGAACTCAACATTTGACCAAAACGGTCAGTAGCGCCATTTCCCACAGGTGGGTGGTGCTGTATTGGCCAATTGGGTCGTGTCTGGGCATCATGCCAGGTCCTGTTGGAAGCAAAGGCCCAATAGGAAAGCATGTGAAATCCAAAATGGGACAGAAAAGTGACACATGGCTGAAAGTCACTTGAAAATTTTAAAATGTCAAGAGGAAGTGACTGTGCGAATTTCAGATTCCTACATTAATCACAGCAACTGCAGTGAGTGTCGAAAGTTGCCATTCTATCTCAATGGAGCCTCGTCCTCTGGCTCACAGAGTTCCGTCGTCATGGAAACTCACTCACACACCTGCAGCGGGCCAGTCTACTGAAGAGCAGACACTTTGCGTCAGTCTGCCTATTGGGTTATAATGGAGAACTTTGCCTCGAACAACGCTCCATATCTCCTGATCCGTAAATGGTAGAGACGTAATTTTTTCTGCGTTTATTTCGTAACGGATAGGGGAAGAAGATAAGCTATCGGATTTTGCTGGAAAAAGTTTAATAAAGGCGTAAGAAATTATGAAATAAAGGGAATTTTTAGCGAATTTCAGAAATCCTCTAAAAAGGTTCCCGAACAAATCGCTGTAGCTGAAAAAGTATAAGAGATATCAAAATAATTCTTTCACTGTGAGTATCAGCAGGCTGTTGAGGACTATGGAGCTCATTTTTATGTTTGTACAAAAATCGGTGTAGGCACAGCGACGATGTAAAAAAGTGGATGATGTGGAAGAATGAAGCTCCAAAGCGTTTTCGGGATGTTGCACATTCGCTGCTCCCGAACAAATTGTTCCTGCGGCAAATCCGTAACAGCTATCGACAAAATTCTTTTTTTATGAGTGCCAGAAGGGTCTGGACATTAATGTGTGAAAGTCTCATGCCTGTACATCAAACAGTTTAGGAGTAGCGACGATGTAGAAAAGTGCCTCATTTGGCGGGATGGAAGTTTGATCCTGTTTAAGCATTTTTCCAAAACGCTACTCCCGAACAAATTGTTCCTGCGGCAAAACCGTAACATTTATCAACAAAATTCCTTTTATATGAGCGCCAGAAGAGTCTGGACATGAATGTGTGAAAGTCTCATACCTGTACATCAAACGGTTTAAGAGTAGCGACGATGCGAAAACATGTGATGTTTTAGATTTTCAGGTGTCATTTTTGAAAACCGCTCCATAGGAAATGAATGGGGAAGGTTTGGGGTTAGTGTCGCTCTGAGGTGATTTGCGAAAAATCTATAAATCCCACACCAATGATGGTTACATTTCCAGAATCCAGACAAAAATTCCTACGTTTTGATGTATAATTTATGTGGATAGGTTGAAAATTGAGCGAGTGAGAAGAAGTTGTTTGGAGAAGAAGAATTTGTTGAATTTCTAGAGTGCGCACTCTACCAACTGCCACTTGACGACCATAGCAACGCATGTTATTTGCTGAATTTCTTGAAAAGCCAAAATTATTTTAAGGAGGTACTATATGAAAATGGTAAAAGATATGAAAAAGCTGAAGTAGCTGAAGATAGCTGAAGGTTATTTGAACATTTTAAAAGTTGAATGGTGTTTCTAGCTGAAAGTAGGCTGAAGCAGTAAGCTGTCAAAAAGCTGAAAAATTTGAAGGATTCTCCATTCATTTTCAATGAGAGAAAAAACTCACAAAAAGTTGAATATTTTAAATATTATAAATGTTATAATTACCAAAAGTCATAGCAGTAATGTCCTGAAGGAGCTGAACGTTTTGATACCAGAATGGTTGAAATCGGTTGAAAAATGCGGAACGAGAAAGGCGTCGAAAAACGTACGGAATAATAAAAATAAAGAAAAACAGGAAAACAATAAGTGAGAATGCTGTATAGCATTCTCACTTGACTAGAAAAAGCTGTTCCTGCGAAACAGCAGTGAGAATGCTAATCTGCAGAATGATTGAGCAAAACATGCAGAAACCATTGAAATCCGAATTTAAGAATTTGAAAAAAATAAGAATTTGAAGATATTTGAAGAATTTGAAGAAATAGAAGAATTTGAAGGAATTTGAAAAATTTGAAGGAATTTGAAAAATTTGAAGAATTTGAAAAATTTGAAGAAATTTGAAGAATTTGAAATATTTGAAGAATTTGAAAATTTTGAAGAAATTTGGAGAATTTGAAAAAATTTTAAAAATGTGAAAAATTTAAAAAAATTGAAGAATTTGAAGATTAAGAACAACTAGAAAATTTCTGAAGGAATTTAGCAAGGCGCCTGCCTCGTGGTATCGTCAAAAATAATAACAGCAAGTAACACTGCGAATTTCAGCTTCCTACGGTCTTCACAGCACCTGCAGTGGTCGCCGAAAGGTGCCATGTTAAGTCAATGGACCTCCTAGAAGCCTCTGGCTAGCAGCGTTGTCATGGAGACTCCCTCACAGCTGTAGCCCTCTATTTGTCTGTAAAGGCAGAACAACCCCGGCTAAGCAGAAGTTGGTAGGACCTTCCTAAAGCTACTTCTGGTTAGCAACATGCTAACCGTTAACCGCTAGCATGGTTGTGTTCAGTATCACCGGGTGATTGTACTCTGTCAGTTTGGTCCAAATCCTGTACTGGGATGTGCCTCAAATAGGGATAAAATACGTTGTTTATAACGTTGCCATGGTAACTCAAAATGGCTGGTGGTACAAAAAAATACTTCATGGGATCAACACACATGTTTTGTTATACACACTGTGGGGATTATAAGCTAAAACTCTAAGTCTCCCACACCGGGATTCGATCCCATAACCTCTTGCATTCAAAGCCTGAACTTTCCATCAGAGCTATACTGTAGCTATATATGGGAATGCATTTCTGGGAACATAAGGGCTTTGGTCCCCCATTGAAAAGCATTGGATGTTTGACACCTCATAGCTTGGAGATGCTTTATGCGACGTAGGCCAAATTTCTTGTGGAGCTTTCTCTTTAAAGGAAGTACAGACTCTGTAAAGCAGAAGTTTGTACGATCTTCTTAGGGCTACTTCCGGTTAGCAACATGCTAACCGTTAGCCGCTAGCATGGTTGTGTTCAGTTTCACCGGGTGATTGTACTCTGTCAGTTTGGTCCAAATCCTGTACTGGGAAGTGCCTCAAAACGGGGTGATAATACTTAATGTCACCAAACGTGACCAAAGTTCATAGGTCAGACTGGCCTCCTTTAGCAACTCAGCCTCACCACATCTGGGCCCAGAACTCAACATTTGACCAAAATGGTCAGTAGCGCCATTTCCCACAGGTGGGTGGTGCTGTATTGGCCAATTGGGTCGTGTCTGGACATCATGCCAGGTCCTGTTGGAAGCAAAGGCCCAATAGGAAAGCACGTGAAATCCAAAATGGGACAGAAAAGTGACACATGGCTGAAAGTCACTTGAAAATTTTAAAATGTCAAGAGGAAGTGACTGTGTGAATTTCAGATTCCTACATTAATCACAGCAACTGCAGTGAGCGTCGAAAGTTGCCATTCTTTCTCAATGGAGCCTCTCCCTCTGGCTCGCAGAGTTCCGTCGTCATGGAAACTCACTCACACCTGCAGCGGGCCAGTCTACCGAAGTGCAGAGACTTTGCTCACAATAAGTCCCATTGGATTATAATGGAGAACTTTGCCCCGAACAACGCTCCATATCTCCTGATCCGTAAATGGTAAAGATGTAATTTTTTCTGCGTTTATTTCGTAACGGATAGGGGAAGAAGACAGGCTATCAGTTTTTGCTGGAAAAAGTTTAATAAAGGCGTAAAAAATTATGAAATAAAGGGAATTTTTAGCGAATTTCTGAAATCCTCTAAAAAGGTTCCCGAACAAATCGCTGTAGCTGAAAAAGTATAAGAGATATCAAAATAATTCTTTCACTGTGAGTATCAGCAGGCTTTTGAGGACTATGGAGCTCATTTTTATGTTTGTACAAAAATCGGTGTAGGCACAGCGACGATGTAAAAAAGTGGATGATGTGGAAGAATGAAGCTCCAAAGCGTTTTCGGGATGTTGCACATTCGCTGCTCCCGAACAAATTGTTCCTGCGTCAAAACCGTAACAGCTATCGACAAAATTCTTTTTTTATGAGTGCCAGAAGGGTCTGGACATTAATGTGTGAAAGTCTCATGCCTGTACATCAAACAGTTTAGGAGTAGCGACGATGTAGAAAAGTGCCTCATTTGGCGGCATGGAAGTTTGATCCTGTTTAAGCATTTTTCCAAAACGCTACTTCCGAACAAAGTGTTCCTGCGGCAAAACCGTAACATTTATCAACAAAATTCCTTTTATATGAGCGCCAGAAGGGTCTGGACATGAATGTGTGAAAGTCTCATACCTGTACATCAAACGGTTTAAGAGTAGCGACGATGCGAAAACATGTGATGTTTTAGATTTTCAGGTGTCATTTTTGAAAACCGCTCCATAGGAAATGAATGGGGAAGGTTTGGGGTTAGTGTCGCTCTGAGGTGATTTGCGAAAAATCTATAAATCCCACACCAATGATGGTTACATTTCCAGAATCCAGACAAAAATTCCTACGTTTTGATGTATAATTTATGTGGATAGGTTGAAAATTGAGCGAGTGAGAAGAAGTTGTTTGGAGAAGAAGAATTTGTTGAATTTCTAGAGTGCGCACTCTACCAACTGCCACTTGACGACCACAGCAACGCATGTTATTTGCTGAATTTCTTGAAAAGCCAAAATAATTTTAAGGAGGTACTATATGAAAATGGTAAAAGATATGAAAAAGCTGAAGTATATCATAATAGCTGAAAGATATCACTACATTTTAAAAGTTAAATGGCGTTTCTAGCTGAAAGTAGGCTGAAGCAGTAAGCTGTCAAAAAGCTGAAAAATTTGAAGAATTTGAAGGATTCTCCATTCATTTCAATGAGAGCAAAAAACTCACAAAAAGTTGAATATTTTAAATATTATAAAAGTTATAATTACCAAAAGTCATAGCAGAAATGTCCTGAAGGAGCTGAACGTTTTGATACCAGAATGGTTGAAATCGGTTGAAAAATGCGGAACTAGTTAGAAGTCGAAAAACGTACGGAATAATAATAATAATAACTAGAAAAGGCTGTTCCTGCGAAACAGCAGTGAGAATGCTAATCTGCAGAATGATTGAGCAAAAGATGCAGAAAACATTGAAATCAGAATTGAAGAATTTGAAAAAAATAAGAATTTGAAGATATTTGAAGAATTTGAAGAAATAGAAGAATTTGAAGGAATTTGAAAAATTTGAAGAATTTGAAAAATTTGAAGAAATTTGAAATATTTGAAGAAATTTGAATAATTTAATAAATTTGAAGAAATTTGAAGAATTTGAAATATTTGAAGAAATTTGAAGAATTTTAAAAATGTTAAGAAATTTGGAGAATTTGAAATATTTGAAGGAATTTGAAGAATTTTGAAAAATTTGAAAATGTTCAAAAAAGTTGAAGGAATTTGAAAAATTTGAAAGATTTAAAAAATTTCAAGAATTTGAAGATTAAGAACAACTAGAAATTTTGTGAAGAAATTTAGCAAGGCGCCTGCCTCGTGGTATCGTCAAAAATACTAACGGCAAGTAACACTGCAAATTTCAGCTTCCTACGGTCTTCACAGCACCCGCAGTGGCCGTCGAAATGTGCCATGTTAAGTTAACGGACCTCCTAGAAGCCTCTGGCTAGCAGCGTTGTCATGGAGACTCCCTCACAGCTGTAGCCCTCTATTTGTCTGTAAAGGCAGAACAACCCCGGCTAAGCAGAAGTTGGTAGGACCTTCCTAAAGCTACTTCTGGTTAGTAACATGCTAACCGTTAGCCGCTAGCATGGTTGTGTTCAGTATCACCGGGTGATTGTACTCTGTCAGTTTGGTCCAAATCCTGTACTGGGATGTGCTTCAAATAGGGAGAAAATACGTTGTTTATAACGTTGCCATGGTAACTCAAAATGGCTGGTGGTACAAAAAATACTTCATGGGATCAGCACACGTTTTGTTATACACACTGTGGGGATTATAATCCAAAACTCTAACTCTCCCACAACAGGATTCGATCCCATGACCTCTTGCATGCAAAGCCTGAACTTTCCATCAGAGCTATACTGTAGGCATATATGGCCATGCATTTCTGGGAACATAAGGGCTTTGGTCCCCCATTGAAAAGCATTGGATGTTTGACACCTCATAGCTTGGAGATGCTTTATGCGACGTAGGCCAGATTTCTTGTGGAGCTTTCTCTTTAAAGGAAGTACAAACTCTGTGAAGCAGAAGTTTGTAGGAGCTTCCTAGAGCTACTTCCGGTTAGCAACATGCTAGCCGTTAGCCGCTAACAAGATTGTGTTCAGTATCACCGGGTGATTGTACTCTGTCAGTTTGGTCTAAATCCTGTACTGGGAAGTGCCTCAAAAAGGCGTGCCAATACTTTATGTCACCAAACGTGACCAAAGTTCATGGGTTAGATTGGCCTCCTTTAGCAACTCAGCCTCACCACATCTGGGCCCAGAACTCAACATTTGACCAAAACGGTCAGTAGCGCCATTTCCCACAGGTGGGTGGTGCTGTATTGGCCAATTGGGTCGTGTCTGGGTATCATGCCAGGTCCTGTTGGAAGCAAAGGCCCAATAGGAAAGCATGTGAAATCCAAAATGGGACAGAAAAGTGACACATGGCTGAAAGTCACTTGAAAATTTTAAAATGTCAAGAGGAAGTGACTGTGCGAATTTCAGATTCCTACATTAATCACAGCAACTGCAGTGAGTGTCGAAAGTTGCCATTCTATCTCAATGGAGCCTCGTCCTCTGGCTCACAGAGTTCCGTCGTCATGGAAACTCACTCACACACCTGCAGCGGGCCAGTCTACTGAAGAGCAGACACTTTGCGTCAGTCTGCCTATTGGGTTATAATGGAGAACTTTGCCTCGAACAACGCTCCATATCTCCTGATCCGTAAATGGTAGAGACGTAATTTTTTCTGCGTTTATTTCGTAACGGATAGGGGAAGAAGATAAGCTATCGGATGTTGCTGGAAAAAGTTTAATAAAGGCGTAAAAAATTATGAAATAAAGGGAATTTTTAGCGAATTTCAGAAATCCTCTAAAAAGGTTCCCGAACAAATCGCTGTAGCTGAAAAAGTATAAGAGATATCAAAATAATTCTTTCACTGTGAGTATCAGCAGGCTTTTGAGGACTATGGAGCTCATTTTTATGTTTGTACAAAAATCGGTGTAGGCACAGCGACGATGTAAAAAAGTGGATGATGTGGAAGAATGAAGCTCCAAAGCGTTTTCGGGATGTTGCACATTCGCTGCTCCCGAACAAATTGTTCCTGCGGCAAAACCGTAACAGCTATCGACAAAATTCTTTTTTTATGAGTGCCAGAAGGGTCTGGACATTAATGTGTGAAAGTCTCATGCCTGTACATCAAACAGTTTAGGAGTAGCGACGATGTAGAAAAGTGCCTCATTTGGCGGGATGGAAGTTTGATCCTGTTTAAGCATTTTTCCAAAACGCTACTCCCGAACAAATTGTTCCTGCGGCAAAACCGTAACATTTATCAACAAAATTCCTTTTATATGAGCGCCAGAAGGGTCTGGACATGAATGTGTGAAAGTCTCATACCTGTACATCAAACGGTTTAAGAGTAGCGACGATGCGAAAACATGTGATGTTTTAGATTTTCAGGTGTCATTTTTGAAAACCGCTCCATAGGAAATGAATGGGGAAGGTTTGGGGTTAATGTCGCTCTGAGGTGATTTGCGAAAAATCTATAAATCCCACACCAATGATGGTTACATTTCCAGAATCCAGACAAAAATTCCTACGTTTTGATGTATAATTTATGTGGATAGGTTGAAAATTGAGCGAGTGAGAAGAAGTTGTTTGGAGAAGAAGAATTTGTTGAATTTCTAGAGTGCGCACTCTACCAACTGCCACTTGACGACCATAGCAACGCATGTTATTTGCTGAATTTCTTGAAAAGCCAAAATAATTTTAAGGAGGTACTATATGAAAATGGTAAAAGATATGAAAAAGCTGAAGTATATCATAATAGCTGAAAGATATCACTACATTTTAAAAGTTAAATGGCGTTTCTAGCTGAAAGTAGGCTGAAGCAGTAAGCTGTCAAAAAGCTGAAAAATTTGAAGACTTTGAAGGATTCTCCATTCATTTCAATGAGAGCAAAAAACTCACAAAAAGTTGAATATTTTAAATATTATAAAAGTTATAATTACCAAAAGTCATAGCAGAAATGTCCTGAAGGAGCTGAACGTTTTGATACCAGAATGGTTGAAATCGGTTGAAAAATGCGGAACTAGTTAGAAGTCGAAAACCGTACGGAATAATAATAATAATAACTAGAAAAGGCTGTTCCTGCGAAACAGCAGTGAGAATGCTAATCTGCAGAATGATTGAGCAAAACATGCAGAAAACATTGAAATCCGAATTTAAGAATTTGAAAAAAATAAGAATTTGAAGATATTTGAAGAATTTGAAGAAATAGAAGAATTTGAAGGAATTTGAAAAATTTGAAGAAATTTGAAGAATTTGAAATATTTGAAGGAATTTGAAGAATTTTGAAAAATTTGAAAATTTTCAAAAAATTGAAAAATTTAAAAAATTTGAAGAATTTGAAGATTAAGAACAACTAGAAATTTTGTGAAGAAATTTAGCAAGGCGCCTGCCTCGTGGTATCGTCAAAAATACTAACAGCAAGTAACACTGCGAATTTCAGCTTCCTATGGTCTTCACAGCACCCGCAGTGGTCGTCGAAACGTGCCATGTTAAGTCAATGGACCTTCTAGAAGCCTCTGGCTAGCAGCGTTGTCATGGAGACTCCCTCACAGCTGTAGCCCTCTATTTGTCTGTAAAGGCAGAACAACCCCGGCTAAGCAGAAGTTGGTAGGACCTTCCTAAAGCTACTTCTGGTTAGCAACATGCTAACCGTTAGCCGCTAGCATGGTTGTGTTCAGTATCACCGGGTGATTGTACTCTGTCAGTTTGGTCCAAATCCTGTACTGGGATGTGCCTCAAATAGGGAGAAAATACGTTGTTTATAACATTGCCATGGTAACTCAAAATGGCTGGTGGTACAAAAAAATACTTCATGGGATCAACACACATGTTTTGTTATACACACTGTGGGGATTATAAGCTAAAACTCTAAGTCTCCCACACTGGGATTCGATCCCATGACCTCTTGCATTCAAAGCCTGAACTTTCCATCAGAGCTATACTGTAGCTATATATGGGAATGCATTTCTGGGAACATAAGGGCTTTGGTCCCCCCATTGAAAAGCATTGGATGTTTGACACCTCATAGCTTGGAGATGCTTTATGCGACGTAGGCCAAATTTCTTGTGGAGCTTTCTCTTTAAAGGAAGTACAGACTCTGTGAAGCAGAAGTTTGTACGATCTTCTTAGGGCTACTTCCGGTTAGCAACATGCTAACCGTTAGCCGCTAGCATGGTTGTGTTCAGTATCACCGGGTGATTGTACTCTGTCAGTTTGGTCCAAATCCTGTACTGGGAAGTGCCTCAAAAAGGGGTGCCAATAGTTTATGTCACCAAACGTGACCAAAGTTCATGGGTTAGATTGGCCTCCTTTAGCAACTCAGCCTCACCACATCTGGGCCCGGAACTCAACATTTGACCAAAACGGTCAGTAGCGCCATTTCCCACAGGTGGGTGGTGCTGTATTGGCCAATTGGGTCGTTCATTGGCTCTCGAACTCTGAGAGCCAATGAAGAGTCTCCCTCTGGCTCTCAGAGTTCCATTGTCATGGAAACTCACTCACACCTGCAGCGGGCCAGTCTACTGAAGTGCAGAGACTTTGCTCACAATAAATCCCATTGGATTATAATGGAGAACTTTGCCTCGAACAACGCTCCATATCTCCTGATCCGTAAATGGTAGAGACGTAATTTTTTCTGCGTTTATTTCGTAACGGATAGGGGAAGAAGATAAGCTATCGGATTTTGCTGGAAAAAGTTTAATAAAGGCGTAGAAAATTCTGAAATAAAGGGAATTTTTAGCGAATTTCAGAAATCCTCTAAAAAGGTTCCCGAACAAATCGCTGTAGCTGAAAAAGTATAAGAGATATCAAAATAATTCTTTCACTGTGAGTATCAGCAGGCTTTTGAGGACTATGGAGCTCATTTTTATGTTTGTACAAAAATCGGTGTAGGCACAGCGACGATGTAAAAAAGTGGATGATGTGGAAGAATGAAGCTCCAAAGCGTTTTCGGGATGTTGCACATTCGCTGCTCCCGAACAAATTGTTCCTGCGGCAAATCCGTAACAGCTATCGACAAAATTCTTTTTTTATGAGTGCCAGAAGGGTCTGGACATTAATGTGTGAAAGTCTCATGCCTGTACATCAAACAGTTTAGGAGTAGCGACGATGTAGAAAAGTGCCTCATTTGGGGGAATGGAAGTTTGATCCTGTTTAAGCATTTTTCCAAAACGCTACTCCCGAACAAATTGTTCCTGCGGCAAAACCGTAACATTTATCAACAAAATTCCTTTTATATGAGCGCCAGAAGGGTCTGGACATGAATGTGTGAAAGTCTCATACCTGTACATCAAACGGTTTAAGAGTAGCGACGATGCGAAAACATGTGATGTTTTAGATTTTCAGGTGTCATTTTTGAAAACCACTCCATAGGAAATGAATGGGGAAGGTTTGGGGTTAGTGTCGCTCTGAGGTGATTTGCGAAAAATCTATAAATCCCACACCAATAATGGTTACATTTCCAGAATCCAGACAAAAATTCCTACGTTTTGATGTACAATTTATGTGGATAGGTTGAAAATTGAGCGAGTGAGAAGAAGTTGTTCGGAGAAGAAGAATTTGTTGAATTTCTAGAGTGCGCACTCTACCAACTGCCACTTGACGACCATAGCAACGCATGTTATGTGCTGAATTTCTTGAAAAGCCAAAATTATTTTAAGGACGTACTATATGAAAATGGTAAAAGATATGAAAAAGCTGAAATATACCATAATAGCTGAAAGATGTCACTACATTTTAAAAGTTGAATGGCGTTTCTAGCTGAAAGTAGGCTGAAGCAGTAAGCTGTCAAAAAGCTGAAAAATTTGAAGAATTTGAAGGATTTTCCATTCATTTTCAATGAGAGAAAAAACTCACAAAAAGTTGAATATTTTAAATATTATAAATGTTATAATTACCAAAAGTCATAGCAGTAATGTCCTGAAGGAGCTGAACGTTTTGATACCAGAATGGTTGAAATCGGTTGAAAAATGCGGAACGAGTTAGGCGTCGAAAAACGTACGGAATAATAATAATAAAAAGTAAAGAAAAACAGGAAAACAATAAGTGAGAATGCTGAATCAGCATTCTCACTTGATAAAAATAAAGAAAAACAGGAAAACAATAAGTGAGAATGCTGTATAGCATTCTCACTTGATAATAAAAATAAAGAAAAACAGGAAAACAATAAGTGAGAATGCTGTATAGCATTCTCACTTGACTAGAAAAGGCTGTTCCTGCGAAACAGCAGTGAGAATGCTAATCTGCAGAATGATTGGGCAAAAGATGCAGAAAACATTGAAATCAGAATTGAAGAATTTGAAAAAAATAAGAATTTGAAGATATTTGAAGTATTTGAAGAAATAGAAGAATTAGAAGGAATTTGAAAAATTTGAATAATTTAAAAGATTTGAAGAAATTTGAAGAATTTGAAATATTTGAAGAAATTTGAAGAATTTAAAAAATGTGAAGAAATTTGGAGAATTTGAAATATTTGAAGGAATTTGAAGAATTTTGAAAAATTTGAAAATTTGCAAAAAAGTTGAAAGAATTTGAAAAATTTGAAAAAATTTGAAAAATGTAAAAAATTTCAAGAATTTGAAGATTAAGAACAACTAGAAATTTTGTGAAGAAATTTAGCAAGGCGCCTGCCTCGTGGTATCGTCAAAAATACTAACGGCAAGTAACACTGCGAATTTCAGCTTCCTACGGTCTTCACAGCACCTGCAGTGGCCGTCAAAAGGTGCCCTGTTAAGTCAACGGACCTCCTAGAAGCCTCTGGCTAGCAGCGTTGTCATGGAGACTCCCTCACAGCTGTAGCCCTCTATTTGTCTGTAAAGGCAGAACAACCCCGGCTAAGCAGAAGTTGGTAGGACCTTCCTAAAGCTACTTCTGGTTAGCAACATGCTAACCATTAGCCGCTAGCATGGTTGTGTTCAGTATCACCGTGTGATTGTACTCTGTCAGTTTGGTCCAAATCCTGTACTGGGATGTGCCTCAAATAGGGAGAAAATACGTTGTTTATAACGTTGCCATGGTAACTCAAAATGGCTGGTGGTACAAAAAATACTTCATGGGATCAGCACATGTTTTGTTACACACACTGTGGGGATTATAATCCAAAACTCTAAATCTCCCACAAGAGGATTCGATCCCATGACCTCTTGCATGCAAATGCCTGAACTTTCCATCAGAGCTATACTGTAGGCATATACGGGCATGCATTTCTGGGAACATAAGGGCTTTGGTCCCCCATTGAAAAGCATTGGATGTTTGACACCTCATAGCTTGGAGATGCTTTATGCGACGTAGGCCAGATTTCTTGTGGAGCTTTCTCTTTAAAGGAAGTACAAACTCTGTGAAGCAGAAGTTTGTACGAGCTTCCTAGAGCTACTTCCGGTTAGCAACATGCTAACCATTAGCCGCTAACAAGATTGTGTTCAGTATCACCGGGTGATTGTACTCTGTCAGTTTGGTCCAAATCCTGTACTGGGAAGTGCCTCAAAAAGGGGTGCCAATACTTTATGTCACCAAACGTGACCAAAGTTCATGGGTTAGATTGGCCTCCTTTAGCAACTCAGCCTCACCACATCTGGGCCCAGAACTCAACATTTGACCAAAACGGTCAGTAGCACCATTTCCCACAGGTGGGTGGTGCTGTATTCGCCAATTGGGTCGTGTCTGGGCATCATGCCAGGTCCTGTTGGAAGCAAAGGACCAATAGGAAAGCATGTGAAATCCAAAGTGGGACAGAAAAGTGACACATGGCTGAAAGTCACTTGAAAATTTTAAAATGTCAAGAGGAAGCGAATTTCAGATTCCTACATTAATCACAGCAACTGCAGTGAGTGTCGAAAGTTGCCATTCTATCTCAATGGAGCCTCGTCCTCTGGCTCACAGAGTTCCGTCGTCATGGAAACTCACTCACACACCTGCAGCGGGCCAGTCTACTGAAGAGCAGACACTTTGCGTCAGTCTGCCTATTGGGTTATAATGGAGAACTTTGCCTCGAACAACGCTCCATATCTCCTGATCCGTAAATGGTAGAGACGTAATTTTTTCTGCGTTTATTTCGTAACGGATAGGGGAAGAAGATAAGCTATCGGATTTTGCTGGAAAAAGTTTAATAAAGGCGTAAAAAATTATGAAATAAAGGGAATTTTTAGCGAATTTCAGAAATCCTCTAAAAAGGTTCCCGAACAAATCGCTGTAGCTGAAAAAGTATAAGAGATATCAAAATAATTCTTTCACTGTGAGTATCAGCAGGCTTTTGAGGACTATGGAGCTCATTTTTATGTTTGTACAAAAATCGGTGTAGGCACAGCGACGATGTAAAAAAGTGGATGATGTGGAAGAATGAAGCTCCAAAGCGTTTTCGGGATGTTGCACATTCGCTGCTCACGAACAAATTGTTCCTGCGGCAAAACCGTAACAGCTATCGACAAAATTCTTTTTTTATGAGTGCCAGAAGGGTCTGGACATTAATGTGTGAAAGTCTCATGCCTGTACATCAAACAGTTTAGGAATAGCGACGATGTAGAAAAGTGCCTCATTTGGCGGGATGGAAGTTTGATCCTGTTTAAGCATTTTTCCAAAACGCTACTCCCGAACAAATTGTTCCTGCGGCAAAACCGTAACATTTATCAACAAAATTCCTTTTATATGAGCGCCAGAAGGGTCTGGACATAAATGTGTGAAAGTCTCATACCTGTACATCAAACGGTTTAAGAGTAGCGACGATGCGAAAACATGTGATGTTTTAGATTTTCAGGTGTCATTTTTGAAAACCGCTCCATAGGAAATGAATGGGGAAGGTTTGGGGTTAGTGTCGCTCTGAGGTGATTTGCGAAAAATCTATAAATACCACACCAATGATGGTTACATTTCCAGAATCCAGACAAAAATTCCTACGTTTTGATGTATAATTTATGTGGATAGGTTGAAAATTGAGCGAGTGAGAAGAAGTTGTTTGGAGAAGAAGAATTTGTTGAATTTCTAGAGTGCGCACTCTACCAACTGCCACTTGACGACCATAGCAACGCATGTTATTTGCTGAATTTCTTGAAAAGCCAAAATAATTTTAAGGAGGTACTATATGAAAATGGTAAAAGATATGAAAAAGCTGAAGTATATCATAATAGCTGAAAGATATCACTACATTTTAAAAGTTGAATGGCGTTTCTAGCTGAAAGTAGGCTGAAGCAGTAAGCTGTCAAAAAGCTGAAAAATTTGAAGAATTTGAAGGATTCTCCATTCATTTTCAATGAGAGCAAAAAACTCACAAAAAGTTCAATATTTTAAGTATTATAAAAGTTATAATTACCAAAAGACATAGCAGTAATGTCGTGAACGAGCTGAACGTTTTGATACGAAAATTGTTTAAATCGGTTGAAGTATGCAGGAGTAGTTAGATGCCGAAAAACGTACGGAATAATAATCAAGACCTGAAGGAACTTAATAAGTGAGAATGCTGTATAGCATTCTCACTTGATAATAATAATAAAAATAAAGAAAAACAGGAAAACAATAAG
Organism: Fundulus diaphanus; assembly: GCA_037039145.1. Classification (NCBI taxonomy): domain Eukaryota; kingdom Metazoa; phylum Chordata; class Actinopteri; order Cyprinodontiformes; family Fundulidae; genus Fundulus; species Fundulus diaphanus. The sequence continues at coordinate 8,233,050 of CM073132.1, forward strand.
TGAGAATGCTGTATAGAATTCTCACTTGACTAGAAAAGGCTGTTCCTGCGAAACAGCAGTGAGAATGCTAATCTGCAGAATGATTGAGCAAAAGATGCAGAAAACATTGAAATCAGAATTGAAGAATTTGAAAAAAATAAGAATTTGAAGATGTTTGAAAAATTTGAAGAAATAGAAGAATTTGAAGGAATTTGAAAAATTTGAAGAATTTGAAAAATTTGAAGAAATTTGAATAATTTGAAATATTTGAAGAAATTTGAATAATTTAAAAAATTTGAAGAAATTTGAAGAATTTGAAATATTTGAAGAAATTTGAAGAATTTTAAAAATGTTAAGAAATTTGGAGAATTTTAAATATTTGAAGGAATTTGAAGAATTTTGAAAAATTTGAAAATTGTCAAAAAAGTTGAAGGAATTTGAAAAATTTGAAAAAATTTGAAAAATTTAAAAAAATTCAAGAATTTGAAGATTAAGAACAACTAGAAATTTTGTGAAGAAATTTAGCAAGGCGCCTGCCTCGTAGTATCGTCAAAAATACTAACGGCAAGTAACACTGCGAATTTCAGCTTCCTACGGTCTTCACAGCACCCGCAGTGGCCGTCGAAATGTGCCATGTTAAGTCAACGGACCTCCTAGAAGCCTCTGGCTAGCAGCGTTGTCATGGAGACTCCCTCACAGCTGTAGCCCTCTATTTGTCTGTAAAGGCAGAACAACCCCGGCTAAGCAGAAGTTGGTAGGACCTTCCTAAAGCTACTTCTGGTTAGTAACATGCTAACCGTTAGCCGCTAGCATGGTTGTGTTCAGTATCACCGGGTGATTGTACTCTGTCAGTTTGGTCCAAATCCTGTACTGGGATGTGCCTCAAATAGGGAGAAAATACGTTGTTTATAACGTTGCCATGGTAACTCAAAATGGCTGGTGGTACAAAAAATACTTCATGGGATCAGCACACGTTTTGTTATACACACTGTGGGGATTATAATCCAAAACTCTAAATCTCCCACAACAGGATTCGATCCCATGACCTCTTGCATGCAAAGCCTGAACTTTCCATCAGAGCTATACTGTAGGCATATATGGGCATGCATTTCTGGGAACATAAGGGCTTTGGTCCCCCATTGAAAAGCATTGGATGTTTGACACCTCATAGCTTGGAGATGCTTTATGCGACGTAGGCCAGATTTCTTGTGGAGCTTTCTCTTTAAAGGAAGTACAAACTCTGTGAAGCAGAAGTTTGTACGAGCTTCCTAGAGCTACTTCCGGTTAGCAACATGCTAACCGTTAGCCGCTAACAAGATTGTGTTCAGTATCACCGGGTGATTGTACTCTGTCAGTTTGGTCCAAATCCTGTACTGGGAAGTGCCTCAAAAAGGGGTGCCAATACTTTATGTCACCAAACGTGACCAAAGTTCATGGGTTAGATTGGCCTCCTTTAGCAACTCAGCCTCACCACATCTGGGCCCAGAACTCAACATTTGACCAAAACGGTCAGTAGCACCATTTCCCACAGGTGGGTGGTGCTGTATTCGCCAATTGGGTCGTGTCTGGGCATCATGCCAGGTCCTGTTGGAAGCAAAGGACCAATAGGAAAGCATGTGAAATCCAAAGTGGGACAGAAAAGTGACACATGGCTGAAAGTCACTTGAAAATTTTAAAATGTCAAGAGGAAGCGAATTTCAGATTCCTACATTAATCACAGCAACTGCAGTGAGTGTCGAAAGTTGCCATTCTATCTCAATGGAGCCTCGTCCTCTGGCTCACAGAGTTCCGTCGTCATGGAAACTCACTCACACACCTGCAGCGGGCCAGTCTACTGAAGAGCAGACACTTTGCGTCAGTCTGCCTATTGGGTTATAATGGAGAACTTTGCCTCGAACAACGCTCCATATCTCCTGATCCGTAAATGGTAGAGACGTAATTTTTTCTGCGTTTATTTCGTAACGGATAGGGGAAGAAGATAAGCTATCGGATTTTGCTGGAAAAAGTTTAATAAAGGCGTAAAAAATTATGAAATAAAGGGAATTTTTAGCGAATTTCAGAAATCCTCTAAAAAGGTTCCCGAACAAATCGCTGTAGCTGAAAAAGTATAAGAGATATCAAAATAATTCTTTCACTGTGAGTATCAGCAGGCTTTTGAGGACTATGGAGCTCATTTTTATGTTTGAAAAAAATCGGTGTAGGCACAGCGACGATATAAAAAAGTGGATGATGTGGAAGAATGAAGCTCCAAAGCGTTTTCGGGATGTTGCACATTCGCTGCTCCCGAACAAATTGTTCCTGCGGCAAAACCGTAACAGCTATCGACAAAATTCTTTTTTTATGAGTGCCAGAAGGGTCTGGACATTAATGTGTGAAAGTCTCATGTCTGTACATCAAACAGTTTAGGAGTAGCGACGATGTAGAAAAGTGCCTCATTTGGCGGGATGGAAGTTTGATCCTTTTTAAGCATTTTTCCAAAACGCTACTCCCGAACAAATGGTTCCTGCGGCAAAACCGTAACATTTATCAACAAAATTCCTTTTATATGAGCGCCAGAAGGGTCTGGACATGAATGTGTGAAAGTCTCATACCTGTACATCAAACGGTTTAAGAGTAGCGACGATGTGAAAACATGTGATGTTTTAGATTTTCAGGTGTCATTTTTGAAAACCGCTCCATAGGAAATGAATGGGGAAGGTTTGGGGTTAGTGTCGCTCTGAGGTGATTTGCGAAAAATCTATAAATCCCACACCAATGATGGTTACATTTCCAGAATCCAGACAAAAATTCCTACGTTTTGATGTATAATTTATGTGGATAGGTTGAAAATTGAGCGAGTGAGAAGAAGTTGTTTGGAGAAGAAGAATTTGTTGAATTTCTAGAGTGCGCACTCTACCAACTGCCACTTGACGACCATAGCAACGCATGTTATTTGCTGAATTTCTTGAAAAGCCAAAATTATTTTAAGGAGGTACTATATGAAAATGGTAAAAGATATGAAAAAGCTGAAATATACCATAATAGCTGAAAGATATCACTACATTTTAAAAGTTGAATGGCGTTTCTAGCTGAAAGTAGGCTGAAGCAGTAAGCTGTCAAAAAGCTGAAAAATTTGAAGAATTTGAAGGATTCTCCATTCATTTTCAGTGAGAGAAAAAACTCACAAAAAGTTGAATATTTTAAATATTATAAATGTTATAATTACCAAAAGTCATAGCAGTAATGTCCTGAAGGAGCTGAACGTTTTGATACCAGAATGGTTGAAATCGGTTGAAAAATGCGGAACGAGAAAGGCGTCGAAAAACGTACGGAATAATAAAAATAAAGAAAAACAGGAAAACAATAAGTGAGAATGCTGTATAGCATTCTCACTTGATAAAGAAAAACAGGAAAACAATAAGTGAGAATGCTGTATAGCAGTCTCACTTGATAAAAATAAAGAAAAACAGGAAAACAATAAGTGAGAATGCTGTATAGCATTCTCACTTGATAATAATAATAATAAAGAAAAACAGGAAAAGAATAAGTGAGAATGCTGTATATATAAACAATCATTGATAAACAATCATAAAAGCCATAAATTGTCAGACACAACCAGCCAGAAAGACAATATCAACCAGTAAGTCATATACACTGATTTTATTAAACATTAGATCTCTGTTGGGAAAATCATTGTTAATTAATGACTGTATTACTGACTGTCAGGACTCTGTGGGCAGCGCTAGTCTGGCTGCTACTGGCCTGCCTTTTTTTCTCCCTCTCCAGTGGGGCAGTGGAGTATTTAAAGGCATACTATGCAACATTTTTCAGTTAATTAATGTGTTCCATACCGTTTTGGATGATTAAATGAGTCATTTCAGGTCGAACAAAGGTTTTCTCGGCCGCCCTGGGGGTCTGTGGGGGAAATACCGCACTTGCAATGCAAGAGCCCTCGGCTCGCACACACAGAAGTCTCGCTTTACGGCGAGAACTCCATGTGTTTTTGCCCTGCCATTCACTATATGCACGCGCGAAAGCAACAACAAAGAACCGCGTGTTAACGTCAAATAAACATGCAAGCATATCGAGTTTTATTATTATTATTATTTGTTTTTTTTTATGTTGGCGAGACGCTACCGCGGCGGCTGCGGCGAGGTGGCGGCCGCGGCTGCGGCTTGGCGAGGCGGCGGCTGCGGCTTGGCTAGGCGGCGGCGGTAGCGTCTCGCCAACATAAAAACAAAAATATATAATAATAATAATAATAATAAAACTGGCGAGGCGGCGGCGGCAGCTTGGCGAGGCGGCGGCTTGGCGAGGCGGCCGCCGCGGCTGCCTCGCCAAGATAGCGCTGCGGGAAGCTTGATGTTCATACCTTCACTGTGTTAGTCATTGTTTGTACTGCTGTTTTTTCCACTTTTCGTTGCGTTCGCCTGTCTGCTAAGCTCAAAACAACCGCGCCTGTCTTGACGGAGAAACCAGAACAGCTGAGCATCTTTACGACAGTGCACTTTTACTTTCATCCTCTGGGGGGAGCCTCGCTGGAAAATCAACCCCGGTTGCATAGTATACCTTTAAACAACTGTCAGCTGGACACCGCCAGAGTGTTAACCTAATGTGGTATGCCTCGGTTGGCTACTGTCTCCTGACAGCTTCTCGTTCTCGATGTAATCATTGTCCCCTGTCTCTCTCAGGTTACCTCACGCTTTATACCCCGTTCCAAGCTTTCCCTCGTGCTCTGACGTCCCGAGTCAAGCCTTCTGGCTCCCGTTTCTCTGGATCCTGTTTCAGACGCTCCCTCAAGCTTAAGTCCCACTCCGAGGCCCCCTTGGTGTTACCAAGCCGGGCTGAGGACCCCATCGGATCTCCCGGACCCCTCCAGCTGACAGCCGGCCGTCCCACCCTCACTTGCCACACCGGTCGGGTCCCGCTTATCCTCCTTCAACCTGCCTGCCACACAGCTACTCGCTCCACCACTCGGAGCTGTCCACTGAGTCCGTTTCAACACCCTCCCCTTGGCAGATCCTAGACGCTCTCGCGGGTGGGTTCATTCCTGCGCTTCCCGCAGACCTCTGCGATTTTCTGCGCTGTTAAAACCAGCCATTAAAACCTCTGTAGCGCTTGTGTCAAAGAAATAAACATGTTAAACTTGCTCTTTATCTCCTGAGTGTGTCCTGCATGTGGGCCAAACAACTTATAACCATGACACTGACCATAATTTAATGTTATGTTTTTAATAGAAACATGGTTACATGACTTTAAAGAAGCATCTATTCTGATAGAGTCAATGCCTCCAAATTACAGAGCAGACAGCAAAGGAAAGCTGGAGGAATGGCCACTTTGTTTGGTGATTCACTAAATTGTAGAAAAGTGTTTCTGGGAAAATTTGACTCTTTAATATTTGGGTGTGCACGTAAAGAGCCTGGTAGAAACTATGTTCTTGCACGATTAAAGGGCTCCAAAGTCCCAATCAAACTTTATTAATGACCTCATATCTGAGATATTTGCTGATTCCAACTTTTTTTCTCCCACAATAAATAAACAAAGAAATACAGATTTGATCATTGGTAAGGGTTGAAACAGAACTGATGTCACCCTATAGGACTATTTTCTGTTATCTTTGAAAGCACAATTTCCAATGACTCAGAATCAAAATCACGTTTTATTGCCAAGTAGGTTTGCACTTACAAAGAATTTGACTTGGTGTTGATGGTGCAGACAAAATAGATATATATACATAATCTATAGCTATATACACAGTAGACTGTGCGTTAATGTAACACAGAAGGTCTGGAGATGGTAAAGTTGGTGTAGTCCTGAATGGGGGAGGGAGAGAGGCAGTGTCAAGTGTCATGGGGGGCTAGGCCTTGTTGATAAGGCTGGTAGCGGATGGGAAGAAACTGTTCTTGTGGCGTGAGGTTTTGGTCCTGATGGACCGCAGCCTACTGCCAGAGGAAAGTGTCTGAAATAATTTGTGACTGGGGTCTGAGGGATCAGCCACAATCTTCCCTGCATGCCTCAGAGTCCTGGAGGCGTACAGGTCCTGGAGAGATGGAAGATTGCAGCCAATCACCTTCTCAGTGTCAGGGTTCTCTGTGTGTTGGTGCTCTAACTCTACTCCACAGTTGGTTCTAGTCAGCCGGGGGGCGTGGCCCACACCTGCGGGTCGTTTGGAGTAGTGATTCACTGGCGTCTTAAGGAAGGCACAGACAGATGGAAGTCGCCAGAGCCTTACCCAGTCGTGGTACGACGTGGCCTCTTACCTAATCCTGGACATCTGTACTCGTGAGTCTTTGTTCTCTAACATCTGACTAATTTTGGATCTCCTGTTTTTTCTTAGTTTGGCTTTTTGGATACTCACCCGCCTTGACTTCTCGTTCGACGAACCAGCCTCTCGTGAATCCACTACGCTCAGATGTTGCTCCGGCATTCCTCCTCTTACTCCCTTGGCGTTACCAAGTCGGGCTCGAGGTTTCCCCTCCCTGGATTCTGCTGGTTTCCTCCATTCTCTAGTTAATCCATCTGTCACCTCTGTCTGCCGTGGCTCGCTCCGGATCCCTCGCCGACTTACCACCAGCTCGCCCTCCTGTTGCTAGCCACCTGTTAACCATCATGAGCATTCGACCCCAGAGTTCCCTCGGCACTACTTCCCCGGTTAGATTTGCCCAACTAAATGGTAAGCGGCCTGGCTTCTGGAGATTTCCCTCTGGTTCGACCTCTCATAATCCATCTCCTCTTTCTTCCCGCAGTTTCTCCAGCATTGACGTTCAGACCTCGATAGATCCAGTCTACTGTGTCAAACTCTGCAGCCTGAACTTTAATAAATATCTTAAACTGCGCTCTGTCTACCGTATTGTGTCTGCATGTGGGCAAAACATATAAAAACCATGACACTCTGCAGACCCGGCACCAGCGTACCATGTGGTGATGGAGGAGGTGAGGATGGACTCAATGATGGAGGAGTAGAAGTGCACCATCATTGTCCTTGGCAGGTTGAATTTTTTCAGCTGCCGCAGGAAGTACATCCTCTGCTGGGCTTTCTTGATGAGGGAGTTGATGTTCAGCTCCCACGTTAGTTCCTGGGAGATGATAGTTCCCAGGAAGCTGAAAGACTCCACATTGTCAATTTTGGAGTCACAGAAGGTGATGGGGATAGCTGGGGCTTAGTTCTTCCTGAAGTCCAAAACCATCTTTAATGTTTTTAGAGTGCTGAGCTTGATAAAGATTGGGTTTACCGGCCTGCTGCTACATGTCTTATTGTAAACCCATCTTGCCCCGGTTCTAGATTTGGCAATAAATGAGGAAACATTGATCAAGAGGTAGAACAGTGTAATATGCATATTTAATTCATAGAAATTAAATATGGAGACAGAGTTTACTTTACCAATCAAGATGATTTCACCGCACGGTCTGAAGTAAGTTTTACCAAGACATTCCTTTTATCAACTTTAAATTCCTCCTGCATGGCTCAGGGGGAGGATGACTGACCCCCTCTCCTTCTGACCACCCCCTCGGGGCAATAAAACGCCCTGTTATTCTACCCAGCAACAGAGACGGGAGACACGCCCACTAAGATATATTTTTTAATTCTCAACAAGCTTCACACCCAGCTTCTCAGTAATCACCACATCAACCTCCGCTGTTCACTAACCTGTGTCTCTGCCTCCAGGGGTTCCAGCCCGAGTGCAAGCAGAGTGCCTTGAGTGTTTTGAGTGTTAGATTGTTTTGGGTTAATACCAGAATAAATGTGTGGCCTCAGGGTGAGGAGTGGTGGTTTGGGGGACTGGCGCGGTGAAAGCTGTCACGTTCTGTTCGTCCTAAAATAAATTATTAGCAGCATCGGTCTGGTGCTCGGGCATTATAACGGAACATTACAGTATTCACATGAAGATTTATTTATTTAGAAGAAATCAATGCTTCATTTCGAGATGATATATACGCAATGTGCTTGATATGCGCACCTGGCTTTTGCCCTAGACTTCATTCATTCTGGCAAATAAGCATTTGGCTGAAATCGGGGAAACTGTCATGCAGGTGAGACATCTAAGGTCAAAGTTAGTGATGAAGGAGGAGAGGAACCAAGAGAGAGAGGAATTGAAGGCTACAAAGGAGAGAATTGCAACGGATCCGGGAGAAGAAAACGAGCGAGAATCAGAAAATGTCTCTTTCTCTCTCCTGACTTTACGTTGTTTACGACAGCAGAGGAAAAACAGAAAGTTTTATTTATGAGATTAAATTGAGTGACTGTCTATTGATTGCGCAGCGCCTACAAACAGCGCTGCTGATGGTGCTGTGATTGAACCGGTGACAAGCAATGATGCACATGAGACGCCCACACCACTGCCACTACCGCTGCCACTACCGCTGCTCCTGGGAGGAAATTGGTGCAGACGCTCATGCACAGAGCTGTAATACTTTTCATTGTGATTCAGACAGGTGCAGTTTTAGCGCATATTCAGACAGAAACACAGAAACCGGAAGTGGGGCTTCTTGGAGCTGAGGTGTGCCGTGGGTGTGTTTACCTGCTGAAGGTAACCGCTGTGAAACAATCTGAAATAACATTTAATTTCTCTGATTAATACCAACTTTATGGAGTGCTCTGTTATTGTTACTCTGTGCCACCTTACCAGTTCTCTCTCTGGCTCGCTTGCTGACTAGCTCCTCATCGGACACAAATCAAATCAAACTTCTTCCGGTTTGTATTTTGTAAATTGTGTTGTTTGTAAATTGTGAGTGAGACTCAGATTTGGAAGCTGGTACATGAAATAAATAAAGTGAGAACACACACAGGTAGATCATCAGAGTTTAGTCCGTGAATCCACCTGAATGATCTTGCTTCAGAGACGTTTCAGGTTGAAGAGTTGTAGCCGATCTTTCTCTGGTTCCACGCTGAGCCACCTGTGCACCTGAAAACCCTTAGGATTCTGTTGTCGATGTGTGTAACTTTTTTGCAATTTAATTCAACATGAATTAAGTCTTATTTACATAACCTTTGTCATGATGTTTGAGTTGTAACTGCAACTGCAATTTTTTATTAATTTTTTTTGAAGATTGTCAAGACTCATCAGGCAGCGGCGAGCAGTTTTCTGCCAGTCCTGCGTACCCTGCTCTCTCCCTTCTCCGCAGGCGACTGGAGTTTGGCAGGTGTGCGTGGCGCACACCTGTGGCTCGTTCAGCGGCATGGTTTGGGAGCATTTAAGCGGCGGTTTGACTGGAGGATGCCAGAGTGTTAACCTAGTGTGGTACGCCTCAGTTGGCCACTGTCTTGTGACAGCTCTCACTTTCCCTACGTAAACCTTTATCTCTTGTCTCTCAGGTTGCCTCATGCTCTGGACCCCGCTCCTAGTCACTTAAAGGATGAGTGTGTGTGTGTCAAAATAAATGCCTTTAACCATTCTTTGTCTCCCGAGTGAGATCTGCATGTGGGCTAAATACGTTAAAACCATGACAGAAGAACACTCTGGCCAGTCTGGCCCAGCAGACTCACTCGGGAGGATGCTCTCTGCCCATCAGGAGCAGCTTCATGCTCTCGGGTTTGCGGTACAGATTTCACAGGAACAGCTGCAGGGGCTCACTGTCCAAATCAGTCAGCTGTGCGACACACTTCACGTCGCACTTCAGGGCTCCCTCTCTGTGTCACCTGGCGCTACCACTGAATCCATGCCCATGGGACCGTCCCCGCCTGTCGGAGAGACTTCTTCTCCCAGCCCGGAAAAGTTCTCTGGGGACAGTGGGGACTGTGGTGGTTTTTTATTTCAATGTTCTCTAGTTTTCAACCGGTCTCCACTGACGTTCGCCCTAGTTGACACGATGATCTCATTTGTTTTGCGCCTTTTATCGGGGGGAGCTTTAAGATAGGATGAGTCCCGCTTCCCTGACTACCGACAGTTCAGCTGCGCCTTTAATGAGTTAGTGCAGGAATTTAAGATGGTCTTTTCGGCCGAGTCCCATCCGGTGCAGCAGTCCCACCATCTGTTGGGTCTTAGGCAGCGCGGCCGCCGCGTCTCTGAGTTCGCTATTGAAACCCACTTCTTTGCCTCCCGAGTGAGATCTGCATGTGGGCTAAATACGTCAAAACCATGAAAAAGATGACAGAGGGGGAACCAACCGGGTTGACGCAGAGGGGGTGCGTCAACCTGGTTGGGTGCCTGGCGAAAAAAGTTTGGAAACCCCTGCCCTAGACCCTAAAAACAGCAGTTATCAAACCAGTGTAGACAAAGAACAACTTACGACAAACTATTACTGCAGAACTACAGGCCCATCTCAACCATAAGAGATCACAAAAATCACAAGCGAGGTTCCCCAAGGGTTAATCTTGAGTTCCCTTCCATTCAATATCTAGATGCTGCCTTTAGCTCAGATAATAAAAACAACATATGTTACAATAACTATGCAGATGACACACAGCTCCATGTCACCATGTCACCAGGTGATGATGAACCCATACAAGCACTGAGTAAATGCTTAGAAGAAATCAATGCATGGATGTGGCAACATTTTCCACAGTTGAATAAAAACAAAACTGAGGTAATATATTTATTACGGATCGGTACACTTGCTGTACCCTCATCTATGGTCACGAGCTTTGGGTCGTGACTGAAAGAACGAGATCCCGGATACAAGCGGCCAAAATTAGTTTTCTCCGTAGCGTGTCTGGGCTCTCCCTTAGAGATAGGGTGAGGAGCTCAGTCATCCGGGGAGGAATCAGAGTAGAGCCGCTGCTCCTCCACGTCGAGAGGAGCCAGTTTAGGTGGCTCGGGCATCTGTTAAGGATGCCTCCTGGACGCCTCCCTGGTGAGGTGTTCCAGGCACGTCCCACCGGGAGGAGGCCCAGAGAGAGAGCCAGGACACGCTGGAGGGACTATGTCTCTCGGCTGGCCTGGGAACGCCTTGGGGTTCCACCCGGAGGAGTTGGCCCAAGTGGCTGGGGAGAGGGACGTCTGGGCCTCCCTACTGAAGCTGCTACCCCCGCGACCTGACTCCGGATAAGCGGAAGACAATGGATGGACGGATGGATATATTTTGTCCCAACGAAGAAGCGATCAAGAGTTAGCACACAGCTTGAGTTATTAGTAACTACTACTGATCAGCCCGAAATCCAAAGAAGAATAACAAAAAACAACCCCAAAAAGGGCCAACTAAGAGCTCTGGTGGACGTCCTGCAGGCAAACCCAGACGTGACACAGTCCCGGGGGGCCCTCCTAGATGTAACTTGGGTCTGGATGGGCATCGGAGCAGGACCCTGGGAGGCCGGCGACGGAGCAGGACCGTTGGTGGGCGTCAATGACTCAGATGTGCAACCCTGAAGAACACTGTGCAATGGACCTGGAGCTTGGTGTCTTGACGAGGCCCTGAGGTGGGCTCACTGCGGACCTCAGCGACAGCTGGCAGGCCAACCTGAGTGCCCTTGTTGACCATTTCAAGGGCGAGAGCTGGAGGTTGATCCACTTGAACCTCCTCCTCGAAGACAGGAGCCGGAGCGGCAGCTGCACCCACAAAGACAGGAGCCGGAGCACCAGACGCACCCACTGGGACAAGGGGCCAAGGCGTAAGCCGGACTCTTAGAGACAGGGACAGGACCAGGGACGTTCATCCCGAAGATGACGGGCACAGAAGCATACCCGATAACGTGGACTGGTTCTGTGGCTTGAGGACTGGGATCAGATTGACCTCTAGTGGTGGCCAGATCATACTGTAACAACTGCAGGTGTGAACCCAAAATTCAGCGGAACATAGTGTTACATTAAAAAAGGGTTTTTTGAAAATCCTGACAGACCAGGAGTTGGCAACGAAACGAGACTTGAGATGCAGTGGAACCAGACTTGAGAGGCAGGTAGAGCACACACAAACTGAACTAACCCTTTGCAGCAGCTGCAGCTAGTAGTGGTACTTCCGCAGGCAGTGGCATTTCCGGTAGCAGCGGCAGCTAGTAGTGGCACTTCCACAGTGGAAATGCTACTACTGGCTGCCGCTGCCACCAACAGTGCCACTACTAGCTGCCGCTGCCACAAATTGGGCTCAGCCCTCCTGATCGGGGAGGTACATGAAGGCAGGTGAACAGGTGACCAGAGTTGACTTTAATTACTGGCAGCAGCTGGAGCTGATTTGACTGGAGACTGAGGTGTGGACAGAGCTGATTGGGTGGTGGCGGCAGGTGACTGTTGGGTGAGGGGAGTGGAAATTAATTAGCCCAGAACAAAGCAAAAAAAAACCAAATCACAACAGCGTTTATCTTTATTCAAATTGATTACTGAAACCGTGTCTTCACAATCTTGCACCATTGTAGACATACTCTGGTCAGATTAATCAGAGTAAATACATTTGAAAACTTTTATTAATAAAGGTATAAAGCACCTTAAACTCTGAAAATAATTTTTTTTCTATTGATACCAGGCACAAAAATAAAAATCAATTGTCATGAAAAAAATTTTAAAGTTTCTCAAAAACACATATGTACGCCATTCCAAATTTTTAAGAAATAGACAATATAGAGAACTGCTAATTTCGAAGGCACCTACTGGTGGTTTTCAGCTAGCATGGTGAGTTCAAAATTATTATTGGAAATCAATGGAAAGGTGTAAAATGCTCTTACAAAATTAAATGAACTGGAAAAGTTGTGACAAGGTACAATAGGCGTCAACCCTTAAAATTCACTACATGTACACTGTTGTGCCATATTAAAGCCATGATGAAAAAACAAAGTCAGATTGAATTCTGGTTTGTGAGCAAAATAATTTGAGAGTTTCAGAGAGACAGCCCTCTCTGCAGGGTGCGATCAGTCCAAAAGGTTGCTCCTACAGGACAACCCCCGAGTCTTTCAGTCTTCCCCACAGCCACAAAGGAGAGTTTAAGGCTGGGACGGCCTCTCTCTCAGCAGGGTGCTGCTGTAAACCACACCCCACAGGCAAAAGGTCAGAGCACTTCTGATCAGATTTCCTTCTCTCAGACCACTTCTTGCTGGAGCTGCTGGCTGCTACCCCGATTTCACTTTCTTGCCTGAGACAAAGGAAGAGGGAGACGGGCCTGAACCATGAGGGCTCACGGGCCCAAAAAGACAGGAACCAGCACCTGGGAGAGATCCCTCTTCGCCCGGGGATAACCGGGCAAATCAAAGTTAAGTCTGCTGTCTTAACTTCAGCGTCAGGCCGGAGGGAGAATTCCTCCCTGCCTGCCGGCCTATTTCTCCTCAGCCTTTGCAGGAAAGCGGACGCGAGACGCGGTCACCTTCCCTCACCAGACAAGCTGAGATATCAGGGACAGCAGAGCCCAGGCCTCCGACCAGGCCGATCCCGACCACGTGTCAGCTCATGCCATGGTCTGCTGCTGCTAAGCCACTAGCCTGCTGCTGGAGGAACAACGGTTCCCCTTTTACTGCCTTCCCACGGATGACCAAAGTGGACTGAACTCACAAAAGGCAACAGGTTGGACAGAGAGACCCAAAGGGAAAGTTTACAGGGTCATTGGAAAATGTTGTGTAAGGCGTTGCTTGGGTTTTAAACAATGAAAGAGCTAACGGAGATAGCTCGTTGCTAGCATTCGGTACCATGTCATTGTCGAGTATGTTTTTATGGTTAGAACTCAATTCAATTAAATTAAATTTTATTTATATAGCGCCAATTCATGAAACATGTCATCTCAAGGCACTTTACAAAGTCAAGTTCAATCAGATTATACAGATTGGTCAAAAATTTCCTATATAAGGGAACCAGTTGATTGCATCAAAGTTCCGACAAGCAGCATTCACTCCTGGAGAAGCGGAGAGCCACAGGGAGAGTCGTCTGCATTGTCCATGGCTTTGCAGCAATCCCTCATACTGAGCAAGCATGAAGCGACAGCGGAAAGAAAAACTCCCCATTAATGGGAAGGTAAAACCTCCAGTAGAACCGGGCTCAGTATGAACGGTCATCTGCCTCGACCGACTGGGGGTTACAGAAGACAGAGCAGAAACACAACAATACACACAAAAAAGCACAGAAGCACACATTGATCCAGTAATCTGTTCTACATTAGATGGTAATAGCGGGTGATCTGTCTTCCCTGGATGATGTCACAGCCAACAGGATCACTCAAGGAGTGTGCAGGTCAGCTGGCTGGTGTCCTCACAGACATTTTTAACACCTCGCTGGACCAAGCCATAGTGCCAGCATGTTTCAAGTCTGCCTCCATCATTCCGGTGCCAAAGAAACCTCAAGTCACCTGTTTCAACGACTACCGGCCTGTTGCACTGACTCCCATCATGATGAAGTGCTTTGAAAGGCTGGTAAAGGAACACATCGTCTCCAGTCTCCCATCAACACTCGACCCGTTCCAGTTTGCCTACCGACAGAACCGCTCCACTGAGGACGCCATCTCCTCTGCTCTTCACCTGAGCCTGGCACACCTGGAGGAGAAGAACACGCACGTGCGGATGCTGTTCCTGGACTTCAGTTCAGCGTTCAACACCATCATCCCACAACATCTGGTGGGAAAACTGGAGCATCTGGGCTTCAACACACCCCTACGAAACTGGCTGCTAGACTTCCTCACCAACAGACCTCAGTCAGTCCGGGTCGGACAGAACACCTCTGATGTCGTCACCCTCAGCACGGGCTCCCCTCAGGGCTGCGTCCTGAGCCCCCTGCTGTTCACCCTGATGACACACGACTGCGTCCCCAGGTTCACCACCAATCACATCGTGAAGTTTGCAGACGACACAACGGTGGTGGGCCTGATCAGAGACAACAACGACCAGGACTACAGAGAGGAGGTGGAGCAGCTGGTGGGCTGGTGCAGAGACAACAGCCTGATCCTGAACGTGGAGAAGACGAAGGAGATCATCGTCGACTTCAAGAAAAACCGGCCTCACCATGCTCCACTGCTCATCAACAACTCAGCGGTGGAGGTGGTCAGCAGCACCAAGTTCCTGGGGTTTCACATCACGGACAACCTCACCTGGACTGTGAACACCACGTCACTGGTGAAGAGGGCACAGAAGCGACTGTACTTTCTGCGGAGGATGAGGAGAGCCCGCCTGCCCCCGCCCATCCTCACGACCTTCTACAGAAGCACCATAGAGAGTATTCTGACCAGCTGTCTCTCTGTGTGGTGTGGAGGCTGCAGTGCCTCCGACTGGAAGAACGTGAGGAGAGTGGTGAGGACAGCAGAAGGGATCATCGGGGCTCCTCTTCCCTCCATTAAAGACATTTCATCGCAGCGCTGTGTCTCGAGCCCGTAACATCATCAGGGACCCCTCACACCCCCACCATAGACTATTCTCCCTGCTGCCCTCTGGAAAGAGGTTCCGCAGCATCCGCTGCAGGTCCACTAGGTTCTGCAAAAGCTTTTTCCCTGCTGCCATCAGACTGTTGAACTGCTGAACTGCTGAAGTATAAAAACGGACTGTGTACCACACTAGATTCGCTGATTTGCACATTTGCACATTGTATCGTATCCTGCAAAATTGCTGCTGCACCTTAACCGGAAACGTACTGCAAAACTGTGTACAATGCAACTGTCTACTTTTAAATCACTGCTGCACCTTACTGCATATTTGTTTACATTTGGTTTACATTGTTTACATTTCAACTGCCTACTGTTCACTGCTGCACTTTATCCGGAAGTCAATTGAAATTTATCCTGTAAGTGACTGCGATTGATCACTGCACTTTATCCTGTACTGTAATTCACTGCAAGGTATCCTGTAGAGTTACTGCAATATTTCTGAGCTGTGTGAAAACGAAATTTCGTTCTGTATGCACTCTGTGTATACAAAATGACAATAAAGAAAGTCTAAGTCTAAGTCTAAGTCAGAACGCCAGACCAGGTGTACCTACTATGAAGAAAAAAGAGAGAGAGCAAAAAGTTAAAAGCTGAAATGACAACAGTAATTTCAATGTAATGTAATGCAAAACTGAAGAACATTAGACTGGAGAGCAGTAGAAATCAGTAGAGTGAGAAAAATAGGCCCTGATGTCCTCCAGTAGCCTAAGCCTATAGCAGCATAACAATAGAGGTAGCTCAGGGTAACATGAGCCACTCTAACTATAAGCTTTGTCAAAAAGGAAAGTTTTAAGATTAGTCTTAAAAGTAAACACGGTGTCTGCCTCACGGACCAAAACTGGGAGTTGGTTCCACAGGAGAGGAGCCTGATAGCTAAAGGATCTGCCTCCCATTCTACTTTTAGAGACTCTAGGAACCACCAGCAGACCTGCAGTCTGAGAGCCAAGTGCTCTGTTAGGAACATACAGGGTAATCAGAGCTCTGATATATGATGGAGCTTGATTATTAAGGGCTTTATATGTTAGAAGAAGAAATTTAAATTATATTCTTGATTTAACAGGAAGCCAATGAAGGGAAGCTAAAATTGGAGAAATATGATCCCTCTTGTTGATTTTCATCAGAACTCTTGCTGCAGCATTTTGGATCAGCTAAAGACTTTGAACTGCATTTTGTGGACTTCCTGATAGTAAAGAACTACAATAGTCCAGCCTTGAAGTAACAAATGCATGGACTAGTTTTTCAGCATCACCCCTGGACAGAATGTTTCTAATTTTGGCGATATTCCTGAGGTGAAAAAAGGAAACTCTGGAAACCTGTTTAATATGGGATTTAAATTACATGTCTTGGTCAAAAATAACACAAAGATTTTTTGCTTTATTACCAGAGGCCAAGTTAATGCTATCCAGATTAAGTGATTGATTAAGAAGTTTTTTTTGAGGACTCTGGTCCAACGATTACAACTTCTGTCTTGTCAGAATTTAAGTGCAGGAAATTTAAAGTTATCCAGCTTTTGATGTCATCAAGACATGAATGCAGTCGAAGTAATTGATTGGATTCATCAGAATTTATGGATAAATATAGCTGAGTGTCATCAGCATAACAGTGGAAATTAATCCCATGCTGTCTGATCATTTTGCCAATCGGAATCACATGTGACCCTAGAGTTTGAAGAAGATTTATTATTAACATGAACAAACTGGAATCTGTCCGATAGATAAGATTTAAACCAGCCTAATGCTTTCCCCTTAATCCCTACAGTATGCTCAAGTCTTTGTAGGAGAATATTGTAATCAACTGTATCAAATGCAGCTATGCTCTCCATAGCATTCTGTATAGCACATTTCAGTACAAATGGTAATGGCTTGTACGTGTATAGCGTTTTTTGTGTAGCCCCAAAGAGCTCCACACTACAGTTGGTCATTTACCCATTCGCACACATTCACACCCTGAGGGTGGTGAGCTGTTAGTAGTTACAGCTGCCCTAGCGCAGACTGACAGAGGCGAGGCTGCTATACATCGGTGCCACCGGACCCTCTGACCACCGCCAGCAGGCCCAAGGACAACAGCAGGCCCAAGGACACAACGACTGAGATGGTCGGTGCGGGGGATCAAACCATCAACCCGCCACTTGCAAGAAAAACTCCCGAACCTCTGCGTCACTCTCGCCCCAAAGACAATCCAAAGTGCTTTATATGATTAAAATATAGGAAAATAAAAACAGAATAAAAAAAAGTATCCATCCAGATGGACCCAGCAGAGCCCATCCCAGACAGAACACAAATTCAATTAATATGATGGCATAACTTAACACCAGGGTTTCCGCAGGTCATTAAATAATTTTTTTTAAATTAAGGCCTTAATTGGCATTAAAAGTCATTAAATGTGATTATCGGTGGCATTTAAAATGCCTTATTTTTTTTCTAAAAAAATGTGTTCATAAAAACAGTTTCGTCAGATACATTATATCAGATATAACTGATTCCACGTGTTTGCGCGGAACCAAACACGCTGAACTGCTTCCGGTTGATCGTAAAGCCGTATGTTCTTACGATGTTCGGAAAAGAAGCTTGAGGTGGAGAAAGAGCTAGAGAATGGGAAAATGCTAATTTGAACAAAAGTGGGTGGAAAATGAGGAATTTGGGACATGGCTGCAGCCTGTTGACGGTAAAGATGACGAAGGATTTTGCCGTGTTAGTCGGACAGGCAGTTGCGTAGTCCAGGGTGTACGCGGGTATACGGCGTATACCCACTTATTTTTCAGTCATCGTTGCATATACAAACTTCTGGAGCGATATTTGTGCCTTTTTCAAAAACCTTACGACACCGGGCCGAGCATGTCCTTAAACAGAGGAAGGGGCCTTAGGTTCCAACTCTCAAAAACTTATAATACAGCTATATGATTAATTCCGGCCAATCATCACCTCAATTCTCACCCTCATGCAGGTGATCAAAACATCGTTCCTGTAAATCAGGCCAGTAACAACCCTAACGACTCCCCGTTACAGTGGAGTGGACCCACGCCCGCCGACAGGGGGGGACAAACGGGTCAATTGTCCCGGGCCCAGGACAGAGGGGGGGCCCAAAACTGACACTCTGAGTGTCAGTCAGCGCGCAGCTTCATCCAAAGTCTCCGTGTCTGCTGCAGTCAGCGCGCGCGCTAACTGCAGCAGCAGCAGTGACACGGCACGTTGCTGCTCCCCCTCCCCTCATGTACATGGCTCAGCACTTCAATCAGCACGCAGGCTCAGCCTGGCCCGCCCACTCAGCTCTCTGGTGTCTCTCACAAACAACCGCGCTGCGCTGCTGATGAGAGAGAATACAGGAGCGGTAAAACATGAAAAGGGAAAGAAGCGCCGGTTGGCTCTATTTTAATGCCGTAAATGAAATCAAGCTGTATGTTTTGTAAAACGCCGGTTAAATTCAGTGGAAACATCACAAATTTATCTAAGCACGTGAAAAACCATGGGCAAGAAAACGTCGAGCGATGGAAACAGAAGAGAGGAGACGAAACTTCTCTCATTGCCCCGACAGACCAGACCCACAGACTGACGTCACTAACTGAGACGTTTCAGTCCTCCAGAGAACATCCAGGTAGATTAGAGTGGTCTTCAGCAGCAGTTCATGTTAACTTTCAAAGTAGATATTATCTATCATATGTTACTGGAGCCCACACAGAAAATGTAATTAAGACCTTGAAAGAACCCATTACATATATCCTATTAAAAAGTGTTATTTAAGATAAGAAAACATTAGGTAATCCTTTATTTATCCCACGATAGGGAAATTTATAGGATTAAAGCAATAGGCAGGTTCACACAACACAGACAAAATTACATAAGGATTGAAGGATATAAGAGGTGGATTAGGAAAAAAAACTATGAACACAACATTATTATTATTATAATTTTGTTGTAGTAATAAAATAAAAACCACAAAACCCAAAAGGTCAACAGTTTCATGATGCATCAAGCTTAGGGACTGGCTAATATACAGCAGGTCAAAAAAGGCCATATTTTGGCTGCAGTGCTTGCTGTTCTCTTATGAAGAAAAGATCAACTAGTGAACTAAATTCAATAGATGGGTTGAAAATATCCAGTATAAAATACAGAGATTTACAGGGCATGAAGTATACAGTTAGGTTAACTTTTGTGTGTGCGTGCATGCGTGCGTGCATGCGTGCGTGCGTTCGTGCGTGCGTGCGTGGTGGCGGCAGGTGTAGAGGGGGGGCCCAAAAAGACTGTGTTGTCCCGGGCCTTAGCAAAGCTGTCAGCTGGCCTGAGTGGACCAGTTTCGGTTCAATCTGCTGGTTTAATGGCTTTAACGACTGCCCATTACTAAGGGGGTGGACATGTTTCTGTTGAATTTGCATGTTATCTAAGCCATTACAAGGCCTTTTTGGGCAGTAGTATAAAGCTTGATACTCCACATTACTCCAGACATTTTGAATTGAGAAAGCTTCCTGGATAGGAAGCGAAACGTCTTCAAACTACGGAAAACAAGTCCAGTTGCTTTGTTTTTTACTTTTTTTTTTTTTGGAATGACCATGACCTGGATGACTGAGAATCTTCACCAGCATTTGTGCCTTTTGTTTGAGCGCGCAGTGAGACAGGTATCAAAACCTGTTTGGCGCGCGCTCAAATCTGATAAACTCTTCTCAACCCACTATTCTCACGCTCAGTTCCGTGTCTGCTCGCGCGCTCGACCTGATCCTTCCACGCTCAACACCAGCTGTGCGCTCGCTCGGCTCTGTCTGTTTGCTCGACTTCAAAAACTGTCCACCTCACCAGCCAATCACAGACAGGTTTCTTTCCATCCAATCAGAGTATGGCTTTCAAATACTGCATGCAGATGGATTAAATCGAAATCCTGTAGCTTTTGGCAGAAATTACTAAACATAACGGTGGGATTGAAGAAAAAACAACAACCAATAAACAGTTTAGTATTTTAGCCTAAAATATTTAGTTTAAAATAATTCCTTGAGTTACTAAGTGAGATGTGAAAAATGTTTTTGTCTCTTTTCTTTCCAGCTTCTGGGAGGTGATGTAAAAGTTTCTTTTGATCATAATCATCATCATTATTTAAATAGCGCTTTAACACGGGGTAAAACAAAGTAACATCCTGTAGTGCCATTGAGCCATGATGAGAGCAACATGGGTTGGGACCCTCACATGCACAAAGGACGCTCCGTCTCAGCAGGGTGCCTTCTAAAACCACCCCCACAGACAAAAGACCATACCCTCACTTCTGCCCAGACTCTGAGATGACCACTTCTCCCCGGAGCACGCCAGAAAAAGGCTACTGCGTCTCACCTCCTCCCTCCCTGAGACAAAAGGAGGAGAGGGAGGCTGGCTGAACCATGAGGCCACATGGTCTCCTCTGCCTGGGACATCTGAGAGAATGTGGCTGGGCCAGCCACGCCTGACCCAGGGTCTGCTTTGACCAGCAGCCATGGGCCTCAAGGCCCCAAAAGCCCACAAAGTGCTCTGAGCAGCCGTTCTGTGAAACTCATCTGCCTGCTTCGATGGAGTGACCAGAGGGGAATTCTCATTCTGCTGGAGATTCATCCCCAGATCGAAGCTAAGTTGCACTCTGACTTCTATCCAACCAGCCGTGAAGCACAGAATGCCGAAACAGCTTTGTTTATTTCTGTCAGCTGTTGCAGGAAAGCCGAGCAGAGACGACGCGGACCGGTCGCCTTCCCTCACCAGACAAGCTGAGAGATCAGGGCGCTCGACCAGGCCAATTCCGACTACATGTTGCCGCTTCGCCAAGCTGCCCGACCACGCTGTCGGTTAGCTCATATCTGCAGAGCCGCAGGTTAGCTCGCTGCTGAACAGAACAACGGTTCTCCTTTCACTGCCTTCCCTGGATGACCAAAGTGGACTGAACTCACACGAGGCGCCGACAGGTTGGACAGAGAACCCAAAGGGAAAGGTTACATCATCATTGGAAAATGTTTATGCAAGGCGTTGCATGGGTTTTAAACAAAGGGCTATCGGAATAGCTCATTGCTAGCATTCGGTACCATGTCATTGTCGAATGTGTTTTTATGGTTATAACAAAGGTTATCTCCACAAGGGTTTCATACATTGATGGGACATCAATGTTTACGTTATCCGGCCCACTCATTATGACTAAAATAAAACCGAAAGTCCACTAGCCAAAATGCTATTAGCTTCTGGTAATTTCCAGTTCCGGTTTTTCTACAAAAGCCCGTTCCAAGCATAAACCTTGTTTGTTCTGCTCCGCATCACTCGATAAAGCTATGGGCCGTATTCCCGCATTAATATTGAATATTAATACACAAAAGTCAGACGGGCGGAGACACAAAAGTCAGACGGGCGGAGATGACCGGCTGAGATCTCGCGAGAGCTGTGCGTAAGTAAAATGGAGGCGTCCATGTAATTCAAATCAAACAAGCTAAGGTAAGAACGAACCAATAACTGAAAATAATACAAAGTTAAAGCCCAAACATTTACAACTATCTTATTTTTTACGAGGGAACAAACTGGACGAAGAGACCGTATCGAGCCTGGAGTGCTACCTGGACGAGTGTTTTGATAGCATCGTGATGGGGAAGGCCCAGAAGCCTACGGCTGCTAGCACACCGTCACTTAAGCGCACTCGTTCTAATTCCACCAGTGCGTCATCTTCATCCACTCTGTCTCCCGACAGGAACTTCAGTGACATCTTGGAATCCATCGACAAGAAGCTTACCAGCCTTGACGCGCGTCTCGCCTTGGTAGAGGTTCTACATAAGGAGTTTCAGTCTCTGAGAGAATCGGTGGAGTTTAGCCAAGCCCAGCTAACAGCTATGGCCGCCGAGAATGACGCGCTGAGGGGGAAGGTTACGGAGCTGACCGAAAGGATTATCCAGCTTTCCGGCGAAAATAAGAAAATGAAGGAATCCATTCTGGACATACAGTCGCGAAGTATGAGAGATAATCTCATCTTTGCAGGCATCCAGGAGCAGCAGGGAGAGATAGCAGAAGAAACGGTCCGGAACTTTCTCCAGCAGAAGCTAAAAATCCCGGCGGATCAGGTAAAAAACATCACTTTTCATCGAGTCCACCGGCTCGGAGGTAAGAAACCCGACAAAACCCGTCCTCGCCCGATCATAGCTAAATTTGAGCATTATAAACAAAAAGAATTTGTTAGAAGTTGCGGCAGGGAACTGAGAGGGACAGACTTAAGTGTTAATGATCAGTTTCCTAAGGAAATCCTAGATCGCAGGCGAGTGCTGTTCCCAATCAGGAAGAAATACATGATGGAGGGCGTTAAAGCCACCATATCGGTTGACAGACTTTATATTAATGGACAGTTGTTCAGGGATCAGAAGATCACCCCTTGGCTTTATTAGTTACACCACAGGTGGACTTAAAGCATGTTTCAATGACTTAAAATAAATAAATAAAATAAATAAATAAAAAAGACGCACAGATCGGTACACGGTGATAAATGAAATACACGCACAGTTCAAGAGCACGTTGGTATGGCTGTTGTTCACGGTTGGGTACACAAGGCACGGGCTATGGTTTATCCCTTTTCACACTCTCTTACTCTTTGCACTTTTTTATTTTTTTGTGTATTTCTATCTTATTTGTCTGCTTCTTTCCTGATCATCAGTCAATCACAAGCACATCATAAGATGCTACCTGGGTCTATGTATGACTATTTTCTCAAGGGCATGCACCTTCTAACTTCTCACTCACATCTATGGCGAATGTAAAGTTTGTGACATGGAATGTGCATGGGGCTGGCACCAGAGAGAAAAAAATGAAGATCATTAACCAGCTTACTAGATTAAAGGCAGATGTTGTCTTATTGCAAGAAACCCACAAATCAGCTACAAATGCAAGTGAGCTTAATTCACCTGAGTTCCCTAATGTGTTTGCGGCCTGCTATAACTCTAGACAGAGAGGTGTAGCAATCTTAATCCACAAAAACGTTGGTTTTAAAATATTAGATAAAACTATAGATCCTGAAGGTAGATACATAATAATTAAAATAGCTATCCATAACCAGAAGTTATGTATTGTCAGAATATATGGTCCAAATGTTGATGACCCCTCTTTTTTCCACCAATTCTTCCTTGCACTTTCAAAACACGGGGATTGTTCACTAATTATAGGAGGTGACTTCAACTTTGGTTTAAATAACGATATAGACAGGTTGAATAAAACAGGGGCTCAGCGTAGTTGGCATTCAGTAAGTGTAGTCAAACAATACATGAGTGATTTTGGTCTTTGCGATGCATGGCGTTCTCTTCATCCTAATAGTAAAGAATACACTTTTTTCTCAAATGTTCACCATTCGTACTCTCGTCTGGACTACTTTCTAATAAGTAGCTCACTGCTGTCGGTTGTTTCAGAGACGGTAATTCATCCTATTGCTATCAGTGATCACGTTCCTGTTACTCTCACCTTAATTAATAAAAAAATAACCACACAAAACAAAAGCTGGAGATTTAATACATCACTGCTTAAAGATGAAGAATTTATAAAATTCATTAAAGAACAGTGGGCCTCATACTTATAATACAATGATCAACCAGGTACATTGGCATCGATATTGTGGGAAGCTGGAAAAGCAGTGATGAGAGGTAAAATAATTTCTTTCTCATCTCATAAAAAGAAAAAAGAAAACAAAAAGATTCAAGAATTAGAAGAAAAACGTAAGTTACTAGAATCCTCTCAAGAAGAAGGAAAGTTAGGTAAAATCTGTGAAGTAAAATTAGAACTAAACCACTATATTGAAAAGCAAAATAGATTTCTAATACAAAGACTCCGAATAGAAAATTTTGAACATGGCAATAAGTCAGGAAGCTTTCTAGCTAATCAGCTTAAAATAAATAAGGAGAAAACTACTATATTTGCAGTTACAGATTCAACTGGTAATACAGTAAGTGAACCGGAGTGTATAAATAATACCTTCCGCGATTTCTACAAATCTTTATACACACCACAGATAAATCCATCAGAGAAGGATATTAAGCAATTTCTGGATACAATTACACTTCCTAAATTATCAGATAACCAAATAATGACACTGGATTCCCCGCTGACAACAGCTGAAACCCAGGAAGCTCTTAAAAGCATGCCTAATAAAAAGGCTCCAGGTCCAGATGGATTCCCCACTGAGTTTTATAAAGAGTTCTGGAATATTCTAGCCCCAATGTTCCACAGAATGTTGCAGGAAATACAGGAAAAAGGTAGATTTCCAGCTAATATGAATTCTGCCACCATCAGCCTTCTGCTCAAGCCAGACAAAGATCCTGTGTTGCCCACTAGTTATCGTCCCATATCCTTAATTAAAGTGGATATTAAGATAATCTGTAAAGCTTTTGCAAAAAGATTAGACAAAGTAACTCCTCTCATAATAAATCCAGATCAAACTGGTTTCATCAGAGGAAGGCAGTCATCCACAAATACACGCTGATTACTTAATTTAATTGATTATTCCTACAGTAAAAACATTAAAACCAATTTATTGTTTTTAGACGCAGAAAAAGCTTTTGATAGAGTAAATTGGAAATTTTTATTCGCTACTCTTCATAAATTCGGTTTTGGCGATTTATTCATAAATTGGTTAAAAATTCTATACAATTCTCCAACAGCCTGTGTCAGGACAAATAATCAAATATCTTCCAGTTTTTGTCTACAGAGGGGCACCAGGCAAGGATGCCCTCTTTCTCCATCACTTTTTGCCATCTTTACAGAACCTCTAGCAGCAACAATCAGACAAACAAAAGCTGTAAAAGGTATAAAATGCATGAAAATAGAGCATAAGATTAGTCTGTACGCGGATGATGTATTACTTTATCTCCAGCATTCAAATAATTCTCTTTTACAAGTAATTAGAATATTAGAATCTTTCTCTAAAGTATCAGATTACTCGTTAAACTGGTCTAAATCTACGGTACTGTCAATTAATTGCTCTCTCGAAAACTCCCTAGATTTACAAATGCAATCAGGAAATATTAAATATTTAGGTATTACTGTGTCGAATACATTAACGGATTTACTTAAACTTAACCATGCCCCACTTTTAAACAGGATAGAAGAGGACCTTGAAAGATGGAAATCGCTTCCAATCACACTTATGGGTAGGGTAGCTTCAATAAAAATGATGGTCCTACCTAGAATTAATTATTTATTTTCAATGGTCCCCAATAAACCATCATCTGACTGGTTTAAATCTCTAGACTCTGCCATTTCTAAATTTCTTTGGAAAGAAAACTAAATATGCAATATGGCATTAGTAAAAATAAATTCTTGGAATATGAACAACTTAAATCTATAATTAAAAATAAATATAAGCATATTAATGGTGGTTTACAAATCCCAACTAATATATTAGAGTTCCTAGATTTAACCCCTCCCCCCAAACTGTCTAAATCATACAGGACACTGACTAAAATAGATGATTCGATATCTCTTCCTATAATGTGTGGGAAAATGATTTATCAGGCACCTTTGAACAAAATTTCTGGGCTCAGACATGTCTAAGAACTTTCAAATTGACTAGAAACACCAACTTACAACTAATACAATACAAAATCCTTCACAGAGTACACTACACAGGACAAAGATTATTCAAGATGGGGTTGGCACAATCTAATATCTGCCCACACTGCATAGGAAATCATCCTGATAATTATTTTCATGCGTTATGGTTATGCACACCAGTCCAGAGGTTCTGGACACAGATATGTAAGGACTTATCAAAGTGCTTGAGCTATAAAATTACACCTTCCCCATCAGTTTGCTTGCTCGGTAATTTTGAGGAAAGTCCAGTGAAAAAAGAAATAGTTTACACGGTTTTCACTGCTTTATGTATCGCAAAGAAAACTATCCTCATGAATTGGAAAAGTAAACAAAATCTCAGTATCAATCAGTATAGAGATCTTTTGTTGGATCATATTAATCTAGAGACAGCATCTGCTTCCACATCTGATTGGTCTCTTTGGGCTCCTCTGATCAACACCATCACTTAGTGGTATAGGGGGCGCTGGGTTGCTTCCTGCAGGGCGCAGTGGCTGGATGGAGGGGTTCCTGGGGCCCTGGGGGCACTTGGAGTAGGGCGCCTGGTGGATCCGGCTCCGGGGTCTGTTGCCCCCATCTGGGAGGAGCTTGGGAGGCCTACGGGTGGCCTACAGCGGCCGCTTGCGGCGCTCTTTGGGAGCTGCGTGTTGACGGACGTGGGTTACTGACCTGCTAGCTGTGCTGCCGCTGGGTGGGGCCGGGGTGGGTCTGGGGTCCCTGGGGCGCGCCGCCCTCGGGCGGGGGCCCCGGCGGGGCCTCGGGGGTTCCGGTTCCGGGGGGTGTGCCGCTTTTGGTGTGGGCCGGCGCGCACCTGGGTGTCCGCCCCTGCACGGGGCCTCGGGTGCGCTGGGGGGCCTCGGGGCCCGTTGGGCTGGTAGGGGGGCATGGTCATTAACATCTCTGGGCAGATGCTCTTCTCCTTCATTGGATAGGCACTCTGCCAGTGGGGGGAGGGGGAAGGAGGGGGAGTAGGGACCTACCCAGCCTGTATGTCTACTGTCGAATGTATGGTGAGTTGTTTGAACGTTAGTGTTGGGGAGGGATTAAATCTACAGGTGGGGGGGGGGGGGTGGACGTTCTGGTGGGCTTGTGTCCGGCCCCCTGTCCCGGTCCTGGTCCGTGTCGTCTTCCGGTGCGGGTTTCGCTTGGGGGGTGGGGTTTGGGGTGGCTCGTACGGGCCGTCTGGCCAGGGTCCCCCCCTCTTATTTATTTATTATTATTATTATTATTATTATTTATTTATTTATTTAGGGGGTTTTTTTGGGGGGGGGAAAGCCAGTAGGCTTGGTGGGTGGGCTGGGGGGGGGTTGAGGTGTTGGTCCTGGTGGGTGGTTGGCTGGCGGGCCCTGCGGCCTCTCCCTGGCCCCCGGGCTACGGTGGTGCCGCTGGCGAGGCCCCCTTCTCTGGGTGGGGCGTTCGGGGAGTGGGGGTGCCTATTGGAGTCAGTAGGGGAGCTGGCTCCCTGGGATAGCTTCCCAGTCATTTGCTCCCCATCCCCGGACTCCTCCCTCTGCCTGCTCCATTACGCCTCCACACATGTAGGTCCTGGGGGAGGGGGCGTTACTGGAGGTTGCCACTTTCTGGTGACGCCCCTCTCCCCAATTTTATCATGCATCTTAGACACCTTCACTTCAAACATTTTCACATCGCACACTGATGTAGGCCATGGTAGGGGGTGGGGGGGTGGGGGGAAGACGTCTGGGGGGGCTTATGTTGTGTGAGCCTCACCTCGGACGGCTCCCTTCACCTCCTCTCCCACTTAGACATTGAGGGTTCTGGACAGTCGCCCGGAGGGGGTGCGCTGGCAACAGCTTCCTTCCGGAAGGGGGGTGGGCTGTGCCGTGCATCCCCTTCGGCGCTCCCAGTTTTTAAACGCATTTGAGAACAACATGCAACAACACAACATCTGAGCGGGCGTAGGGAGGATCGGGGTCTTCTGCACACCCCCGTTCTCCGATGGCGGCAAGGAGTCTGGGGCCTGGAGGAGGTGCGGGCCACTGTGTCCGGGGTCTTGGCGGGGGGCTGCGGTGCGTAGTCAGCGGCTGGCCAGGTCTGGGGCTGATGCCTCCGCTCCCCCAGGAGGGGCAGGGGGCAGGGATGGCAAGGGTAAGGTGGAGGAGGGAGGGGGTTTATTAGGTATTTAGGGGTGAGGGGGGCTCTGGCTGGGTGGCTCGTGCGGGTCGTGTTGGCCCGCCCTCTTTGGGGGGCCCGGTCCGGGGGGCGTCTGGTCCTGGGCCGGGGGTCGGGCACAAGCAGTCGTATAGTGGATTTGGGGTGACCCCCCCCCCTTTGGTCAGTGTTGGATGCGAGTGTTATGTGGGAATGTGTGTACAGCGTCTTTTTTTTTTTTTTTTTTAATCTGTGTGTGGTGAGTGGGGCACAATGGAGGGATGGTGTGAATGAGTTTTCCATTTTTTTTTTTTTCCCCAGGTATGGGTGTGGTCCGCTCCCTCTCCCAAAAACATCTCAAGTCTCCGCTAGGTGCGGAGCCCATCCCCCCACGTCCTGCCCTCCTCCACTTCGTTGGCGGGCGCCTTGGCCCTCTGGCGCATTGGTTGGCTTCGGGTTTGGGGCGGGTTCCCGGGCGTGCGCCGGCCCACTCCCGGCGGCCTCTTCGCGGGGCCTGGCCCCCCGGGGGGTAGCCGGGGCCCCCGTCGCGGGGGCGGGGCGCCCCTGAGGCCTCTGGCCCCCAGGGCCCATGGCCGGGACCACTCCAGCGGGGCTGGCTGCCGGCGGAGCCCACGGGCTCGTCCCCGTGGCTCTTGAGGGCGTCGGCATTGCGGTGGCTGGGGGATTTCCTCGGGGTCGTCTCTGCTCCTTCCTTGGGGGGGGGTTGCGGATATCCTGTGTCGGCCCCTCCTGGGCGTCCTGCTTTAGGGGCCCCTTTGGGAGTCCGGGGTTATGGGTCCCCTGACTCCTGCCTCTGTGCTCGGGGAAGGCGGGCCTTTGGTTCTCCACAACCACTATCAAGCTATTTCCTTTTGGAAAATTTTCACCTAAACTAGTGCACTCTCACAAACTCCCACAGGTGCTGGGTCCCAGGTATTAAGTGTTCACTTATATACAGTAATCTTATAATTTATTTATTTATTTATTTATGTTCTTTCACTTTCTTTTTTCAAGTATCACATTACACATGTCAGCTTACATAATAATATATATGATTTAGCAATGGCATCTAGGTAATATTCGATTGTATTTGTTGCTTTATGTCTGTTGGTTGTGCTGTTCTTTTTGCATCTCTCTTTCCGGGTGACGGAGCAGACGGAGAAGGTTTTATCATTCTCTCCCTTTTATCTCCTCTTTCTTTCACCTCTACTCTTTTTTTCTTTTTTTTTCTTTTCTTTCTCTTTCACTTCTTGTTCTTCCTTTACTCTCCCATTGTCATGTCCATATAATTTGAAATTCTCCTTTCAGGAATCACAATAAAGCTATTTACAAGCATAAATCAAGTGGAGCACTATGGCGAAAGCTGTTCGCTCCACTTGTAAAAGCAAAATCTGTCGAGCTCTATCTGGCATTGAGACATCAATTCCTATTGCCACATTGCTAGACAGGACACTGGGGAAGAAGGGAAAAAAATATTGAATATTAATGTCGGTTTAAAGGCAATTTTGATAACTTTAGGCTTTAACCGATTTTAGCGACCGATCGCTACTGCGACCCCTAGCGCCCGGAGGCAGAATCGCATTAATAAGATTGGACGTTCATAAGGTTTAAATGATTTTATTGAGCAAATCAGTCTTTAGAATGTTATTTACTCAAAATAATGTTCTGGTTAACTTGGGATTTGCATTGTGAATGGGTTGAAACACATATGAAATGTTCTGAATTAGTCAAGCTAATTTAACCTCAATTCACATTATTTTTTTTAATTTTTTTTTTTATAAACTTTTATTCAATTTCTCCCAAACATACAAACTTTGTAAAAGACTGGTCAATAACAATATCAGCACTACATCTCACATGTATATACATGAGTCCATCCATAAATTCTACGTCCACAGCGATTGTCCGTTAGAGTCCATTTTACATTCCACTTCCAGTGTTTCCAGTGGCTTTTTCCAGGTATTTGTAAAGAATTGAAGACTTCCATCAATGTAATGTCCAAGTCTAACCAGAGTCATAACATCAGAGATTAGTGATGTCCATAAAGAAATGGAGGGGGGTTCACTGCCCACCCACTTCACCATAATGGCCTTCCTTGCTAACATTAAAAGTGACTATATCACATGCTCATGTTTTACTAGTGACTTGGGAATGTGTCCCAACAAACACATCAGTGGGTTTTCTGACACACTTTGACCAATAGCTGTACTGATTTTGGCACATACATCTTTCCAAAATGACTGAATAACCACACATTTCCATAAACAATGAAACCTAGTGCCCACAGAACTTTTACATTTGAGGCAATCTGGAGAAGTTCCCACATTGTACTTGCTAAAAATATAGGGAGAAATATATACATTATGCAAGATGTTATACTGCATTTCTTTAAATCTGTTACAAACAGAGATTTTAGATGGCAGGAGCAGGATTTTATCCCATATTTGAGTGTTTATTTCACATTTGAGTCAAATTTCCCAGGATTTTCTCAACCACGACAATTTGTCCAGATTTAGCTGATAAATCTCAGAGTAAAATTTTGATATAAATTGTTTGTGATCTTTATTTTCAAGAAGGAACTTCTCCAGTCTATACGAGTCTGTTGGGTGTATCAATGATTTTGCTTCCTTCATGACATAATGCCTAACATGTAAATATTTATAAAATTCCTTATTTGATAAAGCATACTGTGCTTTTAAAGAATCAAACGATTTAAATGCCCCATGTTCAAAGAGATCAGAAAGTCTAATTATATCTGCTTTATGCCAACCCACAAAACTCGAACCTATGCCTTGAGGCAGGAGATCTGGGTTGTCTATAAGTGTTGATACCATATTAAGCAGGTGACTACTCTTAAACAGTTTTCTCAGCTTTCCCCATGCCCACAAGACATTACATATCAACTGATTATCCTTCACTATTTGTGGCAAGTCGTTCAAACGTCTTCCTAGCATGTTAACAGGTGAGGAAGGTTTACTTAATGATTTTTCAATGTTGAGCCAAGGTGAGTCAGAATGTCCATGTATCCAGGCAGAAATGATCCTGGTTTGTACAGATAAAACATAATTTTCTATGTTTGGTAATCCCCACCCCCCTAAAACTCTGGGAAGTTGTAATATCTCTAATTTAATTTTGGGTTTTCTTCCTGCCCAAATGAAGTCAACCATTGCTTTATTATTAGCCTTAATATCTTCTGATTTCAAAATTACAAACAGCATGGCTGTGGGATATAGTATTTTAGGAAGGACGACCATCTTAACAAGATTTATCCTCCCAAAGAATGATATTGGAAGAGTCCTCCATCTTGTCAGCATCTCACACAAATCCTGAGTCAGTCCATCGATATTTTGGTTATACACTTGGTTAATAGTTGGTGTAACTTTATTCCTAAGTATACAAATCCTGACGGGGCCCATTGGAAAGGTTTTATATTCGCAGGTTCACTATCCCCCACCAAGTTGTTCAAGGTTATTATAACAGATTTATCAAAATTTACTTTATATCCAGATATAAGACCAAAATCCTTAATACATTTAATCAAAACAGGTAGTGAATCAGTTGGATTTGTCAGTGTCAGAAGAACGTCATCTGCATTTAGCAGAATTTTGTGCTCTTTTTCCCCTATTTTGACCCCATGAACATCTGGATTTTGTCTAATGGCCATAGCCATAGGCTCAATGGCCAGAGCAAACAAGAGTGGTGAGAGTGGGCTACCCTGAGCTGTACCTCTACCCAATTGAATGGGAGAAGACAACAGACCATTTGTTAACACAGAAGCTATTGGAGTGTTGTATATTATTCTAATCCATCTCATAAAATTTGGCCCAAACCCAAATCTTCTCATAATTTCAAACATGTAATCCCACTCAACAACCAACCCCGGAATTTGATAAAAGTTAACATAATGGATAATATTAAAAAGGCGTCTTGTATTATAATACGAATTCCTCCCCTTAATAAAACCCGTTTGGTCTGCATCTACAATCGAGCACAAAACTTTCTCTAGCCTAAGAGCTAAAACTTTTGAGAGTATTTTATAATCCACGTCTAGAAGGCTGATAGGGCTACAGGATGAGCATAACTCAGGATTTTTATCTTTTTTGGCTATAACTGTTATATTAGCTCTGTACAAAGTCTCTGGTAGTTTTAGTTCATCAAACGATTTATTGAACATTCTCAGCAGCAAGCTGCCTAATTTTCCGTTCATTACCTTAAAAAACTTGACTGGAAAGCCGTCTGCGCCCGGACTTTTCCCCGATTGAAGTGAAGATCTAGCTTTATCTACTTCCAACTGCGTTATGGGAGAATCCAACAAGGTAACCTGTTCTTCAGAGAGTTGGGGAAATATTACATCATTTAAGAAAAATCCTGATATCAGGCTTGTCATGTCAATCTCAGAGCTATATAAAGTAGCATAAAACTCTTTGAAGCTATCATTTATCTTACGATTTTCCATTTGTCTCTGACCATTAGAATCAACAATCGCCGTAATAAAAGATTTTGCAGGGATATTTTTAACAAAGACGAGCCAAATATCGGTTAGGTTTATTAGCTGATTCAAAAAGTCTTTGCTTGGCAAAAAGAAT
This sequence comes from Fundulus diaphanus, assembly GCA_037039145.1. NCBI lineage: Eukaryota > Metazoa > Chordata > Actinopteri > Cyprinodontiformes > Fundulidae > Fundulus > Fundulus diaphanus. The sequence continues at coordinate 8,265,502 of CM073132.1, forward strand.
ATCTTTCTCAGCCTTATGCCTTATTAGGTTTTGGAGAGCTGTCCTAGCGCTTATAAGCTCATTTAATGTTTCTGTTGATTTGGTACAGTAGAATTGATTTTCCAACTATTTAATATTATTCTCAATCTCTACCTGCCTTGCTAATCGTTCCTTTCTCTTGTGACTTGTGTATGAAATGATAACACCTCTAAGATAAGCTTTATAACTTTCCCATAAAATTCTCGGATTTATATTCTCTTTATCATTAGTTTCTAAATAAAATGTTGTTTGTTCATCTAAAATACGTACAAATTTGTCGTCCAACAGAGATAGTGTGCTCATTCTCCAAGTTGCTGATCGCTCAATATGTCTTAAAGGCTGCATAGCCAATACTACCGGAGCATGGTCCGAAAGGCCTATAGGGCTTATATTCACCTGTGTAATTAGCTGACTAATAATTTTGGATACAAAAATGTAATCTATGCGAGACGCCGACAAGTGAGGCCTAGAGTGAAATGTATATTGTTTAGACAATGGGTTATGGTACTGCCAAATATCCACAAGGTCGAGCTCTTTCAAAATTTTTAAAAGAGCCTTTGAGTTTTTAGTCAAAATAGTTTGTGATGGTAATCTGTCCATTTGTGGGCATAAAACACAATTAAAGTCGCCAGCTAGAATAATATTGTCACAGTCCAGGTCCACTAACTGAGTAAATAATGCTGTATAAAAACCTTCATCTTGCACACTGGGGGCATATACATTAGCTAGCAGAATACTCTCTCCATGTAATATCCTTTTAACAAATATATATCATCCTTCATTATCTTTAGCAGTAGCTATAGCAGTGAAGGGAAGATTTTTATGTATGAGAATAATTACAACTCTCTTATTTGTAGAAAAGGATGAAAAAAATATTTGTCCCACCCAATTTCTGCAATATTTTTTGTGCTCATCATTGGTCAAGTGGGTTTCTTGCAAAAAAGCGATTTGAATCAAATTTTTCTTTAGAGAATTCAATATGGCCTTTTTCTTTATAACGTTGTTGGACCCTTTAACATTCCATGTACTTAACTTAACTGACATGTCTCAAAATAAATATTAAAACTTGTGTGCCATTTCCAAAATTAACCAAATTTTCAGCTAACCAGTCTGTAACAATAAACAGTGAATTAACATATAAACCAAGAACAGTCATTCCAGGCAAAACCGGAACAGAAGGTCTGGAATCATTATCCCTCCCCAACCCCATCCAAAACAAAATAAACATAATCTACTGATCTAGTTGTACTTTTTTAAAAAGTACAGCTGCAGGGGAAAAAACAGAAACTTTACTCCCCGCACTGGAAATATCAATCAAAATTGCGCAATGATACTTAGCCCATTAAAAACAATATAACAAGCCCCAAGTTATTCATTTATAGCTATCTTTAAGTAAGCCGTTGTACATTTACAGTTTTATCTGTTGTCTTATGTAGATCCTTGTAACTTGTCCACATAGTTCTTAATCTCCTTCGCGATCCTGAGAGAATGGTTGGTGCCGTCAGGGTTGAATATCTTGATAGTAGCTGGATACAGAAAGGCATATTTTACCCCGGCTTCACGAAGCATTCTGCGCGCTGTCGCTGATTCCCTCCTCTTCTTCACCACCTCCGCGGAGAAATCCTGATAAAAGGAGACTTTGCCTGCCTGTGTGCTCACATTGCCTTTGGTCCTCGCAGCCGGGAGAATCCTGCGCGTGTCGGTATAGTAATGCAATCGCACCAGGACGGCGCGTGGACCTTCCTTCCCGGCGAACTTTACTGCCGGTCCCGTGCGGTGTGCCCTATCGATCATCATGGTCTGTCTCTCCTCCAAGCCCATGTTGTGCATTTATACACTGTTTAAAGACACTGTTTAAAGTTATTTAATGTTTCATAAATAACTACTCTCTGTCTGTTAAGTATTGTCTGGTGATGATCAACTCTTAAGCTGATATCAAGACAATGGTTGAAAGGGATGAATTCGAGCACTAGCGATCTTTTTAACAGCAAAACCTGCACATATATAGAATAAAGGAGTGACAACTTCTTTTCAAGTTCAAGAAATTTAATAACAGAAATAAAATGTACATCCAGAGAACATCACTATGTAATGCTGTTTACCTGAATTAACACAATATTTCGATTAATAAATCCTCTCTACTAGGCTAGTGAAACTTAACTAAACTACTAAGCAAAATGAAGATAAAAAGAAGCTAAGCTAAGGAACTATTTACATGCAAAACAAACAACAGACAAACAAGAGTGGTTGATCATGATCAGAATAACTCAGTGAATCCTTGTTCACTGGGGTCTGATTCCAAAAACATGGAATGGAGTTAAAACATTTGCCACGTATTTCAATCCATTCATAATGCAAGGCCCAAGTTAAACAGAACTTTATTTGTTGAAATAATATTCTGAGGACCGGTTTGTCCTGTAAAATCATTTAAACCCTTACGACCGAGTTTGTTAATGCGATTCTCCCTCCGGGCGTCTGGGGTTGCTGTGGCAACTCGGTGGCTAAGAGGTTACAACATAAAGTTGCCAAAATTGCCTTGAAACCCGGCATTAATATACCATATTGATGCAGGAATAAGGTTCATAACACCACCGGAGGATGGCTGAGCAGAACAGTTACGCTTTATGCTTTAAAACAAACTCCTTTTGAAATGTCCGAAACCGAATGTTAACAAGGCTAATATCCTGTTGGCTAGCGGACGCTCGGCGTTAACAAATGAAAGCTTTTGCTTTATTTTTAGTCATAATGAGTGGCTGGATAACATAAACATTAATGTCCCATCAATGTATGAAACCCTTGTGGAGGTAACCTTTCTGTTAAAACCTTAAAACATACTCGACAGTGACATGGTACCAAATGCTAGCAATGCTATATTGTTAGCCTTTTGTTCAAAACACCAGGTATACACGGTTTACAAGGTTTCCCAATAAACCTTTTTAACTTCACCCTCAGCTCGCTGCCCAAACCTCTGTTCTTTGTAAGTTCTGTCCAGTTTGGCCATTCACGGAAGGAGCGTTGAAGGAGGAAGTTGTTGGGTTGCCTCTTGGCAGGCTAGCGTTAGCCTTGCAGCAGCTTGTGGCTAACGGCGTGGTCTGGATAGCTTGGAGGCCACGTTCTTTGACCGGGATGCAGTCCGATTTGAGCAGGGGTTTTCCTCGGCATGGGAGGTGGCTTCTGTGCCGGCTTTTCAGCTCTGCGTTGCCTGGAACCAGCTCCGTCTGTGGTGCGCTGAGAAAGCAAAACAAAGCTGGCATAGACGGATTCCTTCACTTCGGCATCTGTTTTAAGCAGAAGTGAGAGACTTATCTTTGAATCGGCTGGCAGTTTCTCCCTATGCAAGGGAGGAACTGAGTTTCAGAAAGGCTCATTCTCACTCAGCTCGCGGCTTCTTCCAGGCCCCATGGATGGTTCCTGGAGGCTTTCAGTCACATGGCTCCTGAGGAAACTGACCCCCCCCCCCCTTTCCTTGAGTGCTGGTCGTCAGAGGGTTTGGAGGTGTGTGTCTCAGCAGCTTGGAGTCAGGAGAAGAGAGCTCTTTGTCTGTGTCTGTGACTTTTATCTGTAAGGAGGGGTCACAGCTGACCTCCTGCTGAGAGAAGAAGGGCCGTCCAAGCCTTGCCTTCAGGGTCTCATGTTGCAGCAGGACAGAATTCCTGTTACCTCCTCCATACCACTGTTCAGAATTTAATCTGAGATCAATTATTCATCATGGCATATTATGGCATAACATTCCCCTCTTTAAATCAGAAAATGGCAGATCCGATTCTCCATTTTCGGATTTACCACAAGTCCATACGCCATGATCTGGAATGACAAACGTCACTTTGGTTCCTGTGGACGAGAGGATAGTCGTTGAAAGTTCAGTTCCATGGGAAAGCGTGTCTCTTGCAAGGATTGAGGCATGTTGGGCAGGGAGCTGTCCCTAACTATAAAATATTCAGACATCCATCCCTTGGATGTGCCACAAATATTTAGACATACACACCAAAATTCCAACCCAAGGAAAAAAAAAAGAAACAAAAACAAAACAAATTCTAAACACCGTGGTAAACTGATGGTTAACCTCCACTTCTTAAGTCTTAGAACAATAAAAAAGGGTTAAAACAGAATAAACTGTGCTAGAACTTATTTTTGACCTTATCAAGGTGAGGCATGATCAGTTGCGTGGTTGCTTTGGACTCGATCAGCTCGCCGTTTAATCCTGTTAAACATGCGACAAAGTCGGTGAGAAAATCTTTGCAGATACTTTCAAAGTTTTCCTTTGTGATCATTTCTTTGGAATGGTTCCACCTTTTACCAATATGACCTTGGGGCTTTGCATTGTAAAAGAGTTGACCATCTTCTGGCTGCCTAGGCTTTCGTGGCAGCCTGTCCACAAACCTTTTGGTCTGCTGGATCACTGGAGAACTGACTTTGTGTCTTTTCTTAGGCCTGTTTCCTGTCTGAAGGTTTAAGACTCTACTCTTGCTTTGTTTCCTGTCACATTGCAAACGAGTGTTCCAAACAAGCTGGGCATATCTGCGGATTTCATGCATGGGAAAGTTACTTTCCCTGCAATGCATGGTCACTTCATAACGTGCCCTGTCATGTAAATTATGACGGAACAGAGATTTAAAAAGTGGGTCTTTTTCAGGACCTGGAGAATTACATCTGAGAATAAACGTTCCTTAAACGATAGTAATAATCTCTGGGTGTTTCATTTTCCTGTTGAATAACGCTGAAAGCGTCAAGAGTTATTGAAGCCTGATCCCTGTACACAGAATATTCTTCTCTTAAAGCTTTGCAAAGAGCTGAATAACTGTCACAAATCTTTGGAGGAAGAGCTTTAATGAAAACATGAACGCTTCTAGCTGTTGTTTTCCAAATAAGCTTTAGTTTCTCACGAGATGAGGGAAATGGCAGGTCAAAAAGACAGCGTTCGATTTCCTGCAATCGCACCAGGACGGCGCGTGGACCTTCCTTCCCGGCGAACTTTACTGCCGGTCCCGTGCGGTGTGCCCTATCGATCATCATGGTCTGTCTCTCCTCCAAGCCCATGTTGTGCATTTATACACTGTTTAAAGACACTGTTTAAAGTTATTTAATGTTTCATAAATAACTACTCTCTGTCTGTTAAGTATTGTCTGGTGATGATCAACTCTTAAGCTGATATCAAGACAATGGTTGAAAGGGATGAATTCGAGCACTAGCGATCTTTTAACAGCAAAACCTGCACACACATAGAATAAAGAGTGACAAATTCTTTTCAAGTCCAAGAATTTAATAACAGAAATAAAATGAACATCCAGAGAACATCACTATGCAATGCTGTTTGTCTGAATTAACACAATATTTCGATTAACAAATCCTCTCTACTAGGCTAGTGAAACTTAACTAAACTACTAAGCAAAATGAAGATAAGCTAAGGAAATATTTACATGCAAAACAAACAAAAGACATAACAAAAGTGGTTGATCATAATCAGATTAATTCAGTGAATCCTTGTTCACTGAAGATCTGATCCCACAAAGCATGGAATGGAGTTAGGAAAAAACATGTGGCATGTATTTCAATCCATTCACAATGCAAAGCCCAAGTTAAACAAAACATTATTTGATGAAGTAATATTTTGTTTAAGTTAAAGAACTGAAGTTCACCTTAAAGAATGTGAATTGTGGTTAAATTAGCCTAACTAATTCAGAACAACATTTGAAATGTGTTTCAACCCATTCACAATGCAAAGCACAAGTTAACCAGAACATTATTTTGAGAAACTAACATTCTGGTTACTGGTTTGCCCAGTAAAATCATTTAAACCCTCACGACCGAGTTTGTTAATGCGATACTCCCTCCGGGCGTCTGGGGTCGCTGAGGCAAACTCGGTGGCTAAGAGGTTACAACATAAAGTTATAAAAATTGCCTTTACACCAACATTAATATTCGATAGTAATGCGGGGATAAGGCTCATAGCCCCATCGAAGGATGGCGGAGCCGAACGATTAAGCTTTATGCTTTAAACGAACTCCTTTTGAATTGTCCGAAACCGGATGTTAGCAAGGCTAATAGCATTTTGGCTAGCGGACATTCGGCGCTAACACATAACAGCTTTAGCTTTATTTTTAGTCATAATGAGTGGGCTGGATAACGTAAACGTTAATGTCCCATCAATGTATGAAACTGTTGAGATTAATGTTTATACTTCATTAACCGATTTATCTTGTTATGATGTAGTAATGTAAGCTTCTGATATAATCATATTACTCACATGATAGCTTAATCATGTCCCTGTGAAGAAACAGAAGAGACTCTGTTTCTTCCCTTCCTGAAACAAGAAGACTCAGCTACAAGATTATGTGCTGACTGAATGTGATTACGCAGCTGTGTATTGTTGAGAATTAAAAATATATCTTAGTTGGGGTTACTGAGGAAAGCAGAGTGAGGCCTGTCCCTTCCTGCTTCAGCGTAAGATAAACAGGGCGTTTTATTGCCCCGAGGGGGTGGTCAGAAGGAGAGGGGGTCAGTCATCCTCCCACTGAGCCATGCAGGAGGAGTTTAAGGTTGATAAAAAGAGTCTTTGTTCAGAGCTTAATTTAGACAGACTTCTCGACCGCGCGGTGAAATCATCTTGATTGGTAATGTAAGCTGTCTCCATATTTAATTTCTATGAATTAAATATGTATTTAAACTGTTCTACCTCTCGTTTAATGTCTTCACACTTGCGGCCAAATCCGGAACTGGGAAAGATGGGTTTTTAATAGACATGTAACAGCAAGCCGGTAAAACCCCATCTTATCATGGTGCCGAAACCCCTCGGATTTTGGCTGTGAGTGAGGGTCTGTTTGAAAATTGGACACGAAAAGAGGACTAATTCTGCAGCATCACCGGTCGACCGGAAAAAAGTAAGGAGATTTTTCTCCATTGGCAAAATGATGTGTAGGCTAAATTAAGTGATGCTGTGGTTTAAGAGACTCAATTCTCAAAATATCAGAGGCTGAACAGTACAACTAGGTTTGAATGGAATTTATGTTGAAACCGAGAAATGATTGAATGGGATTTATTTGTATGTCTACGTCAAAAAAATGTAAAATAAGGTAGAAACGATAAAAGAGATAAAAGCCAAGAAGCCAAGTGGTGAGGCTGTCGAAAAATAAAATAAAAAGACAATAAAAAGGTTAAAAAGCTAAAGAATAAAAAATAGTCTCAGGAAGTTGGTCGCTCCCCCCCCATGACTGACGAGTCTGGTGAATTTTAAGACTGGGGTGGAACGTTACCTCGGAGAAAGGGGACTCTCCACAGAAACGTAGCGATAGGCACGGCCAAGAATACGTAATATCTTTAAGTTGAGGCTAAGAGCAGCAAGACCTTAAGAGTGAGCTGTTATAGAAGATAAGAGATTGAAAAAGGGGCCCCAAGGGAACATTTACATTGTTCTCTAGCATCAGAACGGGGATTCTGATTGCACGACGATTAGACCGAGGTGGTATTAAAATGAATAGTTGGTTTCGTCGAGTGGAAGGGTATTAAAAGGAGAAGACCCTCTGCGCGCGCAAGGCTGTCTGTCTTAAATGTTATGTTTGTTATGTCTTGTCTGATGTTTTGAATGTCTCGGTAATATGGGATCCATGGTTTTGAGAGAAGGAGAGATTGGTTGTACCCTGCAACTCAGCGGAGAGTGGGGGTGTGTGTGTGTGTGTGTGTGTGTGTGTGTGTGTCTTCATGAGGGTGTGAATTTCTCCGCGTGCGTGGGCCTAAAGATAAGAGCGGTGACTGGGGCGCAGTTTAATTTTGTTAAGTAAAAGTGATAAGTAAAAATATGGGTGAAAAACTAAGGGGAATTTGGAAATCATTAGAAAAAAGGTCGATGCATTAATAATGTTTGTTGAAGTGCAGGAGAATTTCAATGCAGTAAAACGTTTGAGGTATTGGCTGCAAGCTGATTGGGTGAGTTGCATTGGAGAGAGACCACGGCCTGCAGTTTGGTGAGTTTTGGAGAAAACTTTTTATTTTGAACTGTAGCCTAAAAGTTAGAAAGTGGTTAGAAGTTTGGTAAAGTTGTTAAAAAATCTGGCAGAACATTGAACATCTGTTTGAGGCATTATAAATTGGGAAAACACAAAAGGGAAAATGCCTTCTATTAGAGTGTAATTTTAACTAGCGTTATCTATTGCAAAATAGCATTTCAAAATGCCTAATGAATGTATATACTTTCAGACATTAAATATAATTTGCGATTAAAAAGTAATTAAAAGGTTTTCATTGTTTGATAGTCCTAGTTATAATAAATAAATAAATAAATAGATATAATCCGTCAGACTTCAATCTAGCTGATTAATAGAGAGTAGTAAACCCTATCAGCTTTTGCTCATTTGCAGGCCTGGGAAAAACACAGTATGCAGAACTAAACAGAGTTAAAAGTTGAGGTTACACTGTACCTTAATAGTGTGGGCAAACGGATATTGCGGCTGATTTGACAGATTTTGTTAACACTGCATTTAGTCATCAGTTTTGCAGTTATCCTCAAATGAAGCAGCTAAAATTGAGGAATCTGTGACAAATGTTAATGACGTGTATCATTTTATTATAGATACTGATATTGCAGAGCGCCAACACCTAGTAGAAATAGAAAATATTACGGGATCATCACAGGACGGTCCCCAAATTATTCATTATATGTAATCACATTTTCATGGTCCCACAAAATGCAGATGCCCTTGTTACACAGTAATTTAGAGCCCGAGGAATCTTTTTTCTTTGTTCATTTGGTAATGTGCAAATTCTGGTGAATGAACTTTTCAACATCAGTTGCTGGTGATTGTTTGTGGCCGGCAGTATTTGACTTAACAATTTACTAAACACAGGCGCATAACTGATTTTAGAGCTGTTTTAAAATGTACCTTTGGTGTTTTTTATATTTTTTCCTTGATAGATGGAGTTACACAGCATTTTCTTTATACACTTTAGCAGAAGGTTCCTGAGTTTGCCTGGGACTCTCGATTTCTTCTGAAAAAATCAGTAGGATGGATCAAACACACAGGTGTGGATCCTAAATAAATCAGTCCAATTTAGGGGAATTATTTAGAGTAATAGTGTTTAAAAAAAACGTGCCCTCTTCAATATCTCAGCTGATGATTTTAAATCTTGATATGCTCGCTGAGACAATATTTGATACACCATTTGCCTGTGACTCAAAGGAAGGGTGATACACAATGCTTGAGTTTGTTAATTACTAAAAGTTGGTAAAGTTACAGTTATTGGAAAACAACATAGGAAGGAATGAGAGTAAGCAGCTGATTCCATCGAGAACTGTCTCTATTTTAATTTAAGGTGGGGGAGCTCCCTCCCCCCTGTTTTTCTTTTTCTATCTTAATTTTGTTGCAGGTCTGTTCGTTCTGGAGTATGGACACGTCTGACATGAGACGCAGATCGGTGCCGATTTGGGGTTGGAAGAATAAAACTGAGCATTTACAGCCGATATGTGTGTCGTGGGGCACCCATCACATCTGGGACAGTTGCTTACGCTGGACACTGGGCCAAGGACTGTTTCACATCACTAAATCCTGGCAAGAAGTCCCAATACCACCTCACCTTCAAGAAGGTCAGTGCCCCATCTAGGGGATAACGCTCCCATGAACAATGTTTCCTCACCCTGGAACGATGGCCAACGCCTATGAACAGCACAGATCCTAAGCTATCAAGGAAAAATGACTGTCTGCATACACTGGAGTTGAATGTCTCATCCAGTTTCTGAGTCGTGGACCAGAACTTTGTCACTGAGGTGCATCGACAGCGAATCATTGCAACACGTGGGGGACGAAATGTGGAGTTCCACACATGGAAGCTGTGAGTGCGACGTCTAAACTCCAATCTCTTTTCTGCCTGATCTGCTGAACATGTCAGTCCAGTCCATCTCAAGGACCACAGACTGATAACAGACTTTTTGTTAAGGTAATTCAGACTGTTATTTCTAGCAATATTCTTCTGACCAAATTTTATGGAATGTGATTTCTAATATTTTTTCTGTGTCTCCATGTTTGAGCTCCTAGGCAAATGGAACTGGAGTTGGGTAAAACATTTCTTAAGGCAGCCGAATTGAGCGTATCCCAGTGCACAAGTTTGCGGTTTTGAAAAATATTCTAATTTCTATTAAATTTTTTGCTGTTTTGATGTGTTCCTTTTAAACATGAGTTTTAATTCTATTATGTCCAGGACCGTATTGCTCATAATTAACAGCAGCTGGCGTATGTTTCCATATCTTCTATGGGCAGACAATCCACAGGGGTGGGAATACTTTCACGTGCTCCACTTCTACTTAGGTTTCTGTGAGTTCTAGATAACAACTGCATGTCATAAATTTCCACAAGGGGGGTTGCGACGTCCTGAGGGGACAGGTTTATTACATGGGCCTCTCGGTAAGCACAGATGTGTCCTGCTTGGGACATTCTGTTTCTAAACAACATGGGTTAAACGGATCTGTTAGGTTATTTCTTAAATAGCTCTCAAGTATTGAGATTTTTCTATTGTACAATATAACTGTTGCATGCTAAAACTTATCAGATTTTCACCAGACTTTGCCGTTACCAGGTGTTTTATTCAGGTAAAACCCAATATTTTATCAGTATGTAAGTACCTTGGAACAGTCAGCATTCTCATACCATCAAATTGCTGTGAGCACATTAGAATAATCATTATTTCAATGGGTACACTGATCTTTTTGGAGGACTTCTTGTAGATTTGTGGGATTATGAAATTGCATTAAGTTTTGATCTGAATCCAGGATATAAGGCAGTGTTTTTCATGCTTCGAGTCAGATAATTATTTGCAGTTAATTGATTCCCTGTGATGACTGATACTATTCTTTGTTAATGTTTTGTAACAAAATTAATTTTGTTCCAAGCAGAGGGATATGATATAAACATTTATATGATAACATTATATCGTAAAGTTATATAGATCTTAAACTTTATATCAACCCTTGGCACAAGTAATTCGGAGGAAGGATTCTTGTGCAGGACACCACGGAGGTATGTAACTGCGTTGTAAATCAGATAACGGTTGTTTAAACAAAAAGAAACCCCCCACAAAAGACCTTACCCATGGCTCTCTGGAATGTTTGTTAAGTGACTCCCAAAACAGAACTATAAATTAGATTTAATGAGCGGAGTGTCAGACACCACGTATCTGTTATAGATAGATTATATGAGGGGGTTCTTGGATAAAGGCTTAAAAAGTTTAAGCAGGCCAAAAAAGTGAATGTTAAATTAAACAGAAAAACTACATAAACTACAAAAAACTGGATAAAACAGAGATAAACAGAGGGTAATTTAATGCATATTTAGTTTACTTTAAAACCATTGGTGTGTCAGGAAGGTTTGTTAAGGATTCCAAGCCACGTATATCTGTTGCAGTAAACTGGATCAGGATTTGTAACAACTGGATAAAATGATAAGAAAAAAAAAAAAATAGGAACTTTTTTACAGCATAGACATCTGAGTAAATGGTACAGAAGTGAGGTGTGGTGACTGCTGAAAGGTTTTGTGTGGAGTGAGTGCTGAATGGTAATCTTTAATCTTTAATCCAGAGAACATTCTGACATTCTTACAGGAAAATGTACTTTGATTTCAAACTAAATTAACTAATTTTAGATTCCACAGACATGGCGATTCCCACCGGAGGTATAAAGTTTTTGTGCAGGCATTCTTTTGCAGGACAATCAGAGGCCCAGCGTCAGGAAAGAGGAATTGCGATAAAGTGTCTCATTAACTATTGCATTTCTAAAATAGGTTTCTCATAGGATGGAGAAGGAACAACGGGAAGGTGGTAAGGATTAATGGGGATAATTCTAAACACAATTGGTTAAAGTTCTGTGCACAGACGAAATTGGAAATGGGGTGAAAAAGCTGTGAAGTGTGTTTCTTGTGGGAGTGTTCAGTTAATTTCATTACAGGATATGATTCCATATGACTGAAAGGAGCTTTTCGGGACCGAAGTCAACCTCCGGAATTACAGGTAGCACACGACATTTGATATCTAAAAGATTGTCGTGTAAGTTTCAGGTTGTATTGGAGATGTAAACTTAGGAGAGTCCAGTAATGTGAAGGGAGTACACCGACCCCCGACCTTGAATGGGAGTACAAGCTAAGGTCATCAACAGGCAGATGTGGTGGGCCAGAGGTCAGGGGCCCATCTGATTCCAGAGTCATGTGTACCAGCCACATAGAGGATCCAAGGGGAACAACACCGGACCAGCTTTCGGGTCAGACTGGCTGACTGGAAGGGTTTCAACTGCCACCCACCCGTGCCATCCGGCAACGGGGCAGCTCGATGCGCAGAGCGGATGAGGCAGCCGGAAGTTTATTTTGTTTTCGTTTTTTATTTTTTAATAAAGATTAACATACAGTTGTGTGGAGACCGCGGTTGGAACACTGACTCTTTAAACCATCTTCTTTAAAGGCGAGAAGAAGACATCTCCGAGATGCAAGACATCATGACCACAATTGAATGCATTGTGTAAAAAAGAAAAAAGAAAATGAGTTTTGTAACCACTGCATATGTGTTATAAGTTCCATATTCATAAGGTGTTCAATATTAGTATCGTTAGAATCTTGGTTCTGCATTGCATGATAATCTTTTTATTCTGTGGTTTGATCTGAGTGTAGTGCTTTCATGGGTTATCTTTATTTCTAAGAAGACAATTTGTTAATCTAGGTTAGGACTCTTAAAGTCATATTTAGATCATATAATAGTTTCTGGTAGTTGCACATTTATCTTAGCCTTGCACCTCTCGGATAAAGGTGCTTACTTTTCTTAATTCTAGTAGGTTAGAGATTCAGATAGGTTTAGTAGCTTTTTAGCTCATACTTGGGTTATTTTACACTTAAGGGGAACATTTGATTTCATAAGTCGCCAACAGAGGGGACAGTGGGTTACAATATTACATCTTACTATTTACATTTTGTTTAAGGGTTTCAAGACATAGACTTAGTTTAGCCTAGTTATTGGTTTGATCTTTGAGGGATCAAAACAGAGGGGTTGTTGAGAATTAAAAATATATCTTAGTTGGGGTTACTGAGGAAAGCAGAGTGAGGCCTGTCCCTTCCTGCTTCAGCGTAAGATAAACAGGGCGTTTTATTGCCCCGAGGGGGTGGTCAGAAGGAGAGGGGGTCAGTCATCCTCCCACTGAGCCATGCAGGAGGAGTTTAAGGTTGATAAAAAGAGTCTTTGTTCAGAGCTTAATTTAGACAGACTTCTCGACCGCGCGGTGAAATCATCTTGATTGGTAATGTAAGCTGTCTCCATATTTAATTTCTATGAATTAAATATGTATTTAAACTGTTCTACCTCTCGTTTAATGTCTTCACACTTGCGGCCAAATCCGGAACTGGGAAAGATGGGTTTTTAATAGACATGTAACAGCAAGCCGGTAAAACCCCATCTTATCAGTATCTTTGTTGACAACTGAGGCTGTAAACTATCTGTTCCCCCCATGACCAAGGTCATGTTAAAATAAAATAAAAATAGGAAGAACCAAACAAAAAACAGATGGAAGTTTTGATGAATACAGAGTAAGGATGACCGCTGTGTTCAAAATACATTCAGGTCTGAATGAGGAACAACACGCCCAAAGTCCCTATCAGCAGCAGTTAAAGAATGTTAAATAAAGTTCTGTATGAACTATTTTTGATGGGGGGAATTGTATCAATTAGGATTAGCCTGGTGCCCACAGCAAATGGAAGCATTGTGGTAAAAAGACACAAGATGTACTTGTGCAAAGGGGTTCAGGAAACCCTCACTACTACTATACTCTGGACATCCCAAACACACCTCCACATAAGTCAGCCTCAGCCCTGAAACAGAAAGGGAGACAAGCTATAAACAAAAATGCAAGATGAAATGACAGAAACAAATCTGCATGTCACTCTCTGGTACAAAAACAGCCCAGGATCGGACCCAGATTATGAAAAACAAGTTGAAAAATGTACACCAGCAACAATAACAGTGGATTACCTCTACTCAGATGCTCACAGCACCACGGTAGCAGGAATAATCTTGCAAAAAACAAAAAACAAAAACAAAACTAAGAGGTTTAACAGAATGCATTTCCCCTCACATGTCGTTTAAAAAAACACAAAAAAAACCCCAGTGTTTTAGAAACAGTTGGGACAGATATGTTAGACCCAATCCCAACCAAGTTTTTTAAGGAGGTATTACCTTTGATCAGTGGTCCTATTTTAGACATGATTAATCTATCCTTAGTAAATGGATATGTACCACAGGTTTTTAAAGTAGCTGTTATTAAACCTTTACTTAAGAAACCTTCTCTTGATCAAGATGAGTTACTAAACTACAGGCCTATATCTAATCTTCTTTTCTTATCTAAAATTCTTGAGAAAGTAGTTGCTAATCAACTTTGTGAACATTTACAAAGCAATGACCTACTTGAGGAGTTTCAGTAAGGCTTCAGAGCTCATCATAGGACTGAAACGGCTCTGGTGAAGGTCACTAATGATATTCTCATGGCCTCAGATAATGGACTTGTGTCTGTACTTGTCCTGTTAGATCTCAGTGCTGCATTTGATACAGTTGATCACAATATTCTCCTACAAACACTTGAACATACTGTAGGGATTAAGGGGAAAGCATTAGGCTGGTTTAAATCTTATCTGTCGGACAGATTCCAGTTTGTTCATGTTAATAATAAATCTTCTTCAAACTCTAGGGTCACCTGTGGAGTACCACAGGGTTCAGTCCTTGGATCAATTCTCTTTACTATATATATGCTTCCGATCGGCAAAATTATCAGACAGCATGGGATTAATTTCCACTGTTATGCTGATGACACTCACCTATATTTATCCATAAATCCTGATGAATCCAATCAATTACTTCGACTGCAGTCATGTCTTGATGACATCAAAAGCTGGATGACTTTAAATTTCCTGCATCTAAATTCTGACAAGACCGAAGTTGTAATCTTTGGGCCAGAGTCCTCAAAAAATAAACTTCTTAACCAATCACTTAATCTGGATGGAATTAACTTGGCCTCTGGTAATAAAGTAAAAAACCTTGGTGTTATTTTTGACCAAGACATGTCATTTAAATCCCATATTAAACAGGTTTCCAGAGTTTCCTTTTTTCACCTCCGGAATATTGCCAAAATTAGAAACATTTTGTCCAGGAGTGATGCTGAAAAACTAGTCCATGCATTTGTTACTTCAAGGCTGGACTATTGTAATTCTTTACTATCAGGAAGTCCACAAAATACAGTTCAAAGCCTTCAGCTGATCCAAAATGCTCCAGCAAGAGTTCTGATGAAAATCAACAAGCGGGATCATATTTCTCCAATTTTAGCTTCCTTCATTGGCTTCCTGTTAAATCAAGAATAGAATTTAAAATTCTTCTTCTAACGTATAAAGCCCTTAATAATCAAGCTCCATCATATATCAGAGCTCTGATTACTCCGTATGTTCCTAACAGAGCACTTCGCTCTCAGACTGCAGGTCTGCTGGTGGTTCCTAGAGTCTCTAAAAGTAGAATGGGAGGCAGATCCTTTAGCTATCAGGCTCCTCTCCTGTGGAACCAACTCCCAGTTTTGGTCCGTGAAGCAGACACCCTGTCTACTTTTAAGACTAATCTTAAAACTTTCCTTTTTGACAAAGCTTATAACTAGAGTGGCTCATGTTACTCTGAGCTACCTTTATAGTTTTGCTGCTATAGGCTTAGGCTACTGGAGGACATCAGGGCCTATTTTTCTCACTCTACTGATTTCTACTGTTCTCCAGTCTACTGTTCTCCAGATTTGCATTTTATTACATTGAAATGACTGTTGTCATTTCAGCTTTTAACTTTTTGTTCTCTCCTTTTTCTTCATAGTAGGTACACCTGGTCTGACGTTCTGTTGACTGTGAAATCATCCAGGGAGGACAGATCACCGACTATTACCATCTAATGTAGAACAGATTACTAGATCAATGTGTGCTTCTGTGCTTTTTTGTCTCTCTTGTTGTGTCTCTGCTCTGTCTTCTGTAACCCCAGTCGATCGAGGCAGATGACCGTTCATACTGAGCCGGTTCTGCCGGAGGGTTTTTTTTCCCCGTTAATGGGTGGTTTTCTCTTCCCACTGCCGCTTCATGCTTGCTCAGTATGAGGGATTGCAGCAAAGCCATGTACAATGCAGACGACTCTCCCTGTGGCTCTACGGTTCCCCAGGAGTGAATGCTGCTTGTCGGGACTTTGATGCAATCAACTGGTTTCCTTATATAGGACATTTTGACCAATCTGTATAATCTGACCCAATCTGTATAATATGATTGAACTTGATTTTGTAAAGTGCCTTGAGATGACATGTTTCATGATTTGGCGCTATATAAATAAAATTGAATTGAATTGAATTGAATTGTAAAAAGGTCATTCAAGCTGAAAGCTCCGATAGGGGAAGTACTTACCAGTCTGATAATAGGGTGGACCTAGACATCTAGAGTCGGGAAGACCCGAAATTCAGTGAAGAAAAAGAGCATTACGGAACCAAGTAGAGGAATTCAGCTTGAATGACGCATTAAGCTGTATTGCACTAAAGAGGCAAGATGAATACTCTTTTACTGCTGACTGTGTGCGTTTTCTTCAGTCTGGTAGAAACCACAATAGACTATTATGACAAATCACCCGAATTATCAACAACCTTCCCGAACCCATGTTTAAAAACAGAACATAGAAGAACAGGAGATCTGTATTTCTGTTATAACAGTACAAGATTTCAGGCAGTTCCGGTAAAGATAGGAGGCTACAGCGGAGATTCCTGGAAAGGGTACGATTGGTACCTGGACAGCACCGGCCTAAAACAGTCAGGACAGGCAACCACTGGCCGATAGCCAGAAAGATCATGTGGCCACTCCAATAGAGCTAAAATATGGAAAAGAAGAATGACAATGCATCTAGCAGGAAAAGATTTTTTTTTTTTTTTTTACATTCAATACAACTAGTGAGCCACTGCCAGAAAAACCTGAATCCTCCGGTCAATACATAGATCCTCCTTGTCATGTATTAATGCTTTGTATTTGGAGAGAACACGAACAGGACCCTTGTGTTCATTTAGGATTTTGTCCTAATGTAACTGCCTTCAATGTAAACAAAATGAATAACAAAATCTCTGAAGAAGGAACATTCACACGGGGACCCAAGACAGATTCAGAGATGGCACCCTTAATAATAAACAGCCCCCTTACTACCAATGAATGGTTTCAGGTCACAACAGGAGTCTCAGGACAAACAAACAACTAGCTGTTAATGGTAGAGCAAGCTGCTAACATGGCTGGACAAAGCTGCATAGTGTGTATGGGTCCCAGGCCGCTACTCCAAGTTGTTCCAGCAGTAATGGATGCTAAATGTTTACTAGAGGTAATGAACAAAACTGTTCCAACTACCAACTGTTCACAATGGACAAAATTTACCCTTTGGCTACAGCACAAGAACAAAAACTCTTGTTCTTGAATTGGCATTGAATCAGCATCATTGCTGGTGGTGTACTATCTACAAGAATATGGAAATCACATTCATTACAATGTGCAACGACTAGGAAATTGGACACAGAGTGTTTTTGAAGCAGTACATGGACAACTGGCTGAGACTTCACTCATGGCTTTTCAGAATAGAATTGCTCTAGACATGTTACTGGCAGAAAAAGGAGGAGTCTGCGCAATTTTTGGTGAGCGATGTTGTACTCTTATTCCAAACAACACAGCCTCAGACGGCAGTCTCACTGTCGCCCTCGAAGGCCTACGGTCACTGAATGGTAAAATGAAGGAGCATTCCGGCGTGTACACGTCCATATGGACGTGTACACGCCCATATGGACTCATGGTTGGATGGTTTTGGAGAATACCGCACCCTTATTTCACCAGTGCTTGTGTCCACAGCTGTGTTTGCTGCCATCTTGACCCTTTGTGGGTGCTGGTGCATCCCATTTCTTCGAGGTTTAACGCAGCAGTTAATAACTACTGCAATAGCTCCTCTGCAGGAACAGTATCCTCTTTTGGCTCCCAGTGACTATGCAGATGACCAGGAAGAAGAAGACAATTGTAACAGAAAATGTTATTTGTCGACCATGTGTGAACTCACAACCCCTCCGAGTGTACGTGATAATGTTGCTGTTACTCCATGATCTAGCAGCCGAAAATCGTTGATGAAGTGGCTCTTTAGTGAAAATTGTAGTAGTAGTTTTCATCTGACATTATACACCATAAGCAGGGGGGAATGTTGAGATTAATGTTTATACTTCGTTAATCGATTTATCTTGTTATGATGTAGTAATGTAAGCTTCTGATATAATCATATTACTCACATGATAGATTAATCATGTCCCTGTGAAGAAACAGAAGAGACTCTGTTTCTTCCCTTCCTGAAACAAGAAGACTCAGCTACAAGATTATGTGCTGACTGAACGTGATTACTCAGCTGTGTATATTTGTTGACAACTGAGGCTGTAAGCTATCTGTTCCCCACCCCTCAGTACAGCCTCAGTCATTGTAACTAGGGACATGCCCCTTTCTTAATAAAATCGAGGAGAACGTTGAGACCGACAGAGTGGGTAGGAGATTGTAACTGTGCGGTCTCTCCCTACTCTCCTCGAGAATGAAACCAAACTAATTGTCTTTGTGCCTTTCTTTCCCTGTTTATATTATGTTCTAGGTGCTTAGACCTGACAGTTTTATAGCAAGGACCCCTGGTGAGAGAAGGGCCCTGAGGAGGAGAGAGGGAGAGAGGCCGTCCTTCCGCCCATGTCTGCAGCAGGACAGAATTCCTGTTGCCTTCCCCATAACACAGTTCAGAATTCAATCCGAGATCAATTATTCATCATGGCGTTATTGCATAACAAGGTGTATGTGTTATAACTAAGGGGTGCTGAGGTATCCCATTTTCCACAGAAAATCATCTTTGCCACTTTGGCACAAGCACATAGTCAAATAAATTCAGTGGAAAAATACGGATGAGTATTGATGCCACTTGAAAAAATAAAATGTTTCTACTTATATTGTATAAACATGATAATTATATTGTATAAACATGATAATTATATTGTATAAACGTGATATTATATTGTATAAACATGATAATTATATTGTATAAACGTGATAATTATATTGTACAAACATGATAGTATATTGTATAAACGTGATAATTATATTGTATAAACGTGATAGTTATATTGTACAAACATGATAGTATATTGTATAAACGTGATAATTATATTGTATAAACATGATAATTATATTGTACAAACATGATAGTATATTGTATAAACGTGATAATTATATTGTATAAAAGTGATAATTATATTGTATAAACGTGTTAACGTTATCCAGATAGTGGCGCTAGTATGTGTTTAGTCTGTATTGACAGAGAGATTAATTTAAGAAGAAGAAGAAGAAGTTTGTGCTCCATGTACATTTTTGAATGAACATATAACTATCGTAACAGCGTTATCAGGTAATCGTGGGACTTTTTCACCCTGCATGTCATCTCCTTGGGAAGTACAATGGCAAGTTTACAGGAATTGATCAAGCTCTACTTTATGCTTGGTCTAAGACACGGAGAAATACTGATGCTGCTGCACACAGTGGATGAGATCAGTATTAGCATGCGCACATTGAGAAGAATCCTGCAAAGAATGGGACTCTACCGAAGAAAAAATCAATCAGATCCTCTAGATGTGGTGGCCTTCCTCATTGAACAGCTGGAGAGTTATGGGAGCCAACATGGATATAAGTTTCACCACCTTAAATGTGTTCAACATGGATATGTTGTGACTCAGAGTATAGTGAGACATCTGTTAAAATTTCTGGACCCCAGGGGTATGGAATGAAGGCGGAGGAGAAGGCTGATACGACGCGTGTATATTAATTCTGGACCTAATTACTTGTGGCATGTTGACTCCTATGATAAACTGAAGCCTTTTGGTATCTGTATTAATGGGGCAATCGATGGCTTTTCCAGGCAAATTATATGGCTCCATGCTTTCTCCACAAGCAGTGATCCTAAAATTATTGCTTGAGATTTTATAAAAGAAGTTGACACGAGGATGGGGACCCCTGCTCGAATCCGTGCTGATTTTGGAACTGAAAATCTCACGATGGCAGAAATGCAGAGGTTTCTACGATGGAGTGCTGATCGCTCTTCCAGTAACTGCTTTATTTCTGGTTCCAGCAATCATAATCAGCGGATTGAAAGCTGGTGGGCCTTTTTGAGGACACATCATGCTCAAACGTGGATGGATCGTTTTCAGAAACTGAAAGACGATTATTGTTTCTCTGGGGACTTTTTGGACAAACAACTTGTTCTGTTTACTTGTCTAAAGATCATTGAGGTAGGTCAGAATCTCAAAACTATCATGGTCTTTTTTGTGTGTGAAAAACAGTGGCGTGTGTGTGCAAGAGAGAGGGAGAAAGACAAACATGCTACGAAATGAAAAAAAAAAATCTATTTCTAAATGATAAAGCAAATACATTTCTAATATTTGGCGAAAGCCCCACATACACTCGCTGTAAATGATATATTATGATATATCAATTACTAAGATTGCACTGTTATGAAAATTAGGGCCTATATTGATATCTGATATTAATATTACTTCTAGTTGCCATAAACCAAAATTTCCTAATATTATATACATATTCCCCTAACCTTTCAAAACACTGAAAAACTACCACACCACTGACATTGTTTCACTGCCTCAGTTCCATTATCCTACTCTGCATCATTATCAGTGTCAAGCTACCAAACAAATGCCACCCGACCAACCCCCTCTCCTCGCCCTCTTGAAACACAAATGGCAACAACATTGAAATAAACATCGGGCCTGTTTTACTTACCAGTTTGATAGTGATGCATTAAAAATGACTGTTGGCTGATACCGATGTGAAATTACTATCAGTTACGTAGTATTTTTTTAGTATATGAATGTTTACCTAGTTGTCAAAAATTTAGTTTTATATTCCAGATTTGTCCTCTAAATGCATTATAGAGGTATTGAAAGTCTTTCTTCTCTCTCACAGAAAGTGTGCACCCCACAAACAGTTCCTAAATATTAAGTGTTATAAATTTTAAAAAAAATTTCTTTTACAGGAGGAGCTGCAGCAGGTTTCACACTTGTGGAACACTCACACCATCCGTCAGAGCAGAAATGCAGTGGCTCCAAGTGGACGTCCAATCCTTATGTACACCATTCCACATCTGTTTGATGGACGAGAACACCTGGTGGAGGTTTCCCAGGAGGCAGTGGACGCTTGTAACCAGGAATGTCAACAAAGAGGACCTTATCCTTGTGATCAAACAGTATTCAGCTTGTGTTGCCTTGTAATGTCAGAGAACTTCTTACGCTCACCAACCACAGCAGATGAAGCCATAGAGCTATACATTTTCCTGAGAACGTACATACTTAAGGCCTTGTAGGTGGTCCCAATGGTCCTGTCACATCAGGATGTGGCTTTGTCTTTCCACTGACATGTAACTGATGCTCTGATTTGTTTTGTACATGAAAACTTGGTTGTTTCACATATATATCAAAACTGAATTATAAGAATATATTACAATTACAAATAATAATCACCAAGAACTTGAATTGCATTCATGCACTGAATAAAGAAATTGTAATCATTTTAAAGTTATTGTCAGAATTCTAATAATAAATACACCAAATTGTTGAGAAACAAATTTGTTTATTTTCATCTGTCAACCAACAAATATTTCAGCTTGTAACTGCACATGTGTACATTTATAACAAACACATTCAACATATATGCTGAAATATAAATATTAAGATGATTTTAAAGTTAGCAGTGAACATGTTTTTGGAAATTTTTTATAAATCAGACATCCCCCTAAAGAAAATTATTGCTATGTGTGGGAACAAGAACAAGGGTTTGTATAAATTGAACAAACAAATCAAACCAAAAGAAACAACAACATATGCTTTCATACATGTGCATATTTCTATTATGGAATCAACACAAACCCTAAGCTATAAACCAGAAATGTACTCACTGCCTTAACATGCTTTGTTGAAAAAAATATATATAATTCAAACATACCATGTTATTAAATGTACATTTTACTGCAAATGATCCATTTAGTGTCAAACCTCAACCTTTTTTCAGTCATTTGCCTTATACCCCATAAACTTCTTGTGTGTAGGAATTTACTGGATACTATTGTTTGTTTCTCTCCTTCCATTATATTACTTGTTGAATACCAAATGGCATAACTTGATCTAAATTATGCTGAACTCAAGAGAGTTTTGATTAAGCAGTATGCTGTCCATTTCAGCGCGCAGTTCTGGGTATGAACCATATGTCCATGGCAGTTCCAGAGCTGGTCCACAAGTATGTGCAATAGGTCGCCTTGCCAGAGCTTCAGCCGATGTGAACAGCACTTCAATTATGTTAACACAGATAACATCAGACCCTGTAACAAATCTTAACATTCTTCTGAGTCCTGCGTCATCCAGTCCCCTGATGTACTGCTGCAGAAAACGAAAGCTTTGACTTTCTGCTTGTGTTGTTGGAGATGCATCCAGTCACTTCAACACCCTTCTTGTTGTTGGCTTTTTATCTTCATACATCTGTAGAAGACCTTGTGGGCTGGAAAATGATTCCTTTAAATTGTGGCTAGCAGTTGTAGACATTTGTTCTGCAGCATATCTTGGTTTTTGTATCAAATGCTTGTGTGCTGCACTGACAAGGATTCGTTTAAAATTATCTTCTGTTGGAAGTGTTGTTACATTTAAACGATCCAAAAGATCAATAAGTTCATCTCGGTCTTCATTCAGACTGTCTGCTTTTAAAGCCGTGGTCACAAGATCCCTGTCTGATTGACTGATGAACAGGAGAAGGCTTTCTAACAGCATTTCATCTGAGACTTCACTCTCACCAAAAATGAGAGCAACTGAAAAAGCAGGGGCAAGGCGACAAGGAAAGTATCCATGATCTTTAAATCCCTTAAGCAGGACCCGGCCTATGGATTCCCATTCTTCTTTCTGCCATTTATTAGGCAATGAAGGGACCCTCACTTCCTCCCCTTCTGCTATGCGGTCCATAAACTCAGTCCAAAAAGCAGCATAGACGTCTCTTGAGACACCGTCTGCATCAGCTCCTTTTTCATCTATAAAACTCAACTTCAGGGTGTGACTTAGGAGTGTTTGATCCTTAAACTGTGTTATCAACTCCTCAAGAAGATTGCTACGGTGAAGTTTCACTGTGATACAAACCACTTCATATGATGCTGTACTGGTGCTTGCTTCATCAGCTGATACTGAAGTGAAGTGTGCTGTGCTTGTGGAAGGAAGTTCAATAGATATGACATCTGACTCTTCTCCTTCAAACTGCATGCTTGGTTGATATATCAAAGTGTCATCAAGTTGACCAGCTATGGGCTCTCCGTGGACTGGGCCAAAAGTCACCTCAGATGTGTCTGACAGTGCATCTGTATCAAGTTCAAAATCTGATGATGAATGACAATGGTTTCAGTTACTTGGTCGTCTTTAACCATGTCTGCCATTTCCAGATGACTTTCATCAGATTTCTCTTCACCGTATTCGTCGTCATCTAAATTCATCTCGCTTTTAGTGCACAGGTAAAATCTTAACATCCCTAATCTCAGTACAGAGTATAGTTCCCCCACAGTGATGTTTTCATCCGACACAGCTTCCTCCCGGAAGTCCAAAATGTCATGACCGAATGTCTCAAAATATCCAAATCTACATTTTCCATTTGGGAACCAGAGAGAGTACCATCATCCATGCAGTCAATAACTGTTGCGTCAATCTGTGTAGAAATAAAATCATATTAGAATTTACAGAGAAGCTTGTGAATTTTTGCTATATCCTGTGACCACTCAAAGAAAGGGTGTGCACAAAGCCACACACACACAGACTGTCTTTTACTTTCTCTCAGACTTAATGGTGCATAGTTTTCATTTGCACCTTTGCATTAACCATAAACTTATCACTTTCACTAAATAAATAAATTGCATCCCTCTATCAGCCATATGTGCTTGATGCAATCAATGTAGCCAACAGGCTCCCCCAGAGTCAGGTGTATTTAACCTCTCTGTTGCCTTTGGGTCATAATGCCCTAAAACCAAGTTTAAAAGCAGAAAAAAAAAAGATATTTATCTAACTTGAAATTTGATGACTTTTCTTAGATGGACCTTAGCATTAGAAAAAGTAAAAGGTTACCTTTATTCATATTCCGATTTAATCTGTACAAAAAAATTTATAAATATTGTCATGGGTCATTCTGACACAAATGTATTGATACACACGTCAAGGATGTGAAAACTCTTTAGTTCTGTCAAAGGTTTACCAATAGCAGAAAAAAACATGATGAGAAACATGACAAAAGGAGCAAGAAAACAGTGTGGTTCTCACCTCCTATACAAAAACACAACTAAAGCTCTAAGTCAGGGGTGTCAAACATACGGCCCGCGGGCCGGATCCGGCCCGCCGAACAATTTAGTCCGGCCCGGTGGCTGAATGCATCATCATTATTCAAAAAAAAAAAATGTTTTTCTTTTTTTTTTTTTGGTGTCCTGTCTGGCAATGTGGCAATAAGAATTGTTGTCTTAATGCCAAAAAGAGCTCATCAGATTTGAATTTCACCAGTGGAGCAGTACTGCTTTTGCCATAGTGCTCCGCTTGATTTATGAATGTGAATAGTTTTATTATGATTCATGCGGGGAATATCTCAAATGATATGGACACTACAATGGGAAAGTAGGAGATGAAAGGAAGAACAAGAAGAAAAAAAGAAAAGGTGAAAGAAAGAGGAGATAAAAGGAAGAGAATGATAAGACAATTATTGAAAAAAACATGTACTTCGTTTAATTGAAAATCTGCAGTTCCTATATTGTCCACGAGGGGCGCTGCATTTTAATCAGCAGATGGTAGCACTGAGCTTCAGATCTGGAAAATTGATTTTAAATCATTTCTTCATTTTTATCTGTTTGATGTATTTTGTGATGCAGGACAGTGTTTTTAAGTTCCAAAAAATGTGAATAAATGTTTTTCAACATTGTACAATCACTGTGATCAGTTCTTATGCATAATGCACTTAAGTAAATGTTTAACAGTAAAAGTATTGTTAAAATTGCACATACTTTTCTTGAAAACGCTGAGGTTATTCATAATATATTGTGTAAAAGTGAAATTAATTTAATATAAAAATCAACAACAAGTCCACTTTTATTAGTTCTATTTAATCTTGCAATGAGTTTACTCGTGTGGTCCTCTTGAGATCAGATTAAGCTGTATGCGGCCCCTAAACCAAAATGAGTTTGACACCCCTGCCCTAAGTGGCATCTCCTGAACAAAGCCGGTCTTTCTGTCATGTAAAGAGTGAAAATTATGGCATTCACTTAATTTCTGGTGAATGGAAAGGTGTTCCTTTTGGCAAAATACAAAAAAAGATTATGTTCATATTGGGTTCATATTGTTTATATTGGGTTTTTTGTGATGCCAGTTCCTTATGACCCGGAGAACACGGGGTTTACAGAATATAAGGGTTATCTCCGTGGACACCTCGGCACAGTTCGACGTATGCACACCCAAAGTAGACCTGACTCTGGGAGGCAACTAAAGAGAAGATACAACAATAACTTGGAAAAAAATCTAATTAGCAAAGTTTAGTTTATCTGCATCTTATATGTAGGTTAAAATGTCACGCTTAAGTAGGCAAACACAAACAAAAGAACTAGGTTCATTCTGATTGTACTAATTTATAACCGTTAATGCCTAATAATATATCTGAAATATGAGTGGCGGGAAAATACACTTACACGGTCTTCTTGCATGCGTGACAGACACTCTTCTGGTACGCCATGGTTTCGTAGGAATCGCAGCAAAGCGTTGTCCATCTTTTCAGCCATTCTTTCTCTACTTCAATCAAAAATGTACTTGGAACGCAAAACTTCTTCTTTTTCCTTCTTCTTCTTAAATGAGTCTCTCTGTCAATACAGACTAAAAGCATATTAGCGCCACCATCTGGATAAAGTTATCATGTTTATACAATATAATTATCACGTTTATACAATATACTATCATGTTTGTACAATATAATTATGATGTTTGTACAATATAATTATCACGTTTATACAATATAATTATCACGTTTATACAATATAAGTAGGAAAATTTTATTTTTTCGTGTGGCAGCAATATTCTTCCGTAGAAAAAATACTAAAATCCGTACAAAACTCAGATGACCCAGCTTTCCACCACTAGTAAACGCACCAGTTTCACATGACTCTGGGAGCTTTCAAGGAAGTGTGAAATGTGTCTCGAAAAGATTTGTGCACTCCTAACCTAATTTGTGCGGAACTTCCTGGATTTCATCATTTTTAGAAATTCGTGAATCATAATGTGATTTATGAATTTCTAAAAAAGTATAAAATCCAGGAAGTAACGCACAAAATGTGAGTTACGAATTTCTAAAAAATTAGAACATCCTCGTTACACAAACACATCTTTTGAATCAATTTTCTCTCCATAGAGCCGGGTCTATCCATCCGCATACACACATCTCTTTCTCTCAGTTTCTCTAAGTGCATTTGCATTGGCGCGACAAAATTGCAAAATTATGTGAATTAGTTGACATTGACTGGGCGATTTGAATAAAATAAAAAGTAAAATGGCCCACATTGGGAAAAAATTGAAAAAATAAAAAAATAGATAAATCCTTAAGAGTCCCCGGTCTAAAATAGTTTAGTCCAACTTTTCGGTAGTTTTGGCTAAGGAATCAAAGGTTTTAGAGTAAAAGAATGCAAGCAAACGGGTAGCAGAGGAAAAAGCGTCCGAGCAGGTGGAGAAGCAGAATTTGAAAAAAAAAAAATGGAAATAGTTGTTGGGAATATTGGTATTTCTCCTCAATCTATGCTATATGTCAGCACAAGGTCCAAGGTATGCATGCAGGAATGGATAGGTCAGTGCACATTTTGTGCATAACAATTTGAGTCTCAAGATAGCATTAAAAGCTACATTTAGTCTATCACTTTCAATATCAATATGATTGTTAAAATCCCCCACTATGAAGACCTTGTCATTATAAAACACAAAATCAGATGAGAAGTCTGGGAACTGATCTAAAAACTGAGAGTAATGACCTTGTGGATGGTACAAAACAACAAACGGGAGTGGTTTTAATGCTTTACAATATGGATGAGGGAAACCAAGGGTTATATGTTCAAAAGAATTGTAGCTATTAACTGGCCTTGGACTAATTACGCTCAGTCTTGGGGCTTAAAGGTTTATTTTCAATTTCAATTTTATTTATATAGCACGAATTCATCATACATGTCATCTCAAGGCACTTTCCAAAGTTAAATTCAATTAGATTATACAGATTGATCAAAACGTTTCCTATTTAAGGAAACACAGTAGATTGCATCAAGTCTTGACAAGCAGCATTTACTCCTCATAAAAAGAGCGTAGAGCCACGGGAACAGTCGTCTGCATTGTCCATGGCTTTTCAGCAATCCTTCATTGCATGAAGCAACAGTGGATAGGAAAACTCCCCTTTAACGGGAAGGAAAAAACTCCAGCAGAACCAGGCTCGGTGTGAACGGTCATCTGCCTCAACCGACTGACCAGCTGTACCTACTATGAAGAAAAAAATGACAGTAAACAAAAATGTAAAAGATGAAATAACAACAAGCGATGCAAATGGGAGAACAGTAGGAGAACTCAGCAGAGTGAGAAAATAGACCTTGATGATCTCCAGCAGCCTAAGCCTATAGCAGCATAACTATAGAGATAGTTCATCTTAAACTAAGCCACTTTAATTGTAAGATTTGTCAAAAAGGAACATTTTAAGCCTAGTCTTAAAAGTAGAAAGGGTGTCTACCTCTCAGACCAAAACTGTGTGTTGGTTCCACAGGAGAGGAGCCTGATAGCTAAAGGATCTGCCTTCCATTCTAGTTTTAGAGACTCTAGGAACCACCAGCAGACCTGCAGTCTGAGAGCGAAGTGCTCTGTTAGGAACATACGGGGTAATCAGAGCTCTGATATATGATGGAGCTTGATTATTAGGGGCTTTATAAGTGAGAATTCTATTCTTGATTTAACAGGAAGCCAATGAAAGGAAGCTAAAATTGAAGAAATATGATCCCTCTTGCAGCAGTATTTTAGATCAGCTGAAGGCTTTGAACTGCATTTTATGGACTTCCTGATAGTAAAGAATTATAATAGTCCAGCCTTTAAGTAACAAATGCATGGACTAGTTTTTCAACATCACCCCTGGACTGAATATTTCCAATTTTGACAATATTCCGCAGGTGAAAAAAGGAAACCCGGAAACTTTTACAATATGGGATTTAAATGACATGTCTTGGTCAAAAATAATACCAACATTTTTTACTTTATTACCAGAGGGCAATTTAATGCTATCCAAATTATACACACGCAGATTACTTAATTTAGAAGATTATTCCTACAGTACAAATAATAAAACTATTATAATGTCTTTAGATGCAGAAAAAGCATTTGATAGAGTAAATTGGAATTTTTTATTCGCTACTCTGCATAAATTTGGTTTTGGCAATTTTTTTATAAATTGGTTAAAATTTTTATACAGCTCTCCTACAGCCTGTGTCAGGACAAATAATCAAACATCTTCCAGCTTTTGTCTCCAGAGGGACACTAAGCAAAGATGCCCACTTTCCCCCTCACTTTTTGCCATTTTTATTGAACCTCTAGCAGCAACAATTAGACAAACAAAGGTTATTAAAGGTATAAAATGCATGAATATAGAGCATAAGATTAGTCTTTATGCTGATGATGTATTACTCTATCTTCAGCACTCAAACTCTTCCCTTTCTCAAGTAATTAGATTACTAGAATCCTTCTCAAAGGTTTCTGATTACTCTATAAACTGGTCTAAATCTACGGTACTGCCAATTAATTGCTCTTTCCAAAACCCCCTAGATTTACATTTGCGCTCAGGAAATATCACATATTTGGGTATCACTGTGTCGTCTAAACATGCGGATTTAGTAAAATCTAATCACATCCCACTTTTAAAAAAGATAGAAGATGACCTGGATAGATGGAAATCGCTTCCAATTTCACTCATGGGTAGGGTAGCTTCGATTAAAATGATGGTCTTACCTAGAATTAATTACTTATTTTCAATGATCCCCAATAAACCATCATCTGACTGGTTTAAATCTCTAGACTCCTCAATCTCTAAATTTCTGTGGAAAGATAAACCACCCCGTATCAGCTTAATGACGCTACAGAAAACTAAAGACAGAGGTGGACTAGATCTGCCTAACTTCCATAAGTACTACTTGGCAAATAGACTACAATATATCACTAAATGGATAAAGCATAATCCTTTAGACGAGCCCTGGATAGATATAAAACAGAAAATATGCAATAATATCACGATTTCAGATTTGCCGTTTATTAGCTCAAATATAAAACGGCATACATGCTTTAAAAAATATCAATATCAGCTCTACTCTGACAGCATGGTGGGAGTTTCTTAAAATGACAAAGTCATCACTTATCCCACGCAGTCGTACACCCATCTGGAACAACCCTGACATCCTACAAAATAATAATATGATAAACTTTACATACTGGAAGAATAAAGGTATTGAATATCTGGAACATTTACTTGATGGAAACGAGTTCATCAATTTTTCCAAACTAAATATGCAATATGGCATTAGTAAAAATACATTTTTGGAATATGAACAACTTAAATCTATAATTAGAAAAAAATTTAAGCATATTAAAGGTGGTTTACAAATTCCAAGTAATATATTAGGGTTCCTAGATTTACACCCCCCCAAACTACTGTCTAAATCATACAGGACACTGACTAAAATAGATGATTCAGTATCTCTTCCTATTATGAAATGGGAAGAGGATTTATCAGTTAAATCCTTCACAGAGTACACTACACAGGACAAAGATTATTCAAGATGGGTTTGGCACAATCTAATATCTGTCCACACTGCATAGGCAATCATCCTGATAATTATATTCATGCGTTATGGTTATGCACACCGATCCAGAGGTTCTGGACACAGATATGAAAGGACTTATCAAAGTGCTTGAGCTGTAAAATTTCACCTTCCCCATCAGTTTGCTTGCTTGGTAATTTTGAGGAAAGCCCTCTAGGGAATTGTTTTTACTGCACTATGTATCGCAAAGAAAACTATCCTCATGAATTGGAAAAGTAAGGAGAATCTCAGTATCAATCAGTATAGAGATCTTTTGTTGGATCATATTAATCTTGAGACAGCATCTGCTTCCACATCTGATCGATCTCTTTGGGCTCCTTTGATTAGCACCATCAATTAGTGGAATGGGGGGCAGTGGGTTGCTTCCTGCGGGGCGCGGTGGCTGGGTGGAGGGGTTCCTGGGACTCTGGGGGCACTCGGAGTGGGGCGCTTGGTGGGTCTGACTCCAGGGTCTGTTGCCCCCATCTGGGAGGAGCTTGGGAGACCTACGGGTGGCCTACAGCGCCGCTTGCGTCGCTCTTGGGGAGCTACGCGGTGACGGACGTGGGTTACTGACCTGGTAGCTGTGTTGTCGCTGGGTGGATCCTGGGTGGATCCTGGGTGGGTCTGGGGGCCTGGGGTCCCTGGGGCGCGCCGCCCTCGGGCGGGGGCCCCGGGGGGGCCTCGGGGGTTCCGGTTCCGGGGGGTGTGCCGCTTGGGGTCTTGGCCGGCGTGCGCCCGGGTGTCTGCCCCTGCCCAGCGCTGGGGGGCCTCGGGGCCCATTGAGCTGGTAGGGGGGCATGGTCATTAACATCTCAGGGCAGATGCTCTTCCCTTTCTTTGGGTTGGCACTCTGCTAGTGGGGGGAGGGGAGGGAGGGGGAGTAGTGACTTACCCAGCCTGGATGTCTACTGTCGAATGTATGGTGAGATGTTTGAATGTTAGTGTTGGGGAGGGGTTAAGTGTACGGGTGGGGGGGGGGACGTTCTGGTGGGCTTGTGTCCGGCCCCCTGTCCCGGTCCTGGTCCGTGTGGTCTCCCGGTGCGGGTTTCGCCGGGGGGGTGGGGTTTGGGATGGCTCGTGCGGGCTGGCTGGCCAGGGTCCCGCATCTTATTAATTTATTTATATATGTATGTATATGTATATATATGCATATATATATATATATATATATATATATATATATATATATATATATATATATGTGTATGTATGTATGTATATGTATATATATATATATATATATATTATTATTATTATTATTACTATTATTATTTTTTTTGGGGGGGGTTAAAGCCAGTAGGCTTGGTGGGTGGGCTGGGGGAGGTGGAGATGTTGGTCCTGGTGGGTGGTTGGCTGGCAGGCCCTGCGGCCTCTCCCCGGCCCCCGGGCTACGGTGGTGCTGCTGGAGGGGCCCCTTTCTCCGGGAGGGGCTTTCGGGGAGCGGGGGTGCCTATTGGAGTCAGTAGGGGAGCTGGCTTCCTGGGTTGGCTCCCCAGTCATTTGCTCCCCATCCCCGGACTCCTCCCTCTGCCTGCTCCATCATGCCCCCACACATGTAGGTCCTTGGGGAGGGGGCGTTACTGGAGGTTGCCACTTTCTGGTGACGTCCCTCTCCCCAATTTTATCATGCATTTTAGACACTTTCACTTCAAACATTTTCACAACGCACATTCATGTAGGCCAAGATATGGGGGGGTGGGGGAAGACGTCTGGGGGGGGGCTTATGTTGTGTGAGCCTCTCTTCGGACGGCTCCCTTCACCCCCTCTCGCATTTAGACATTGAGGGTTCTGGGTAGTTTATTGGAGGGGGGGCGCTGGCACCAGCTTCCTTCCGGAGGGGGGGTGGGCTGTGCCGTGCACCCCCTTCGGTGATCCCAGTTTTTAAATGCACTTGAGAACAACATGCAACAACACATTTGAGCGGGCGTAGGGAGGATCGGGGTGTTCTGCACACCCCCGTTCTCCGATGGCGGCAAGGAGTCTGGGGCCTGGAGGAGGTGCGGGCCACTGTGTCCGGGGTCTTGGCGGGGGGCTGCAACGGGTAGTCAGCGGCTTGCCAGGTCTGGGGCTGACGCCTCCGCTCCCCCCAGGAGGGGCGGGGGGCAGGGGTGGCTAGGGTAAGGTGGGGGACGGAGGGCGTTTATTAGGTATTTAGGGGGTGAGGGGGGGTTCTGGCTGGGTGGCTCGTACAGGTCATGTTGGCCCGCCCTCTTTGGGGGGCCCGGTCCAGGGGGCGTCTGGTCTGGGGGCGGGGCCGGGCACAAGCAGTCGTATAGTCGATTTGGGGTGACCCCCCCCCCCCCCTCTGGTCAGTGTTGGATGCAAGTGTTATGTGGGAATGTGTGTACAGCGTCTTTTTTTTTAATCTATGTGTGGTGAGTGGGGCACAAGGGAGGGATGGTGTGAATGAGTTTTCCTTTTTTTTTTTTTTCTTTTTTCCCCAGGTATGGGTGTGGTCCGCTCCCTCTCCCAAGAACATCTCAAGTCTCCGCTAGGTGCGGAGCCCATCCCCCCACGTCCTGCCCTCCTCCGCTGCGCTGGACGGTCCTCGGGTTTGGGGCGGGTTCCCGGGTGGGCGCCGGCCCATTCCCGGGGGCGGCTTCGCGGGGCCTGGCCCCCCGGGGGGCTGCCGGGGCCCCTGCCGCAGGGGCGGGGCCCCCCTGGGGCCTCTGGCCCCCTGGGCCCATGGCCGGGACCACTTCAGCGCGGCTGGCTGCCGGCGGAGCCCACGGGCTCATCCCCGTGGCTCTTGGGGGTGTCTGCATTGCGGTGGCTGGGGGATCTCCTCGGGGTCGTCTCTCCTCTTTCCTTGGGGGGGGGGGGGGTTGCAGATTTCCTGTGGTGGCCCCTCTCGGGCGCACTGCTTTGGGGGCCCCTTTGGGAGTCCGGGGTTATGGGTCCCCTGACCCCTGCCTCTGTGCTCGGGGAAGGCGGGTCTTTGGTTCTCCACAACCACTATCGAGCTATTTCCTTTTGTATAATTTTCACTTAAACTAGTGCACTCTCACAAACTCCCACAGGTGCTGGGTCCCAGGTATTAAATGTTCACTTATATACAGAAAGCCTATAATTTATTTATTTATTTTCTTTCACTTTCTTTTTTAAGGTATCACATTACACATGTCAGCTTAAATAATAATACATTTAGCAATGGTATCAAGGTGTTACTCGATTGTATCTGTTGCTTTATGTCCGTTGGTTGTGCTGTTGTTTTTGCTTCTCTTTCCAGGTGATGGAGCAGACAGAGGACGTTTTATCATTCTCTTCCTTTTATCTCTTCTTTCTTTCACCTCTTCTCTTTCTTTTTTTTCTCTTCTTGTTCTTCCTTTACTCTCCCACTTTCCCATTGTAGTGTCCATATAATTTGAAATTCTCCCTGCAGGAATCACAATAAAGCTATTTACATGCACAAATCAAGCGGAGCATTATGGCGAAAGATGTTTGCTCCACTTGTGAAAGCAAAATCTGTCGAGCTCTATTTGGCATTAAGACATCAATTCTTATTGCCACATTGCTAGACAGGACACTGGAAAAAAAAATGCAATTGCTTCAAACCGCTTGCAAGCTTCAAACTTTAAACCCCATTTAAAATACTGCATTTTTTAAAAATAACAGAGACAATACTGCAAAACTGTAACCTACAGAATAGTAATAAATAAAAACCTATAGAAATTATGAATTATATTTAATCCTTAAAGCAAATAAAATAGGAATCTTGTCTTCCAGTCGCTGTGACTGGCTGCCTCTCGGACACAGGGGCCTGGAGACACGATGCTGTGTATTGCAAGGTCAATGCTTGCGTGTTACTATGCAGAATACTGATTGTCTAGGATAGACTGGCTCTGTTTTGTCTAACTTTCCTGTATTTTACTCATGTAAAGCACTTTGCATTGTCTCTGTACTGAAATGTGCTATACAAATAAAATTGACATGCCTTGCCTTGCCTTAACTGCGGGGCTGTTGTTGGGTATTAGAAGGGATGCTTGAAGGAAGATATTCAGAAACAGGGCAGACGCAGACTGCAGCGGGACCGTGGGGTGCGATTACTTTCCATCAATGTGATCTCTGCTCTGTTTCTCAATAAAAGTGCTGGAACTTCATCACTCCACCGTTTCCTTATTGAATGACTCTGGGATTTCAGTTACTGTTTAGAATTCCAACCACACAGGGGCGTGTCATTTCTGATCTATAAAAAGCTGATGTAACCCTTACTTGAGGGTTAGGGTTATTTTACCATGCCTTTTCTCCACAACTGTATTATAAGAGCCTCATCTGATATCTGTAACTATTTCTCTGGCATGTTTACATTAAACGTGTTAAAGTATGATTTCTGTTTCGAGTGTCATTCAATGTACTTAATTATGTGACTGCTTCTTCGGAGTAAAGGACTGGATGAGACGCAGAGGATACAGAGGTTTCCCACCACCCACAGGGGCGGTAGCAATAACAGCTATAAATGCTGTTTTTGTGGAGCTGTGAAAGACAAATCTGTATGGATGTGTATTAAGTACATAACATTGCCAGTAAATGGTTGAATATCTTGTTATGAACATTATCATACTTAGAGTCATCAATGCCAAATTAAACGGAGTCTGCAAACAATTTCTAAACTAAGAGTGAATGACTGTTTCTGTATTACTGCGACTATACCCAGATCTGCAGATCTCAAATTAAAGTTATTTAATTACTTCACATAAAGCAAAAGTTGTGACTGGTAGATGTTAAAAGTTATAGGACAAATTGGAAACATTGTACAGGTTAGTTGGCTGTGTTTTTGGCTGCTGGAAACCCTGCTAATGTAAATAATCGGTTTGGACAATGATTTGGACCTCATTTGTCACTAGTTAATATAGGGCTTCATCCAAAAATGTCTAATTGTAGCTCTTAGCCCCTTTTCCTTGACCTTTGATGTGGTCAACAGTAAGAACTCTATTGTGTGGAGGAAAGGAGCTTCGGACTGCTGTGCCGATTTCAGACAGCTTTTAACTCAAACGTCATTAAGCAACAGAAACACACATGGAAGATTCTAGTCAAACCAGGGACTAGAGCCCTCTGAAAATCAACTACAAAGAGCATGCTCACTTCTCTTCTGACATTTTCATTATTTTCTGTGATGTGGGCGGTACCATTACGTGTCATGGCTGGGTTTTCCATGATGATCCAGAAGCAACAAACATATAGAGGCAGTATGACAGTAAAATGTGTTTATTGAAATGAATAAGGACAGGAGTGTCAAGAACCAGAGACAGAGGGACCCGGTATTCAACCAGACAAGCAGAAGTTAGGTTAAAGAAGGTTTATTTTTCCAAAAACAGATGTGAGCAGAAACCAAGACAGGCAGGCAAAAATGAAGGGCAGGACAAAAACAAAGCTTGTGGTAAAAAACAGTCCAAGGCAAAAAAGCAGGCAATTTGATAAGGGAGGAAAAACACAGTACAGGGAATGCTGGCAAAACTCACCCATGGACATGGCAGAAACAAACAATGATGTGGCAGATTGCAAGGGGCAGAGGCAGGTATAAGTAAGGGAGTCATCAGGTGAATGGAGTGAAACTAATTACTGGAATGGGTGGAGCTAATCAGGGGAAGGGAAGTGACAGAGTAGTGACTGAGAGGCTGATGGGCCAGAAACTAAGATGGACAACTACAGAGCCAAAATAACCATAAAGACCAAACCCAAGATAGAAAACAAAGCTAAGACTGAACAGAACACAAGCTATAATAAAAACTAATAAAGGAAACCAGATAACTAAAACAGTAAACAGGCTAAACATGAATCCAACACAATACAAAACAAGAAACAGAAATAAACCCTAAGGCAGGAAAGCCAACATAACCAAAATAACAACATCTACCAGAACCGAATCGTGACAAGGAGAATATAGTAGGAAGGCTCTGGTCATGGTCTGTGAGGAGAGAGAAAGGGAGAGAGTGAGTATCGGCACACAACAGGTCAGAGAAGTCAGGAGCAGATGTTGACTTACGGATTGACAGCGAGAGTGGATCCTAAAAAGGCTGGTCACACTTTGCAGTAGAAAGGTGTGACATAAATTATTATTCGTCTTATAAGAATACTTGAACAGAAAGTGCCACTTCAGCAGGTATGCTGTTTTGATTTTATGTGATTTCATCCTTTAATACACAAGTGCTGACTCCTACCTCAACATTGTGATTAGTGCAGCTAAAAACAGCACAGAAGCATTCGATGTGATGACATGATGTAACAGGATCTAACAACACACTAAATTGGCTACATGTGTTCTTAACATTCATGAAACACGGGACTTTACGTTTCAGTTGCAGCCTTCATAAGTGTTTTTTGCTAATTGATTAGTGTACTGGATTGCTTCTGTATAATGAATGAATTCTATAAACCCCATTTATTGTAAAATGAGTACAGAAAATGTTTTTTTGGGGGGCAAAATGATGTTTGTCATCAAAACAAGAGACTGTCTACTTCACTTAAAAGTAATAATGCAACACCTGAGTTTCAGTTTGATTCTGGGATACTTATATGCGAACGGGATTAAGTGTAGTCCAAACTGATCTGGTTAAGGTCGATGATTCAGGTTTGCATATCTGTGTACAGATCTGTGTGGTTGTGCTGGTGTTTCTCCTCTCTCGCCCTGCAAGGTGCGACTGGTAGATTGCCACACACGTGCTCATCATCTACACTGAACAGTGAGAGCATGAAAGGGAAAAGAAAACAGAGGGAAGGCGTCAGAGTGTTTGGTCACTCAGAGCGGTACCTGACCAGTCTCTTGATTTAAGAATTGTGTTCTCATATCCAGCTAGCTATTTCTGAAACAAACCTTATGTTCTCTTTTGCCAGTTATTGTATCGGTCGGCAGTTCCACAGCTCTCTTCAGCCCCAGTCTGGTGTCTGCTGGAAGAACCAAACAATTTGTCTGACACACATTCCTCAGACTCTCTTGTTCACCTCCGACCTCCGGGAAGAACTCCCCGAAGCCAGCCATGTTGAAGTCTCTCCAGAAACCCTGCAACCCTGCCGAGGTGCGAATCTATCCAAAGCCCTCACTGCAATACTGACTGTCTGTCCACCCTCCAATGCCCCCACACTGGCATAAACCATTCCCAGAACCCCGCACCAGTCACCATACAGACTGTGAAGTTAAGCTCTCTGTGTTCCTGCTCAACCCACTCCATGCCAACAAACACTCACAATAAGCCTGCTATGACACAGCCAAACTATTTCGCCTGTCTGCTGCCAGTGGTTAATTTCTTTCTATTTTCTGTTTTCAATCCGTGACCAGATCCCTCCCAGTGACACCAATTTCCACTACTCACTTATTTCAATAAACCTCTTAAAACAGCTCCATGTTTTCTGTCTCATTCAGTCTTTGAAAACCCAGGTGGGGTTTATGGTTTGTAAATAGTAAAATGATATTTTGGTTTGACCTACTCCATTCATGGTGGTCCTAAATATTAATATTGTTGTTATTCAGTTGGACTTTTCCCTGGACTTTTTCAGTGAAAACATTCTTGTTTCTCCTTGTCCTTGGGTACTCATTGAACAGTAGGCAAGGCAAGGCAAATTTATTTGTATAGCACAACTCAGTACAGAGACAATGCAAAGTGCTTTAATTCAATTTCAATTCAATTCAATTCAATTTTATTTATATAGCGCCAAATCATGAAACATGTCATCTCAAGGCACTTTACAAAATCAAGTTCAATCATATTATACAGATTGGGTCAGATTATACAGATTGGTCAAAATGTCCTATATAAGGAAACCAGTTGATTGCTTCAAAGTCCCGACAAGCAGCATTCACTCCTGGGGAACCGTAGAGCCACAGGGAGAGTCGTCTGCATTGTACATGGCTTTGCTGCAATCCCTCATACTGAGCAAGCATGAAGCGACAGTGGGAAGAAAAACCACCCATTAACGGGAAAAAAAAACCTCCGGCAGAACCGGGCTCAGTATGAACGGTCATCTGCCTCGACCGACTGGGGTTACAGAAGACAGAGCAGAGACACAACAAGAGAAACAAAAAAGCACAGAAGCACACATTGATCTAGTAATCTGTTCTACATTAGATGGTAATAGTCGGTGATCTGTCCTCCCTGGATGATTTCACAGTCAACAGAACGTCAGACCAGGTGTACCTACTATGAAGAAAAAAGAGAGAGAACAAAAAGTTAAAAGCTGAAATGACAACAGTCATTTCAATGTAATGCAATGCAAATCTGGAGAACAGTAGACTGGAGAACAGTAGAAATCAGCAGAGTGAGAAAAACAGGCCCTGATGTCCTCCAGTAGCCTAAGCCCACAGCAGCAAAACTATAAAGGTAGCTCAGAGTAACATGAGCCACTCTAGTTATAAGCTTTGTCAAAAAGGAAGGTTTTAAGATTAGTCTTAAAAGTAGACAGGGTGTCTGCTTCACGGACCAAAACTGGGAGTTGGTTCCACAGGAGAGGAGCCTGATAGCTAAAGGATCTGCCTCCCATTCTACTTTTAGAGACTCTAGGAACCACCAGCAGACCTGCAGTCTGAGAGCGAAGTGCTCTGTTAGGAACATACGGAGTAATCAGAGCTCTGATATATGATGGAGCTTGATTATTAAGGGCTTTATACGTTAGAAGAAGAATTTTAAATTCTATTCTTGATTTAACAGGAAGCCAATGAAGGGAAGCTAAAATTGGAGAAATATGATCCCTCTTGTTGATTTTCATCAGAACTCTTGCTGCAGCATTTTGGATCAGCTGAAGACTTTGAATTGCATTTTGTGGACTTCCTGATAGTAAAGAATTACAATAGTCCAGCCTTGAAGTAACAAATGCATGGACTAGTTTTTCAGCATCACTCCTGGACAGAATGTTTCTAATTTTGGCGATATTCCGGAGGTGAAAAAAGGAAACTCTGGAAACCTGTTTAATATGGGATTTAAATGACATGTCTTGGTCAAAAATAACACCAAGGTTTTTTACTTTATTACCAGAGGCCAAGTTAATGTCATCCAGATTAAGTGATTGGTTAAGAAGTTTATTTTTTGAGGACTCTGGCCCAAAGATTACAACTTTGGTCTTGTCAGAATTTAGATGCAGGAAATTTAAAGTCATCCAGCTTTTGATGTCATCAAGACATGACTGCAGTCGAAGTAATTGATTGGATTCATCAGGATTTATGGATAAATATAGCTGAGTGTCATCAGCATAACAGTGGAAATTAATCCCATGCTGTCTGATAATTTTGCCGATCGGAAGCATATATATAGTAAAGAGAATTGGTCCAAGGACTGAACCCTGTGGTACTCCACAGGTGACCCTAGAGTTTGAGGAAGATTTATTATTAACATGAACAAACTGGAATCTGTCCGACAGATAAGATTTAAACCAGCCTAATGCTTTCCCCTTAATCCCTACAGTATGTTCAAGTCTTTGTAGGAGAATATTGTGATCAACTGTATCAAATGCAGCACTAAGATCTAACAGGACAAGTACAGACACAAGTCCATTATCTGAGGCCATGAGAATATCATTAGTGACCTTCACCAGAGCCGTTTCAGTGCTATGATGAGCTCTGAAGCCTGACTGAAACTCCTCAAGTAGGTCATTGCTTTGTAAATGTTCACAAAGTTGATTAGCAACTACTTTCTCAAGAATTTTAGATAAGAAAAGAAGAATAGATATAGGTCTGTAGTTTACTAGCTCATCTTGATCAAGAGAAGGTTTCTTAAGTAAAGGTTTAATAACAGCTACTTTAAAAACCTGTGGTACATATCCATTTACTAAGGATAGATTAATCATGTCTAAAATAGGACCACTGATCAAAGGGAATACCTCCTTAAACAACTTGGTTGGGATTGGGTCTAACATACAGGTAGAAGGTTTAGATGAAGCTAAGATTTTAGATAGCTCAGAAAGCTCTACTGCTTCTAAACAGTTCAGACACAGCGCAGGTTCTAAAGATTCCTCCAATGCTGCCTTACTTACTGGGGATGAGGTAATCATGTTTGGGAGGATGCCAATTATTTTATTTTTAATGGCATCAATTTTATTTATGAAGAATCCCATAAAATCATTACTACTAAGAGCTAAGGGAATGGATGGATCAACAGAGCTGCAGCTCTGAGTAAGTTTGGCAACTGTACTAAAGAGAAATCTAGGATTATTTTTATTCTCTTCAATTAATGATGAAAAATATGCTGCTCTAACTCTGCGAAGGGTCTTGTTATACAACAATAGACTGTCCCTCCAGATTAAGTAGGATTCCTCTTGGTGTGTAGAGCGCCATTTTCTCTCCAATTTCCTAACATTGTGCTTCAAGGAACGCAGCTCTGAATTAAACCAGGGAGCCAGCTTCCTGTGAATTATCACCTTCTTTTTCAAGGGAGCTACATTGTCTAATGCAGAACGCAATGAGGAAGTCACACTGTTAGCAAATGTATCTATTTGTGAATGGGAAGAAACAGCATTGCTGCCATCTACAGGGCATTTCTGCAATACTGAGGATATTAAGAGGGGGACAGACTCTTTAAGTTTTAATACAGCATTATCCGATAAAGATCTACTATAATGGAACCCTCTTTTGGGGGTGGAGAAATCGGTTAGATTAAACTCAAATGTTATTAAAAAATGATCAGATAGGACAGGGTTGTGAGAGAATACTGTTAGTTCTTCACAATCAATGCCATATGTCAGCACAAGGTCCAAAGTATGGAGCCGAGAGTGCGTTGGCTTATGCACATTTTGAGCAAAACCAATTGAATCTAGGATAGTTTTAAAGGCTACACTAAGGTTATCACATTCAGTGTCAACATGGATGTTAAAATCACCCACTATAATAACCTTGTCAGTATTTAACACCAAATCAGATAAGAAGTCTGACAGTTGATCCAAAAACTGAGTGTAAGGGCCTGGTGGACGATACAAAACAATAAACAGAAGTGGTTTTATTGCTTTGCAGTTTGGATGAGGGAAACTGAGGGTTAAATGTTCAAAAGAACTGTAATTATTAATTGGCCTGGGACTAATTAATAAATCAGACTGAAAGATGGTTGCCACTCCTCCTCCTCTTCCCACAGATCTGGGAATGTGGAAATTTGAATAACTGGAGGGAGTTGACTCATTTATACTAACGTAGTCCTCTTGTAGCCAGGTTTCTGTGAGACAAAACAAATCAATCTGATTATCAGAAATCAATTCATTAACTAACAAAGTCTTTGGAGGGAGAGACCTTATATTTAATAGACCACATTTAATTCTTTTATTTTTTGGTTCAAAGTGATCCGTATGGATTTTTATTAGATTTTTATGATTTGTTCCCTTTAGATCAGTTTTTGATCTGTTAAGTTTTGGCCGTGGGAAAGACACCGTCTCAATAGGGTAATGGGTGGGTAACAGTACAGAAGCTGCAGAGAGGTGTGTTAAACTACGGCTCTGCTTCCTGGTCTGGACCCTGGGTTGTCAGCATTTAGGAGAACTAATAAATCCGGCCAGATTCCTAGAAAGAAGAGCTGCACCATCCAAAGTGGGATGAATGCCGTCTCTCCTGATCAGACCAGGTTTTCCCCAGAAAGTTTGCCAGTTATCAATGTAGCCCACGTCGTTTTCTGGACACCACCTAGACAACCAGCGGTTGAATGATGACATGCGGCTAAACATGTCATCACTGGTCAGATCAGGCAGGGGACCAGAGAAAATTACAGAGTCCGATATTGTTTTAGCAAACTCACACACCGAAGCAACACCAACTTTGGTGACCTCTGATCGGCGTGACCGGGTGTCATTACCGCCAGCGTGAATAACAATCTTACTGTATTTACGCTTATCCTTAGCCAGCAGTTTTAGGTAGGATTCTATGTCGCCCGTTCTGGCCCCTGGCAGGCATTTAACTATGGTTCCTGGTTTCTTTAATGCCACGTTTCTTATTACAGAGCTGCCAATAATTAAGGTCGGCTCCTCGGCGAGACTGTCGCTCAGAGGGGAAAATTTATTAGAAACGCAGATGGGTTGGTGGTGATCTGGGGGCTGAAATCTAGAGCTATGCTTACTACGAACCGTCACCCAGCCGGCCTGCTTAACCGGCTGTTTGAGTGCGGCTGTTTGTTCGCTACGTGAAGTTACTCTTTGTGAACTTACTCTTTGTGGCTCCGCGCTAGCAAAGGAGCGGCTATCAGCTGGTTTTTCAACAGCACGGAGCCGGGTCTCCAGTTCTGACACCCTCGCCTCCAAAGCTACAAAAATACTACATTTATTACATGTACCATTACCACTAAAGGAGGCAGAGGAATAACTGAACATCTGACACAGAGAGCAGCAGATAGGAGACTTAGTCAGAGACGGAGAAGCCATTATGAGGCTAAGGCTTGGCTAGCGCTAGGCTAACGCTAGGCTAAAGCTAGGCTAGCGCCCTGTTATCACGCCAAAGAACAAACCGTGTGAAACACGAGGAGTTCCCAAACGTGATGAGCAGCCACAGAAAATGTTTTAAAAGTGCTTATGTTTGGAAACAGGTGTTACAACAAAGAGGTTTAAAGATAAAAAGCGAGAGAGCCTGGAGCAAAAATCCGTCGTTCACACAGCAACAACAGGAAGTGACACAATACGCCTTACCACAAACAGGAAGTCAGGAAGTCAGCTGCCATCTACAGGGCATTTCTGCAATACTGAGAATGCACATGATTAAAATACAGGAAAATAAAACAGAATATAAGCAAGTAGGAATAAAATGTAGAAACAAAATAGAAGATCAATAAACAGCTGGACTAAAAAAGTTGAACTAATGCTGTTCTGTAGAACAGTTTAACTAGAACAGTCAAAAACAG
Organism: Fundulus diaphanus; assembly: GCA_037039145.1. Classification (NCBI taxonomy): domain Eukaryota; kingdom Metazoa; phylum Chordata; class Actinopteri; order Cyprinodontiformes; family Fundulidae; genus Fundulus; species Fundulus diaphanus. The sequence continues at coordinate 8,308,284 of CM073132.1, forward strand.
TCCTAAACAAATGTGTTTTTAATCTTGATTTAAAAGAACTCAGGTTTTCCGCACTTTTACAGTTTTCTGGAAGTTTGTTCCAGATAAGTGGAGCGTAGGAACTAAATGCTGCTTCTCCTTGTTTAGTTCTGGTTGTAGGTACTGTGGTATTTGTATTATTATTGGCCTAATCCTGCTTCGCTACTAAAGGCCCATTTTTACCCCGGTTTAAGATTTGACAATAAAATAAGGAATCATTGATCAGAGGTAGAACGGTTTAAATACATATTTAATTCATAGAAATTAAATATGGAGACAGAGTTACATACCATTACAAGATGTTCTCACCGCGGTGGATAAATCTGTCTGTCTGTCTGTCTGAAGTAAGTTTTACCAAGACAATCCTTTTATCAACTTTTAAACTCCTCCTGCATGGCTCAGTGGGAGGATGACTGACCCCCTCTCCTGCTGACCACCCCCTCAGGACAATAAAACTCCATGTTTATCTTACGGTGGAGCAGGAAGAGCAGACTCCCCTCTGCTTTCCTCAGTAACCCCAACTAAGATATATTTTTAATTCTCAACAACCCCTCTGTTTTGATCCCTCAAAGATCAAACCAATAACTAGGCTAAACTAAGTATATGTCTTGAAACCCTTAAACAAAATGTAAATGATAAGATGTAATATTGTAACCCACTGTCCCCTCTGTTGGCGACTTATGAAATCAAATGAAGTTCAAATGTTCTCCTTAAGTGTAAAATAACCCAAGTATGAGCTAAAAAGCTACTAAACCTATCTGAATCTCTAACCTACTAGAATTAAGAAAAGTAAGCACCTTTATCCGAGAGGTGCAAGGCTAAGATAAATGTGCAACTACCAGAAACTATTATATGATCTAAATATGACTTTAAGAGTCCTAACCTAGATTAACAAAATGTCTTCTTAGAAATAAAGATAACCCATGAAAGCACTACACTCAGATCAAACCACAGAATAAAAAGATTATCATGCAATGCAGAACCAAGATTCTAACGATACTAATATTGAACACCTTATGAATATGGAACTTATAAGACATATGCAGTGGTTACAAAACTCTCATTTTCTTTTTTCTTTTTTACACAATGCATTCAATTGTTGTCATGATGTCTTGCATCTCGGAGATGTCTTCTTTTCGCCTTTAAAGAAGATGGTTTAAAGAGTCAGTGTTCCAACCGCAGTCTCCACACAACTGTATGTTGATCTTTATTAAAAATAAAAAACGAAAACAAAATAAAATTCCAGCTGCCCCTTCCGTGGGTGGCTCTGCGAGATAAGTTGTTCCGGGGATGTCTCCCTGGAACCCTCTGGTGGCTGGTACACATGGCTCTGGAATCAGATGGGCCCCTGACCTCTGTAATTCCGGAGGTTGACTTCGGTCCCGAAAAGCTCCTTTCAGTCATATGGAATCATATCCTGTAATGAAATTAACTGAACACTCCCACAAGAAAACACTTCACATCTTCCATTGTTCCATCTCCATCCTATTTTAGAAATGTAATAGTTAATGAGACATTTTATCGCAATTTCACTTTCCCCGTCCTTACGCTGTCCTGTAAGAAAATGCAACGACCACACAAATACGTTAATCTCTGGTGAAGATCCCCCTGTCTGTAAAATCAAAAATTAGTTAATGCAGTTGTGAAATCAAAGTATAGTAACGAGACGCATTTGGGGCCCGTTTGTATTGGACCAACCTTTTGTCTAAGTTTCCTTGAGACAGTGAGTCTGCTGCCTAACCTTTGACCGTTAAATTTAATCTCTTCTCTTAGCTCGGTTCCTGGGGTTAACTGGAACAATCGTAAAACCTTGTGACATGCACTTATCTGCTCACAAGACCTCCTTGCTGTATCCTGTGCTTGACACAAGGCCCACTGAAGTGTGAAACCAACCTTTGTTATACATCCTCATCTGTTTAGGTCACTGGGTTAAAGTTAACATCTATATTACTTTAAGCTACACTATTATATATAAGTGATTATATTTCCATAACACTGTTATCCTATAAGAATGTCAGAATGTTCTCTGAATTAAAGATTAAAGATTACCCTCCATCACACCACTTCACATAAAACCTTTCAGCACTTCAAGTTAAGTTACCCTCTGTTTATCTCTGTTTTATCCAGTTTTTTGTAGTTTATGTAGATTTTCTATTTAATTTAACATTCACTTTATTGTCCTGCTTAAACTGTTTAAGCCTTTTTCCAAGAACCCCCCTCATAGAATCTGCCTCTAGCATCTTCCTCCAGCAGAGCAGTAGGCTTTTCCGACACCTTTGTGGGGGGTTTCTTTTTGTTTAAACAACCGTTATCTGATTTACAACACAGTTACATACCTCCGTGGTATCCTGCACAAGAATCCTTCCCTTAAATTACTTGTGCCAAGGGTTGATATAAAGTTTAAGATCTGTATAGCTTTACAATATAGTGTTGTATATAAATGTTTATGTCATATCCCTCTGCTTGGAACAAAATTAATTTTGTTACAAAACATTAACAAAGAATAGTATTAGTCATCACAGGGAATCAATTAACTGCAAATAATTATCTGAATTGAAGTATGAAAAACACTGCCCTATATCCTGGATTCCGATCAAAACTTAATGCAATTTCATAATCCCACAGATCTACAAGAAGTCCTCCAAAAGTTGTGTAAGATCAGTGTACCCATTGAAATAATGATTATTCTAAACTAATGTGCTCATAGCAAGTTGATGGTATGAAAATGCTGAATGTTCCAAGGTACTAACATACTGATAAAATATTGGGTTTTACCTGAATAAAACACCTGGTAACGGCGAATTCTGGTGAAAATCCCCCTTGTGGAAATTTATGACATGCAGTTGTTAACCAGAACTCACAGAAACCTAAGTATAAGTGGAGCACGTGAAAGTATTCCCACCCCTGCGGATTGTCTGCCCATAGAAGATATGGTAAAATACACCAGCTGCTGTTAATTATGAGCAATACGGTCCTGGACATAATAGAATTAAAACTCATGTTTAAAAGGAACATATCAGTTATATAGTAAAACATTTTAAGAGACAGTAGTATATTTTTCAAAACCGCAAACCTGTAGTGTTCGTATCTGCCCAATCGGCTGCCTTGAGAAGTTATTACCTGCACCAATCCATTTGCCTAGAAGCTCAAGAGTTGGAGACACAGAAAAAATATTAGAAATCACATTCCATTAAATTTGGTCAAAAGTATATTGGTAGAAAAATCAGTCTGAATTACCTTAAAAAAATGTTTGATACCAGGCTGCGGCACCTGAGATGGACTCGAATTGTCATGTGACAAATCAGGCAAACACGAGATGGAGGTGAGACTTCATATTCAAAGGCTTCCATGCATGGAACTGTACATCTCTTCCCCCAGTGTGGCAGTAGGTTGCTGCAACGTCTCTGCAAGCACCTCAGTGACAAAGTCTCAGTCCACAACTCAGTGTTTGATGAAACAGGTGGCTCCAATGTGCGCAAAAATTCATACAGTCACTTCCCTTGACAACTTGGGATCTGCGTTGTTCATGAGCGCTGGCCACTTCTCCAGGGTGAGGAAACATTGTTCATGGGAGCGTTATCCCTTTTCTGGGGTACTGACCTTCCGGATGGGAGCTCATGCCAGGATGTCATGCCAGGCCGACTTGTTGGTGATGTGAAACAGTCCCTGGCCCAGTGCCCAGAGAGACCACATTTAAAGCAGATGTCTGTAGATGGTCGAAAAGTTCTGACATGTCCGCCCCGTCTACTCGGTCTCCTGGTCCTGTCTCCATGTCTGCACTGACTGTCACAATGAGATCCGCGTCCATACACAGGAACAGCAAATCTGGAATCAAATACAGAACAGAAAAGCGGAGGAGGTGGCCCCCTTCCATGAATGAAGTTAGACTGTGGTGGAACCGTCAGGGTCTGAGCACCACATGATACACCCGCAGAGACAGTTCTTTGTGTCATCTCCTGCTTTCTCTTGGTCACTTTCTGCTTTGCTTCTAGTAATTGTAATTTAAGTAATTGAAGTTGCAAGTCCTCTAAGTCCTGCTTCGACTTCCTGTCCTCCCTTTGAGCCACATGCAAATAGTCGATCAAACAGGTTTCCCAGCGAGCATACGAACACCCAGGTATATCAGGATTTTGTTTCATAAGCAGGGACACTAAAGAAGGAACCCCATCCAAAACTGCCCCTCTAAATAATTCACCCAGATTGGAGCAATTTGTTTTAGGATCCACACCCGTGTGTTTGATCCATGTCTCTGCAGCTTGAGTTATGTAATCTGCAGGACGCTGTCGTGGGACCCAGTCAAATTTAGGAAGCTCAATTGATGTGGACAATGGAAAGTGTTGTACAATTGCAACTTCCAAGGAAGAAATTACTGAAGACAATAAAGTTTCATCAGGCATATGAAACGTTTGAGCAACCTTTTCAATATCCGTTATTACAGGCGCAGACACAGAAAGTCTTAAAATGGCTCTAAACTCACCGAGAGCCAGTTGTGAGCCTTTGGTTAAATTTTGTAATTCAGCCAGCCATGTTCGACCACCAGCACTGATACTGGGGAGTTTATTCACCAGAAGTTGCATGTTACCAAGTGAACAACTAGAAAACTCCTGTGTTCTTAAATAACTGTGTGACAAGGGCATCTGCATTTCGTGGGACTATGAAAATGTGATTACATACAATGAATAATGTGGGGACCGTCCTGCGATGATCCCGTAATATTTTCTGAAGCTACTAGTTTCTGCCGTTCTGCAATATCAGTATCTATAATAAAACAATGCGAACCAATAACATTAGTCATAAATTCCTCAATTTTAGCTGCTTCATTTGAGGATAACTTCAAAACTGACTCATGACTAAATGCAGTGTTAACAAAATCTGTCAAATTAACCGCAATATCAGTTTGCACACACTATTAAGGTACAGTTTAACCTTAACTTCTAACTCTGTTTAGTTCTGCTTACTTGTGTTTTTTCTTTTTTTCCAGGCCTGCAAGCGA